>CM024754.1:1808058-2408058 GCA_014218235.1 Colocasia esculenta | reverse complement strand
ATAAGTACAATTATGCTGATTATAAAGAGGCATCTAAGTTTTAAGCATAATTAGTTGACAACTACAGCGACATAGATAAATTACTAAATGTCAATTAGAAAAATATTAAACGAAGACCACAAAAAGCCTCAAAATGCCCCGACAACACCTTCGAACTAGAAAAGGTGCAGGGGAACATCGAACAAAATATTTTTTTGGGAAAGATTAAATACTATAACTGTTCTACGTACGTTGGACCAGCATTAGAAAAATCATACTCGGAAGCCACAACAATAGATGAGATATTGACCGAGCCCTTCGCTTTACAGTAGCCCCTCATGGCACCTATTTATGAGACTAAAGCGATGGGTCCCAAGATAGAGCCAAAACCAGTGGAGAGCAATGAAACCCCTTCTCCTTACATTTCAACGCACAGTACGATGAGGATTGAGGAATAGCAACAACAAAATTCCATCCTCACCACTCACCGGTCATCACTATCGTTATATTTGATCATTCAGATGACAAAGAACAGAACATTTATGGCCCCCCGTTCTTGGCTGTGCCGCTGCCCCCAAACATTTATCTAAGTTCTCTCGATCTTGAGACAGTTCCTCTTTTTCCGGAAGCAGTGGCTGCACACTTGGACCCAGCCTTGATGAACTCCACCCACACTCTGCACTGCATCATTGATGACAAGACGTACGTTGCGAAAAAAAAAGGAAAAGAAAAGACAGGACAATGGCAACTAATGCAGGCTTCCACGTTGAAGAGAACAGCACACCTCAGACAGCCAACCGTCCTCTGGTGCCCCTGCAAGTGAGAACATGATGCGTGCGGTGTGGTTCTCGGAAGATAAAGGCAGGAGGGCCTCCGATCCGAGTTGAACACCGGCCATGTCCCAGTCTAGTACCACCACCCCAAGTGTCCCACCGCGCACAGTACACAGGGGGGTGGCACCAACCCACGAACATCGCTGCAGATAGGAACAGTCGGTGGCATGTACCGTTTTAGCCAGTGGAGCTGTCAAGGAAGGCAACATCGGCCCCAGACTCTGGGATCCTTGCAGTAGAATGCAGCTGGTGAGTATTGAGTACTTAATAAAACTGCAAACGGAACCCGAAACTCTGATATTTCGATTCGATTTCGATAAGAATTATTAATTTCAGAATTGAAAAAATAATACAGATAGCTCATCGGAATCGGTATCAGAATCGAAATCGGAATTGAAAATAATCGGAATCGAAATCGATATCGGTTATTTCGATAAATTATTCATAAACTCAAAAGATAAAGTCACAGTAAGTACCTTAACTTATCAAAATTTCGGTTCTAGTAATGTAATCAGATCAAAATCAGAAATAACTTTTGATTATATCGTAATCGGAATCAGAAGTTTTAAACAGATGTTGGAATTAGTATCGGAAACTCATGTTTCCAGTACCAAACCTGACCCGGTTGCAGCCCTACTACTTATCATTGTAGCATATATCATCAATTTAACAACTTAGGTAAACCACATGCTGGCAAAAACTGAGGAAAATTCCCAAAACATTTCGGAATTCTCTCAGCAATGAGGTTGCTGAGAGCATTGATGATGTACCAACTTCCGTATTATTGCATTAGGATCAGACTTCACCGGCAATGGCAGGTCAAAGAAACAAGGTAGAAACTTTGGAACTAATTACATAGGCCTGCTGTTTGACTTTACCCTCGGTTAATGCCAGTTTCCGTGCATCCTGCGTCATTTGGCAGCTGAGCTGACAATGGTTCTCGTTTCTTTGATTCCTCAACAACCTTACGGCAGAGAAAACTTGGTTGATTAGTGGAAGAGAGCAGCCTTGCCCACACTCTATCTGTTATCACCACCTTATTTTGTGTCTCTGTCACCCTCTATAAATCACAAAAAGGGGGAGTTACAAAAAATGAGCATTTATCGATTTGAATAGGTAAAGTTTTAATTTAATTTAAAACAGCCAAAGAAGGGGTTATCAACAAGAGATGAACCGATTGCATGTCTATACTACTGCTCAAAGTTCACATTATGGACCAATGTCACACAAATATCTGATCTACCTTTACATTGACAGCTATTATATGTTTGCTATTTTGAAGCCCAGTTCCTGGAAAGGTGATGCCTTATTGGATTCAATTACAGAATATACATATTGGATTACCCAAATCCAAGACCCAGAAAGCATGTTGTGTTGCCCATTTCACTTCTTTTTGTGCTTCCAAACCAAGCCACCGAGTCGAGATCTGGCAGCTCTATAACAGTGCATACAAATATATGCTTTCATGACATTCTTCATGATAAGGAAGAAGATAAATCAAAGATGCCAATTTGATTTTAAGAAAAATACAGTAAGGACACAATACACCTAACAGGTGGACATTGCTCATTTCTGAACTCATGATGGTACCTGAATTTACTCTTTGTACATGTCCTAAGAATAAATGGACTATGAACTGTACACTTGAATAAACTTGAGACTTTCTCCACATCTTCCTTATTTTCTTCTCCACACTTCTTATTTACTTATTTTGCCAATACCACATAAAGCTTGATTTGTTTTTCCCCCAACATGCAATCATATCGGATCATAGGATAATTTCATTATTAATCAATATGATAGAGATCATTCCATTATCTTTTCTTTATCTATATTAAATAACCCAAGCATGTCTGTTTTTAATTTACTAGTCATATGTTATACTGGACCATTTAGTTTATCCTTCCTTATGAGAATCATAATTCTCAAAACAGAAGAATGGGGCATGCCCGATAGAATTTAACATTTGAATTGGGATCTCAATTTAAAAGTGTTTGTAGAAGCAGTTCAAGATGTTAAATCAAGTTATTCAAACACAAAGGGCAAAGGTATCCTGCCTAGATGTGAACCAATTAGCTGCCTAGAGTTGGTGGAATTCTGCATTATACTACTACAGTAAAGATAAGTCAACAAGAACATTGAATAGTGTATAAATATCTGGTGCACGATGGAATTGGAGATCACAACAAATAAGACTGTCCTACAATACTGTTAAGCAGTTTTTGCTAAGAGTTCTTAGTGCACTAGGATTCTAATCAGGTACTCCAATATTATGTATAAGCATTTGTATCCACAAGTGTCATGATTCAGTGTATAACTGCATGAAGATGCAGGTATAAGTTTAAAATCTGAATGCTTGATGTTTCCCCACAGAGGATCCCACATCACAAAAGTGATTGATCAAGCTAAAAATCTAGTTTGTGCAAATTTTGCACAAGGTGTGGAAAAAAATCTTAAGCCTCATGCATTTGCAGCTGCAAACGATCATGCAAAACCATACAATTAATTCACAATGGGTACATCTGCAAAAAGAATGTCTCAAATGGCACCATAAATTGCTGATTGAGGTCATTCATGTCTTATATACCTTTAATTCCCCTGCATCTCAACACCCACCCCCTCCTGCACCCATAAAAGGACCCTCCTGAGATTTATGGGGGACCATGGATTTCTAATACAATGCACCCCCCCCCCTCCGAGTTGAGGCATTTGAACTTCAGTAAATGTAAATAAAATCCCATGGAATCCAACTGTATGTCACAAACTCTGGAAGAAATGGATATCTCTGGTAACTGTATTAGAAACTGCAGCATTTTTAACCTTATTGCTCGATCAGAGAACCCTGGACTCAACTGAATTGACATATCAAATTTCCTCATCCTAACTGCCAAGGCATATTTCAAACACATTTTTATCACACCTTTTCAAGTCAAGTGAAACCGTGCCCTAAGTTTGTTATAAGATTCAGTCCTGAGTAGTGTTCATAAAGCTTCATCTAAAGCCAAGGTCATTCTCCCTTGAGTATGCCTTAATCATGAGTTAAATCATGCCGGCAAAGTCTCACATGCAACTAAGATGTTCATGCAGGTTGATGAATTAATTTTAACTTTTTGACTAATCAAACATCTTTTCAACACTTGGTGTTGAGAAGGTAGGTCAAAACTTTCACTTACATAAAATGGTACATAAGCATGCCTTCCATTCACAGGTCCGACAGTGAAGCCTGTGTAGCCTGCCATGGCACCATGGATGGCACTGTGAGCCAGGAGTGTGCAGTATACATTGTCAGATGCATTACTTGGAATTGCACGAATCATGTATGTTGGATCTGCAACAAGATATCTGGCAGCATGAGATTAGATGATCAGAGATAAAGTTAAAGAAAGAATAAAGAAATTTCTAGACATGAACCTATATATTTTAGATTTATCACCATCTTCTGTTTTCTCACAAAATGTTCCTGCAGAGAACAAAAGTAGAGAAGTTTTTTATAAAATTAATAGTCACAGCAAAACATCTATAAATGAAAACCATCCATTTCTAATTAAACCAAAAATTACCCGATCATAAAGACAGAATCAGAAAGTGCCTGTTGTACTCAAGGAGTGACCTAGTGGTTAGCTCTCCATGGACACCAGCATTATAAGGTCATGGGTTCAACTCCCACAGGAAGTAAGTTTATAAGGAATTTCTAAAGAATTATGTTATAGGCTACTTTTCCAACCTAAAAATATAAGCACATGCATGCATTCTACAAATAGACGGGGATGCCAAAATCTACCTTTATTTTCTCAGACAACCACAATCCAACATCAAGAAGCTGCTTATTTCCAGAGGAATCCTGCTTGTCCACTGCCTGCACACTTTTAGTCATGAGATCTTGTCCTGAACCCTCAGCCACAACAAGAACCATGTGGCTATTATCTTTAAGCCGCTTTTCAATGAATTCAAAAAGTCCTCCTGGCCCTTCCAGGTAAAAGGGTGACTCTGGAATCAGCAACAGTCCTGAAAAGGGAGAACATAATTTGTCTTCGTCCTACCCCTACAGTTTTAACTGAATAGCAATTGGGAAAGCTAAAGAAGGAAGCATACCACATCTCGGCTGGCGAGAGTAGCATACATCGCAATGAAACCTGAATAAACATCAAAGAACAGATGCGCAACTTACCACACAAATAATTGATTTACCAATCCCACAGAGCATTATTTTAAACCCGAGAGAGCATTAATTTAAACAAGCTAAAAGTAAAACATCATTCTCTCACAAAAAAAATCTGTTGTGGTATATGTACCACCTACTCTAATTGGTATATGTATAAGATTTAAAGATCAAGATACAAATATTTGAGCAATCAATGTTCACAATGTCCTAACAAGTTTGTAGCAAAATCACTACTGAAGCAATTCACATTCTTATAAAAATAAACATAGACACAAAATTCCAATCAGTAAATGATCAATATGTAAATCAAGGCTTTTAAAATCAACCTTGGTTGACTAAGTTCTGGAGAAAATCCCCATAGAAGACAGAGAAAATGGTATTTGATTTTTTCTCCTTTTTTTATCGTTAATTGAATCCTGATTACTTGGTGTATGTGGAGGGCCTTAACCACTTCGCCACTCCTTGAGTACCCCACAAAAAAGGCATTTGTAGGAGCAAACTAACTATAAGAAGCTTAAAGCAGGTTGTAATCTTTCAGAAAGATGGGAAACAGAAATGTTGTAATCTTTCAGAAAGATGGGAAACAGAAATATTGCATGAGATCTAATATGTCCAAATTCAATCTTATTCATGTGGATTTAGGAGGACCATATATAAAGTGCTATTTTAATAAAATTCTCAATGTGCATTATGTATCATCTGATGACTATATAAAGTTCATTCATCAGAAGGAAGATAACATATCTGTGTACTTCTTTGTTCTTTCCTATGCACATCATCGCAGCAATTCCCATTTCACTTTCCACTGCTCTTTTCTTTTCCTTTTCATTTCTTCCCTTTTTATTATTGAATTATGAAAGCACCTATGCAAAGAAAAACAAAGTTTTATCGATTGTCCCACGAAGCTACACCCTGACCAAATGTGTTTCACAGGGCTTCACATTTTGGTTTCCCCATTGTTAGAACTTGGGCATTTAGTCCCACATCGGGGTTGAGGTTCTTGTTGCTTATGACCCTAGGCCTGGCCATGAATCTCAACACCGTGGTTTTGTGATTTCAATATGGTATCAGAGCATGGGCCTGGGCCCAACCCCATTCCTTTCCACATTCACCCAATCATGGCCTATCTTGGCTGTGAAGGCAGTGCTGGAACTTGGGCATTTAGTCACACATGGGTTTTTGGGTTGAGGTTCTTGTTGCTCATGACTTTAGGCCTGCCTGTGAATCTGAACACCGCGGTTTTATGATTTCAATACTCATGATGGCACACTTATTTTGTCAGAACCATGGGTTTACAGGAGCCTGTCATCTCCCATTTAGGAAAGTTCTCTCATTCCAACCAAATTCTCCAGAATACAGCTTTTGAACATGCACAAAATGGATGATTCTGTTAGCCAAACAAGATCCAGCAGTCATCAATTAAGGAAGAAATGCTTAAAACCAACAAAGTATGAAGACTCTGCATAAGCTTTAGCTTTCACGCTGAAACCCAAATAAACTTTCCCTTTGCCCTAGGAGGTAATAGCATTTACATCACATTGATCCATGTAATATACAACAAAATTTATTGATATGAGACTCAAGTTCTGTACAAGTATGACTCAAAAGAAAACATCATCATCACAGGAGACCATCATCACCCATTTAGGAAGGTTCTCTAGTTTCAATCAAATTCTCCAAGATACAATAATTGAATGTACACAGCCAATGAACGAGTTAAATATATTTCTCTTTGAGCTTCACAGCCAATGAAGGAGTTAAATATATTTCTCTTTGAGCTCTTACTTTTCGAAATTAGGCATTTGTTAGGAGTCTCTTTAGTAGTTGGAAGTAAATTATGAATATCAGCAAGTCCTTTGGATTCATTCCAAAGTTGTGTTTTCATTTTTGTTTCTACATTGAGGAACCTATACTCACCTTATCTTACTGAACTTCATTTATTTGTTCTATGGGCGGTAGAGTCCTTTTGGGAAAAAAAAATGAAGACACTAAGAATCTGTCAGAATCTTTCATCAGACTGCATGCCTCTCATGGATTCTCTATAAGGTGGTGCACAAATAAAATTGAAGAGTGAGAGTATCTATTGGAAGTTCCATATGATTTATTCGCACTGAAGAAATCTACCCTTTTGGTTATGCAATTAAAGTTCATACAATGAGGGGAGTAATCCCTAAAATTTTTCTTAGTCTTGGAAACAGTTTGGATGAAGAGGGACAACGGGACACCCTCTAGAAGAACATTTTACAATTAAGTGAGGACAAGCCACTAAGTACTGAAATAACTTGATGCAAAAATCAAATATGTGATAAACTCACCACTATAGCGACCCATTAGTTTTACAACACCAATGCCATTTTCGAAACTTTCAGCTTCAACATGTGCTGCATTGATTGCCCGCTGTGCCTCTTCAACAGCAGTATCAAAACCAAAAGACTTGTCAATAACCTGCAGAGTACATTCTCACAATCAGTACAGAATGAACCTTCAAAAATGGATGACACGCATAAATCGAGAAATGGTGTACAAATTTTTACCTTCAAAAAATTATAACAGTTACTAAAAATTAATATGAAAGAGATGATAAAGTAGAATAGCTTTGGATGAAACAAGTAAGAAGTATCTTCATAAATACCTCAATGTCATTATCAATAGTCTTGGGAATTCCAACAATCGAAACCTTTAGGCAGCGGTTTCTAATTTCCTGAATGATATAGAATTTATACACCTTTGGACATCAGCATAATGGTAAGATTTATAGTCATTAGACAAGAAAGATGTGGGAACACAAAGGCATGGTCTAAGCGGACAAATACATTCCTGTTTCATGACTGTATGAAGAAAGCAGTGGAAAGGAGAAGTTAAAGACCATTTTGTAAATTTTTTACCTCAAAAATTAGAGATGCTCCTTTTTGTGTTCCATCACCCCCAATTATATACACCTAAGGTCAAAGAGAAAATATGATTCAACCACTCACATAATCAGGAATCACTACAAGAAGGCCAAACATGATTTCTGTAAGGGGAAGAGACCACAGTAATTTTAGATATACCTGATTAATCTCCCGATCTTCAATATGATCTACTATCTTTAACGTGTCATGCCCACCCCGTGAAGTGCCGAGGACTGTGCCCCCACGTTTATGGATATCATTGACAGATTTAGGTGTTAAAGGAATGGTATTCCGTGCATAGAAACCCTTGTATCCACCCTGCATGTGATAATTGTTATCAGATATGTGAAAGACACTCATTGCTCTAAGAATCCTCCAGGATTTCCAGGAAAAATATGAAAATTGATAATATGCAGAAAGTAAAGCCAAGAAACAGTTGAAGCAACACATTAATGCATTTCAAGCATTTAATAATCAGGAAAAAATGGTCAAAATATCTGACAATGTTTTGATAATACATCTTTAAGATTCTCCATAGACATGATAGAATTTTGTAGCACATTAGCCAGCATGCCACCTTGTAATTGCAAAAGCATCAGTCTGAATGAAAGACAAACATGGCAGTTACTTGGTTACCAGCTTCATAACTTCTCCCGCAACTAAGAAACTTAACTGGGGGACAACCTCCATGTTTGCTTGTTTTCGTAAGAGTAGAACTTTTTTTGGCATCAAAATAGTCAAAGAGAGTGATTTTAAGTTTTTAACAAGGCAGTATAACTTCTATGTATATTAGAAAACAGATGATCATGCTATGCCTTACATATATACTCTCCAAACATTACAATTTCATAATATAAAGGGCAGTTCAATATTTCCAAACCATGTAACCAAATGAAAACATACAATGACGGTTTTCCTGTTTTCTAGACTTTAAAGTCTTACTCACATGTAGATAACTGATACCCACACCATCTTATTTATATATATATTCAGATGCACTAGCAATACCAGGTATTCAGTGTCTGCAAATATATCGTGGTGCATAGAGGGGCATTTTAGTCCCTTGTTTTATGTTTTCTTTTAGTTAGTTATTAGGGTAGTCAAGTTATGTATCCCTGTTAGAAGGGGTATTTTTGTCTTACTTGTAAGCTTTTGTTTGAACTTGCACTAATTAATAAAACTGCAGTATTGAGGAGGTTGCAAGTCAGTTTTTCTGGACTGCACGGTTGCTCCCTCTCCTCTCTTCTTCTTCTTCCTCCTCCTCTTCTTCTTCTTCTTCTCTTCTATGTTCTACCTGATTTATTCAGAAATTCAACATGGTATCAGAGCAGTCCTGCAGAAGGATTCAGTGGAGCGCTTTCTTCAATTGTGCTTCAGTCTATGTACTCTTTTAGGGCTGTAATTCCCTGTCTACAACAGGAGATCAGGCCCTGGGTGCTAAGCAGCACCCTCTTCTTCTTCCTGGAACCACTGATTGGTGGTCTTCTAGGGAGCAGCCAGTCTATATAAAGAATGCGGTCATATTTTTGGACTGTTTTCGGGGTTACAGAGATGCATTCTCTTGAGCGCTCCCCCTAGTTGGTGGTTTGGGAGTCTTCGACATCAACCGGCTCTTGTTTTTCTCTCTGTCACAGCAATGCCTACCATTTCTGAATCTACTTCTCATGCGGAAGGTGCTGAGTCCTCCAGTCCTCCAACGAGTTCTCTTCCAATGGCAGCACTAGACCATCATTCTCTTCAAATGACGATGTAAAGTTGAATGCATCGAACTATCATCTTTGAGCTATCTCAAGTTGGATTTTTTGGGTGGAAAAGGTAAGTTGGGCTATATTGATGGTATTATTGCTGCTCCCCAACTTGTAGATCCCAAGCGACCCTTTTGGGATGTTGATAATAGCCTTATAATGGGATGGATGATTAATTATGTCAGTCCTAAGATTCAGCACCTTATCATATATGCCTCTACTGCCTTTAAGATGTTGACTTTACTTGAAAAATTATATGGACAATAGAGTAACCTTGCCAAAAGTTGGGCGATCTGTTACTGCATTTTGGTGAGTAGAAGCAAGGTTCAAAAACCCGGGGATCGGGATCGGATCGGTCGGCCCAAAACCGATCCGACCCGGCGATCCCGACCCCGGCTCGGCCGAGCCGGCCGAGCCCGCTGAGCCAGGGGTGGGTGGATCGGCCCATTATACTGGTGTATATCTTATACAGGCTGAGTTCAGGCCGAGTCCACTGCGATTTCAAGTCTTATTTACCTGAATATCATTTAAGTAAATGTTATTATTTGTATTTTCATTTACTTAAGATATTACATGTAAATAAGGAAGTACCCCCCATTTGAATCCAATAAAAATATCAAAAAATTATATCTCTTACCAATAAAAAGTCAACTCTCCTACCGAAGAAGAAAATCGTGATTTCGTTGATTTTAGCGAAATGCTAACTTTTAATCTCTCATAATTTAGCATATCTAAAAATTTGATAATTCAAATAAACATATGGAACACTAAAAATCCAAAGTCCGGTAAAAAAAGTCACGTGCATATGACTTCTCCAAGGAAGCCACTCTCCTACTGACAACACTTAGTCTGCTTGAGACCTCTCAGGATTTGGTCAAACTTAAACTATCATCACTCAAAGTCATGAGAATTGTTACTTCTAATTTCTTTTCAATTAAAAATGAAAAATCTCATGAGTTTAGATAATGATAGCTTAGGTTTGACCAATCCTGAGAGGTCTCAAGCAGACTAAGTGCTGTCAGTAGGAGAGTGGCTCCCTTGGAGAAGTCATATGCACGTTTGATTTTTTTTACCGGACTTTAGATTTTTAGTGTTCCATATGGTTTATTTGAATTATCAAATTTTTAGATAAGCTAAATTATGAGAGATTAAAAAGTTAGCATTTCGCTAAAATCAACGAAATCACGATTTTCTTCTTCGGTGGGAGAGTTGACTTTTTATTGGTAAGAGATATGATTTTTTTGATATTTTTATTGGATTCAAATGGGGGGTACTTCCTTATTTACATGTAATATCTTAAGTAAATGAAACTACAAATAATAACATTTACTTAAATGATATTCAGGTAAATAAGACTTGAAATCGCAGTGGACTCGGCCTGAACTCAGTCTGGGATTGGCCTGGACTCAGCCCATGACAAGGTTGAACAGGATCGGCCCGGCTCGGGCCGATCCGAGGCGGATCGGGCCGGGCTCGGCGAGCCGGCCGAGCCCAGCCGAGCCGGTCCGATCCGCGTTCAAGGACCGGCTAGGTTACCCCGGCTCGGATCGGGAGGCCCAAAACCAAGCCAACTCGGCCGATCCGATCCCGATCCGGCCGAGTTTTTGAACCATAGTAGAAGATCAAGTAGCAAGAACTTGATTCATGTTTGCAATATTAATGGACTTGCACTGCTGATCAGGCGCTTCACCTAAGGTATGTTGAGTCCACCAAAATTTTCAAGTTTCTTGCTGGATCTTTTTTTTTGAAAGTGGACAGTACCACATGTATATATTGAGAAGAAGAGAGAGAATGTACAAGTATAGGTGAGTTTCTTGCTGGACTTGATGCTCACTATGACTAATTATGGGAACAAGCTATTTCTGTGGATAAGTTGCCTTCTCTAGAGGCTGTCTTCTCAAAGATTCTGAATGAAAAGTGCCGTCGTCAGGTTATGTTTGCACTTTGCACCATCCACTGTGATCTCTACCTATTCTCCACATGGGGGGTGAATTTGCAGCACTTGTGAACAAGGATACTTCATCCTCCTTTAAACCTAAAGGTAAGGGTACAAAGCACTACACTCACTGCAATCGAAACAATCGCAATGCCTTTTATTAGGAACTCTATCCTGAGAGAAGCTAGATAAATTTAAGACTGGTGCTGGTGGTAGGGACATTGTACTGCAAAAGGAAATGTTGTTGCATCTCAACCCATTGGTACTCATGGAGGCAGGATCGGGATCGGGTCGGGATCGGGATCGAACCTGGTCGATCCGATCCTGGATCGGATTGGATCGAAGGGACGCTGGATCCCAGGGAGTCTGGCCGATCCAGGATCGGCCAGACTATAAATGTTTATTTTTTTGGAAAAAATGCAGGAAATTCAGGAAAATCAGAAAAAATCTGATATATTGAAAGAACTAAGATTTGCATCAAAAATCATTATACATGCATTCATAGTAAATAAACATGAAATTTAAGACATTGTACATGTAACTTACATTTGATAGAAGACTAATAATCTTTCCATCCACTTCCAGACATAGATGAGCCATCATCATTTGGTTTTGGTAGCTATACAAAGAGGGATTTGCTAAATCATGCATACCCATTTGAATCCCTCTTGGTGTAAATTGTTGACTTGAGCTCTCCAGATTGTGATGGAGCTGGACACCATATACCAAGCGGTTTGTATGTACTTGTTGCTTCACTAGGGCCACTAGGCTCTTGTTCTTGTGAAGGCCAAGGTCCCCATCCTCCTTGTACTCCATAAGGTGAGCTACTAATATCTGAGTACGGTAAAATGGGAGGCTGAAATGCAGGTATATGAGTAGACCCTGAACTATAGTTTGGCTCCCAAGGTGCCACTCATAGGCTGCATGATGTTGTGTCCTTCATATCCACCCTTGTCCATGCCCTTGTCCTTCTCCTCCGCCTCCCTGATGTTCTGTTTCTGGTACATAACTTTCAGTAAGCCCTACACCTGTGGCCCCAGTATATCCTGCTCCTGCATATCCCTGGCCAACTCCTGTGGCCCCAGTGGCAGCCCTATCATCATCATCATCATTTGGATCTTGTGTGGTGTCATCACTACGAATTGGTTGCTGCACTTTCCTCTTTTTTTGCCTGGTATATGTTCTTTTTTCTAGCTCTACGGCTTTTGAACTCTTCTCTTTTTGTGTTGCAGCTCTTCTTAATGCAGGCTGAGTGGGAGGCACTCTAGATGTCTCTGGCAAGACAGCTGAGTGTCGTGGCTGAGAGAAGAGAGGACCGAGGTGAGAGGTTGGTCCTCACTTACCCTAAGCTCTGGATCTCGAGCCTCTACTCATCCAATTCTCCTTCCGCCATGAGCAATCGCGAGGGTCAAATTCTGGAACATCCCTTTCCTGTCTTGTTTGCACCCATGCATTTAGTGGGTGTTCCTCATCAAATAACTCATCAACATCAATTTGAGATGATAATGCTTCCCTCTCTGCAAAACGTTGCTCCAATGACTACCTGCAAAAGTCATTAGCCTTGCCTCGCTCTTCTTTTGTCTATCTTTAATGCATTTCAGCTTCAACCTCATATTGTAGTGGCAATAGACCAACTTCTCTAGCCTAGTTGCACTCAACCTGTTCCTCACTTTTGTGTGAATAAGTGAGAAAGTGCTCCGATTTCTCTCACACTGGCTAGATGAAGTGGTCTGACTGAGTACTCTAATAGCAATCCTTGCAAGTGGACTTCTTTGACCAGTTTGTAGTCTAACATAACCCACCACTCACTACAACAAAAAAAGAGCATACAATGAATTAGCACATAATACAGTGATTTGTCATTTTGTTATGAAGTAAGCATGAGCTTAAGTCTGAACGTTCTTACCCGACCCATTTTGGTCACTGCTTCTTTAACATCATAAT
Source organism: Colocasia esculenta (assembly GCA_014218235.1). Lineage (NCBI taxonomy): Eukaryota > Viridiplantae > Streptophyta > Magnoliopsida > Alismatales > Araceae > Colocasia > Colocasia esculenta. Next base: position 2,394,568 of record CM024754.1, on the reverse strand, counting down.
CTCTGACATGTCCAACTTCAGTTTAAATCTGTCCATCTACAGTATAATACAGTTGCTAAGTGTAACTCCAAAGTATATGAATACTGAAAATGGAATGAAGTTTTTAACTTGGCCGTACCTCTATCATAGCATCTATTCTTTCGTCCATGCTCCTAGATAATCTCCCGATGACATTGATTGTCCCCGGAGCACCTCACCATCATTGTGAGGGGAATCACTATATTGATGCCTAGGTTAAAGAAATACCCTATATGTACAAACATGTGTAGTAAGTTAGAAATTCAACTCATGCTAATAAGAAATATGCACAATAAGATATAATACATTTACCTGCTGCATGTAAATCGTGGTGGAGTGTGGACTCCCATCTTGCATCAATAATTCTCCACCATTTTTATATGCCTGCGGATGCTTCTCTCTCAACCTTTCCTTGGCTTTATCCATAACCTCATATAAGTAACCCATGTCATTCTTGTCCTCTCCATCAACCATCCTCAGCACCTGTACTAGAGGCTCTATTAGCTTCAAATAATAGTGGATCTCTCCCAAAAACGATGGTCACTGACCAAGCAAGAAATCTCATGTGCCACATCTCTGGATTCCTCTCTCAATGTAGCCACATGTGCCAAGTACTCGGAACTGTGTATGAGAGTGCCCAACTCATGTCTAAACTGATGCAAACTCTCCAATGCAATAAATTGTGAGGCAAATCTTGTTGGGCCAGGACGAATTATGTCATGTCCATCTGTGCACTCTCTCATCATATGTAAGATTCTATTGTGTCCATAAATAAAAGTAGTAATCATTTGCGACTTGGACACCAAGTCATGCACATGTTTGTCTTTGCCAATATCCTCCATCATCAAGTCTAAGGAGTGGGCTGCACAAGGGACCAATAAAGATGATGTCGTTTTGCCATCAATTTTCTTCCAGCTGCCTTGTAACTAGTTCATTATCAGTGACAACTTGGACTACATGTTCCTCGCCAATTTCATCAATCATCTCATCCATGAGCCTAAACAAGTAATCTGCATTTTTTATTTGCCCACTTGCATCTACAGATTTCATGAACACTGTACCCTCACTGCAATATACAAGAAAGTTAATCATGGACCTTCTTTTGTTCTCGTCCATCCATCACACATAAGAGTACAACCTCTTGCCATCCATATATCTTTGAATGACGCCACCCAATCTTTATCTCAGTCAATTCCTCTTCAAGATATTTGCCATAAATCTCCTTTGGTGTAGGAGCTTTCAAACCTGGGCCTGCCTCACCAACTGAATCTATCATCGTTTGGAAATAAGGACTAGATGCTGTATGGGCTGGGACCCCTGCATGCAAAAACCATTTTACAATGTTTTTAACTGCATGTTTAGCGGAAGCAGCTGTGGCCTTTACCCTTTCATTGCATGCTTTATGCTAGGCTGTTTTGATGAAGATTTCCTTCCAAAAATGTGTCAACCCCACTAGTTGGTCCTGTTCCCCTCATTGAACCACCTCTCCTGATAGGTGGTGCCGGTGGCCGTGTGGACACTAGCCCCTGATGATGATCCTTCTCTTGTACTATGGAACCTCCGCATGTCACTTTCCAACATGGCAGCACGCCGACTCTGCCGTAGTCCTTCTCGCCATTCTCTCATTAGGTGAGAGATCCTCATAATCTGTATCATCTGAGTCCTCAACATCAAAGTTCTTGTAGCTGCCTTACTTTTTCCCTTCCAAAAATCTCTTCATGCAGTTTTGTTGATGTTGAATAGTATGCCTCTTTGTTGTTGTCTTCCAGCCATGTACTCTTTCATCTCATTCACTAACTCCCGTGGACAATGCTTGCATTTTACTACATTTGTTCCAATGCCTGCAATGTTGTTTTAGGCGGTATACACCTCCATTCATTTCCTTACCACAGTGGTTACACCGCACTCTCTTAGAGGCAGCATCAATAAGGACACCGTGTTTCCATCCAATGTCTACTTGTGGTTGCTCTTCCTCGGTCCCTCATCAGCCATACTTGCAAATCCTATAACAAATTAAGAATACAAACACATTCATGTGTAAGTATACAATTATAAACATAATTACATCTAATATTAACCCTATTAGGGTGAAATTTAGAGATTTTCTCTAATTTCCGAAATGAAATAGTTTCATTATCATAGAAAGGCATGATTAAGTCAATTAAGTGATTGGAACATTAATTGATCTCTAATTGTGCTAATACAACAAAAGCCCCAAATTTCAAATCCTAATTAGGGTGAAATTGAAGATTTTCTCTAATTCCTGAAATTAAATAGTTACATTATCAAACAAAGGCATGATTAAGTCAATTAAGTGATTGAAACACTTAATTGATCTCTAATTGTGCTAATACAACATAAGCCCCAAATTTCAAACCCTAATTAGCCAATTAGGGTGAAATTTAGAGATTTGTCTAATTGACAAAATGTAAGGGAAGAAAAGAAGATATAAGAAGATTAAACATGTGTACATGTGTGTTCATTTTTTCAGAATTATAACTGAAATTTGAAATAAAAAATTAAATATACCTTAAGAAGAACAACTCTTCCTTGCTTGAGTAAGATCTCTTGAGATCTACTCAAGAGATCTCCCTTGGATGTGCTCCTTCTAACCTCTTTCAAACTTGAAAGAGAAGATAAGGTTAGAAGAAAAAGTATAAGAGGAAGGAGAAGAGGAAAGAAGAGAGAACAAGACACAAGAAGAAGAGAGGAGGAGGAGGAGGAGGCCGGCTGGGGAGGAGGCCGGTGGCGGCGGTGGAGGAGGCCGGCGGCGGCGGTGGAGGAGGCAGCCCGAGCTGGGGGGGGGGGGGGAGGGGGAGCACCTTCCTTCCTTCCCTTGACACCAAAACCTGCATCTTTTGGTGTCCTCGGGTGGGAAGGGGCCGAAATAAGGGGGATCGAGCCGGATCGATCGGGACGACCCTTATCGGGTAGGATCGAACCAGGACGATGGATTCAACCGATAAGGGTCGATCCGGCGGCTTAAGTTCAAATTTGAACTGAAACCCGGCCGGATCGACTGAATCGAGCCGGGATCGATCGATCCCGGTTCGACTCGAGCGATCCAACTCAGATCCTACTGAGTTGGGTCGATCCAGCCGGAAATGTGGGTTTTGGGGGGCTTCAAGGGGGAATCGGTCCTTGGGGGGTCGATCCGATCCGGGATCGAGCGATTCTGGCTCGATCCCGGCGATTCTTCCTTCCATGTTGGTACTACCCTGACAACTTCCTCTGGCTCTGAGGATAGCTCCATTATAACCCAGACACTGTCGCTAACTACTTCGGGCATTGCCTGTCTACAGAGGATCTTGTCTCAGTTTGGCCAGATGAGTACATCTTCAGGTACTATCGGGATAGCACTTAGTGCTAGCACTACTCATCTTCGGTCTAACTCTTGGGTCATTGACTCAGGGGCTACAGACTATATGACTGATATCTCTACTCACTTCACCTCTTATTCATTGTCTTCTGGATAGGACAAAGTGACCATTGTTGAGGCACCGTAGCCATTACTGCTGGTAAGGGTTCCATTGGTCTTAATGGTCACCTAGTCCTTCCCTCTACTCTTCACGTATCCTCTCTATCCATTAATCTTCTTTCTGTGAATAGTATTACTAAATCTCTCAATTGTTCTGTAACCTTCAGTCCTACCTATTGTGTTTTTCAAGACCTAACGACACAACAGAAGATTGGAGTGGTTGTGAGGAGGATGGTCTCAATCATTTTGAGCCTGGTGGACTTACTACTTTTCAGTCTTCTATTTGTAGTCAAATAAATCAACTGACTAGAGATGTCTAATTGTGGCATTCCTAGCTTGGTCACCTCTCTTTTAGGTCGCTTAGACTTTTATTTCCTTGTTTATTTGTTTTTAAGTCATTAGAGTCTCTTCAGTGCCAAGTGTGTTAACTCGCCAGACATTGTAGAACTACATTTCCAATTTCAATAAAAAGAAGTTTAGCACCATTTGATTTTTTTGTTGGAAGGTGGTAGTACCACAAATATATTGATTGAAAGAGAGAATATACAAGTATAGGTGTGCCAAAAACCCAAAAAGGAACCACCCCCCACACTGCCTATACAGACACATCCACACCAAGATAGTGGGAAAATCACTAACCCCCCGAACACCCAAAAGAGGAGATACAAATGAATTCACACTGGAAATAGTGGTTGCCCACTCCTTAACCCTCCCCCATACAAAATGTAACTCCTGAAGATACGATTGTTCCATTCAACCCACAATGCCCATAAAGTTGCAGCTTGAGGGGCCATGGCCTATCCCACTCCCAAAACAAACAACACTATTTGATATTGTTCATTCTAATGTTTGGGGTCCTTCTCTAGTTCCTTGAAGGTTCGCCGCATCGGGGAATCAGGGCGAATCAGGTTTTTCCTGATCCGCCACAATTTGCACAGGAATCGGTCCAATTCGATGGGATTGGACGAATCAGGTTTCTCTTGATTCAATCCGATTCAGCCAAATCGAATGGATTCGATCCGCCACGGCAAACCATACTTCCTTCTATGGATGGTCATTGCCATTTTATCACTTTAATTGATGATTATTCTCATTTTTATTGGCTCTATCTTTTGCATTCCCGAGAGGAGGTTCCCTGGATTGTCCAAGTGTTTTGCAAGATGGTGAAAACTCAGTTTGGCAGAAAAGTGAAGATCTTTGAAAAAATGCTCATAATGCTCGAGAATACTTTGAAAAAAATCTGAAGATCTTTGTAAAACATACCTGAATCATCATATACCTATACCCCTCAACAAAATGGTATGCCTGAACAAAGAATGGACTCTTGAAGTATATCGAACTCTTCTTTGTCACCAGGATCTTCCTAAAAAACTTTAGGGTAGCAATTCTTCATGCCTCCTATCTTGTAAATCAAATGCCATCTTGTACACTAACAACCAAATTCCTTCTCTCATTCTTTGTCCGCTAAACCCTTGTTCTCTCTGTCACCTTGTGTTTTTAGGTGTTTGTATCTCATCCATTCCCTCATGCCGGGTGGCATTAAACTTGATCTTCGGACTATTCGAGGAATTTTCTTGAGAGTGTCTTCTACCCAAAAGGACTATAAATGCTTGGATCCTCTAACTAGGAAGAAATATATTCTGAAGGATGTTACATTCTTTGAAAAACAGTCTTATTTTAGCTCCACTCTAGCTCAAGGGGAGGATACTCCCAATCTACCTTCTCTTCAATCATTGCCTTTGGAATCTCCTTTATTGTCTAAGTCGACTCTTAGTGCCACAAATTCTTTGGTTCAACAGTATTCCCAAGGCACCTAACGCATGAAGGGACCTTCCACTGAGCTACCATCCTAAACACTCACTGGGTCTACTCGTCCTCTCTCTGATGAGCCTTTCTCTAACTTTGACCTTCCTATTGCACTTCAGAAGGGTTCCAGAGCTTATGCTCATCATCCTATTTCTCATTTTGTTTCTTGTTCTCCTATATGACCTTCCTACTCTTTCTCGATCACTATGTCCTCTTACCACATACCTAGTTTGTACTCTAAGGCATTGTTTTTAAGGAGTCACCAAGGTGACAAGGAGCTAGCCAACTGCCAAGGCGAGTGGTCGCCTAGGCGAGCAGCCCTATAAGACTAAACAGCTGCATGAGTCATGAACTGCAGCAGCGCCTATTGTGTTGGTTATTGTTGGATGCCTTAACTATACATATAGTTTAGTCATTCTTTATCTCTCTCCCTCTCAATTTATTATTTGTCTAGCAATATTTCAGGTTAAATAAATTTTTCTGACTTGTTGGCATTTGACAGATATATGCTCAGATTCCAATTGATTGCCTTATTACTATTAATCATTTTTTTAACATTTGTTATTTCTTCTAATATATGACCTTACACACAAGTGTTAAATATTTGTTGGTAGCATTTTTATATTAATGAATAGAGAATGTACATGGTATAAAATATAGATTTTTCGGAGTTTTGTTACATAAACTAGGCTTTGCCCAAGCACCTAGCCTTGGTGCCTACGCAGTGAGGGGGTGGGCCACCGCCTTAGTCACCTTAATAATCATGCTCTAAGGCCAACAAATATCTAAAGTGGGTACATGCAATGAATAATGAACTCACAGCTCTTCATGCAAATGATACTCTGGTGGATCTCCCCAAGGGACATAGTCTGGTTGGTTCAAAATGGATTTACACTATTACATTTCATGCCAATGGCTCTATTGAGTGCTATAAAATGCAGCTAGTTGCTCATGGTTTCACTTAAACCTATGGCATTTATTATTTAGAGACTTTTGCCCCCTGTTGCTGATTTTAAATCTGTGTGAAAAGTTATCTCTTGCAGCTCACGTCTCTTGGTCTATTTATTAACTTAATGTCAAAATGCCTTCTTGCATGGTGATTTGCAGAAGTGTATATGCAACCCCCTCCAGGACTTGATGTAAGGGGGAGAGTATGTAAGCTAAATAAAGACCTTTATGGACTGAAGGAATCACCCAGGGCATGGTTTGATAGGTTCCACAAAGCTATTCCCAAGGAAATTCTGATCAAACCGTTTTTACTAAATGGCAAGGTGGCATGGTTGTTATTCTGTTGGTTTATGTGAATAATATGATCATCACAAGTAATAATGAGAGGAAATTAAAAAGGTGAATGAAAATTTTGCACAGGTGTTTGATATTAAAGACTTGGGATGACTTAAATATTTCTGGTATTGAAGTTGCCCATTCCCAATAGAGTATTTACATTTGTCAGAGAAAATATGCTCTAGATTTGTTAGAGGAGATAAGAAAACTTGGCTACCAATCGGCTAACACTTCATTGAAGTTAATCATGGACTGAATAACGTGGATGGCAATCTCTCGTCTGAGTCAAAAAAAGGGAAATATTAGAGATGGTTGGCCGTCTTCTTTATTTAGGACTCACTCATTCTAACTTGACATATGCTATCAGTGTAGTCAATCAGTATATGCATGCACCTAGAGTTCCTCATATGAAGGCTATTGAAAGAACACTTCAATACATCAAGTCCTCCTAGGAAAGGACTTTTATTTTCAAGGCATAACAATTTGTTGATAGAAATCTTTGGTGGAAAAGGATTCATGTAGCCGACCCCAAATAATGGGATAAGGCTCTGATGATGATGAACAATTTGTTGATTGAAAGTTACTCAGATGTTACTTGGGTAGGTTCCAATGATGATAGGAAATCTACTAACAGGTAATGCTTGTTTTTGAGAGGCAACCTTATTTCATGGAGGAGTAAGAAACAAACCGTCTGTGTGAGGTCCAGCGCTGAAGTTAAATATATCAAGCCATGGCCAACTAAGTTAATAGAGATGGTATAGCTGAAACTATTCTTAATCGACCTTAGTATTCGGATTTGTCTACCAATGAAGCTCCACTGTGACAACAAGGCTGCCATCAACATTGCAAATAATCTTGTACAACATGATTGAACAAAACAAATTGAAATTGACCGCCATTTCATCAGGGAAAAGCTCAACTCTGAAGACATTTGTCTTCCATATGTGAAGTCAGAAGATCAGGTTGCAGATATTTTTACAAAAAGACAATCCACTGCTTAGTTTCAATATTGTTTAAACAAGCTGAGTATGCTTGATATCTATACTCAGCTCGAGAGGAAGTGTAGCTACGGTGCATATAGGGGCATTTTAGTTCCTCATTTTATGTTTTCTTTTAGTTAGTTAGTTATTAGGGTGGTCAAGTTATTTATTCCTGTTATAAAGGGTATTTTTGTCCTACTTGTAACCTTTTGTTTGAACTAGCTTTAATTAATAAAACTGCAGGATTGAGGAGACTACAAGTCAGTCTTTCTGGACAGCAATTGTTCTACCTGATCTATTCAGAAATTGAACAAAATAGAATATAAATCTTCCACGGTTACCCATTTCTTAAATCTCAGAAATATTCTTAGGAAGGATGCTTTGCCACATCCTATTCTTGTGTAAGCCATTTGAGAGGATGGGACAGCTTTGGTTCATTTGACTATCAACATGCACAAGAAGAAAATCAACAAAATTTCACAATAGAGAAACCAGATAGTCATCAGTCATGAATGTCCAATAGACCTGCATACACAACAATTTGTATCAATTTACCTCTATTCCAAGAACTCTATGTACTCCATACATGTCGGACAATCCACAAACTATTTCCCTTATGACAGTATTAAGTCCAGGGCATAGACCTCCGCATGTAACAATGCAAGCACGCACTTCATCTGACTGAAAGTAGACCTGCAAACAAGAAAGAGGACAAGTGCTAGCATTAGGTTCACTACTACACAACACATTAAATAATCATAGTATACCTTCTCCCGAGGCCCAGCACGTCTAAAATGAATCCCTCTTGGGCCATCTTTGTGGACCACAACCTATAACATGACAAAGGGAACAGAAAAAGGAAAAAGGCTGTTAACTGAGGAATAGGGCTTATTGCAATAATGCACAACAGATGTACATGTTCATAGTTGTCCAGCATTAATAATACATTGTTCAGAAAGTGTCATCTGTTCATTCCATAGCTATTTAACTTCCTGATGACACCTATAGTAATATTACAGATCAGCAAGTTAAGGGGAACTTCAAGTCTTGATAACACGGATCCATCTTTTTAATAAAGACAAATGAAGTCAGAAGCAAGGAAGGATATCAATTTATATATGAAGAACTTCTGGCATTGTCACAACAATATGCTAATGTTTGTTGAATTGGCCATCCTGCCAGTCGGTAATTAATTTCATATTTCTCATGGGAAACAACCACTGTTATGTACTGTGAGAATTACCACTGTGTAGATAACAAAATGCTTATGATAGCTGCTTAGTTTGTATATCAAAATCCACTTTCCATTAGGGAAATGCACGCAGCATGAAACCTTGAAACCTAGCATCAATCTTAAGTTTATACATTTTTCTAAAGCAAGAAAAAAAATGGTAAGAAAGACAAATAAATGAAGTAGGAATTTACCTTCTGAGCAACAGTATCATCAGGATTCACAAAGTACTGCCTGTTACACATCAACATACTTATTAAATGTCCAGCCATGCATCACCATAATATAAAGAATAACTGAACGGATGTGAATTAACAACGGCTAAAAACTAGGATGGCAAGCTGAATGGACTTACTTCACAACTGAATAAGCTGGATTATCTTGCAATGGGTTTGGATATGTCTGCCAATGAAAACACGGATGAGCAAATTCTGCAAATACTTTCCCAGAAGTGAATAAATAAAAATAAGGCACATCTCTGGACCCCTCCATGTGGACAATTGTGAAGGATAAAGAGTAGCGCAACAATGTTGACATGTCTAATCACTGAAAGAGGAGGACAGTGAAAAACAAATAGCATCGATTCCTCCTAATGATCCTACAATCCAAAAAAAAAAAACATCATGTAACCCGCACGTGTTCTGCCGGCTAACATCTGCACTCATGACGACCATAACAGAAAGATATCAATCATTACATCGAAAAATTTGCCTCATCCTAAACACAAGTAGAAGCCAATGCGAGAACTGAGGTGGCTATCGCCGCAAACCAACACCATAACGTTGTCACCATCTAACCACAGTTGGATAAACAGATCGAAACGAAGAGGTTATCATAGCCTTCAATGAGAAACACCTACGGAAACCAAAACTTACAGGGAGGTCATGAATGTAGTCTGTCAAATGAGGGACGTCGTCGAGCACGAAGCCATTGTCATCCGGCTCGACGTTCGCGAGGGATTTACCCCCAGAACCACCCATCCCCCTTGGGGATCCGAGCTCGATCTCTCCGTTCGGACCGTTCCCCTGCGGAACTTGAGCAGAGGAAGAGGGAGAGCCCCGGCTGCTCGACGGACGGCCCCCGGCGGAGCCATTGGAGTCGCGGTCGACACGGGAATCGTTGGGGACGACGACCGCCTCGGGAGGCGTCGACGGCTCCATGGAAGTGATCAGAGAGATGTCTCTGTTCGGCGAGGAGGAGGGCAAGAAGGGTAGGGGAAGGGCGGGGGGCGCATAGGAGGACGACGAAGAGGAGGCTTCACGGGAAGCCTTCTTGGAGGGATTCAGATGGCGACATGAGAGAGAGAGAGGGGGCGGGTGTCTGGAAAGCGAGGGAGACCGTTTCCCACGTTTCCAACGGTCTCAAGGAAGCCGCAAAAAGTGTTGATGCAGTTGTTAGTTGCCGGATCGAGATGTTCTGCTCCATTATCTTACACCACAATATACTCCACTCATGTTCATTGGTCCACCTGGCCTCATGCAACACAAGGTTTTCCTAGGTGTGGCAATTGGGCCTGGATCGGCCCGTGTTGGCTCGGATCTAATTCGATCTCTAATCGTTCGGCTCAATTCGGTTTGGTCTAAGATGAGTTCAATTTTTTGAAGTCCGGTGCAGCCCGAAAAGATTAAGTAAGACCCGACCTGATTTTATTTTTTTAAAGATATTTTTTTACTATTTTTATAATAAAATTAGTATTTATTGAATCAAAATAATATAAAATAATATTAGACTAATCTAGATAAACTTATTTCTAGTCGTTACAAATATGAAATAAATGTTAAGTCATTAAATATAACTCCACAATACAATTTTCAATCTAAAATTTTAGAATATTAAAATCATCGCCATGTTACTTATTTTTTAAAAAAAATACCGAGCCACCCAGGCAGGGCCGAGCTAAACCCGAGTCCGACCCAATCTTACTCCGGACCAGGCTCAAAATTAAAAAAAAAGTTAAATTATCCGACCCAAATCCATGTAAAACCGAGCCAGGGCCGGCTAGGCTCAATTGACACCCCTAAACTTTTCACTATTTTAACCCTCTTTGCTGCATCAAAATATCTTATAATTTATTTTTGTATTAGAAATATATTCTTTTGAGGGATAGTTCTACTAATAATTTATAGGGATTTTTAATTTTCAACTCCTAAATTCTTTTGTAATTATAAAAGACCCCCTATAATCTATTTATTTATTAATAAATCTTCAAAAATTCTTAATCTTTAGAAGAAGAAAAAAACCCCATCTAATTAAAAGTCGTTCAAAAAAATAGATATTCCAAAATATGTTCCTTCCCTGATCATTGTATCACTTGCTATACCCAACCAAACTATCAATTTCGTTTCGGAAGCAAGTTCTTTTTGGCGATGGAAAGAGAGGGAGAGGGAGATCGGAAAGAGAGAGGTCGACAGCAAAATCTCTAGCTTACAGGATCTCAAACACATATAATACCCAAAGATGATGACAGAAGAACACTGGTAGCACGCTCATCACCAAGATTTTCTCGCAATGCCACCCTCTGCCGGAAGCACAGGATTATTACCACTAACAGATGCCATGATCAATGGCGGAAGGAAGTCTGATTAACGAGACCAAGATCAACTGCAGGGCAGCTGGCGCACTTGGGACAGGTCAGGCCCCTGGGGCAAGCAGCGGGGAGATTCGGGGCGCCGTAGCTCTTGAGCACCTTGCAGACGCAGCCGCAGCCGCCTTCGTTGAGGATGGCGGCGTTGATGGCCTTGCAGCACAGTTGGTTGGCGACGGCTCCTCGGCACGGGTCGATGGGACGGCAGGTCCCCGCCTGCAGCTCGGCTCCTATGTCGGGGAGGACGTCGCCTGCGGGGACATCTTCGACTACGGTTTTTGCGCCGGCGACGGCAGCGGCGGCGCCGAAGACGAGGAGGATGAGGAGGGCACGGAGACGGCGGCCGGTACGCCCACAGAAGGCCATCTCCACCAGCTATTTCCCAGAAGCCGTCACGTTTCTCCTGGGCTGCTGATCGTTCAACTAGGTAGGACGCGTCTCTCATCGCCATTTATAATTGCAAGCTTCCGCGTTCTCACATCTGCTTTCCAGCTCAGGCCGGCACGACTTGTTTGTCTTCTACCAGAGTAAGAAATAAAGAACTGATCAAGAACCATGTGGGAAATTTCCGACATGATGAACTGGACCAAGTGGTAGGTGAGTACTGAGGGCTTCAATATGCTGTCGGCGGGCGTTGACTGAGGTCAACTCGGTTTAAATAATTAGATCATACATACCGACAGGTTTTTTCTTTTCTTTTTTTTTTCATCTGGTATGAATCCGATACTGAGATCGATGAAGCCACACCATATAAAGGTTGAGTTGATCGAGATATGGCCCGTGGAGGATGATGAGAAACTAGATGCACACCATAAATATCGCAAGTATATATAGATTTATCATAAAATTGTTTTATATTGTAACTTTTTGAATTAGTACAAGTTCAAAATCTCGCCGTAGATATAGTGCTTCGGAATCTACTTTGAGTTAACGACTCTTTCGAAAATATAAAGTCGATTGTGTTTGTGAAGAATCTCAAACATGAGTTATTTTTATAGTTGATATGGATAAGAGAAATGCTATGATACTATTTTGGGACCTCTTGATTCGATCCTGTCATAATATAGCGTGGGTTTTTGGACTTTTCTGATAATTAGTGTTCTAGTGTTCGGTGTCATCATGCTCGATCACGGTGCTTGGGTGCGCAGTGCTAGATGTTCGAATTGTCAAGACAATCTTTGAATTTGAATTCAAAGACCTGAGCTATATATGTTACGGCGGGGCCGTACCAAGAGACCCCGGCGCCGCACCATAGCACTTCTGATCTGGGTAGAATCGACCTAGCCATAATTGTCGTATCGCTCCCTCGAAAATTGGTGATCAACCCAAGGTAACCGATGATGCTCATAATATGGGACCAACACCCACTGAGCTGTTACTGTCGTGGAATCCTAAATGACTGATCATCAAACGTCAGTCGAACCGTTGTCACTGAGCAAGCCCAAGTGATGGCATGGCAATTGAGTTCTTGGCAATGGTTCATCAAACAATAGTTAGCCCCAACTAAGAGACACTTCAACCAAACATCAAGAGTCATGACTTTTCCCTTTTCCTCTCCCCCCATAAAAGTAGGGTTGTCCATAGGTAAATTGGGATGAGATTGGCAAGACTTCTCGACACCAGCTCTCATATATATATATATATATATATATCTCTCTCTCTCTCTCTCTCTCTCTCTCTCTAAATCCATTCTAATCTTTTCAAAAGTCAAATCTTGACTTGAGCGTCGAAAGATCAATTTTGAAAACACTATCCTGAGAGTGATTCATTCATGACAAGTACGGTATTGGCCTGAGACTTTGTTCCTATCCTTCAATCACCTATCTGAGCATTCAACCTCAGATCTTGAGGTTAGACCATCTCGGAACCTTGTAGGTTCTGGACCGGGTTCATGTCCTTTGGGCTCCTAAAGATCTAGACTCTTAAAACTGCCTTAAAAGATTTGTATGCCACTCAAATGACCTGTGATGGGTTCCATTATTTGAGATACAAAAGGATGCTGACATCCATGGAGAAGTTTTGCTTATGGAGGAGCAAATAACAAGAATATACATATGCAAGTGACAGTACAAAAATCACACATGTCCCGTACATGTTCAGATGCATAATAGTAGCCAGTGATCATGGTAAGACCTCCTTCAGACTAGAGAAAAAGCCCAAAACAACTATGCTACTTGGAATGGCTCATTGTTAAGGATGTAAACGAACAGAGTCGAGCCGAGTAGTACTCTACTCAAACTCGGATGCACTTATTTTTATCGAGCTCAAACTTGGCTCGATACTTGACGAGTATTTATATGAGTGTGTGAACTCGGCTTGAGTCACTTTTATTGTGTTCGAACTCGGCTCGAAAAACTACTTGTTTATTTAAACGAGTCCAAACTCGAGCTCCAAACAGAGCTTGAGTTCACACTCGACTTGGTAAAAAATATATATATTTAAAATAATTTTTCAAATATTTACTCATTTTTAACAAGCTCCACTAAACGAGTTCGAAATTGAGCTCGTGTTGAAGCTCGCTCAAAGCCTGAAAATTGGATAACACAAAGAGGTTAAGGGGTTGCAGGGGGTCATTTTATAGAGGTTTAAGGTCACTACACACATGATGTATCTGATATGGGACTATGACCCATGGGATACACAAGCACAGGGTAGCGGGTACACAGGATGAGGGCGGTGTGGGTGGCGCCATGCAAGGGTGGGGTGGTGGAGAAGCGCACCGCTGGCACTGTGGTCGGCTTTCGACATTGCCAGAATTGCCACACTGGCCTTCGTACGGCAAGGGGAGGAGTTGCAACTACATGCTGCCGGAAGCTCGCGGGGAAGACGAGACTCTGCATCGCCGGTGCGACGTCGCCGCTGCCACCGAAAGATTTGTGCGGCACATGCAGAGGGTCCGCCGTTGTCGTCGGACACTCCGCTGGCCGACGGTGGGCCCCTTGGCCGTGCCAGGTTTGCTGGCCATGCACACACAGTGCACAAGCCGTGGGATGAAGAAGATGCGTCAGTTGCCCTGGGACCTTGAGAAATTCATATTTGTATACATACCATTTGTCCTTATGATTTTATTAAAATCATATTTTCTATATATGCTTTATTTACATAACTTGTGTATATATTCAGACATTTAGTCTTTTACATTTAAATCGTCATAAATATTTCATACAACATAATAACTCTATAAAATAAATAAAAAAAATTCTCATACTTATTATATTCGAATATGTTAATGAATATTAATCTGAGTATATTAACGAGTAACTTATCAAATATCTTAATGAACATATTATCGAGTATCTTAACGAGCTGTTCGTGAACATATTCGAGTTGAGTATATCTTTATTCAAGCTCGGCTCATTTATAAACCGAACTTATTTTTTTTGTTCAAACTCAGCTCGTTAATTTAATAAATGAGCTGAATCGAGTTATTATCAAACCGAGCTCCGAGCTGTTCATTGAACATATCGACTCATTTACACCCCTAGTCTCCTCAACCCACCAAAACATGGGGTGGAGCTCAACCATTGAGTCCATGAAGATGAACGGATGTGGGATTGGCCCACCAAAGGTTTGATTGCTCGGCCTGACAAGACATTTGCTAGAGATGAGTTCTCAATCCTTGGTTCTCTTAGGGCCACAATAAGGCCTCTCTCCAAGACATAGGACTCCTCACTTTTGCTGCCTAATCCTTGCCATGTCAAGGCACAACCCATTGGATGCATGACATGCACCTATGATGTAGGAAAAGACCTTTTTTCATGCCCAGCATGTCCCTCTCTATTTCAGAGAAATTAATGGCATCCTCATAACCCAGTCCATGCTGTAAGAATAGTGTACACCTCTTCATTGGTCCATTCTGATGGCCACTCCCACACACTGCACATTTGACTATTCTCTTACTACTTGTCTTCACAGTCAAGAAGGACTGACGTGTCAAGAGGCTTGACACACACTTGAAATAGACTTGTCAACAATGGTAACAGAGGACTCTGAAGGGCAAATAGACTAGTCTATTTTCACACTCTCCCACCTCCATCTTCAGTTTCTCATGTACATTTCGGTTAGTTCCGACCTGAGGGTAGGAAGGTTCTCGCCCCAAGATGATCCGGGGGACCTTGACCATTTCTTTTCATTGTGGATACAAACCGTGTTCTTGTCATCAAATAAATTCATGAATTTAGCCCGCCTAACCAATCTTCTTATGGTAGGTATATAAGTCAGCATTATTAAACAAATTAAAGAGCACATGGAGATCAGACGGTGAAAATTATCAGCTACTTTCCAACATCTACATGTATAATAAATATATTTATGATAATCTCTTCATATATTTCTAAGTTGAATCTATAAAGGGTCTTGGATGCATTGATTTTCTTGCTTGATTCTTTATGTGTTTTTTGGGTGGTTTCCTGATGGAATGCATGGCCCAAACATTTTCGGGGAATATAACCCTAAAAAAAAAAGAGCCAATGCATTTTCCACACCAGAGCAATACACTTGGACTCCCCATCCCCGAGTTTGTAAAGACTTCTCCTTGTCCCTTCCACACAAAGGGAATAGATACGTGGTGTCTCGAATTACAAAGTGTAAGTGAGAACATCACATGAGATTTGGATTGGAGATTATTTGACGAAAGATAAAAAAAGATGATGAAGAAGTTGTTGCCCAAGTCTTCATCCACAATCTTTACTTCATCATATATTTTCTTAGAATAGTTCATCATTCACTACAACAAAATTGAACTGTAGCCGAAAATCGTAAGTGTTACGTGAAAAATTGTAAATAAAGACTTATGAAATTACTTACGACAATAAATCGATGGCATAGCAACCGATGCTGTAAGTCTAGTTACGATTTTATCCACCGTAAGTGTTATCTTCGACTATGAACCGTAAGTGTAGAAATTTTTATACTTATGTAAAAAAACCGTAAGTACATGTAATGTAAATTATAAGTGTAGACATAACAATATACTTACAATAAAACTGTAAAAATGTAATCATTGATGTACTATACTTACTAAAATGAATCGTAATTATTCATTCTTTTCTGATTTGTAATTATTATTCTTTGAGTAAGAATTTAACCATAATAATTTTTTTCTATAATAACAATACCTAAAATTTGCTATAGTGATAAATCTATTACCTATTTTACTATCAATTTTCATCCCTCTCATAATACATTCTAAAACAATACATAGTATCATGTGATTCACTTGTATTATATCCAATCATACATCCATCATTGATCCATCTCTACATGCATCACTTATCAACCACAAGAAAAGAAAATATATGAAAATCACGATTCCATCCATTGCATAAGGAAAATTCACATCATGTCACAATAAGAGTACATTTCTGTCATAGAAAAGTATGTTTTCAACGTAAAACCTCATACAATCTACTGCCAAAAAATGATTGTTGATATTATGCTGCAGATCTATCCCTTCCATATTAACAAAATGAGTTGATATAACATCATCTTGAATCTGTAGAAGGAAAAATATTAAAATAAATTGTTTAGGTAAATTAGAGGGAAATTAGTCAAACCACAAACTTAGAGGCTCCGAGGCTTAGAGGATGTGCTAAATACAAGGATTTATGCAAAGAATGAAATATTTATTTATTAATTCTAGCTTCCAAAATCTCCACTTTTGATTCAAATCCTTCGTAGCCCATTCTCGTGCATATTCTGGAATATCAGCATTCTTCAACTTTCTTTTAACTTCATCCTCCATCATATTTGCACTTCATTTCACATACTTTTCCTAAACCCTACATAGTAGAAAAGTCTTTTAGCCAACTGTCAGAACAAATTGCACAAGATTTGGGTAAAAGATAGTTGGTCCCATACAACACAAAAATGTCTTAAAATGCAAATAGGAAAAACCAAAACTCAAATACTCCTACTGTAATAGAATATCATGATCACACAAATTCAATGTAAAGACTATTCGCAATTGCCTTTGTGTCACTGGACATACATCAAGGGACCTTTAGCGCCACTTTGGTAATGGGTTGGAGTTAGGATAACGCTAACCCATGAACAAAGTTACACATGGCTAACTCACCTTTTGTTTTGGTAACAATGGAATTAACTTTTTTACTATGGTGAGTTACCTTATTTTTCTCAAATACACTTTGGTAAGAAAAAGTAAGTTAACTTACCTTGGGAAAAGGAAAAGTAGCAATTAATGCTTGTACTGTGAGAGCAAAAAGGTGGTTAACTCACTTGGGTTAACTCTAGTCCACCTCTAGAGGTGGGTTGGAAAATGGTGAGTTAACTCACTTTTGATCCACCTTTAACCTAACTCACTTGAGTTAACTTTGTAACCTTTCCAAAGCACTTTTTGAGTTAACTCTGAGTTAAATAAAGTTAACTCTGAGTTAACCCATTATCAAAGTGGCGCTTAGAGTGCAAAATTAACACACAATTAAGAATGTAATGAAGAGAAATGCTTAGGGAGGGCACTAAGCATTTCTCTGTGATGAATAGCCTAAAAATCTCATATGAACTTTACATAATATGAGGAGGAGACAAACATTCTCATAACAGAAAGTTATTGTAGAAATATAGTCATTTTTATAATCCCAAAAATTATAATAAACACAGTTCTATTCTCAAAATATTTTTAAATAAATGAAAATCTTTTAAAAGTTGGTTACTGGCAATTGATCTAACAAAAGAATATTATGACGCATAGACATCATGAAAGTTGTGAGCACGGAAAAAATAGATAGGCAAATTCAATGATCAGTTGAAGAGGATTATTCACATTTATACCAAAAATACCAGCACATAATCATAACAAAGCAAGGGTGTTCATCTATATATCATTTTAAGAAGCAAGTAATCTCATTAAAATAAAAGGGTGTACTTCTTGCACATGTAATGCCAGCAAGGTATAGGAAGAAACAAAATATACATTCTCCACAAGTTCCATGGCAAGGTCCTTTGTAGTATCACCATCAAGGTAATATATGGACCCAATCAAGTTGCTGAATTTGTCCACAGTACCTTCTAGTACAATTCGGACCTAGAAATTCCACACATTACAAAAATAATGTAATTTTCAGATGCGGTAAATATTATATCATCAGT
The DNA here is from genome assembly GCA_014218235.1 of Colocasia esculenta. Taxonomy (NCBI): domain Eukaryota; kingdom Viridiplantae; phylum Streptophyta; class Magnoliopsida; order Alismatales; family Araceae; genus Colocasia; species Colocasia esculenta. The sequence continues at coordinate 2,376,080 of CM024754.1, read as the reverse complement.
GAAGAAGGGGATGTTCTTTGTAACCAGACAAACATTACCAGTGAACTATCAAGTCATTTCCAGAGCAGATGGGAGGCAGAGTATAGAGACAAAATCAGATAGGAAGAGGTTAGCCAACTAAAGAAGATCAGTAACCTGGATGCAAATTGGTTGGAGAATCCCTTCTCCTGGCAAGAAGTGGAAAGAGTTATTAATGAAATTCCCTCAAATAAAGCTCTGAGACCTGATGGTTTTGATGGGAACTTGTGGGCAACCAAAATTTTACTATGGCTGCTATAGTCGGCTGGCCCATTCCCATTTAAATGGAAAAATACCCACTAAAAAACCCTCTTAAATAGGCCCAAGGAAAGCCCATCACCATAGGCCCAAGACTCCCATGTTAGGAGGTGAGCCTAGGGGACTGATCACCCCTCTCCACCACCACAAAAGCTGCCAAAAAAGCTGGCTGGGAAGGTGGGCTACGGCAGAGGGAGTTGGGGCCTTTTGGAGATTTTTCTAGAAGGCTTGGAGGCCAAGAAAACGGGGTCTTCTTCTCCACCAAGGAAGCAGCAAAAAGGAGGGAAGGAGGCACCTGTGTTTTTCTGCTCCAGAGAAGCTCCTCCCATGAGGAACCTGAAAGGAGGAAGCAAGAGAAGAAAAGCCAAGGAAAAAGAGAGAAGAAAAGGTGAGGAGAGGCAAGAGGAGGGAAAAGAGAGAGAGAGGCATTGTGTTGTCTTGTCAAGGGAAGAAGAGAGGAATGAGTGGCACGTTGGAGCTCTCCCTCCCCCCTTTTCTTTTGAGTTTTTTTTGTACTCTTCCTCTCCCTTTGCATAAGAATAGGTTATCTACTTTCTCCTCTCTTCCTTTCATGTGAATAGTTTATCCTTGTGCATTTACTGTTTGTCCTCTCTCCATCATTCCTTTGTTTTTTTTTTAGGCATTCTCTCATTTCCTCCAAACAAAAGGGGTTACGGGAGGGAGCTTCTCCTCGTGGAGAGGTATTCCCTTCCCCTTTAATACCCAATATGGGGCCTTTCTATACCCTCCATACCTCAATAATGAGGCCATGGAGGTGTAGAACCTCACTTCCCATTTAATGCATGTGTCCCATACCCCATTGCATCTTCTAAGGGGCGATCTTCCTGCTGTTTGGACCCTCAAAGAGAGTGTTTTATCACTGTCAAAATAGCCCATTAAGAGCCCTCCCCTTGGGTCAATGCATGCCCATTGTGCTAGTCAAGGGGTTGAGCAAATAATGCTCATGCCTTCTTGTTTAGCTCCCCATATCAAACCCCAAAAACCATTTCAAGCTCAAGAACAACCCCCCCTGCCATGGGCATGGCTGCTGCAAGGGAGAGGTGTCTGTCACTGTTTATGCAGGTGGCCACCCGCGCCGATTTGGCCCAGAACCAGTCTTGGCAGTCTTGCAGGGCTGAGGGAGGGTGCGCCGATTTGGCGTCCAGTGGCCATCTTGGCTGAAGTTATATGAGCAAGATCAATGCTCAATGTGACATCAACCAATCAGTAGCCAAATAGATCAATATGAGACCCATCAGTACCCCCGGGTTGGACAGTATAATGTCTATGTACAGACGGATGAGTTCATACGTTGTCCATCCGCCCGTGGATTTGCTTGGTCATGACATCGTTCGGATCTCCGTTGGCGTGCCTTGGGGACCAGCGTCATGTGCCATTGGAGCCATATCGTTCTTCGGCATACACTCCTTCCTTTGGTGCCATCTTCGTGTACGGTGGATGCGTACCGCGCTTTCCCCTTATCGAGCATGATAAGGGGAAATACTGTCGAATTTTTTCCGCGAAGGTTGAATCGGCGCGAGACTCCTAAAAGAGAACATCAAGAGTCAATTGACTCAGTGGGGTTGTGCCGGTTCGACTTCGTTTTACTGGTTTGGACCCTTCACGATTCAGTTCTGTCCCCGCCGACTCGGTTTCTGCTTGCAGTAGGCCGCGCCGAATCGAGGTTGTTCGTAAGTCGCGCCGAATCAGATGAGACCCACTGGATCGAGTGCGCCCCCGCTGCCAACTGACCACCAAACGGTCAAGCTAAGCCGAATCGTGAACAGAGCCTTATTTGAAATGTTTCAAAAAGAACCAAATAACAAATTGAAAGTCTTTTTTTTCATGATAAAAGAAAGAAAAGGTCAAATCAACCACCACACATTTTAAATGCCTCAAAAAGAGTTAAAGACCAAATTGAACCTTTTCAAGCAGTAAAGGACAAAAGGCCATCTCATGTTATCCAAAAGAAACAAAAGATCAACCTCATATTTTACAACAGGATAAAAGACTCAAATCGAAATTGTTTTCAATAAAAGACCAAATTGAACTTCTTTTTCTAAATGACAAAAGATCATGTCGTGTTTTGCAAAAGAACAAAAGACCAAACTGGACTTTTTCCAAGCAAAAAAAGATCACCTCATGTTTTGTAAAGGACAAGATATTCAAATTAAGATTGTTTTCAACAAATGATCAAATAGACTATTTCTTGACTCGTCTTTCTCAAATAGATCCAATGGACCAAATTGAACTTTTCCATGATAAAAGAGACCAATGAGTAAACAGGCAAAGAGATTTGATAATTGGCTAAATAAAAGATCAAATGAGTCCGAATAGGCGTTCGTTTCGCTTAATAATACTTCAGCTCAAGTTTGATTTACGTTTCGCACCTCTATCGGATGTCTCCGCTTTAGGTCACGAGGCTTTCTAAATATGACGATTAATCAAGGGTTTTCCCTCTCAGAGGGATGTAATTAATGTCGTTGCGTTTAGGCAACGACGAGATTTTGGTCCAGGACCCGAACACTCACTTTCGTTTGACGAAGTCAAACGGCGCGCATAATAGACCAAAGCCCTCCGACTCTCGGAGGTAGAACATTTTGTTGCCACCTCGGTGGCTGGTACGCCCGCGCTATGTGAATTGTCGATTCATCTCACGCCATCGTCGCTCATGTAGCGTTCGGCGGGGACTTGGATTTGCAATACGCATTCATGATAAAAGAAGAACATTAAATTTTTAAATGATTTGATAAAAAAATCCATTTCCACAGCGTGGCATGCCCGGTGGGACCAAGCTTCCCTTCATCTCTTCACCAGAATAGAAAGCCTTATGGCCTTTTACTCAATGCTAATTGTCATTTTTGATTGACTAACAGGTACTAAGAGACAATGGCTGGAGTACATTTTGGACCCCTGGTTGTCCAAGATCATGCCAGGTAGGCTATCTTGCTGTGCCGACTCGCTTCGGAAGCTTTCCTCCGGTCGTGGAATTCCCCAACTTTCTGGGGGTCGCGTTCGTCGACATCCTGCACCCAAAAAATAGAATAGAAGTTGAAGCTGAAGCTGGATATGAAGCTGAAGTCAAAGAGATCACCGAGAAGCTGAGCTGCCATGTTCATCACGTGGAGCATGGCCTGTTAACAAGAACAAAGGGAAGAGGATCAACATATATACTCAACAGATAACAGAAGCTGAAAACATTGTCACTCGCCCGGCGCGTGTATCTGCCTCAGGGAAGAGTGTGCGGATTGGAGACCTAAGAATCCATCTGTAAGAAAAAAGAACCGAGGTTGTGCCAAAACGGGTCATGCCAACAGTACTCGTGAAGAATTCTTTCCAAGCTTTAACAAGCAAAGAAAAGATGTACAACACCTTCAAGGGCATGTTGCCCCCAAAACCCATCAAGTTCAAACAGGTCTGGCGACCTAAGAAAGTACAGAAGCCCAGGCTGGAGGAGTCTGCACCAGAAAAGAACGTGCCAACAGATGCAGTTGATGAAAGGGTCCCTGACTACCATCGACCACCCAGGGCTTCGGGGCTAGAGTTGTCAAGGGGGGGGGGGGGATGTGCTTATGCCCACTTCCATAACAAAAGAGCAGAGTTCCGGAGGCTTGCTTACCTCCCGCCGATACGAGAAGACTCTCCTGCATCAATGATCTCAACCACTTGTGATCGGCAGGGGGCAGCCAGTGTCGTGTGCAACCGTACCCCTTACCTCGTAAATGCCCCGCTGCGGCATGAGAGAAGGCAAAGAGATACAAGGGCTCCTCAGGTGGAAGCTGAGAGCGGTACTAATGAGAACGATGTTATGTGCGAACACATTCATGAGCAACTTGGGAAAGCTAAACCCCGAGTATCAGTCTTCAAGAGGTTGTCCTTTCCCTCCCGAAGGGTCGAGATAGACCGGAATGGGAGCATTAAAATCTGCACATGCCATATGGCAGGTGTAGGGAGCTGATACGGGGCTCTGCCAGCCAACAGCCAAGAGCTAGCAGAATTGGCAGAAAGACCTGGTGCTATGACCAGGAGAAGAGTAGCGACAGCAGCCTTAGCAGCCGCATACGGAAATGAGAATGTACCTGCAGCACCAATGATGGCGGTTAGTGCCAATGTGGTCACCGCCCAAGGCAGTGGGGGCAACGATGAAATTCCCCCACCGCCACCGCCAGAAATGACTTCTAGGGGCATAGCGTAGGAGATTCCTCTTGTTGCACCCCTAGATCTAGTCGTCTTGGAGCTGCTACAACAATATCGAGCTGAAATTGAAGCGCTTAAGCGGCAAATAAAAGGCAAAGAGACTGAGGGTCATACGGCCCAGGAGATTGAGGGTTCAGGAGAAACCCCCCAAGGGACCTCAGGGTCGGTCAAGACCTCGGCCCAGCACACCATTGTACAGCCGTTGAATGAGCAGCCCCAATAGATGCCTGTGGTTACATCTCAGCAGCAGCGTCCACAAACTAAATATCAGCTCCTGCAGCCGCAATTCTTCCAGCAGCAACAACAGCAACACCAACAGCAGTCATTGCCTGCTCATGCTCCTGAGCAGCAATTTGAAAATCAAGAGTCGCCCCCGGTGGCCATTATAAATACTCCAAGCAATCAGCCAGCCCACTTTTATCCTCAACAAGTGGACCCTGCCACCATCAGCAAGTTAATGGTGGAGCAGATGATTGAAATGAAGCTCGCCGAGTGGGGTGATGGAGAACATGCTCCTTTTGATGTGTATAGGGTACCCTACCCTGCACATCATGCTGTGAAAAAACTGCCATCAGGGATTACTAAGCCTCCAAAGTTTGACAAATTCAACGGGCAATGATCTCCAAAAGAGCATATAGCCTACTACATCAATGTGATGGGCAACCTGGCCGCTGATGAGTCCTATCTACTAAAGTTCTTTGGCTCCTCCTTGACGGGCCTAGCATTTGAATGGTACTCTGGCCTGCCAGCAGGGTCTGTATTGGACTGGGCAGACATGCAAAAGAAATTCAGAGAAAGGTTCTACATTGCAGAAAGGGAGGTTACAGCTGCCGAACTCTATGCAACAAAACAAAAAGGCAATGAGTCTGCCCTGGATTATATCCAACGGTGGAGGAACCTTAGTATGAGATGCAAGCTCCCTCACCAAGAAGATGCGGTGCAACTTTGCAAACATAATCTGAATAGAGAATTATTGGAAAGAATGATCGGGATGAAAATTCGGTCATTCGACAGGCTGAACAATGTGGCGGCAGAAATTGAAGCTTTCATGGCAAGATATCCCAACAATACATCATTGGAACAAAAGGACAAGCCAGCCAATAAAAAGCCTACCGGAAAAGAGGTAAACACTGTCGATCTAAAGGACTTTGAGCAACAGAAGGATGTTGGGTCTTCTGGCACCAAACCTAAGACTCCGAGGCGGAATATGCTTCTCCAAGACAAATTTAGGAAGCCATACTCTTTCCCCAAGGAGAAAACAAAAACATTGTTTGAATGGGCCACTCATTACAATAAGATCACATTTCCAACACCCAAAAGACCCGAGGAAGCGGGAAAGAGCGATGATCCTCTATTTTTCCCATATCATCAAGTCTTGGGACATAGCATAGTGGATTGTTATGTGTTCAAAGACATCATGGAGTCTTTGATCAAGAAGGGAGAGCTACAGATGGGAGAATATAAGGTGAATCCACCTCAACCACATGAAGCCCCTGTTCGGCAGCCAACAGCTAATATGGTATCACTATACCAACAACTGCCATAAGAAATTTCTGAAGCTAATACGCATATGAGTTATGAACACTGCATTCTGGCCCCTGCCAGAGATCAAGAGAATTGGAAGAAGGTCCCTCAGAAGGGAATAAGGGCGCCGTCCAAACAACCTACTCCACAGAGGCAGGCTCCGGGGATGATGCCTCAGCCATCTCTGCCAACTATCACTCCAATATGGCATCTGGCAAAGCCCCAAGTGATCTCCATGAGAAATACTAGCAACAGAAGGCGGCGGACACCTCTACCATTGTACAGAGGGGGCAGCCCATCACTCGAACAGTTGCACACATTAATAGATGAGTCAGATAAATTTTAGCAACCTAAAAAGCATCTTTTCCAGCTACAAGAATATGTACCATGGGAGAAGCTAGAAATGTTGAAGCTAGATGAGGCAGCTGAACAAGAAATATCTCAACCCCAAGAAGAACTTCTCTGGGGGCAAGTACCAATAGAGCATGAAAAGAAAAAGAGAAGACCCAAGAGGAAGAAAGAGAAAATGGTTACTATTCTTTCCTGCAACACTATATCATCCCTGCCAGATATGACAAAACGTGGTGAGGGGGAAGAAATCAACAATAATTCCAATGGGGTAAATCAGATTGGATCGTCAAACCCTGAGTCTATAACAAGATCTAGAAGAAGGTGGGAGAAACTACCTCTGAAGAATCACACCACTATTCTCAGGGGAGAAGCATCTTATAAGATTCCAGAGCATGAGATCCAAGGTATACAGTCTCCACCTCCACTGAAGGTGTACAAAAATCAAGAAGCTGGGGGCAAAATAGCATCTTTTGTTGAGTTCCTAGCATTAAGAGAGCAGTCTGAGTCATCCCATGCTCCTCAAATGGTACGAGAAAGGATTGACCATGATCCAAGCAATCCCATTGATAATCCTGTCATGGTAGCTCAATCGCAAAAATATCAACTGGAGATTGAAATGCTGAGAAGGCAGATTCAAGAAAAAGAGGCATATGTCTTGGCATCAAAAGAAATGGAAGGCTTGGTGGAAGCATTGCAAAGCGACATTAACCCATCCCAAATTCTGCCAACAGTGTCACAGTCAATGCCAGCCCACACTGGGGGCATCTCTCTCACACATTCATATCAAATGACTCCAAACGGCCGAAGACCTATTCAACAAAAGGCCAAGAGTTTGCCCTAAAGCCACAAATAGAGAGGGTGTCCATGCAACCGGCCCATACCCGCCCAAGCTTGGCGGATCCAGCACTGGTGAATAGCTTGATGAAGCTGACGGGGATGAGTGGTAGCATTAACGCTACACCATGCGACAGTGCAGCTCCATGCCCTGGGGTTCATGATATACACCATACAAAGGCGATGAGAAATGTGACCCATGGGCCGACAGTTTGTAAGTCCTTATAAAGTAGGTGCACATATTCAAATCGTCCTGTCAAGCCCATGGCAGAAAGACTAGGCAGACAGGGAGTACTTGAAGCGGGCCCCTATATGGCTGAGGAAGCAATCTCGGCGACTAAATTACATGCCATTTCTCAAGGAGGTGGGGAACCAGCCCGAGACTATATCCGACGGTGGATGAACGTCTGCAGGAAATACAAGCAGCCACTATCTGAAGAAGAGGCTGTCAATATATGCAAGAACAACCTGCAAAAGGAGATTCTAAATAGAATGGGTGGCATCGACATCAGAACGTTCGATCGACTGAATAATGTTCCCACTGATATTGAGGCATTCCTCGCCAAGTACTCTTCTACTGATACTACTGGCCAAAGGAAGAGGCATGTCTAGACTCTAGAAGCTACTGAAGGGGAAGCCAGTTCCTTACTTGACAAATTGTCAAGGCGAAGGAAAATTCCGCTACAAGAGAAGTTGCAGAAGCCTTACTCCTTCCTAAAAGATAAGACACGGGTTGTTTTTTGAATGGGCACAACGACATAACAAAATTGTCCCACTCGAGCCTAAAAAGCCAGAAGATATTAAGAAGAAAAACGGTCCCCGATTCTGCTTATATCATCAACTACCAGGGCATGTTACAGAGGACTGCTACATCCTTAAAGATCAAATTGAATCCTTGATAAAAAAAAAGGAGAACTACAAGTGGGCGAGTACCTAGTGTATCTGCCGCGATCTCATAGGACTCCAATGCAGTAGAAAAGAAAAGCATACGATAGCTTATACTAGCCAATATGGGGGCATATGCATGCCAAAATAGACGAGCTAGAAAGCATAAGCAATTCAAGAAGCTCAGTGCACAGATGAAGCTCGTGCACCCTAGAGGAACTTCAAGATCTTCGGCTCATCACAAGCAAGTGGGCAAGGATCACCTCACTGAAAATGAGTTATTCTAGGGACGTGTGTTGATCACATATGTAACGTTCATGGATGTAAATGTTCATTCAAAAAAAAAGAAAAAAAAAGAAAAGAATGACAAAAAATAGTTACAAAAAAATGAGTAAAAAAAAGATGACAAAAAAAAACACACAAAGGAAGCAGCTTACTGAGGTGGTCACACCGACCACCCAGCGAAAGACCCGATCATCGAGGCGGTCTCAACTGGCTCTTTTAGGGCCACCTGAGGTATTATTGTCGATGACGAGCAGCAAAAAATAAAGAGGCCAGCCATACCGCTAGTCAGACTATGGTTCTGAGATAAATAATACCTCAACAAAATTGCATGTTTTCTGTAGGGCGATGATATGAGCCCGTATGATCATATCGCACCGGGCTTTCGCCACTTATGTCCATATTCACACATGGGTTTTCGTGCCGAATTTTGAGTGCATATACTTTTTCGGATCTTTAATAAAACTGCCGAAGGATTCATCCTTATGCAAGCATCATTTGCATTTAAAAAAAACTGGCAATTTGTCAATCATGTTTCAAAAGACATATTTCAAAACTGACAATTTACCAATCATATTTCAAAAGACATATTTCAAAGCTGGCAATTTGCCAATCATGTTTCAAAAGACATATTTCAAAACTGGTAATTTGTCAATCATATTTCAAAAGACATATTTCAAACTGGTAATTTGCCAATTATGTTTCAAAATGCATATTTCAAACTGGCAATTTGCCAATCATGTTTCAAAAGACATATTTTAAAACTGACAATTTGTCAATCATATTTCAAAAGACATATTTCAAAACTGGCAATTTGCCAATCATATTTCAAAAGACATATTTCAAACTGGCAATTTGCTAATCATGTTTCAAAAGACATATTTCAAAACTGGCAATTTGCCAATCATATTTCAAAAGGCATATTTCAAACTGGCAATTTGTCAATTATGTTTCAAAAGACATATTTCAAACTGGCAATTTGTTAATCATGTTTCAAAAGTCATATTTCGAAAATGGCAATTTGCCAACCATGTTTCGAAAGTCATATTTCAAAATTGACAATTTGCCAATCATATCCTAAAATTCATATTTGTTCGCCACGTGTTGAAGCCCATGTTTCAAGACTCCAACTCGTGCTTTCAAATCGGACTTTCATGTCCTCACAATTTCAAATCGGGCTTCCATGCCTTCATGAGTTCAAACTCATTTTTCAAATTGGCATTTGCCAGCCATTAAAAAGAAAAGGTTTCTGACCATATCTTCAAATAGATTGCCCATAATTGTTGACCACTCCAATTCATTGCAGGTCACCAATTCCAACACCAGGTGATGAAACCAGGCCGACGGAGTTTCTCGTAGGTCTTGAAGCTGATGACGTCGACACAACCAACGTCCCCAGATGATGAAACCAGGCTGACGGAGTTTCTCGTAGGTCTTGAAGCTGATGACGTTGACATAACTGACGTCCCCAGATGATAAAACCAGGCCGACGGAGTTTCCCATAGGTCTTGAAGCTGATGACGTCGACATAATCGACGTCCCCAGATGATGAAACCAGGCCAGCGAAGTTATTCATGGGTCTTGAAGCTGATGGCGTCGACATAACTGACGTCCCCAGATGATGAAACCAGGACGACGGAGTTTCCCGTAGGTCTTGAAGCTGATGACATCGATATAACCGACGTCCCTAGATGATGAAACCAGGCCGACAGAGTTTTCCCGTAGGTCTTGAAGCTGATGGCATCAACATAACCGACGTCCCCAGATGATGAAACCAGGCCGACGGAGTTTCCCGTAGGTCTTGAAGCTGATGACGTCCACACAACCGACGTCCCCAGATGATGAAACCAGGCTGATGGAGTTTTCCGTAGGTCTTGAAGCTGATGACGTCGACATAACCGACGTCCCCAGATGATGAAACCAGGCCGACAGAGTTTCCCGTAGGTCTTGAAGCTGATGGCGTCAACATAACTGACGTCCCCAGATGATGAAACCAGGCCGACGAAGTTTCCTGTAGGTCTTGAAGCTGATGACGTCGACATAACCAACGTCCCCATATGATGAAACCAGGCCAGCGAAGTCATTCGTGGGTCTTGAAGACTGTTGACGTCAACATAATCGACGTCCCCAGATGATGAAACCAGGCCGACAGAGTTTCCCGTAGGTCTTGAAGCTGATGGCGTCAACATAATCGACGTCCCCAGATGATGAAACCAGGCCAGCGAAGTCATTCGTGGGTCTTGAAGACTGTCGACGTCAACATAATCGACGTCCCGAGATGATAAAACCAGGCCGACGGAGTTTCCCTTAGGTCTTGAAGCTGATGGCGTCAACATAATCGACATCCCCAGATGATGAAACCAGGCCAACAGAGTTTCCCGTAGGTCTTGAAGCTGATGGCGTCAACATAATCGACGTCCCCGGATGATAAAACCAGACTGATGGAGTTTCCCTTAGGTCTTGAAGCTGATGGCGTCAACATAATCGACATCTCCAGATGATGAAACCAGGCCAACGGAGTGTCCCGTAGGTCTTGAAGCCGATGGCGTCAACACGACCGACGTTACCGGAAGATGAAACCAGGCCAACAAAGTCATTCGTAGGTCTTGAAGCTGTCGACGTCAACATAACTGACATCTTCTGAATATGAAACCAGGCCGACGAAGTCATTCGTGGGTCTTGAAGCCGATGGCGCCAATACAACTGATGTCACTTGAAGATAAAACCAGGCCAACGGAGTAGTCCGCGGGTCGTGAAGCAGGTGTCAATAACTTTGACACCCGTGTTAAAAGTCTAAAAAAAAATGATGAATGAAAGGGCTAAAAATAGAGATGCCCGTCGGATCTACTCTGGTTTCGCTGCCGAGTAGGGGTAGAAAGGACAAGAAAAACCCGGCCACGATGAAAATCTGAAAGGGCGTCGTGGGCAAAATTGGGAACCCTGCCACGCGAAAACCCGAAAGGGCGCGTGGGTAAAAGCAAGAAGGGGCTGACTCCGGTGAAAACCCGAAAGGGCGCTTGGGTCAGTAATGTGGTTAAAAAAATGTGTGAGGGAGTTCTATCTTTGCTCCCCTAAGTGGACCGTCTTTTGTTATGTTTTCCCTAAATCTAGAAAGGCACTTTCTTGTCAAGTTGTCTTTATCATTTATGCCTCTCTAGAACCCTAGGTTTAGATACCACTACCTTTCCAAAACTCCAGATAAAGCTCAGCCTTGACTTCTTGCCTTGGCTGACCAGTAGATGTTACCTTTAGAACCCTTGTTGAAGCCAACACATAGGTTTTTCAGGTCACCATTTTGCAATCAACATAAATAACCTCACACCATCTACCAACATCATGGTATGATTGGTGCATGGTCGAGTTATATTCCACGCATGAATCTCTCTTTATAATATATATATGTATACAAAAAAAAGGAGGCTTAAAATAGAGGTGCCTCGCTGGACTTGTTTAGGTTTCCCCTGGACAAGGGTAAAAAGAGCTAGAATCCGGTCATGGCGAAAACCTGAAAGGGCGTCATGGGCAAAATTGGGTACCCCGCTACGTGAAAACCCGAAAGGGCACGTAGGCAAAAGCAAGAGGGGGTCGATTTGAGTGAAAACCCGAAAGGGCTCTCAATTCGATAATGTGAAAAAAAGGATCCAAAGATAACTACCAAAGACAAGCAGGCTTCAAGTCCCTAGAAAGGAAATCCGGATAGAAGTGGTACTCGACAATCAAAGTTTATTTTCACGTCAGTGCCAGCCAAAGCTCGCCTTCATGCCAGCGCCATCCGAAGCTCGCCTCCGTGCCATTGCCAGTCGAAGCTTATCTTCATGCCAGTCGGAGTTCTATCTCATACATGATGAAGTGAAATGTCATTATACATGAGGTTGTTTCTGACAACTTTCAAGACTCTCAAAGGAAATTTCTAATAGAGTTGGTCGACAACCAATGAAGCATGAGTCAACAGATGATGCCTCCTGACAGTTTTCAAGTTTATGGGTAGAGGATGCTAAAGAAATTTGTCGATACCCATACGCGAGAAAAGATTAAAGAGGAAGACAAGAGCATATTAATCTAGCTATGAGCAAAGCGGCGTTGATGAGGGCTAAAAGATCTCCAAAGCAGTATTCTGGTTATCACAGTCGGTGACAACGACGTGGGAGCTGTCTATTTCCTCCTACTAAGACCTCAACGCTACTGCATGCTCTTATTGTGGCGCATTCAAGGCGACCAGTCAGTAAGACAGTTCAGATAAAATGAAGCAGCAACGTCACTTACTGGGTCTAGAAAGAGCCGCCAGATCATATGGCAAGCCAGCATGCCCCATTGGCTCATACAACAGGCCAGCGCAATCCAATTGACACAATGATTGGCCGACTCATGCAGGCCACATGATCTTAAACAAGCCACCAATTCAATGGTCTTCATTACCCCATTGGTCTGTTCATCAACTCACGAGCCCTTGCTGACTCGTGTGGGCCACGCCGAATCGGCACGAGCTGCGCCAGACCGCCACCACCTGCTGATCAATAGCCCCTCTGCCAAATCGCGCTACCCATGCCGAATCGACGCGAACATCAGACCCCCAGCCGATTCGCAGGTCTCGCCGAATCGTGCTAAATCGCGCTAACTCTGCCAGATCACTACAATTCAAGCAAAAGGAGATTAAAGGGTGAAAAGACCACAATTGCCCACCAAGAGTGACATACCTCCATCATCCGCGGATAACAACCCCAGATGGAACCTGTTACGGGGCTTTCCAGGCAGGTCGGCTAACCCCGAATATAGCCGACCAACATCTGAGAAAAGTTCGACATTCAGCAACCGGCTGATTGGCATGAACCTCGCCTCGGATGAAAATCAGTTCGGATCTCGGGCCTCAGGTCAGCCGACCTCATAAAGGGCATTGACCGACATCTTAACTACGGCCTTACCAAGTACGTCAGCAGGTCTGCACGTCTCGGGCGTCCACGGCTCGGCCCAGGCGGCCCTGCCTACTGCTCGGCTCAGGCAGTTGCGAATCCAACAAGCGAGAACTCAACCTCTTGTACCTCGGGTCATCGAAGCCCGGATCGCGCCGACCTGTAGCTCGGCCCTCTCATGCGCCCCATCGCAACCCACACGATCAATAGGCAAATGAGGCAATGACCGAGAGTCACGGAACCGCAAGTCACAGTTATTAAGGCCACGATCTCAGCGATCAGGCCTACAGGTGGCAACCACGATCATCGCAACTCAGCAGAAGTAACGGCACCCAATCCAACGGGAATCTTGGTAACTCCCAGTGAGATTGGTGGCTCGTCCAACTCACACGTACGTGTCCTAACACTATATAAAGGGTAGACACTCCACAGGCAAAGGTAGGCTGTTCTCCCCCATGCTACGCCATTTTGTCCGGCAAGCGACTGACTTGAGCGTCGGAGTGTCTCCCCGCCGAGCACACTCGGAGGGCTTTGCAGGTCAGGTCGGAAGCAGCTTCGCACGTCGGCCAAGTGCGCCTCAAAAGGATTCATCGGCTTGGTCGTCTCGGCTCCGTCTGGCGAGAAACGTCTCAACGGTCACCTCGGCTGGAGCCGAGCTATGTTACTATAACAGTAACATTGGCGTCATCTGTGGGAAACGATACAAAAGGTCAGTACGGTTTCCCCCTTTTCTATTCTCAGCAGGGCTCCTCCAAACATAGACAACGAAATAGCCCCTGGAACATTTATCGCAATCGTCAAGGCCGGGCACCAGCGGCAAGGGGGCCGACCAAGAGATCGTGAGCCCCGATGCCTGAGGTCGGCTCGGGGGCCCGGCTAGGCTCAAATATCGCAAAACCCTTCAAGATTCATTTGAGGTCGGCTCGGGGGCCGACAAGTTCCAGAGTTCATGGCAATCCTGCAGCTCCTATTAACAGTCATCTCCGGCTTGGGGAGTCTAAGCCCTCTAAACAAGAGGCCGTGATCACATGCTTAATGTCCTCAGTCATGAGGGCGACGAGGTATGCCTGTCACTCCATTCCTTGAGCCTCTACCTTCATGCGACAATTTCTCGAAAAGAAGGTTCTAGGCGAGATCGCCTCGGCTGTCCAGAAACCGAGAACCCGACATGCGATAAAATGGCGTGGTCGCTTCGGCACATGTATATCATAGCTCGTCCGAGGTCGCTCCGGCACTCCGAGCCCCTGAAGGCGTGGTCGCTTCGGCATACGTATATCATAGCTCGTCCGAGGTCGCTCCGGCACTCCGAGCTCTCGAAGGTGTGGTCACCTCGGCACACGCGTATCATAGCTCGTCCGAGGTCGCTTCGGCACTCCGAGCTCCAGAAGGCGCGGTCGCTTCGACACGCGTATATCACAACTCGTCCGAGGTCGCTTCAGCACTCCGAGCTCCTGAAGGCGCGGTCGCTTCGGCACGCGTATATCACAGCTCGTTCGAGGTCGCTTCGGCACTCCGAGCTCCTGAAGGCACGGTCACTTCGGCACGCGTATATCACAGCTCGTCCGAGGTCGCTCCGGCACTCCGAGCTCCTGAAGGCGCGGTCGCTTCGGAACGCGTATGTCACAGCTCGTCCGAGGTCGCTTCAGCACTCTAAGCCCTTAAAGGCATGTTTGTTTTGGCACTCGCATATGTGGACGTTTCGTTTCGCCTCCGTCTTCGATTGCCGACTGGTGTGACCTTCTCCGACGGTGGTTCACGGACGTGCCGCTCCTTCGTTGGCGATGGAGGATGTACGGTTGACCCCGTTGACCCCAAGTTGACTGCGTTGATTGAGGAGGAAAACAAAGGAAACCGGTGATATAAGGGAGATGATTGCGATCGCCAGGGCCTTACCTGTGCCCAAGGGGTTGTTCTGATCACGTTGATGCAGTGGCCTCGCGTTGCGGGTGATGGTGAAGCTCCAACTTCTCCTCCTTCAGCCGACCAAAGGAAGAGAGCTCCGCGGTCTTCTTCAGATCGTTCCTGCCACAGAACAAGACTCTATTAGACCCTAAATAGTGTAGCAAATGTTCGAAATGAAAGATGGAAGGCCCAAAAGGAGAGCCCCGTACCGGTTGCGGACTTGAGAAGAGGGGTGGCCAAGTGTTATGACCACCCTTCTTCCCTCCGTTTTTGGTTGGGAAACCCCTTTCTAGGTGTGTAGGAAGGTGCCCTACGTGCCTAGAATGTGTGGGAAAGTGTGTGTGACATGCAAATATCTAAGAGAGAAAAGGAAGAAGAGAGGAAGAGTGGGGGAGGTGATCCTCGTGTTGGTGATGCTAGCTCGTTGCAGAGGCTCCTTCAGCTTTAGAGAAGCCTCCTTGGACGTCCCAAAGGTTGAGAGGAAGTAGAGGATGACTTGGTGAAGCTTGGGTGGAATTTTCTCTCTCCTCTCTCAAAGCTTGAGCATATGGGCGTCCAGCCTCTCCCCCCCTTGTTCAGAGGGACCAAGGGGGAGTTATATAGACAATGAGCTCGGGGTTGAGAGCATTGGATGCTCAAGTGTGAAGAAGCACACTTGTACATGTGGCAATCCATGTGTTTAAGCTCCAACCAATAGGGAGAGGCCAAATGGGATTTTTACTGGGTCAAGGGACTGCCAAGGTGACCCATATGCCCGTTGGGAACGGCTATATGCGTTGCATGGCCGAGACAAGGGCGCTAGTGGGCTGGAATCTCGGGTTAGTTGGGCAGACCCGGTAAACGCTCTTGACGTCCAGGGATCAGGCCGCCAACCTCATGCAGACGTCCATCGAGGTGGACGCCAACATGGGTAAGCGTCCAGCGGGCTTGACGCCAACAAGAAGTAGGCGGCCGTCGATGATGCCGTCTACATGGGATCCGAGGCTGGTCAACACATGGTCAAACGAGGCTTAATGGGCCAAATAGCCTTGCGGGAGATGGGCCAAATCTCGCGTCTACAGCATACATCGAAGCTCGTGCGTGGTCGCTTCGACACGTGCAAACACGAACGTCGTGGTTCTGGACGAGGTCGCCCTGGCACCCCCCAGGAATTGAGAAGACGATGAACCCCCTGAAGGCGCGGTCGCTTCGGCACATACATCCGAGCTCCCAACACGAGGTCGCTTCGATACTCGTCTCAGCAATCCAAGCCCTCGCATGGGGTCGCTTCGTCACGAATACATCGTAGCACGTGCGAGGTCGCTTCGACGCTCCGAGCTACTAAGGGCATAGTCACTTCGGTACACGCAAACATGAATCTGTTCTTGGACGAGGTCCCAACTCTCCACAAACCAAGCTAACGACGTCTGACAAATCGCGTCTGCATTCCGAGCTCCTTGGACGAGGTCGCTCCGACAAACGCTCCAAAAGTCGCTTCGGCACTTTAGATGAAGTACAAATGGACGATGTGTTCACTGGACGAGGTCGATTGGGCACTCGTCAGGAACCGAGGTAATGTTCGACGCGAATAGAAGATTATCAAAGCTCACTCTCGCGATCAATGGCCCTCGTCGGGAATTAGCGACGTCTTACGAACGTCCGATATGAGTGCACTGTGAAAAGAGATGAGCAATTGCCCTAGGATTCTTTTGGGGCTAAGCCGACCATATGATCATATCAAAACAGGTCGCATCGCCAGAACGACGAGATGTCATACCCATAGCTGGTCGGTACATACTGAGAGGACGACGATCAGAAGTATTTTCGGAAGAAATGAACGACAACAATTAGTTAAAACAAACGAGGCAAGCGTTTCGATGTCTATTAACAAGAAAATACACTGCAAGGCGAACTGCCACATACAAAGGTGAGGCATTCAATCAATTACAACGTTGTCAGATGCAGCGACTTGAGCCTTGATAGTAGCGGCCTGATCGGAAGCAACGATCACCTCATCGCCTGGAATCACCCCGGTCGCGGTCTGGGCCTCGTCGGCGACCTCAGCTCGGTCTTGAGCATGACCAGCGTCCTCGTCCTCGGAATCTTCCAAACCCGACAAGTCATATTCGGGACGTAGTTTTGGATGTCCTTGATACAGTGGTCATAACCAGCTTTGAAGAGTTGTCAACCTCTTCATTCAGCTCGTCGGAGTCGCGGTATTCCGCGATAACCCTTTCGCGCTCCTCCTCAGCCAGCCTCGAGTTCTGAGCCCGCGCGACCTCCAGCAACTCTTCCTTTGAACGAAGACTCCCTTTGAGGTCCTCGGCCGCCTTGGACAACCGATCGGCATTTTCCTCAGCTCTCTTCACCTTCAGCCGCTCCTCGGCCAGGAGATTCTCGGCAGTTTTCGCCCTCTTCTCGGCCTCTTTAGTCTTGCTTGCAGCCTCGAGGACCCGCTGGTCGGCTGCCGCCTGAGCCTTCTCGGCCTTTCTAAACAAGGCCCCGACCAGGCCTAGTTGAGTCTGCACGGAATCGTAGAATTCTTCCACGACCTCGTTGGCTCTTTTGGCCGAAGACTGAGCCAACTTTTCCACCGGGGTCGCCTAACGAGCCCATTCGGTGGCGTTGAGCCCCGTGCGCACCGAAGGCTGCTCAGGACTTACGATATGCGGATCTGCAGACAGTTGCTCCGGCAGCTCGTCTCGTCCCTGAGATGACGTCGGACGAAGGTCTGACGACCGACACTTCGTCCCCCGACCTGCGTCCTCGGTCTCCTCCCTCGGGCGCTTCAGTGGCCTATTGGCGCTCTTTTTACCGCGACCCGCGAACCTCTGTGCTGCTCGATCAGCAAGAGAGGTCCCCTTCCCCTGGCCAACGTCGGGAGCAACCGATGACTTGCTCTTGTCGGCCATCACTACGAGAAGCAGCAGTTGGTTAGCTCTTATTCACAAATCACAAAAGGAAGACATTGGAAAGAAAATGACCTTTGTCAGCCTTGGCAATCAGTTTGAACAATCCATCGAGCTGAAACAGGTCGGGAGGATCCAGCACCTGTAGAGAATCAAACTCTGCGAGCTCGGTTTCGATGAGATTTGGAGCTCGGAAGGCTTTTTGGTGAACGTTCACTACCATCCAGGTGGTCCGGAATGGCCACCCCGTCGGGTTATGAACAAAAATGAACTGCCTCTTCCAGTTGTGAACAGAAGAGGGCATCCGACCAAGGATCTGTCGGCCAGACCGAGTTGCGAAGTACAGCCAGTCCCCAAAGGCCTTGACCGAGAAGTAGTAAAGCAAAAGGCGCGTGGTCGGAAGAACCTTAGCCAATGCACAAACTGCCAGGAAGCCGACAACCGACCTCCACGAATTAGGGGTCAGTTGCGACGGTGTGAGTCTCAGCTTGAAAAGAAGAAGAATGACGAAAGGATGCAAAGGAAGGCGGAAGCCAGCTCGGACGGCCTCGGCATAAATACAGACTCCACCCTTTGCTACGTAGTGAGCACGAAGCTGACTCGAGCGATACATAGAATAACCCTCCGAAAACTCTAGTCCGGGGTGAGTTTTCATCCACACAAGGGTCTCGTCGCTAGCTTCACATTGAGCGTCGGCGACATTGTCAGCCGGCCGACGAGCTCCAGAAGTATGAGAGGAAGGCTCCTTAGGAACGTAAGTCCCAGGATCAACAATAAAGCAATCATCGGAATGGTCTGACGGCTCGTCGTCAGGCCGAGGAGAGTGAGACATTCCCCTAGAGGAGACCGCCCCTGCGGAGGAAGAGTTCTCGGAAGGAGAACCTCCAGAAGACGATCCCTCTCGAAGACGAGGACCAGAGGAAGAAGACACAGAACTTGAAGACATTGCTTACCTCTTAAGGAAGCAAGCAAAAATCGAAAATGGTCGAAGCTCGGGCAAGGGACATCGGTGCAACCCTCGTCGGCACGTCGGCAGGTCGCCTGGTAGATGCTCGCGCGTGAGAACAAGGGCGGTCATTCGACAGCAGACCCCAGTATTTATAAGACTGGGGGGGCAATCGAATCTATCGGTGGAGAGCTTACCTCCAAACACAGCGGTCGAGATGTACCCACATGTCGTCAGTGGACTGGCTGATGAACCAATCTGTGATGGACCGAGGTATTTATGCCCATTAAGGCTCCATATCCAAATCCGCCTCCCGCAAACGGACCGAAGTCTCGCAAGGGATAGCTCACACAAGTGTCCAGTAAGAATATAAAAGACAAACCACAACAGTATAAGACACAAGAAAGTACATGTGCTCATATCTGCATATAACAATTTACAACTGTCCCATTACATAATACATGTCCAAATAAAAAGAACAACTACCTGGGGCATACCCCGAGAGAGCACAAGCTCACACAACACTAACTACTACACAACTGCTGGTGGTACAAGTCTGACACAACGCCGCTGCAAGCCAAACACTCGGCAAGCTCTGAAAAGAATGTAGGGGAGTGAGCCTCAACAAGTCACTGGCTCAGTAGGGGCTACCCAAAACAACACCGTAACCACGGACACCTCAACCCCAATGGGTTTCACTGGCAGCACCAATAGCCAAACCATTTCATGCTCACAACATTTATATTAAATAACACTTTAAACAGTAATTGATAAACAAATGCATATTCCTTATAAAGAAAGAGGAACCACAGGCTAGTCGCTCAACAACTGAAATGCCTAGGCCGCAAGCCTCACAGGCACATTACAGTCACAACCAATCATTTAAGCTATAAGCCACACAAGCAAACCACTGCCTAGGCTATAAGTTTCACAGGCAAATCTCAGGTACGTGGGTAACAGGACTGCTAACTAAAAGCTGGTCCTTTATACCCCAAATCACAATATGTCGAAAAACACACACACCAAATAACATGATCGACTACAGCGAGCCAATCCATCACACATGAAAACCATATACGGTAGTTTACCCGAGGAAGGTAAAAACACATTGAGTGGAAGGTCACACCACACGACCTCCACGAAACACAGTTCCACATCAACACCAGAAAGACTGGTATATGACATACCACCACAAACCATTACCCACACAGGGTACAGGTACCTATTACCACAAGGCACCAGCATGGAAACCATAAGTGAACCAGTGCCGTAACAGGCACACCGTAGCGAGCTAAACCACATGTGTGGTGAGTCAATACTCACCATCTATAGCTGAAACTGTGCCACCACTCGGGCACACCACAAGCCACAATCGTAGTCACAACTGTGCCAACACCAAGGCACACCTCGAACGAGTCAAACCTCGACTACGAGTCACAAACTCACGAACCACGACAAGTAGCAAAGCACGAGTCGGAAAGGAACGACGTCACCACAACCACAACTGGAGCTAACAAAGCACGAGTCGTGAAGAACGACGCCACCACACGGGAATGGTCTACTGGCTGATCAGGCCAATATCCAACCCGGACAACACAACATAAGAACAACCTCTCAGCCTCGCAGTCACGGACGAAAGGTCCAACTGCCGCTCCACGAGAACAAGTCAAACAACTGTGGAGACCAACCAACACCACACCTGCAGACACACAGCTGCAGGTCCATGCCTGGCACCTCTAGGGTCTCTGGCCGGAGCACCCTAAAGTGAGGCACTGGAAAACAGGACTAGCTGGGGACTAGTGTCGACTACTGGTGTCCGTACCCCCAACTACGAGCGCGCTACAAGTGACTAAAAGACAAGTACAGAAGTCACTGTCCTACTGTCGTCTTTCCCTCAGCCGGACGTACAACTCAAACAAAGGAGTGAGGGTGTCTAGGACAGACGACACAGACCTCGACGGTACAACACACATACCGGGACAAAACCCCGAGCACAACAAGTACACGTGCCTGGCTCACAGAGAACCTGGGGTACCCGACTAGAGAGGCATTATCACACTCGCCAAGCTCAAACTACGATATATACATAAACACTTTCTATTATCGTTCAAGATACACAAATTACCATTAAGGATAGCTTGTCCTAGTCACCCTGTGACTCACAAGCTAACTTGCACAACTACATACACTAACCATATTAAAGATAACACCGCAGTTTGTCATTGGTCACACGGTGACCTCCACTGCCACACTAAACATAATAGCACGACCACACTTAATAATCCATCTAAGATAATTCACAAGAGATCCTAAAGGATCATAGGAACCTCATCGCCGCAACACGCAGACTGACCTCACTAATTATTAACCACAATAACGCACGGTATGCCATGAACACACAAACCATATACATGGCATCCAAACCTCGTAGATATCACGTGTATAATACCTCACGACGAATATATCACACATATCTACGTAAACAAGATGTCCAACACATGGACAATATACACATACTTAAACCACTACGTACATCACACATCATTCACGTAAAACATGCCCATTACATGAGCAGTATGCTCCAAGAGCGTAACAAGTGCACTGGCTCACACCAGTCATCGCCATGCACACACAAACACGTAAAACAGACAGTGCTGACGCATGCACATGTTAGCGGCAACATCGATTGCCGTCTAAAGTATGTAAACGACAGCATCCATTGCCGTCAACACCAAGTAAACGACCATCACCTAGCCGTTTACTCAAGATCAACGGCTAAGCATCTTGTCGTTAATCTCCAGCTGAAGAATCCAGCGTCAACGATGATGACGTTTATATCCTCGACCCTTAACAACTACAGAACGTGCAGAACGGTCCTAGGCCGATCACATGGGCAACTTAGCCCCACAAACTATAGGAAAGTTAGGGGAAACACCTCCCCTTACCACTGTATGCTAAACTTAAATCGAAGAAACAAGATCCAATGTCTGGATCAATCAAACCACCCAATTCCCCGGCATGAAGAACCCTTAATCCCAAAAACTCAATTAACATGCAATCTATACAAACAAACCATAACCAATCAACCATGAGGAATCCAGGGGTCCAGTCCCTACCTCAATAACGCGATTAAACTCCTATAGAACCTCGATTCGCGACAGAACCCGAGGAGCTTCCGCGAACATCGCCCTCCAATCTGTCGTCTCCCATCTGTTCCGCCGCTACCACGCGCACCACAGCCTTCCACATACTCCCGTCAACCGTTGGAAGTAGGGGAAACAGCACTAGGGCGAAGGTGGGGGAGAAGGAGAGAAAATGGAGAAGGAAGAGGACTCGAGTTGCCTCTAAAGACACAGCCGCCTCAGGTTAACGTCAACCCTTGGGCCGTTAACCAGACCGCCACATATAGGCGTCCACATCTATTGCCGCCAAGTTCATATAATGGAACACACTAGAACCATCGGTAGACGTCCACACCGATGGACGCTAAAACCATGTCAACGGCAAACCATGGCCGCCAACACAAAGTCGACGTCACCCACTTGGACGCCAACCCACTGTTGATGTCCAGCGTACTAAAAACCAACACAGACCCATAACCAAGCCCGGTAAAGATCTAATAAGAAACACACAACACTAATGGGCCTCACATTGGCCACCAAACCCGCTAAACCTGGATCCACGGGGATCCGGAAAACGCGCGACGTTACACGATCACTCGGATCCTGATCCGCACAAGCAATGCCATGATGGCGCTTGGGAGTCGAAGGGATGAAATGATTACTGCGGGGTACGAAACGTCACAGGGCGGCGCGCCAGACAAAGCGACATTCGGTGACTCGCCAAGCGACGCGACGTTTGGCGACTGACAGGTGATGCGCCCCATGGCAAGGCGGCTTCTGACCATGGAGACGTGACGTCCCGACAGGCCACGTGTGTCAACCAAGCCACGTGGCAAGGCACGTGCTCCCAGCAGGGAGATTTAGCTTCACCTCGGCCCGCTATCATGGTCCGACCTGAACCTAGGGGGCCAATGTTACGGGGGTTTCCAGGCAGGTCGGCTAACCCCGAATATAGCCGACCAACATCTGAGAAAAGTCCGACATTCAGCAACTGGCTGATTGGCATGAACCTCGCCTCGGATGAAAATCAGTTCGGATCTCGGGCCCCGGGTCAGCCGACATCATAAAGGGCAATGACCAACATCTTAACTACAGCCTCACCAAGTACGTCAGCAGGTCTGGACGTCTCGGACGTCCACAGCTCGGCCCAGGCGGCCCTGCCTACTGCTCGGCTCAGGCAGTTGCAAATCCAACAAGTGAGAACTCACCCTCTTGTACCTCGGGTCATCAAAGCCCAGATCGCGCCGACCTGTAGCTCGGCCCTCTCATGCACCCCATCGCAACCCACACGATCAACAGGCAAATGAGGCAATGACCGAGAGTCACGGAACCGCAAGTCACGGTTATTAAGGCCACGATCTCAGCGATCAGGCCTACAGGTGGCAACCATGATCATCGCAACTCAGCAGAAGTAACGACGCCCAATCCGGCGGGAATCTTGGTAACTCCCAGCGAGATTGGTGGCTCGTCCAACTCACACGTACGTGTCCTAACACTATATAAAGGGTAGACACTCCACAGGCAAAGGTAGGCTGTTCTCCCCCATGCTACGCCATTCTGTCCGGCAAACGACTGCTTTGAGCGTCGGAGTGTCTCCCCATCGAGCACACTCGGCGGGCTTTGCAAGTCAGGTCGGGAGCAGCTTCGCACATCGGCCAAGCGCGCCTCAAAAGGATTCATCGGCTTGGTCGTCTCGGCTCTGTCTGGCGAGAAACGCCTCAACGGTCACCTCGGCTGGAGCCGAGCTATGTTACTATAACAGTAACAGAACCAAAAGTAAAAGATCACAAAAAGACCATTGGACCATTAGCACGGAAACAAGTCAAAAACCTGCCTGAGCTAGCGTGAATAGTTAAAAGGATGATGTGCACCCGCGGATGTCGCTTCGCGTGTCCTCTCGCACCACCCGCGGGTGGGGGGCATTTGTGGGCACCCAAAATTTTACTATGGCTGCTATAGCCGGCTGGCCCATTCCCATTTAAATGGAAAAAGACCCACTAAAAAACCCTCTTAAATCGGCCCAAGGAAAGCCCATCACCATATGCCCAAGACTCCCATGTTAGGAGGTGAGCCTAGGGGATTGATCACCCCTCTCCACCACCACAAAAGCTGCCAAAAAAGCTGGCTGGGAAGGTGGGCTGCGGCAGAGGGAGTTGGGGTCTTTTGGAGATTTTTCTAGAAGGCTTGGAGACCAAGAAAAGGGGGGTCTTCTTCTCCACCAAGGAAGCAGCAGAAAGGAGGGAAGGAGGCACCTGCATTTTTCTGCTCCAGAGAAGCTCCTCCCGTGAGGAACCTGAAAGGAGGAAGCAAGAGAAGAAAAGCCAAGGAAAAAGAGAGAAGAAAATGTGAGGAGAGGCAAGAGGAGGGAAAAGAGAAGAGAGAGGCATTGTGTGGTCTTGTCAAGGGAAGAAGAGAGGAGTGAGTGGCACGTTGGAGCTCTCCCTCCCCCCTTTTCTTTTGAGTTTTTTTTTGTACTCTTCCTCTCCCTTTGCATAAGAATAGGTTATCTACTTTCTCCTCTCTTCCTTTCATGTGAATAGTTTATCCTTGTGCATTTACTGTTTGTCCTCTCTCCATCATTCCTTTTGTTTTTTTTTAGGCATTCTCTCATTTCCTCCAAACAAAAGGGGTTACGGGAGGGAGCTTCTCCTTGTGGAGAGGTATTCCCTTCCCCTTTAATACCCAATATGGGGCCTTTCTATACCCTCCATACCTCAATAAATGAGGCCATGGGGGTGTAGAACCCCACTTCCCATTTAATGCATGTGTCCCATACCCCATTGCATCTTCTAAGGGGCGATCTTCCTGTTGTTTAAACCCTCAAAGAGAGTGTTTTATCACTTTTAAAACAACCCATTAAGAGCCCTCCCCTTGGGTCAATGCATGCCCATTGTGCTAGTCAAGGGGTTGAGCAAATAATGCTCATGCCTTCTTGTTTAGCTCCCCATATCAAATCCCAAAAAACCATCTCAAGCTCAAGAACAACCCCCCCTGCCATGGGAATGGCTGCTGCAAGGGAGAGGCGCCTGTCACTATTTATGCAGGTGGCCACCCACGCCGATTCGGCCCAGAACCAGTCTTGGCAGTCTTGCAGGGCTGAGGGAGAGGGTGCGCCGATTTGGCGTCCAGTGGCCATCTTGGCTGAAGTTATATGAGCAAGATCATTGCTCAATGTGACATCAACCAATCAGTAGCCAAATAGATCAATATGAGACCCATCCGTACCCCCGGGTTGGACAGTATAATGTCTATGTCCGGACGGATGAGTTCATATGTTGTCCATCCGCCCCGTGGATTTGCTTGGTCATGACATCGTTCGGATCCCCGTTGGCGTGCCTTGGGGACCGGCGTCTTGTGCCATTGGAGCCATGTCGTTCTTCGACATACACTCCTTCCTTTGGTGCCATCTTTGTGTACGGTGGATGCGTACCGCGCATTCCCCTTATCGAGCATGATAAGGGAAAATGCTGCCGAATTTTTTCCGCGAAGGTTGAATCGGCGCGAGACTCCTAAAAGAGAACATCAAGAGTCAATTGACTTAGTGGGGTTGCGCCGGTTCGACTTTGTTTTACTGGTTTGGACCCTTCACCGATTCAGTTCTGTCCCCGCCGACTCGGTTTCTGCTTGCAGTAGGCCGCGCCGAATCGAGGCTGTTCGTAAGTCGCGTCAAATCAGATGAGACTTGCCGGATCGAGTGCGCCCCTACTGCCAACTGACCACCAAACGGTCAAGCTACGCCGAATCGTGAACAGAGCCTCATTTGAAATGTTTTAAAAAGAACCAAATAACAAATTGAAAGCCTTTTTTTCATGATAAAAGAAACAAAAGGTCAAATCGACCACCACACGCTTTAAATGCCTCAAAAAGAGTTAAAGACCAAATTGAACCTTTTCAAGTAGTAAAGGACAAAAGGCCATCTCATGTTCTCCAAAAGAAACAAAAGATCAACCTCATATTTTACAACAGGATAAAAGACTCAAATCGAAATTGTTTTCAACAAAAGACCAAATTGAACTTCTTTTTCTAAATGACAAAAGATCATGTCATGTTTTGCAAAAGAACAAAAGACCAAACTGGACTTTTTCTAAGCAAAAAAAGATCACCTCATGTTTTGTAAAGGACAAGATATTCAAATTAAGATTGTTTTCAACAAATGATCAAATAGACTATTTCTTGACTCGTCTTCACAAATAGATCCAATGGACTAAATTGAACTTTTCCATGATAAAAGAGACCAATGAGTAAACATGCAAAGAGATTTGATAATTGGCTAAATAAAAGATCAAATGAGTCCGAATAGGCGTTCGTTTCGCTTAATAATACTTCAGCTCAAGTTTGATTTGTGTTTCGCACCTCTATCGGATGTCTCCGCTTTAGGTCATGAGACTTTCTAAATCTGGCGATTAATCAAGGGTTTTCCCTCTTAGAGGGATGTAATTAACGTCGTTGCGTTTAGGCAACGACGGGATTTTGGTCCAGGACCCGAACACTCACTTTCGTTTGACGAAGTCAAACGGCTCGCACAATAGACCCAAAGCCCTCCGACTCTCAGAGGCAGAAAATTTTGTTGCCACCTCGGTGGCTGGCACGCCCGCGCTATGTGAATTGCCGATTCATCTCACGCCATCGTCGCTCGTGTAGCGTTCGGCGGGACTTGGATTTGCAATACGCATTCATGATAAAAGAAGAACATTAAAAATTTTAAATGATTTGATAAAAAAATCCATTTCTACAGAACTTTTATAAGAAAAGTTGGGATATTGTCAAGGAGGATATAATGCAACCCATTCAAAGTTTCTACTGGACATGATATTTTCCTCCAGAGGTTAACTCCACGTTTGTTACCCTCATCCCCAAAGTATCAAACCCCAGAAAGTGCAAGGACTGGAGACCAATTAGTCTTTGTAATGAGCTTTACAAAATCATTTCTAGACTATTGGTCAACAGACTTAAAAGGGTCCTCAAGCACCTCAATGGCAATAATTATTTGACATGAATAGTGCATTAATGATTAAATTGGCCTTTAAGGCTCACACAGAAAGAGAGGGACAATGGAGGAACTTGATCAAAGATAAATACCTTAGAAAAAGCAGCATGATATGCAATTCACATCAGTACCTAAATCAGAAATTGGAAGAGAATCAGTTCAAAATACAATAAGCACAAGTTTTGTTTTGGATGGATACCTGGTAGAAGTGATACCATCAATGTGACCAGCGATGGTTGGATCCAATGGAGTGGAATAAATAGCTACCATGGATCTTTAACTATGAGAAAATAGAAGAAAACATGAAGATCTCAGATTTTTTTAATGAAGCTGGCCAGTGGAACAGAACAAAATTATAGTAAAACTGGAAAAATGGAATGAGGTAAAGATAGAATGTGTCAACAGACAATTGAACAGGGCGGCTGATTGGTTGGCGAAGGAAGCAAGAATGGCGAAGTTTGATATGAGTTGGGCAGTTTCTCTGCCTCAGGAGCTGCATCAAATTTGTCTGGAGGATAGAACTTGGAAACCTTCTTAAGCGGGCCTGGGTGGTAGTTTTTAGTTAAGTGAAAAATGCCAAAAGCTCCTGAAAAAATGCCATCAATATCAGCTAGATCACATGGGAGAGATGCTAAAATGAATTGTAGAACTCAACATTCCCACAAAACTCAGCAATTGCATTCAATAAGTGCAGAACAATCAACCAGAAGAACTACCAAACAAATGCAACATCTATTTTCATAACCAGATTATTATTGTTGTTTTGTAGTCATGCCACTTTGTGATGTGGAAGTGGGACTATGGGCAACGCAAATTTGGAGATAACAACATCTTTATGGCTTAACGAAGAGATCCCACATTATTGATGTATTTGCTTTAGTTATTTGAGCCTTTGGTCATAAGAATAAGGCCTGAAAGAGGCCCATTAGTGTGTTTTCTATTTTTGAGTATTTTTTAGTACGATTTTAACCTATTTTAGGTCTCAAGATTTTCTTGGTCATTATTGGGTCAAATGGAGTCATTAGGATTTTTTGTCCCCATAAATAATATTGTAATCCACTTGTTGGGAGGTTAATGATGATTTGAAAGACAATTGCAGTAGGCGTCTTGCTTCCCGCCGTGAAGGCTTCTTCTTGGGGTGTGAAATCCTAGAGTGTGAAGCTCTTCTCTCCTCCCTTCCTCTCTCTCTCTCAACTCTGTCCCACATCACTTTGCTTATTATTTTTTGAGATCTACAATATTACACAGATTAGAAATAAAAAATGGTGTTTTTCTTTTATCTATTTTCCTAACTAAAGTCTTAGGTGATCAAGAACATTCGATAACATCTTCATCAGATTTTTGTTGGATTAAAGAAGTTTTGAGCATTTAAAACCTAATGTTTCAGCATGGTTTGCTCTCACTCCTTGTCATACCTGAAGGTTTTTCTCTGAAAACTAGATGGTACCACAACATTACAACCAAAAGTGGAATATGTAGGGTGGGGATTGAAGGCATAGAAAAGGAAATGAAAAAAAAAACCTGTACCATTGCACTTGATTTTTAATTAATTTTACTAGCCAATCAAATGGTAGATTTTTTACATGCAACTTACATGTTAAGTATCCATATATAGAGACTGAAGTATATGGTTAAAATTCAATAATTTTGGTGATGATCTGTAGGGCAATTGACCTTGATTGTCATTCACTGCTATGGTAAGTCCAGAAGAACATTAAACAACAAAAATGTCATCTACATCCTAATAGAGGAGTGTGTACTACTGTTCAATGTCAATGGTTGGGGAAAAAAAACTTAGTGATCAACCTTCCTGTAGTTTGGGCATAACGTAGAAACCCAAGGGGTGATGGGGGTTAAGATAAATTGAAGGTCTCATGGCGACTAAATTTAGTACAAGCTATATTAGATGAAAACAATTATGGAATACCATTAATTGAGCAATTATAGCCACATGATTTCAGATTAAGGATTGCTAAAATATCAGGTCTATTGGTAAAATCACCGTTCTGGGCAACTAAAGTTAATTTCCAAACGTCTAAGATTTAACACAAGCACCACGAAAATGATTGCAGAAACTGTTAGCCCCATACACAGAACAAAAGTCATAGTATATAAATCTGGGAAAAAGAGAAGTTACCAGCACGCCTGTGCTCCAAAGTGGAATGATAAAAAAGAGATGTAGAGAGAGTTTTTGCCATATATTCTGACATATGCTTAGAAAGTAAGAGATACTTAATTCCAGCAATTAATTCTTTCCTAAGAATGATATGTGGAGGCTTTAGGTAGCGCATGCCAATCAAAGACATTGTCCGATCAAAATGCTACTCCAGAAACATGATCTCGTGCTCTCTCAAGGCCAGTGTCTTAAAATATGCTCTATCTTTCGTCATCAGCCACGACTCCCTTACACAATGTACGTACGGAAGAGTCTTTTGTGGAACCAAGCCAGAATAACATAAACAAGACCAAGGATCAAAGACCAAATCGATTAATCTTTGAAGAGCAAAGCATTTACCTAATCTAACATCATTTTCTTGGAGAATATGTAAACTACCTTGGCACATTTACGCATCAATAAACCAAACACAAAAGAGATGAAACTATAGTTGAAGCTTTAACAGATTGAGGAGGAAGTTGTGCCAAGGTGGAAGAACAAGAGAAACAGTGCCATAATGAAGAATGAGGAAGTGAAGATAGTTGCAGAAAGTGAAAAATTGAAAGAATAGAAAGAGGAAGCAGAGGAGAAGAGGGAGGCGCACCTGCTTGATGATGACTGAGCTGGCGAGGATGAGCACGATGCAGACGAAGTTGAGGTTGCCGTCGTCGACCTCCTTGATAGTGAGTTCGTCGTCCCCGATGTGGCTGCCAAGCACCTCCTGGAGCGCCAGTATCGCCTTGATGTACTCCACCAAGATACCCTCGTCTAGAGGCTGAAATCCCTCTCCAACCGCCGCCATTGAGTACAGTGCCACCAGTGTCCGCATTGGAGAATTATGCTCATCGATCTGGGTAGGGGTTGGAGATGGCAGTGGATGTTAGGGATTTTGGGGTTTTCAAATAGGGGAAAGAGGGGTTTCGAGAGAGAGATGTGGGGATGTTTTGTGGGTTTTGAGATGGGGAAAAAGGGGTTTGATTTTGAGAGGATAATTTTTACATAAAAAGTTTGGCAGTGTTTTTTTTTAGTTTTTTATTTACGTACGTTTTTTGGTATCTTCTTATTTAAAAAAAAATTGTCACACTATAGTTATAAAAGGAGTCCGTAAAATTGACACTGTAAAATAAAAAATTATAACTATTGTTCTATTTATTCTTACAAAATTTAAAATCGAAAATATAAACTGTGACTATAGGCCAATTTTCTTGCAGTGATTGTAAATATAGTTAGAGATTATTTGAAGAGAAAGGATGTTAAATAATGAAGGTTATGACTGGCTGAAGAAGGTTTGTTTTCATAAGGTTCCAATAGGTGTGTTAGGAGCATTTTGTGGACGGCTAAAGCAATTTTTACTGTGTTTGGTGTTCTACTTTGACTTAAGTTGTTTTATGTTTTCATTCTGTTTGCCTGGAATGCCATTAGGCATTTGCTGTTTGTAAAGACTTTGCTCTAGCTTTGTTTTAGTGCA
Organism: Colocasia esculenta; assembly: GCA_014218235.1. Taxonomy (NCBI): domain Eukaryota; kingdom Viridiplantae; phylum Streptophyta; class Magnoliopsida; order Alismatales; family Araceae; genus Colocasia; species Colocasia esculenta. The sequence continues at coordinate 2,345,356 of CM024754.1, read as the reverse complement.
GTTTGGCAGCGGCTCTTATAGTTTCTCTCAATTACCAAAGGAAAAATTAGAGATACGTACTCTTCTCTTATCTATTTTAATTACATATTTGTTTTTACCGTTTAGTCTCTTAATTTAAATTTTCTTCTTTCTTTACACTGGTCTTCACATTGTGTGAAGAGTTTTTACCCTTCTCCTAACATATATATTCCCTGATGTCTTGCATGCGACTAATTTTAGCACTCCCTTAGGTTTTTTCATTCTTAATAAAATTTGATATATTCACTTAAAAAAAGTGAGAACGCTCTTGGTTGAGACAAGATTCCTTTTTCCCCTTTTGATAGATAAGTGTGGGACGGAGAATTGAAGATGTACATTAAAGGATTTTAACTACGGATACTAACTAATATAATGGTCGATGGCAACTAGCTAATGGTAGTACCGTAGTGGGTGATGACTATTTTTAATCTAAAATGATCTCTATTTTTGAACGTAACGTCTATTTTTACGAGTCCAATGTCACCGTTTAAAAGTTCTGTTGGTATTGTTTAAATCTTAAAAATAATATTTTTTAGTTTAAATTTATTAATATTAAAACTCCAATTGATATTTTTAAAATGCTAAGAAAAATATTTTTGAGTCTAGAATTAGTATTTATGAACCTAATTATCCAGCTCTATCTTTCATTGGCCATTGTCATTGCCTCTAGCTATCACCATCGTCGTCGTCTACAACTATGCCCATCATTTTCTGTCGCCATTGATTGAGTCAATAATATCACATGCAGTGCACTGTCAAATACTATAAATATTTCTTCTCGTCATGTAGAACACACGCAAACATCCACTAATCCACACTTCGAGTGACCTGTTGCTGCAAACATTTCATCAAAGAAAAATATTTAGCGTGCACTACTTAGACACATTCAACGAACTAAAGTTAAAAAAATAGACATAGAATATATATTATAATATTTATCTTTGAGTTGACACAACTACCCACTTTAATGCACATCGATGAACTAGGAATACTAATTAACATCGAAGGGCCAGATCTCAAGAGCAGAGACGCAGAGAGTTTCTTTTGGTGGAACGTGTCGAGGGATCATTGGTTATTATATATATATATATATATTATATATATATATATATAATCGATGTTAATAAAAAGTCATATCTGGCCTACGACGTTGTCGATCGAATTAGTTCGTTCATCAATTAAGTATATACGAAGAAATAAAAAAATAAAAAAATAATTCTGAATATAATAGACTTAAAGTGAAGCAAGAGATAGATCCATCAATTGAGACGTATTTTCAGATGGTTTTTCACAATCTATCCATCCACACAGCTTCTGTGTTAGATTGAACATTAATCAACAAATTAGCTTGAGCTAATTCGATCTTTCATTCTTGGATGGCGAAGACCGCGGGCTCGGTATATATTAAATTGTTGAGAAAAATTTAGTGTTTTTGTATTATATTTTAAGTATAATATGATTAGACAATAATTCATGTGACATGTAATAACTGAGTTATTATTTTATCACTCTTTATGTGAGTGATACACATAAATTTTTACCTAATCATATTACACTTAAAATGTAATACAAAAATGTACTAAAATTTTCTCTAAATTGTTTCGTTTTCTAAGCATCGATCGATGGATTCCATGGTTCAGATATTAAGGTCACATGCACCATCGAAATATAAGACTAGATCACATATTCTCCAACGAAGACGGGGAACCATGTGGATGTACTCTACATTAATCTCATATTCTCCAACGAAGACGAGGAAGGAGAAGAAAAGCCAGCTCGAAGAAATTAAAAAACAGCAACAAGGAAGAGAGATGAAGAAAGAAGAAATATTGGAAGAGGACATCCGAGTCGTCAGGATCAACTGCAGGGACAAGTGTCGCAGGTTGGGCACTGAGACCTGTATGCTTTGTAGCATGTCAGAGGAAGCATTAGGTGAGGTTGACCATAACCCTTCAGAATCCTGCACACGCAGGAACACCCGCCGCCGGAAGAGGACCTGAGAACATCAGATATCCGCCGGCAGCAACCGCTGCTGGCCTTCCCACCTCGGCATGGGGATATGTCGGGGCACGACAGTAAGGTACCCACCGCATCGTCGACGTCGGCGTCCATGTCCCCGAAGAGGACCAGATGCCCATCTCTGGCTTCCGCTCCCGTGGCAGCCGCAACGCCGAGCACCAGGACCAAGAGCAGCAAGTGGCGGACGGAAGGGTGTGCAGGCGTCGCCATTGGAGTGGTATGCTGCAGCAAACGGCTCCTCTTCCCCGCCTATAAAGGACAGGTTTGGAGTGTGAAAGCGCGTACTGGACCAGGTGATGGCCTGCAAGCTGGAGAGACGACTGCGATAGCATATACGATTAGGGGTTTGACTGTTTGAGGAGGTTGACTTCACTGACTTTACCAAACACATGCACGTCATTACTTTAAAAAAAAATTCAATTTTAATAAGTCAATAGGTGTTTGATGTTATTCTCTCAATTTTAACTGGACGATTGGAAAAGAATCTTTTGTTAGCTCGAGTGAATTAATAACGCTTTAAATGGTAATTTAAATCGAAAAATTGCAATTCATGTTTTGTGATTGTAAGGACTGCCTCCGGTCTCTTCTCTTCAAATCTATTTAAAATTTTTTTTGAAATATTAACTTATTATATCACTGGCGCTGAGAGTTGAATCTTTAATATTATCTTTAAAAATTCTATAAAATTTTCTTAGAACCCTGGTGCGGTGAGAGTTAAACTTTTGACTACATGGAAGACCACCATTTAAACCACCTCCTTGAGTACCTTTTTCACATCTAATTATATATCTCCTCCTCGAACTTCTAACTTAGGTAAAAAAATATTCTTAATGCAAATAAGATTATTAATATATATTTGATAGTTAACTGAGAAACTTAATTCTCCAACTAAATGAAAATTTTAAGAACTTGACTTTGCTAACAACCGAGAACAAAGTTCCGGATGGCGATCACATGCCAACCTATGAAGATCGACGTTAGATTTTGCACATGATCACGCGCGCGCGGCTTTCACGCGTCAATCTTCCGTATTTCTCATTTTCTTACACCAATAATGTTGACTTTTCTTGTAGTTTGACCATGGCAGCCATGAGCACTCACATCAGAGAGAGATCATATAATTGTTAATTAGGTTTTCTTTAAAAATAGCGCTGTTTAAGAACTTCTTTAGTGGAATAGCAGCCTTAAAAATTTAATTCATAAATTAACACAATTTTTACTATCAACGGCTATGTTAGTGTACGCGCGTTGGTGTGACTATTTAAAAAAGTTGTAAAATATTGGTCCGACAAGAGTCGTGGACCACGATTTGCAAGAAGAATGATTATTCTTAGTTTAAATATTAAGTAATTTTTCTCATTTAAGTGGTTAATTAAAACATCATTTCGTATTTCCATCTATATAAATGGAGAAAATTTTACTGCACTATACATTAAGAAGGATGCAAGTCAATTTCAATCAAATGTTGAATAAGACGAATTTCAAGTGAGCTATTTCAAATTGAATAATATATTCTTAAAATTTTAAGTAAAAATAATGTATGTACGCAAGCATATTTCGAATTTGTCTGTTAATATATATGACGCCATATTTTTTATAACTGAAGAGTACTATCCACAAACGAAAGATATTAAAAAAAATGAGGGGATGAGGGCATAGTACAAGGGTATTTGAGGCATTAGAAAAAGCTACGGGGACTAATGCGGGATAAATTAATGCGACCCTTTAAGGCATTCAATGTATAGTCCAGAGACGGCCTACATTTATTGACTTAAGTTTTAACTTCTATGATTCAGACTTGGTCTCATGTTTGGGTTGGATTATTCTTGCATTTTCGGTACTCAACTCTCAATAACTTATGATGCTTCTCTCCAGGATTATGACGTTCTCTCGGCCAGGTTCGGCGTGCGTAAGCGCATGCTGGATGACGTCATGCGCAGGCAAGTTGGAGAGACGACTTAATTTACCAAATTACATGTAGGTTGACTTCACTAACTTTACCAACAACATGTACATGCACGTCATTACTATTAAAATTTTCAATTTTGTACAAGTGATCAGTAGGGGTTGATGATATTTTCTCAATTTTAACTGGACATTAATTTGAAAAATAATCTTTTGTTAGCTAGAGTGAAATAATATCGCTTTAAATGGGAATTTAAATCGAAAATTTGCAATTTGTGATTTGTAAGGACTGCCTTTGGTCTCTTCTCTTCATGTTTAATTAGGTAACAATCTTCTTAGCGCCAATTAGATTATTGATATATATTTAATAATAAATTTAGAAACTTAATTCTCCAACTAAATGAAATAATAAAAACTGACTTTGCTAACAACCGAACAAAGATCGATCCGGGATGGCGATCAACCTTCATGGACGTTCGATTTTGCACATGATCACGTGGCTTCCACGCGTCAATATCTTCTATATTTCTCATTTAATTCTTACACCAATAATATTGTCTTTTTTCTTGTAGTTTGACCATGACAACCTCGAATTTTAGTTTTCATCAGCGAGAGAGAGATCAGATCATATAATTGTTCCATTCGTATACATGCAACTATTGAAGCAAGACTACTATTTAGGCAGTTCAGGTTGTGGAATTAGTCACAAGCAGAAATGATATATGCTTTCTGAACGTTTAGCCCCATTTAATTTCTATCCTTTCTGAATGCTAAATAAATTCTATGACCTCTCAAGAACAGTGAATCATGTTTGGTAGATGAAGGCGAAGACGAGGCGAATAAACTGGGTTCTTCCGTCAACCTATGTGGTGTACTCATCCACCTAGACAAAACGCGTCCAGAGACCAGAACAATGCTGGATTAATTCGCTACCTACTGGGAGGTTCCTCCCCGGTCGGTGGCCGGCGGAATTAACTACCGCTAAAGACAAAAGCCTGCGGAGACCGTGTCCTTTGTTTATAGAGGACAAAGTGACCTGATGAGCAGAGAACAAACCAGGACCATAGGTAATAGCAAGGGTTGGTGGTTTCCGCAGGCTTTTGTCTTTAAGATTCTGGGTATTTTTCGAAGTAAAAGTCCATGCAGAAGGCGGAACTGCCCAGCCATCGCATTCTGCGAATTGGATGTAGTGCAAACGACGGCCAGGCCTTTCTGAACCAGAATTCAGAGAAGAAGATAGCGGGAAGCAAAGTAGGGTGTGATCAGGTCAGGAAAGACGACTACATATGGAAGTATCAGACATCACGAACACCACAGACACGAGGATAATAGAAGAAAAGACATGCACATCACTCCCAAGAGAAAAAGATCAAAGGAAACGTACAACTACCATGGCAACAACCATGTAGTCATCATACAAGCGGCTACGTTATTTAAAGCAAATTGCAGTGCAAAAGACCATAACTGCAGCAAGCGAAGATAACAAGCACCAAAAGAGGAACTAGTAGGTCAAGGGGCTAGCTAGTGCCCGTGAAGCTTGACAAGTGAATCGCCTGAAGGGTTACGTCCCTTCTTCTCCTCGTCGATCGCCTCGTCCGGGTCAATCGCAGCGACGCCCATTGCAATTGGGACACTTACCATGTGAAGCACAAGTAGAAACAAGCCCCGAGGCACCGTACTCACCAAGAGTCCGGCAAACGCAAGAAATGCCATCAGAGTGGATGACGGAGTTAATCCGCTGACAGCATCCGCTGGTGGCGCTGCCATATCGACACTCGCTCATGGACGGGCAGGCGAGGCGAATACCATCCCCATCCACTGCGGGATTGACGTCTTCGCCGCCGGTATCTTGTGCTGTGCCGGCGGCGGCCATGACAGTACTGATCAGAAGAGCGAGGAACAAAAGGAAGAAGACGAAGAAGGGGGCAGATCTGGACTTACCCATGATGGTGGATTGCCTCCATCCAGCACCCCCTTCCCCCTTAAATAAGATTGGATGTCACATAAGTGATGAAGACATTTCTCTGACTTCGTCGCCACCACCATTTCTTTTTCCTTTTTCCGTCTGTTCTCTAAAATCTCCCATCAAAACATTAGATCCCTTGCAAACATTAGTCAGTAATCAGCTCTTGACTTGGTCATCGGTTTGTTCTCCCCATCCCTTTCGTCATGCCGTGCTATGGTGGCAAATTTTTTTTGCCCATTATGTATGTATCTTGCCATATTCCACTTTTCTTATTATATATATACTTGATATCTCTCAACCACTCACCTGAATTTATATGTTATAGGGAACTTCTTGTTTGTGTTATAGAAGTCTCATTGAAAATATATAGACGTAAAAGTTTGATTTGAAAATATGTGGACGTAAAAATTCGATTTGAAAATATTAATCTGAAACCAATTTTCAACCATTGATGAGGAAGCAAATTTTTGAAAACATGGGTTTGGCTAAAGGGCCTAGAGGTGTGGGTTAGGCAAAGGACCTTATATATATGGGTCTGACTGAAGAGTCTATAGATTTGGTGATCAGGAGCCTTATTAGTATGGCTGAGGAGTTTATGAATTTGGCTGAGAAATCTATATATGGATATGGTTGAGGAGTCTATGGATTTTACGAGGGAGCCTGTGACTTTGGCTAAAAAGTTTATGGACTTGGCTGGGAAGTCTATAGATGTGGCTAAGGAGCTAGCTTATGTGTTCGGTTGCGACTTTTTGACCTGAGAAATTAATCTATGAGTTCGGTTAGAAACCTATGAATCTGGTTAGAAAGTCTATGGATTCGACTGGGAAGTCTATGGATCTGATTGGAAATTAGTTTATAGATTCTGCTGAAAAGCTCATTTAAAACTCCTCTTATCTTCTTAATTAATACCCTGCTGATTGATATAGATATTAGATAGAGATACTATACTAATGCACGATATATGCGACTTCTTGAGGCATTCAATATTGTATAGTCCAGACAAGGCTTACATTAATTTCATGGGTTTAGCCCAACTACTATGATGAATATTCATATATACACGTGGTTTCATGTTGGGTTAGAATAGTATTCTTTCATTTTCGATGCTCAACTCTCAATAACTTAGGTATGATGCTTCTCTCTAGGATTATCATGTTCTCTTCTCCATGACATTAGCTGGCAGGTCTCTTTCGGTAAGGCACCATGCACGTCTTTAACTCGATCCTTAAAACTTGGTCATTACAGAGTGGCCCTAGTGGGACATTAAAAGAATGGAAATTAAGGTACGTTTCTTCATTGTTTAATTACTGGCATCCTAAATTACATTGTACATGTTCAAACCTCAAAGGGTGACATTCCCCGTTGCAGGGGGCGGGCATGGGAGAATTGGTAACTCATCTCATATCCAAATGATAGGTGGTGGGTTCGATTCTTCCCATTCCTGTGGGAGGGGGGTTACCTGGTGCCTCCCATAAATACTCCTCTCCACTCAGGGTTTATCATGTAGCGGAAAAAATGTAATAGTGTAAAATATCACGGCTATGGCAAGGCTCAAACTCTTGACCTCCTGGTGTTGAACACTGAGCTCTAAGCCACTACATGAGTTCTTCGTTATCAAAAAAAAAAAAAAAGACATTCCCCGTTGCATCATATCACAGGTCAAGTTATTATTTATTGTTCTTTTACGTCGATTAGTTCCATATTACAGATGTAACTTTAAGAAAAAAACTTTTTTAAAAAATAGTACATCTTGAGATGGGGAATTTTGCTGCCAAGCTAGGCCTAAGCCCATGAGACCTAATAAAATCCAACCCAGTAATTAAACGGTCTAGTCATGAGCCATCCAGAGAGAATCAGGCACCAAACCTAGCCGATGAAGCAATATTGAGTCCACGACGCCACCCCCCTAGGGGAAGCCACTACTAGTTCAGTCAAAGGTTTTAAGGACTTGATCACAGCCAAAGAATCCATAGCCCAGAAATTGACCCTCTCGAGATGAGACTCGATAAAGAGAGAGTCAACTCTAGAGAGCCACTAGCTCGATAAAATTAAAGCTATGATGAGTCTCCGTCCAAGTAGAAAGTCAGCAAAAACCCAAGAGAAATGTTGGTTGCTCGAGTAACTAACATGAGTTAGATCGGCCGCGCGGCTGACTTGATTAGTCGGCCGCGCATGAGTCCCACGCCGCCATCGTGGGGTCCACGCGCGGCCGACCAATCAAGTCGGCCGTGAGGCCAATCCACGTCGGCTAATTATCCAAGCGCTCGAGTAACTAGCATTACTCAAAACCAAAAAGATAAAAAGAACAAAAAAGAGGAAGAGTTGAGTGTCTTTTCTCCAGATTGCCCTATTGTACTGAATCAAATAGCATATTTTAGGAGGACTTCTTCCAAGGGGCATCATGACCCTCCGGATGCAAGACTTGGCCCTGAAATGGAACACCACTCCTTGTGAAGCCATATTATTGGCAACCCTCTTCACGTTCTGATATATTCCTACCATCCTACTATGCGTGGATCAATAGCTGACATATATTTAACCACCAGTGACTCCGCCAATAAAGGTAAGTATTGCTAAGCAATTTCAAGCATTTTCTTATGGAGATGATCTTAACTTGCATTCTTTTCTCTTATTTCTTTAGCTACCACTATTGACTTAAACATTAGAGATTTGTGATCCTCCGGTGCATATCCATAGGCCACATGATACCTAGTTTATTTTTTCACATCCACTTTAGATGCGTTTATTTCATATTCACCGTCAAAGGTCATTCAACGATAAAGGTTAAGATCTGCCCTATGTAGTACCTCTACAATGTAATTAAATAATGCTGAAGGGATATTTTTAAAAATTAGGAAACTGAAGAAGATCATATAGTTAATTTCCTTTACCTTGACCAAAAGTTTGGTTGGGCATCCTATCCTATTTTTTGCTCTTATTGTCTTAATTTTTTGTGAGAAGGTGGAGGGGGCCATCAATGCTACCGTCAGCTGGGGTCAGAAATTAATCTTGATAGAGTCTCTTATCCGTCTATTGTGGAGTCCGGCAAACGGGGGAAGGAAAGGGCACCGGAGATGAGAAGAGCGGGTGTTCACGGTTCAGTTCGGTTTTCTCTATTTTGGAAAAAATCGAACCGAACTGAAGTCATTATTTGAACCAAATTGAATCGAATCGGTTCGGTTCAAACCGAATTCTGACATTTTGGGTATTTTTTCTGGTTTTCTGGCATTTCTTGCAATGACCAGCAAAAACTATGTAAAAATGGGCATTTTGTGATGGTCGCGAGTATCGAACTCGCGACGACCACGCGCGCGGAGGGTGCGCGACGCCGCCCTCCGTTGCGCTTCTCTTTTTTTGTATATTTTTATAATTTATATAATTATATATAGCTATTCGGTTCATTTCGATTTCTCAACTTGAAACCAAACCGAACTGCCCAACCCATGAAACCAAACAGAACCGAACCAGTCGGTTCGGTTCGATTTTTCGATTTGAATCATATTCTGTACAGTCCTAGCTGATACGGCCGGCAGATAGATGTATTTATATAATTTAGCGATCGAATTTGGAGCAGATAGTTAAGAAAAATATTTAATTACCTCTAAGGTAAACGCGTTTTAAGTATGAAGTCATAGGTCCAACTGGCCTCAGATTTAGAAATAGATCTGAAATATTGGGGGCATAATTAGATGTTCAAATTGGATTACTGACTCAATTATTAGCCCATGAAACGGCCGGTGCTAGAGAGAGGAGTTCCTATCAGTATCACGGTGGAGGAGACTTTATCAATACTAAAATAATGATTTATATAGTTTTTTTTTTAAAAAATTAACATATTTTAATTTAAATTTTTATACAAAATATCCAACCTTTCTTTAAAAATTGATGGAGTCTCCTCTACTGTGAGGAACTCCTCTCGGTGCTAGAAGATGGACTGCAGCACGACAGCCCCATGCACCCATGGTGACGTTGGATGTGGACGGGCTCAAGCTGTTCAATCATGCCAGGGCGCAGCAAAGTATATATATATATATCTATATATATATATATTGCATTTTAAACTTTTCATCTTTCTTATTTATGTTTATACTCTTAAAAATCTCATACTTTTACTCTATCATGATATTTTGGCGGCCTCATATATAATATGAGTTAAATGATCGAGTTGGTCATTGACTGATGAAATACGTCGCTTCCCCCACGGTAGCAAAATTTAAGCGCGGTGGCTCCTGGAAGGGGGCAAAGGCAAGCAAATAGAAGACGAAAAGTTGCAAACGATTCCATATATATTAATCCCATGATCAAGTGGACTCAAATTAAGAGCTCAAACGACATGTAAAATCACAAGATCGTACGTGATGCTCCAGGAAAATATATCCCAGGAAGGACACCGGCGCCCACCGGAAAATCTCGAATAGCACAACGAAGAGAGGGCAAGAACTTTCCACAATCTATATATATAGCCGGCCGCCTCACCCCTTCAAATTATACCCCAACTTTTGATATGGTCTGTGTGAGGAACCGCCAGCTTAGTTCCAGTATGGAAGTGAGATTAGAGGGTGAGGATCTATATAGTAGTGACTCTATAAACCTTGAGACGTGGTACTAATCAATTCTAGGGATGACTTAGATTTTCTATCGATTTCAGCTGGTGTACGCCCCATTCAAGGCCATAGCGCACCTGCAGTTTCTGCACTTGATGCACCACCGGGCGTTGCAGTCGCGGGCAAGGTGGCTGTGGTTGTAGATCTTCAGCTGCTTGCAGACGCAGGAGCATTGGCCCTTGTTGATGCCGTCGTTGATGGCCGTGCAGCAGCCCATGTTGGCCACGCCTCCTCGGCATGCGTCCAAGGAGGGGCAGTCCTTGCCCAGGGACAACTCCTCCCCTGATGTTGCCGGCACGGCGTAGATCACGGGCACGCTGATCAGGAGCACGACGACGGCGAGAAACCAGCGGCGGCTGCTGCCGCTGCGAGGAGAGGAGCACCCCCGGCCGCCTTCCATGGCTGGTTGTCTTATCGGGGAGCTGGGAGAGAGAAGCCGAGCAGAGAGCAAAATGCTAGGACGCACCAATCATGTCCGGCGAGAGACTCGCTTTTAAAGAAAAATGGTTTAATAACACCATTTGTTAACACATTAAAATAATATATTAATTAAAATACATTACAACTTCATTATTTATGAGATATTTTTAAATTTTTTATTTTAATTACTGATATGACATAGTTTTAATAATATTATTACTAAATAGTGTTATCAAATGATGTTATAAAATTATTTTTCGCTTTTAAACGTTGATGTGAGTTTGGACTCCTTGAACTAGCCGAGTTACTCGCTCGTCTTCTTAAAATGTTTACACTCAGAATTGTAGAAAATGTGAGATGAGTTGTTTTATTGTTTACTTAATTGGTCAGACAGTTAGAATTCACATATTGTTATCGTGTAGATTTCAACCGTACCACCAATTAAGTAAATAAGTGAGCAATTTATTACACATTTTTTACTTAATTATCGGATAAAAAATATTTCTCCATCTTTTACCGCCCTCTCGTTTCCATGGGTGATCAAGTGAGCAAACCCATCGCCATCTAATAAAGTGCCCACATGCTCGAGGGACCAACACCAATATTAGCCAGAACAAGTTATGACATGGATTGAACAAGACCTCCCAGCGCATTAGAACCGTGAGAAGCGATGAAGAGTTGAGATATTAATTTACATACTTATTACTCCCTATCTTTTTAATTTATTGGCGAATATCCTTGTGGTACATTGGACCTATTCAAGTGTATTTGAAAAGTTTAATAAATATTTCTCCAATCATGTTGCTGACACATATAGTTACAAGTTCATTAATACTAAAGAGTGGAATTCACACAATATTATACCAACGAGTTAAGGTTAGGTGTTAAGGCTGGTAATTAAGTGCGGGTAGTGCTAAGAGTAATATATAGTAAAGAGAACGATTTTGGCGACACCCAATATCCATACTAGAAGAGAGATATAAAGTGAGATAATTAAATTTCATTTGTAGCTAGGTTGAGCCAAAGAACTCGATCTCCATAGAGTTATTCATTATTAAGAAGTAAGAATTTAAGAGTACTACTATATATTCTGTACATAAATTATGATTGAAAAGTAAAAAAAAAAGATCATGTAAAAATGATTATTTTTGAATCTACTGAAAAAAATTCAAAATAAATAAAAATCATAAAACGAATTAGTAGTACCCATTAGCAATTCTATACTAATAGATGTAGAACGGGCTGGATCAGGTGACTGTGAAAGCCTTCGTAAAGATCGAGAAGACAGCTAATTAGATGATCTATTTATATAAGGTGAGCCGGTGTAGGAAAAGAGACTGCTTCAGTTGACCTCTCAAAACCCACGTAGAGCTCAGTAAACTGTGTGCTGATTCTTTTATTAGTCGTTGTCTGCTAACCGGGACGGGAATCTCGAGTAGGGAAAGATTAATGCTATGCATTGGCCGTGATGCTAAGACTCCACTTGACACGTCCAGACCTTCCCCTACGCCCAATTTATCCAAGGCAACAATGGGGACCTTGGCCTCCACCTCTTCCGCTCCGAGCAGGACGCGCTTTGCGCCACCAGACCTTCCCCTCCACCTTCCGTGTCCCAACGTGGAGCTCTTCTAGGAGAGAGAGAGTCGCAATGGGAGAGAGAGATGGGAGGATGAAGAGAAAATAGAGGAGGAAAGAGTCACGTAGTGCAGTGGTAGCTCGTGTTAAGCCATTCCCCCCCCCTTACAGGGAGGAGTGTGTGATGGTACCGGGAGAATACTAAAAAAAAAAGTGATATTTCTGATGACTCAATTTTATCGAAAAATCTATCGATAAAATTTACATCGATCGAATGAACCACATCGTAAGTTATTGACAAATAAAATTTTGTCGAAAAATTAGTCGAAATTATCGACGAAAATTTTTGCTGAAACATTTATAGGTGTTTATCGACTAAAATATTCTGTTAGAAATTTTCGACAGATTTATCGATGACTTTTTCGTCGATAAATACCCATGAATTTTCCTTGTGTCGATAAATCTGTCGAAAATTATTATTATTTATTTTTTTAATTTCTATTTTGTCAAAACATTTGAACACCTGTTGAATAACAACCCAAAGTAAAATAAAAAACATCGCAAACAACAAATATCTATTAGAATTTTCTTTTAATAAAAAAGTTTATAATATCTATCAAAATTTCACAATAAAAAAATCAAGAGAGTTCTGCATCATTCATATCCTCCTCATCCTCTCTATCCTGCTCATTCACGTCACGTACTGAAGGACATTATATTACAAAAAGATAACAATACATACATGAATAAAAAAATATTTTACAATTAAATCAAATATTTTAGTTGCATTTGGGACCTGGATTCATTTTTATAAAGAGTCTCATTTAATTCAAATCAATGATCAATACTAAGTGGTGTATATCTAATGAAAGTGTAATACCTCATGATATATTATTATATATCTCATATCATAATTATCCAACTCTAAGAGATTAGATGTCACACTCTCTGGACAGCCCAAAATTTTTTAATCACTACTGGGCCTCACCAAAGGTAGGTTGGCCCATTAAAAAACTCAAATCACCTACCACCTAAGAGAAGAGAGGGCCCAGATTGTCCCATGTTGGGGGTGATTTTCAGGTATATATCACCACTCTCACCCCTTAAGAAGTGCGCTTGCGGCAGAAGCAAGAGGAGGAGACAACAAAAAAGAAAAAGGTAGGCCAAGGAGAAAGGGTTGCTTGGGATAGAAGAAACATGTAACACCCCAAAATTTAAATATCAAAATAATAATATGGTATAAACAGTTAGAAAAATTCTGATTTTCATAAAAGACATAAATATTTACTAGAAACTTGATTATCTTTACTTTAGAGATAATTTTATATTAGTAAAGTGATTTCGATACTGTCTTCAGATGTGAGCACTCGGTAACAGAATTGAAATTTGAAAATATCATAATTCTCAAAAAAATGTGTTGATTTTAGAAATGTAAATATCTTGAATTATTGACACACGGATATCAAGATTAAGTCGACACAATGATTTTCTGGGTAATTTTTGTTGGATGAAAAACTAATTTCAAAAATTAAACTAAAATCACCATAATTTGTAAAACTTTTCAATTAGCTTATATTTAAAATTTCAACCTAATTGGATATCGTTTGAATACAAAAACATTAGGACAAATGACCAGATGAATTATGCTCTATTTACGTAAACTATTTTTGGAATAATTTTACTTACATAGCCTTGGCTATGTAATTAAGGCTTTCCTACTTCTTGTGTAACTGGGTTACACCTTCCATGAAACGTGTTGGCAGTGGAAACTTCATTGTGAACGTGGCTAAGAAGGGAGAGTAGGAGCTTTTACCTCAACGCGTGGGTCTTTGCAAGGACAGGTGGGGGGATTACGTGCCAACCATGCATGTAATCCCAAGACTTATATAAACTCCCTTGGTTGCTCCCACGAGAGTTTTCTTCCTCTTGTGTTGCAAATGCTGCTATGACCATTGTTGGAGCTGTAGCTTCTGCTCCTGCTGTAGCTGCTGTTGCTGCTACTCCTGCTGTAGCTGTTGTTGCTGTCGTTCCTGCTGTTGCTGTTGTTGTAGCTGCTATTGCTACGGCTCCTGCAGTTGCAACTCTTACAGTTGCTACTGCTACAACTGTTGCTGCCATAGCTCCTGCTGAGCTGCCACTTCTATCGTTGCATTTTCTTACCTAGATATAAGGGGATTTGCATTCCTCTTTAGCTAAGTAGGTTTCTCCCTACGATTCTTTTCCACTTTCTTAACTTCATGCTTGTAGTCTCTTCATCTGTATAAACCCATGTTTCCTAATTGGTCCATGCTCTATAGGAATTTCTTTTCCCTTGTACCCACCCTTTTGGTTAGAATCTTTGAGGATAATCGTTTACCTTGGCATTATCTTTGACTTGTGTTTAGTTAGGATGTTAGAAGTGTGAACTCTTTATTCTTCTTTCACTTTGTTCATATCTTTAGTGGAAGTTCATGTCTTTAGTTATTGATTCATGTATTTGACGTGAGCTTACTTCCAGCTTCAAGGAAATATTCTTTTCTTCCATAAGTGTTCCACACATCCACATCACCCATACTATAAAGATCACCTCTCTTTGTCTATCCTTTTCTTCATGAAGGATGTGTGAAAAAATATACTTAGGACCCACAATTGTTGTTTGGATCCTTCATGGAACAATAGAAACTCTTAGAAGAGTCTCCTAAGTTGATGTTAAACCATTCCTAGAAGCATAACCTGCGGCTGTCAATAGTAGGGGTGAACATGGTCCGGTTCGGTTCGGTTCACCCCATTTTTTGGGTGAATCGAAACCGAACCGAAATTTAGTTCAAATAGAACTGAACCGAACCGGTTCGGTTAGAACCGAATAAAAAAAAACACGCTTTAAAGGCCCAAACGGCGAACCTGAGTTTCGAACTCAGGTCCGCCCAAGGATCCGGGAGGCGCTAGCCCACTGGGCTATGCACTCCTTTCTAATATATATTAATTATTAAATATATTTAATATCTATTCAGTTCATTCAATTTTCCAACTGGAAACCGAACTGAACCATGGGACCTCTCAACCCGAACCGAACCGAACTGGCCGGTTCGATTTGGCTTTTCGGGTTGGACCGTATTATGAACAGCCCTAGTCAACAGACAGAACCAGCTGTCGACAAATACCTTGCTTTCAGAACCCAGAATTTTAGAACAACTAGTAGATGTCCACAGATAGAACCCATCTATCGACAGATGACAACCATCTATCGACAACCACCTATAGCTTGTCGACAGCTAAGGGCCAGATTCCAGAATCCAGTTCTGGATGAACCAATAGATGTCGATAGCCACCTAGCTGTCGACATCCACCAGCCTGTGATTTAAACCAGAATCATTCTTTTCCCAATCCAAGTTGTCACACTCTTGTATTATCCAAACAAGTTAACTTTCTCATTTTCTTGAATTCTAAACTATTATACCACTGAGTTGAATCATTTAATCATCATTTATATCCATCTTTGAATTATTCTTAAACATCCTAAACTATTTTGATTCTTATATCTTCTAGATATCTTTGATCATTATCTCATGGAACCCTGCTTCCTGTAAAAATACTTGACTCTTGATGAGTGCCTAAGTACCATGTATGTATATCAGAAATGGAAATGGGATGACATACTTTTGGGTCTTCAGACTCTCTCTTAATTTAATGTCAGTGCAAATGGGACAGATCCAGTCCCAAGAGGAGCACCTGAATTCATTTAATCTGCGCAGAGCGGTATGGATCTCTAGGGTGTTTGGCATGACACCAATACATGCTAGATTGGTCGACATTTCTATGAACTATGTTGAAATATGAATGTTATTTACTTGCTTGAGGAGTGGACATGGCATCTCTACACATACACTTTCTTTATTTCCTTCTGAATTATTGTCCATATACACGTACCTTGCTATTTTGTTGATGGTCTGTGGACACCCCAAATCCGCTAATGGGCTCCCACCGCCGGCCCATTATCCTCTACCACCGATCCAAGCTCTTCATGGGCTGTGCAAAAAGGAAGAAACAAAGCCCATTCAAAGGACCCCAAAGGCCCATGAGAAAATAGGCTTATCTCATCCCATAAAGTGGGGAGGTGAGGATAAGCTATTGCATCTCCTCCCAAAGGGGAGTCCCATTTTTGGCAAAAAGGTGGTCTGCCGCACTGCTGGGCCAGAGGCCTTGTTGGGGCAGGTTTTGCAAAGCTCTTTCTAGAAGGCTTTGGGAAAAGGCCAAGAGGAAGAGAGGGTTACGGGAGAAGGGGGCTGGCTGGTTGTCTTCTCCACACAAAAAAAACCAGTAGCAAGAGGGAAGGGGGCTTGTGTTTTCTGCTCCAAAGAGTTCCTCCCGTGAGGATTCCTGCAAGAAGCAAAAGGCAAGAAGAAATAGAAGAAAAGGGTGAAGAGAGGAAGAGAAAAGAGAAGAGAGGGTGTGTGTTGTCTTGTCACACTCATAGAGAGGACAAAAGAGAGAGAGAAAGTGGTAGGTGGCGATGGTGTTCTCCCCTCCCCCATTTCTTTAAGATTTCTTCTTTGTACATTCTCTACCTCTTTGACAAGATAATATTATTTTGCATGTTCCTTTATCCCATCCCCTTTGATGTGATGGATCATTTGCATAGCATTTAATGCATGTTGCATCCCTTCCTTATGCAAGTTTCTTCAAATTTGTTTCTCTTTTGCATGGGTAAAGGGGGGTACCGGGATGGAAGAGACCACTTACTATATGGTGTAGCTCTTCATCCCAATAAACTATAAAAGGGGTCTTTAGCCCCTCCATGCCTCAATAAATGAGGACATGGGGGTGCAAGGCCTTACCTCCCATATAATGCACACATGCCCCATCTCGTTCCTCCCTCCAATGGACCGTTTTTTCCACTATTTTGGTCCTCCAAAGGACTGTTTTAGCATTGTTCTAACAGCCCCTTTAAAGTACTCATTGCAGTTAACATGATACCCATGAGATTGGTCAAGGAGGTGAGCAAACAATGCTCATATCTCCTTGTCTAAATACCACCTCCAAAAGACCCATTCAAAGAGCCCATCATGCCTTGGTTCGCCCTCTCAATAGATGGTTCTATCACTGGTTTTTCAGCCCCCCTCTCATGTGTATTCAAACCAACACCAAATAGCCTTCCAAGAGCCCCATTTCGCTAATCAAGGAGATTGGGCAAATAATGCCTAGATCCCTTTGTTTAGCCCACCAAGCAATGGGTTGTAATGCCATCTCAAAATCCAAGATCACCCCCGCCATGAGCAAGGGCGTTCTAGGAGAGTGGTGTTATCATCTCTTGCCCAGCTGGTTGGCTGCGCCGATTCGGCCTGGCTCTGGTTCTGGCAGTCTTGCAAGACCAGAGCAGAGCTGCGCCGATTCGACGTCCTGGCCATCCCTTTGGCTGAAGTCACATGAGCAAAATCATTGCTCCACGTGACACCGGCTGATAAACAGTCAAAATACATAATATTAGACCCATCCACATCCTCGGATCGGACAATATAATGTTCGTGTCCGGACGGGTGGGTTTGCATGTGATTCATCGTCCCGCGGGTTGTTTGGCCATAACATTGCCCGAATCTCCGTAGGCATGCCTGGGGGATCGGGGTCATGGGCCATTAGAGTTACGTCGTTCTACGATGTATACTCTCTCTTTTGGTGCCATCTCCATTTATGGTGGGTGAGCATCGTGCTTTCCCCTTTATCACCACGATAAGGGGAAATGCTGCCAAATTTTCCCCGCGGAGGTTGAGTTGGCGCAAAACCCTTAAGAGAGGTTATTAGCTTCCAATTGAATCGGTAACATTGCAAACGAGCGCCGATTCAATGATGTCTATGACTTCAGCAGGGCTGCGCCGACTCAGTCTCTGCTGCCCGGCTGCGCTAATTCGCCTTATCTCGTAAGCTGCGCCGATTCGAGGGCGTCTGCAAAGTGCATTGAGCCATTTTGCTCCGCCGAACGAATAGAACTCCGTTCCAAATGCTCAAAGGACCAGAATAGCAAATTAAAATCGTTTAATGACAAAAAGGATTGTAAAAGCAAATTGACCTCTTTTCAAACAAAAAAAAGGGAAGAAGAAAGCAAAAGGCCATCTCATGTTTTGTAAGAACAAATGAGCTTTCTAAATGACAAAAAAAATAATAACCAAAAGAGTCAAATCAGCCCTTCTCTTCCAAGTGATGATGACCATCTCATCTTTACAAAAGAACTAAAGACTAATTCGACCCCTTTTCAAGCAAATCAAAGATCACTCTAGGTTTCCCAAGAGAGCAAGAGATCAAATTGGCCCATTTTCCTAAATGGTAAAAGATTGCACCGTGATGCTCAAAAGAGTCAAACCAAACCTTTCTAAGCAAATAAAAGTTTATCACATGCTTTGCAACAAAAAGAGAACCGAATCAAAACGACTTTCAACAAAGACCAAATTGTGCCTACTTTTCAACGAATAATCAAAGAGATCATCTTTTCAAAATTCTCTCTCAAATAGACCTAAAAGGCCGAACTGAACTTGTTTTCACAACAAAAGAGACAAATGAACAAATAGGCGATGAGAACTTCGATAATGGGTTGAGCGGAAGGTCTAATGGGTTCGGATAGGCATTCGTCCCGTCCCTTAGCACTTCGATTCATTTCTTTTAAATTATGCTTCGCACCCTTTGTCGGATGTCCCGTTTCAAGGTCACGAGGCTTTCTAATCTGACGATTAATCAAGGGTTTTCTCTTTTCAAAAGAGATGTAATTAACGTCGTTGCGTTCAGGCAACGACGAGATTTTGGTCCAGGACCCGAACACTCACTTTCGTTTGACGAAGTTAAACGGCGCGCACAACAGATTTTAAGCCCTCCGACTCTCGGAGGCAAACCATTTGGTTGTCACTTCGGTGGCTGGCACGCCCGCGCTGTGCGAATTGCCGATTCATCTCACGCCATCGTCGCTCGTGTAGCGTTCGGCGGGACTTGGATTAGCAATACGCATTCATGCCATGAGAATCAAAAGAATTTAAATAGATTTTAAATCTTTAAATGATTTAAGGAAATTAAAATTCCATTTCCACATGGTCACATTATGTCGGTTCATTGACATATTATTTTATGCTTGTTACTATTTGATAATCATGGTTCACTTCATCTATGATCTGATTTGTACCAATTTTCATTACTTGTACTCAGTACTTATTGCATTCTTGTACCTCAATTATCCTTGACTCATTTAAATTTTTATTTTTCTTGATTTTTGGAGGATAAATTCTACTGGGCAAGAGTGCTCATACCTACTTTTTCTCAAATAATCTACAATTCTAGAAGGCGGAACATCAAGATTTGGTGCTGAGAGATCAACCTTTACGGCGTCTACCTTTGAGTTGTAAATTGAAAATCATGTAATACTTAAAGAATGACAGTTAATTAATTTTTATTTAATGAAGTTCTCGAATAATTTCTATTCGAAAAATTTAAATTTTATTCTTAATTTCTTATTCATTCACGTTATGACATTTATACATATATTAAATATCGAGACGTGACAAAACCCCTCCCTTCCTCTACTTCCAAAAGCTTCTGAAGAGAACCTGCTGCGTTCTAGTGAGTGGAAGAGCCGCCACAGTCGTGCTCGTGCTCGTCCCATCCCCATCTCTTCTGTCTGCTACTGCGTTCAAGAGAGGGTGAGAGGAGGCGACCATCCCCATTTTTCTTTTCATGTGAGAGTGCAGAAGGAGAGGGTGAGGGTGAGGCCATGGGTGATAAGAGCATTAATGAGAAATGAGAGGGAGCTTTGTCCTTTTCTTCCATTTCCCCCTTCATTAAATGTTGTTTGTTATTTCTTTCATTAGGATATTATTTTTCTTTCTTCTATATACGATGAGCATTAATGCCCCTTTTGAAAAGATGATGCCATGAAAGTTTTATATTATATGGGAGTACATTCTATCCCTGTTTTTTTTTATTCAATGGAATATGTGGATCTTTTATATGAAGCTTTCTTTCCTTCTACTCCCCAGCATTATCCGATAGCTTTTTTGTGTTCATTTTGTGCATTGAAAAGTGTTCTCAGGTGAGGGATTGGGTGATATAAATATCCAATCTTGTCCATCAAGGGACTCTGTGGCCTGTACTCAAAGGCAGGCGATTATTTCAGGTTCTTTGCTCCCTTTTCTTTTAATGAGATCTCTCTATGGGGTGTAAACACCGACTGGAGTTAAAAAATAAAGGGAAATATTATATGTGCATTGTCAATCCAATTTCAGATCTGTGATGGGTTCTTTTTACGTTTATCTGTTCCAAGTCTCTTTACGTCATATGAATATCTGCCGTAGGTTCGCCACTACTGTTAGCAAGTTTGAAAGAGAAAGGATTGGACAATTTAATGTCTAGGCCCCATCTTAGGCTCCAATATAATCATGCATGACTGAGACTTGTAAATGACATTTTCTCTCCTTCCCCATGACCCATTCCATCAAATTTTGGCTCGGTTTGAGCATGAATATTATATGCTGCAGAATCGCAATTTTATAGAGCTTTAAACACAAAGAGTTAGATAATCGATATCTAGGACTTGTTTAAGTTTATATATGGTTTCTATTACACACTGGATATCATACCATCCCAACCGGAGGTTCAGATCTCTCACATATTTTGAGAACCATGTACAAACAGCGCTGTAGAATTGCGGTAACTTGAGGCCCCAGACACAAAAAGTTAGATAGCCTAATATCTATGCCTTGTCTGGGCCTAGATATAATTCTTCTATGGTTTGGATGTCACCAACCCGTTCTGTCCCGGTGTTCAGACTCTCCGTATTTCTCGTGTTTCATGCACAACAAGTACTACCGAATCGCACAGACCTGAGAACAGTGCTGCCGAATCGGCAGGGTGCTCTATAGAATTGGTGACCAAGAGCCTTATGAATCTGCAAGGCTTCTTGCTGAATCACGTAAACAGACCCCCTGCTAAATCACTCAGGTAGAAACATCAGTCTTGCATATTTAACCAGAAATATAAAATCCATGAGACGTCGGGTTAGATTGCGTGATATCTATGCCAGCTTAAATGGACTTAAACACCATTTGATCACTAATCTGTTTCATTTTTTATCTCGGTAATAACTGGTTCCCTAATAGGCATGTCTTGGGAATCGGCACCACGTCGTTTAGGTGATGTCGTGTTGAACATACACCTTGTCTTCGGTATTGTCTCCATTGTGTGGACGAGTATCATGTTTTTTCCCCCCATCATCCAACATAAGGGGAAATGCTGCCAGATTTTCGTTTGAACATTTGAATCGGTGAGCCCTTCCTTATTCCGTTAATTAGGCGAGTCTGCACCCTCTTAACAGTGTCTTGCTGACTCAGTAGTTCTGTCGATTCAGCGGCCATGCCAGTTCAATAGTCTTGTTGATTCAGCATGTCTTGCCGATTTGGCAGTCCTGCCAATTCTGTGCATGTCTTGCCGATTCACCTATACCCTGCCGAATCAGGACCTGTTTTACCAATTCTGTCTGCTTGTTGAATGAGTCTGGCTGCCGAATCAGTTTGCTAGCTGAATGAATGAGTTGTCTGCCTCGCTGAATGGGTTGTGCCAGCTGTGGACGGCTCGTTTCCGCGCCATCCCCGGCCGATCTCCGGACCTCCCGGGTGCTCGCGGACGCCGCCGGACTCTCGTTGGCGATGAAGGGGTCGCCGGTTGACCTCGTTGACCCTCCGGTTGACTGAGTTGACTAGAAGGAGAACGAGGAAAACAAGCAAAATGGATGGGAGTGTGTGATCGCCAGGGCCTTACCTGTGCCCAAGGAGTGATGTGGCCGCGCCGGAATGGTCGCCTCGCGCAGCGGATGGAGACGGGCCTTCAACTTCTCCTCCTTCGGTCGGCCAAAGGAGAAGAGCTCCACGATCTTCTGCGTATCGTTCTTGCCACAAAACAAGACTCTATAAGACTAATGAAGAGTGGTAAATGCTCAAAACGTGAAGAAACAGCCCAAAGGGTGAGTCCCGTATCCGTTGCGGACTTGAGAAGAGGGGTGGCCAAACGCTATGACCACCCTTCTTCCCTCCGTTTTTGGTTGGGAAACTACTTTCTAGGTGTGTAGGAAGGTGACCTACGTGCCTAGAGTGAGTGGGAAAGTGTGTGTAGTATGTAAAAGTGCTAAAGAGTAAAAGAGAAAGAGAGAGGGAAGGAGGGAGAAGATCCTCGTTCGCAGGCGATGTAGCTCCTTGTAGGGCTCCTCCAACTCGGGAAGAAACCTCCTGGACGTCCCAACTCGTGAGAGGAAGAAGAGGAAGACTTGATGTAACTTGGGTGCAACTTTCTCTCTCTTCCTTCAAAGGGGCAGCATATGGACGTCCAGCCTCTCCCCCTTTGCTTAGAGGGCTCTAGGGGGTGTTAAATAGACTGTGAGCTCGAGCTCAGCTGCCTTGGATGCTCAAGTGTGAAGAAACACACTTGTACACATGGCAATCCAAGTCTAAAGGCTCCAAGCAATGGGGAGAGGCCACATAGAATTTTTACTGGGTCAAGGGACTGCCAAGGTGGCCCATATGCCCGTTGGGAACGGTCCCATGCGGTGCATGGGCGAGAGAAAGGCGCTAGTGGGCTATATTCTCGGGGTAGTTGCGCAGACCAGGTAAACGAGGTTGACGTCAAACGATCCTGCCGTCAACCCCATGCAGACGTCTAGGGATGTGGACGTCAAGATGGGTCAACGTCCAGGGGGCATGCCGTCAACCAGTAGTCGGCGGCAATCGATACTGCCGTCTACATGGAATCCGAGGCTGGTCAACAAACGGTCAAACGAGACTTAATGGGCCAAAAGAGCCTTGCGGGAGATGGGCCAAATCTCGCGTCTACACCAGTGCTACCAATTGAGCACACAATGGCTAAATGGTGTCGAATCACGAGTAGAACCATAATAATTAAGAGCATGTCAAAGCTATTGCATGACTAAAATAAAAAAATGTAATAAATAAAAGAACAAGTGAACAAATGAGCCAATTGACCTCAAGTGATGGAGAGTACATACACTCTAACTCTTTCCGACTCTCCCCAATAGTTGAACACATTTAACTCTCCTGCAATTTTAACTGCAATTTTGGAGTTTTATTCTGCGCCTTTATCAGATGTCCTGTTTTAGACCTCAAGACCTTCTATTCTAGCGATTAATCAAGGATTTTCTCTATTAAAGAGATGTAATTAATGTCGTTGCGCTTAGGCAATGGTGGGATATTAGTCCCGACCCGATCTCCACTTTCATTTGGCGAAGTCAAACGACGCGTAAAAGAGACTTGAAGTCCTTCGACTCTCGGAGGCAGAACATGTTGTCGCTTCGGTGACTGGCACGCCTGCGCTATGCGATTGCTGATTCATCTGTCTTCACTGCCGCTCAAGTAGCACTCGACGGGACTTGAATTCGCAATATATATCTATACACACGAGAACATGATAAAAGAACTAAAATAATAAAATATTTGTGATGGATCCACAAAATCCATTTCCACACACTCTCATTGAATGTACTCCACTTAATGTAAATCATTGATTTGCACTAAGTATTTCTAAAAGATACACTTCCATCTCCCTCTCTCTCTCTATCTCTCTCTCTCTCTCTCTCTCTCTCTCTCTCTCTCTCTCTCTCTCCATATCTACCTGTTGGAACCCTTTGTCTTTTGATGATCACAAAACACTTGTTATATCTGCTAACAAGTTTGCAAGTTGTATGCAGAAAACAGGGCATTTCATAAGGGTAAAAAGGCCTTGAAAGAAGCTCCTTTGTGTCAAGTAGTGTAGGAGTCGACCCCGGATATGCAGGAGTCGACCCCAGAAAAACTCAGTTTTTCTGGGTCGACCCCGGCTCTTCAAAGGAGTCGACCCCAGTTGGAAAGTCTGTCTTGCAGTATTGAAGGAGTCGACCCCGGAAATGCAGTAGTCGACCCCAGAAAAACTGAGTTTTTCTGGGTCGACCCCAGCCCTCTAAAGGAGTCGACCCCAGTTCATTTGGTGCTGTTCTGCCCAACTGGAGTCGACCCCCAGTTTGTATTGGAGTCGACTCTGACTCTTCTGGAGTCGACCCCAGCTAAAGTGGGAGTCGACCCCGAGTTGCAGAAGTTTCTGAAAAGTGCTTTTTGAACACTTTTTGACCAAGACCTCTTTCCACCTTCCCTCAAACGGCTATCTTTTGAAAAGGGGTATATAAAGGACACCTGGGGGAAACCCTAGGCAAGGATTTTCGTTGGGAAGAGAGCCTCCTTCAAGTGTTTCATCTAGAGCTTCTCTTTCAAGCATTTCTTGCCTTCTAAAGCTTCCATCTGCAGCATCCTTGAAGAAGGCATCTTTTTGAGGAGATCTTTTGCTTCATCTGAGCTTCATCAACATCTGAAGATCATCCTCCCGAGCTTGGCATTGTGTTTGCTTGTTTATCATTATCTCTTTCAGTTCTTTTCTATTATTGGGTGAGCTAGGCACCGCATCAACTAGCTGTGTATTGGTGAGCTAGGCACCGGGATAACTAGCGGTTTGTTGGTGAGCTGGGCACCGTTTCAACCAGCGGTTGTGTTTATCTCTTAGTGAGGGAAATCTCACCGTGTTGGTGAGGACTGGACGTAGGTAGACCAACGGGGGTCTTACCGAACCAGGATAAATCTGTGTGTCCTCGTGTGCTTGCTTCCTTCTTCCCTCTCAGTTCTCCTTGTTTTGCATTCGCTATCATTTCTGCATTAGTTTACGTTGTTCATTCAAGACAAAATTTTAAAGCCCTATTCACCCCCCTCTAGGGCTAGTCACAGTCTAGATCCTTTCATTTGGTATCAGAGCAAGGTCACTAGTCTAAAGGGTTTTACAACCTCTAGTGTGGATTGACTATGGCTAGTTTTGGAGAGCAGAGTGCATTCACTGAAGGCAACTCTACTAATAGGCCTCCTCTGTTCAATGGCAATAACTATAGCTATTGGAAAGCTAGAATGACCATCTTTCTGAAAGCTATGGATTATGAGCTGTGGAACATCGTGGAGAAAGGTCCTTATGTTCCTAAGGAACCTGAAAAGGATTGGACTCCTGAAATCTTTAAAAAGTTGTCTATGAATGCCAAGGCAATTAATGCTCTATTTTGTGCTTTAGATGCTAATGAATTCAATCGTGTTTCTATGTGCAGCAGTGCAAAAGAGATTTGGGAAAAGCTTCAAGTGACATATGAAGGAACTTCTCAAGTCAAAGAAACGAAGATAAATCTTCTTGTTCACAAGTATGAGTTGTTCAAGATGGAAGAGAAAGAGACCATAACAGAGATGTTCAAGCGGTTCACGGACATCACGAATGGGCTCAAAGCCCTTGGTAAAGAATACTCTATCCCTGAACTCAATAGGAAAATTTTAAGATCTTTGCCTATGTCTTGGAATCCCAAGGTGACGGCAATTGAAGAGGCAAAAGACCTCTCACAAATTTCTTTGGATGCTCTCATAGGATCCTTAATGACCTATGAGATCAATATATCGAGGGACATAGATGACTCTAAGAAGAAAAAGAGTCTTGCCCTCAAAGCTACTAACGTGTTAAATGAGTGTGTCAGTGAGGATAGCAATGAAGAGATCGATGATGAAGAGATTGCCTTAATGACAGGCAATTCAAGAAGTTTCTGAACAAACGTCGATCCAACTTCCAACCAAGAAACAGAAGATTTCAGAAGAAGAATCAAGCTAAAGGGGAAACTTCCAAGAGCGAGGAAGTCACTTGCTTTGAGTGCAGAAAGCCAGGACATATCCGGCCTGAATGTCCCGAACTCAAGAAGAAGAAGGCATACACCAAGGGAAACGGCAAGACATCAAAAAAGAAGGCTCTTGCTGCTTGGAGTGATGAAGACACCTCCACGGGAGAAAAAGTGAAGAGGAATCGCCAACCTTTGTCTCATGGCCAGATCCGACCATGAGGAGGTAAATTCTGAAACTTTTACATTAGAAGAACTTCATGAAGCGTTTAATGAATTATATGAAAAATTTATTGAATGCAAACTTGAGAATAGATGCTTAAAAAAGAGTATTGATTTAATGACTCATGAGTTTAGTGCATCTCGTCTACATGAATGTGAAAATGTTGATTTAGTAAATGAGAATACATTGCTTAAGAAAAAGATTGAAACATTGGAAGAACAAATTCCTAGCTTAAAAAATGATTGTTCTAACCTTCAAAAAGAAGTAGATAGATTAAAAAGTGTCTTGTCTACTTTTGTGCGTGGTCGTGATAACTTAGATGCTATTCTTGGTAGCGCAAAAGGCGTGTTTAGAAAAGAAGGAATTGGATTTATTCCTCACAAATCAAAGCATAAATCTGCAACATCTTTTGTTGGGGCTAAGTTATCTAGTACTCCATTTGCTACATGCAACTATTGTGGCAAGAAGGGGCATAAAATTCAGAGTTGTTGGTTCCGGAAGAACATCCACAAGATCAAAACGATGTGGGTGCCAAAGGAAACAACCAAAAGTTGGACTAACTTGGATGGACCCAAGCAAGTTTGGGTACCAAAAATCAAGTGTAAATCTCTTTGTTTTTGCAGGGCCACAGTGGTTCGATGAATAAAGAGTGGTACTTGGATAGTGGTTGCTCTCGGCACATGACGGGAGATAAATCTCAATTTTCCAGTCTTGAAAAGAAAAGCGGTGGAAATGTGACGTTTGGAGATAATAGCAAAGGAAAGGTAATAGGCATCGGTAACATTAGTAATACTCCCTCTACTAGCATTGAGCATGTGTTATTTGTAGATGGATTAAAGCATAACTTGCTTAGTATTAGCCAATTGTGTGATAAAGGTTTTAAAGTTATCTTTGATGCATCTCATTGCATGTTAACCGATAATGTTTCAAATGAAATCAAGTTTGTCGGTATCGAAATGGAAATGTTTATACCGTTAATTTGGATGATTTAATGAGAAGGAGATTTGCTTTGTAGCAAATAACTCCAACCCATGGATGTGGCACCGAAGATTGGGCCATGCTAGCTTTGGAATCATTTCCAAATTATCTAGACGTGAGCTTGTGGTTGGTTTGCCTAAAATGAATTTTGATTCAAATGGAGTTTGTGATGCTTGTGCCAAGGGTAAGCAAACTCGAACTTCATTTAAACCCAAGAACATAGTTTCTACCTCTCGGCCTTTGCAACTATTGCATTTGGATTTGTTTGGCCCGACAAGAACTGCTAGTTTAGGAGGCAAGCGCTATGGTTTTGTAATAGTCGATGATTTCTCTCGGTTTACATGGGTTTTGTACTTAGCTCATAAAAGTGATGCATTAACTGAATTCATAAAGTTCTGTAAAAAGGTTCAAAATGATAAAGGTTATGTGATTAATGCTATCCGTAGTGATCATGGTAAAGAATTTGAAAATCTGCAATTTAATTCTTTTTGTGATGATAATAGGTTCAGTCATAATTTTTCTGCTCCGAGAACTCCTCAGCAAAATGGTGTGGCTGAAAGGAAGAATCGGACTTTAATTGATATGGCCCGAACTATGCTTTGTGAATCTGTTTTGCCTAGATATTTTTGGGCTGAGGCTATTAATACTGCATGTTATATCACTAACCGTTGTTTGATTAGACCTTTGTTGCATAAGACTCCTTATGAACTATATAAAGGCAGAAAATCGAACATCTCTTATTTCAAGCCATTTGGGTGCAAGTGCTTCATCTTGGTAAATGGCAAAGAGGATATAGGTAAGTTTGATCCTCGAAGCGATGAAGGTATATTTGTTGGTTACTCATCTCACTCTAAAGCTTTTCGTGTTTTTAATAAGAAAACATTGGTTGTTGAAGAATCTATTCATGTAATCTTTGATGAGACTAACCAAAATGCTAGAAAAAGAGATGATGATGATGATGCAGAAATCATGAAGGATCAAGAATTAATCATTCATGACTTAGATATCACGGAGCCTAGTGAAGAAGCAATGGATGATCCTATCCAACTTGTTGGTGAAGAAAACGAAAAGGAAGATCCTCCACTTGAAGAACTACAAGTGTCCTCTCCAAGTGATGAATTACCTAGAGCGTGGAAGATTATGTCAAGTCATCCAATCGGTAATGTGATAGGTGATCCGTCATCCGGTATGCGAACTCGGAAAACTCAATATCAATGTGATTATATTGCCTTCATTTCTCAATTTGAACCAAAGAATGTTGATGAAGCCCTTCTTGATGAACATTGGTCTATTGCTATGCTTGAGGAACTAAACCAGTTTGAGAGGAACAAAGTGTGGACTTTGTCTCCTCGTCCGAATGACCATCCCGTGATTGGAACCAAGTGGGTTTTTCGAAACAAACTTGATGAATCCGGTGTGGTAACTCGGAACAAAGCACGTTTAGTTGCCCAAGGATACTCTCAAGAAGAAGGGATAGATTATGATGAGACCTTTGCACCGGTTGCTAGACTTGAAGCCATTAGGATTCTATTAGCATTCGCTTGTTCCAGAAATTTTAAATTATTTCAAATGGATGTTAAAAGTGCGTTTCTTAATGGTTTCATTAAAGAGAAAGTCTATGTAGAGCAACCTCCTGGGTTTGAGGATCCAAATTTCCCAAACCATGTCTTTTGTCTTCATAAAGCTCTATATGGTCTTAAGCAAGCACCGCGTGCATGGTATGAGAGATTGAGTCAATTTCTTGTTCAACATGGTTTTAAGCATGGTTTTGTTGACTCAACTCTATTTATAAAGTGTGTTGGTTCAGATATTTTACTTGTTCAAATATATGTGGATGATATTGTGTTTGGATCTACTAAAGAAAAATTGTGCAAGGATTTTTCTGAGTTGATGCAGGGGGAGTTCGAGATGAGCATGATGGGTGAGCTCAACTTCTTTCTCGGACTTCAGATAAAACAAGGTCAAGATGGCATCTTTGTGAGTCAATCGAAATACACAAAGGAATTGCTAAAGAAGTATGGATTCAGCAACACTAAGCATCTTCCAACCCCTATGTCTACAACAACAAAATTGGACAATGATGAGCTTGGTAAGCCTGTTGATTCGAAACTTTATCGAGGTATGATCGGATCTCTACTTTATTTAACTGCAAGTAGGCCCGACATATTATTTAGTGTTTGCATGTGTGCGAGATTTCAAAGCTCGCCTAAACAATTGCACTTAATTGCCGTTAAGCGAATCTTTCGATATCTTGCTTCATCGGTTGATTTTGGTTTGTGGTATCCCAAAGGATGTTCTTTCGACTTGGTTGGTTACACCGATGCGGACTATGCTGGGTGTAAGGTTGATCGGAAGAGCACAAGCGGAACATGTCATTTCTTGGGAGGTTGCCTCATTTCGTGGTCCTCCAAGAAGCAAAATTCCGTTGCTCTCTCGACGGCCGAAGCCGAGTATATAGCAGTCGGGAGTTGTTGCACACAAGCATTGTGGATTAAACACCAAGTAGAAGACTATGGGATATGCTTGTCTAAAATTCTGTTGCTTTGCGATAATACAAGTGCCATAAATTTATCGAAAAATCCGGTTCAACATTCTCGCACTAAGCACATTGAAGTACGTCATCATTTCATTAGAGATCATGTTTCTAGGGGTGATATTGAATTGAATTTTGTTGACACCACACACCAATTAG
This sequence comes from Colocasia esculenta, assembly GCA_014218235.1. Lineage (NCBI taxonomy): Eukaryota > Viridiplantae > Streptophyta > Magnoliopsida > Alismatales > Araceae > Colocasia > Colocasia esculenta. The sequence continues at coordinate 2,315,281 of CM024754.1, read as the reverse complement.
CTGATATTTTTACTAAACCATTGTGTGAAGACCGGTTTACATCTTTGCGCCGTGAATTGGGCATGTGTTCCATTTCTATATAAACATTTCAAAAATTTGCCCAACTCAAAATGATGATGAGAAAGAGTCCTTGAATTCATTCCTATATTCCTTGAATTATCCTTAAACTCCTTGTAATCAATCCTTCAAACCTGCCTTGTTAAATAAAAAAAAAAAAATCTGCTTTAGGCGGAGTCGACTCCACCTTATGTGGGAGTCGACCCCCCTTGGGCCGAGGTCGACCTCCACTTTTCTGGAGTCGACCCCGGGGCTAGGGCTGGGTTTAAAAGGGGGGGCCCTCCTTCTCCTCCCTTTCTTTCAAACCCGCCGCCGCCGCCTCACTTCCTCTCCCTCTTTTCTTTCCCGCGCAAAGGGGGATCTTCTTCCTGGTTTGGGGCCGACCCCAACCTCTCCTCCTCTGTTTCTTCTTCCTCCTCTCCTCTCCCCTCTATCCTCTTTTCTCTCTCCTTGCGGCTGCTCCTCCTCCTTGCGGCTGCTGTCTCTCTCCTGCAGTTGCCATGGCTCCTCCCAAGCTCTCCGACAAGGGCAAGGGCAAGGCAACTCCCTCCAAGAGGTCCCGCTCCAGTTCAGGCTCTCGTGATGAAGGCTTTGATGGTAATCTCTTTAGAAGTCTTGAAGCCTTTGAGTTTTACTCCTCGGATATAGTTGCTAGAAAGGTTCATATGGGCAAGATGATCGATTTTGGTTTCTTTGCGGCTGCTGGATATGATCTTGAAGGGTTGTTTGAGACCTTGGGCTGGGTTCCCTATGTCTCCATGAATGAAAAAGTCTACCCTCATTTAGTCAACTTGTTTTATGCAAATCTTGTGGTAAGTGATAAGAAGATTAGCACTTATGTGAAGGGTGTGCACATTCCTCTCCGAGTATCTCTGCTTTCTGAGGTTATGGAAATTCCTGTTTTGCAAGAAGTTCAATATATCTCTGCTTTAGAATGTCGGACTGAATCTTACCGCCGTATCCTAGAAGCCGATGTAGCTCCTCAGCATATTGAAAGACTTAATGCCAATTCTTTTCCGGCTCTTCATCGTTTTCTGCATAAGTTGGTTTGCTCCATCTTAGTCCCTAGAAGTGGCAGCATGGATGGTGTTACGGATGATCACATTTTGCTTATTGAAGCGCTTCTAGATGGAACTCATGTGGATCTCCCGAACATCACTTTAAATTATATTCGGGATGTTGTTGGTGTGCCCAAGAGATCACTTATTTATGGAATGCTTATCACTAGAATTTTGAGGAAGTATAAGGTCAGTTTTTCTGGTGAAGAAAGTAAGAGTTTGTCTGGTTTTGATGTCATTGATGGTGGCACCTTGGCCCGTATGAAAATGTCCATTCAAGCTGGGGTGTTTGTTCGCACTGGATCTCGTACTCCTCAGAAGGGACAGGGTCCCCCTGATGGCGATGGTGATGATTTTGTTCTATCCACTCCGGGCGCTACTCCGGGTCCTTCCAGGCCTCATGCTTCTGATGATCAGCTGTCTCAGCTTTTCTCGGAGTTTAGCTCCTCGGTGTTTGCTCGTTTTGATTCTATGGATACTCGTCTTGATGCCATGGATAATAAGTTTGACTCTCAGTTTGGCTCATTGGTATCCAAGGTTGATGACCTTCGCACAGATATTCATGTGTTCAAGATGCAGCAAGATCGGATTGAGAAGTTTGTGGAAGTTGTTGCCAAGCGTCAAGATTTAGTGCTGGGAAATCATCAAGAAATCAAGAAAGATCTGAAGGACCTAGCCGGAGCTGGAAAAATTATGTGGGACTCCCTCACTCAGCCTCCTCCTCCTCCACCTTCTCTTTGACCTCTCTTACTCCTTCCATTATCTCCTTTCCTTCATCCTCTCTCATGGCTCTTCTTTACTCATTCTCTTTTTGAAACGGGCTACATTCTCTCTTTTTTTTGACGATGACAAAAAGGGGGAGAACTTGTGTGTTTTGATGTGAGTTATGTGATGAGATGGCACTATGTGATAGAACTCTAACTTTAACTTTACTCTTCTTTCGTGAATGGCTTTTAACGGGTGCTCATAGTTAGGGGGAGATATCATCTGTATCTTTTTGTAAGAAAGATCTTACGTGTAACTTTGTGAGTTGTGAATGGAAAACCATGTTCATCCTTGAGAAATTCAAATGAATTAGTGTTTCAATTTACATGCCTTAATGTGTTGAGAATTGTGTATTACATGCCTTAATGTGTTGTGAATTTTGTGTGAAGTTGTGCTTCTAACTAATGTGCCTTATTGTGTTTAAACAAGTGTTTTGGTATCATTGATAGGTTAGACATAATGATTATTTGTGTGGGTGTTTTGTCATCATCAAAAAGGGGGAGATTGTTGGAACCCTTTGTCTTTTGATAATCACAAAACACTTGTTATATTTGCTAACAAGTTTGCAAGTTGTATGCAGAAAACAGGGCATTTCATAAGGGTAAAAAGGCCTTGAAAGAAGCTCCTTTGTGTCAAGTAGTGTAGGAGTCGACCCCGGATATGCAGGAGTCGACCCCAGAAAAACTCAGTTTTTCTGGGTCGACCCCGGCTCTTCAAAGGAGTCGACCCCAGTTGGAAAGTCTGTCTTGCAGTATTGAAGGAGTCGACCCCGGAAATGCAGGAGTCGACCCCAGAAAAACTCAGTTTTTCTGGGTCGACCCCAGCCCTCTAAAGGAGTCGACCCCAGTTCATTTGGTGCTGTTCTGCCCAACTGGAGTCGACCCCCAGTTTGTATTGGAGTCGACTCTGACTCTTCTGGAGTCGACCCCAGCTAAAGTGGGAGTCGACCCCGAGTTGCAGAAGTTTCTGAAAAGTGCTTTTTGAACACTTTTTGACCAAGACCTCTTTCCACCTTCCCTCAAACGGCTATCTTTTGAAAAGGGGTATATAAAGGACACCTGGGGGAAACCCTAGGCAAGGATTTTCGTTGGGAAGAGAGCCTCCTTCAAGTGTTTCATCTAGAGCTTCTCTTTCAAGTATTTCTTGCCTTTAAAGCTTCCATCTGCAGCATCCTTGAAGAAGACATCTTTTTGAGGAGATCTTTTGCTTCATCTGAGCTTCATCAACATCTGAAGATCATCCTCCCGAGCTTGGCATTGTGTTTGCTTGTTTATCATTATCTCTTTCAGTTCTTTTCTATTATTGGGTGAGCTAGGCACCGCATCAACTAGCTGTGTATTGGTGAGCTAGGCACCGGGATAACTAGCGGTTTGTTGGTGAGCTGGGCACCGTTTCAACCAGCGGTTGTGTTTATCTCTTAGTGAGGGAAATCTCACCGTGTTGGTGAGGACTGGACGTAGGTAGACCAACGGGGGTCTTACCGAACCAGGATAAATCTGTGTGTCCTCGTGTGCTTGCTTCTTTCTTCCCTCTCAGTTCTCCTTGTTTTGCATTCGCTATCATTTCTGCATTAGTTTCCGTTGTTCATTCAAGACAAAATTTTAAAGCCCTATTCACCCCCCTCTAGGACTAGTCACAGTCTAGATCCTTTCACTACCCAGCAAATAGCTGCTCTAAACAGTAGCTTTCCAAGTGTAAGAAGAAACCCTGTGCCTGTGGTGAAGTTTAACTGCAGCAACAACTTGAGCTGCTCTGCTAATTAGTGAACCAGCTGGCTAAGGATCGACGTAATTAATCAAATCTATCTAACATCTGCTTCCAGATCCACTTGGAGTATATATTCACGTTGGAAATATAAGTGATCCATTGTTTCAGCATCTTTTTTACACACAACAGATGCTGCTAGCTGGTGTCCTTTGTGTCGTAGCTAGATTTTCACATGTTGGAAGACGGGATAGTAAGAGCATAAGAAGTTCGATCGTTCCTGATCATGTGGTCTCCATGAAGTTGCTAAATACGTTGTCCATTTATTCAAGGGTCATACGTATACTACAAACTGGTTTGATCTAATCGTGCCAGGAAATATATATATATATATATATATATATATATATATATTAGTGATTTTTGTGAAATAGTTAAGTTCCATATTCGGATGTATATTCCTCAGGATGCGCTAAAGCCCAAGATAGGAAAACTGCAATTAGATATGGGAACATTAGATCCTCGCATCTCTCTTTCCTTTTTCTGCGGAATCAAAAGCATAGATCGTTCCTCCAGAGTATAATCATTCAAATCCAGTGCCAGATCATGGCCAAGTGTGGAAGCATATATATGGTGCAGGAGTAGGCTACCAGGATCGGAGCAGAGATTGTGCTCCCACATCGCCCATGGGGTCGATCAGTTTCGTTTCGGAAGCAAGTTCTTTTGGAGTACGACGAGGATTAACCCATTGGCGATAGAGAGAGAGGGAAAAGGAGATCGGATAGAGAGGTCGACAGCAAAATCTCTAACATGATCTCAAACACATTTCATACCCAAAGATGATGACAGAACAACACTGGCAGCACGTACGCTTATCACCAACATTTTCTCGCAAAGTCACCCATGCTGGAAGCACAGGATTATTACTACTAACAGATGCCATTGATCAATGGCGGGATGGAAGTCTGATATATTAACGAGACCAAGATCAACTGCAGAGGCAGCTGGCGCACTTGGAACAGGTCAATCCCTTGGCGCAAGCAGCGGGGAGCTTCGGGGCGCCGTAGCTCTTGAGCACCTTGCAGACGCAGCCGCAGCCGCCTTCGCTGAGGATGGCGGCGTTGATGGCCTTGCAGCACACTTGGTTGGCGACGGTTCCTCGGCACGGATCGATGGGACGGCAGGTCGCCGCCTGCAGCTCGGCTATGTCGGGGACGTCGCCTGCGGGGACATCTTCGACTGCGGTTTTTGCGCTGACGGCGGCCGTGGCGGCGGCGAAGACGAGGAGGATGAGGAGAACATTGAGGCACCGGCCGGGACGTCCACAGAAGCCCATCTTCAACTGCTTATTCCCCGACGCCGTGTCGTTTCTCCTGGGCTGGTCGTTTGCAGAGGCCGCAGTAGCGTCTCCCGTCTCCATTAATAATGGAGACCCAACGAGAGTAGTAGAAAGATTTGTGACAGTGCCTAATTAAGATAGCACATATCATCTTGTACATCTAAAGAAAATGTGACATTTAATTTTTTTAAATATTATAATAATATCTTAATTATAAGTTGTTACAACTCTAAAAAATATGTAGTATAACATGTGTCGTCTTATATTTGGACGTGTGCTTCAAAACTTTCTCAATAATAATTGCAAGATTCCGCGTTTTCACATCTGCGTTGCCGTGCAGGCCGACACACCATGTGGGGAATTTTCGACATGATGAAGTGGAAGGTGAGGACTTCAGTATGCTGTCCAAGACGGAGGTCAACTTCGTTTAATTAATTAATCATCCATGTATGACCGATACTGAGATCGATGAAGCCCCAAACGGAAGGTTAAGTTGATCGAGATATGGCCAGTGGATGATAAGAAAACTGAGTCCGGATTCTCTCGCCACCCGGGAGGAATGAAGGCCAGCAGTCACCAATTCAATGGTGACACATGTTTCTTATGTTTCTCCCTCTTCTCTACTCTTTATCTGATCGGTCATCAAGTTATTCTTCATCATCTTCTGTCGGTTTGTCTTTCCCGCTGTCTTTCCACTCCTTCTCCCCCAGTTATTGTTGCGCAAATGCGCAACAGTAACACACTGATTTTTTTCTTCTTAGTTTTAAATTTTTATTTTAAAATTAGATTGTGAAAGATGACATTTTTATTTTATAATTTTTTTAATATATAAAAATAAATATCATTAAAAAAATATGCATACTAATGTATGTCGGGTTCGGGACTATAACACCTCAAAAAAATTTAGTGGTTGAAAAATATGAATAATATGATTATTAGATCTGATTATTATTATGAGATTGAAATAATTAATATATGAGATTAATTGGTGTTAATAAATGTTACTCTAGTGCCGTACACAGAGGTGCACACTCCGATAAGGCGACATCGAAAAACTGTAATGAAAATAAAATTTGAGAATATCATAATTTCCAAAAAAATATGGTGACATCAGAAACATAAATATCTGAATTTGTTGGCGTACGGATTTCAAAATTAAGCCGATGCAACTATTTTCCGGGCGATTTTTTACCCAGTGCAAAATAAATTCTAAAAATTAAACTAAAAACTTCATAATTTGTAAAACCATTACATTAGCCTATGACTAAAATTTTAATACAAATGGATATCATTTGAATGTGTTTTTAATAGGATCTTTGGACCATTTGATTTTTAGCATATTTACGGTAACTATTTTAACCAATTATTCTTTGTTTACGGCTTAAACTACTTGATTTGACTGGGTTACACATTAGTTACCTACGTGTAAACATTGGAGAAATTACATGAGCTACGTGTGACAGTATAAACTAAGAGGTTTTTACTATGACACATCAATGACCTGCGTGTCTTCACGCATGGGAGCTTTGCTGGGTTATAAACACCCCCCCCCCCCAACCAACATAATCGTAAAAACCTTTCCATCCACCCATTATTTAAGTTGTTTCTACCTCCCATCTCCTTCCCATTTTAGGATCTCCTCCTACTGTCGAGGACACTCATCTATGATCCATAAATCTGCCTTGATAAACGTCACATGTCACTGTTTTTGTCTCCCGCTAGTTGACTGTGTCCAAACTCTGGTTAAAAACCCAAAAAATGCTGCGTCCATACACGTTTTCTCCAGTTTTCTGTACGTTTCCCAGGTTTGAACCTTTCGCTCGGGTTTCTATCAACTTATGCTGTTGTCATCGTCTACACATCACACTGGCTTCAAATCAGTATGGGTACTCCCACAAGTTTACCACTGAGAGAAAAAAGTAACGTCCAGGGTGTGCATTTGGACATGAGATCTGACTGCAAAGAAATCCAACCAATTCTAGCCATGTAATTAGTTTAAGTAGGATGCATATATATAGTTCATAGTTGAGTTAGTAACGTACGAAGAGGCCCACTTGATGAGTCCTGTAGTTGGCCCCAACTAATAGCGACTGTACCTCTCGCACATGCCCCACAACAGCAATCTCCGGGCCGGGAAGGTCCTCCCCCTTCAATAATTTCTCAGAGACCAACTTCACATGCTTTGCGAGGAGCCCATAGGTCCCACAATTAGGATTGCCCACCTAACCAGCATGTTGGGTGCATGGATAGATGGAATCGAACAGAAGTTAGTCCTGCAAAACGCAATTCCAACTTTGAAGACTTTTGCTATCCGATTATGGTCAAAATTATCATACACGGTACAACATGATCATGTGTCTTATGACAAAGAATTGTTCAGCCACTGTATTGTTTTAGAGGATGGGAAGCATTTTTGGATAACACAAACTTTCGTTCAATTAATTTGAGATATGCTGTCCAAGGCGGTTGACCGAGGTCAACTTCTTTTAATTAATTAGATCATCCATGCATGACCGATACTGAGATCGATGAAGCCCCAAACGGAAGGTTAAGTTGATCGAGATATGGCCAGTGGATGATAAGAAAACTAGGCGCACACCAAAACATGGGGTGCATGGACCTCAACCATTGAGTCCATGGAGATGAACGGATGTGGGACGATTGACCCACCAAAAGGTTGATTGCTCGGCCTGACATTCGTTAGAGATGAGTTCTCAATCCTTGGTTCTCTCAGGGCCACAATAACTCTCTCCAAGACATAGGACTCCTCACTTTCACCGCCAGATCCATCCTTGTCATGTCAAAGCACAACTCATTGGATGCATGGCATGCACCTATGATTGCAGGAGGCGGCCTTCTTTCATGCGCAGCACACCCCTCTCTATTTCAGAGAGATCAATGGCGTCCTCATAGCTTCGTCCATGCTGCAAGAATAGTGTACACCTCTTAGGGGACAAAGTGACCTGATGAGCAAAGAACAAACCAGAACCATAGGTAATAGCAAGAGACGTTTGTGGTTTCCGCAGGAATCTGTCTTTAAGATTCTGGGAGTTTTGGTAGTAAAAGTCCATGCAGAAGGTGGAACAGCCCAGCCGTCTTCATGTCGGTAACCATGCAGGTTTTCCCCGTGCTCTGTGTCAGCGCAGCAACCGCCGCCCCCCCAAACCCCAAAAGAAGGGAGCCAGCCATCGCATTCTGCGAATTGGATGTAGTGCAAACGACGGCCGGGCCTTTCTGAACCAGAATTCGGAGAAGAAGATAGCAGGAAGCAAAGTAGGGTGTGAGGTCAGCAAAGACGACTACATATGGAATTATCACACATCACGAACACCACAGACACAAGAGGATTCGAAGAAAAGACACATCACTCCCAAGAGAAAAGAACAAAGGAAACGTACAACTACCATGGCAACAACCATGTAGTCATCATACAAGCGGCTACCTTATTTAAAGCAAATTGCAGTGCAAAAGACCATAACTGCTGCGAAGATAACAAGCACCATAAAGAGGAACTAGTAGTCAAAGGGGCTAGTGCCCGTGAAGCTTGGCAAGTCAATCGCCTGAAGGGTACGTCCTCCTTCTCCTCATCGCCTCGTCCGGCTCAATCGCACTTGAGCCCATTGCAACGGCGACACATACCATGTGAAGCACAAGTAGCAACAAGCCCGGGGGCTCCGAACTCACCAAGAGTCCGGCAAACGCAAGAAATGCCATCAGAGTTCATGACGGAGTTAATCCGCTCACAGCATTGGTGGTTCGCTTCGCCACCTCGACACTCGCCCATGGGCGGGCAGGCGAGGCGAATACCATCCCCATCTACTGCGGGATTGACATCTTCGCCGGTGTCTTGTGCTGTGCCGCCGGCGGCCATGACACTGATCAGAAGAGCGAGGAAGAAAAGGAAGAAGAAAAAAGGGGGAGATCTGGACTCCATGATGTGGGATTGCCTCCGTCCAGCACCGCCCTTCCTTAAATAAGATGAGAAATGTTAGTCTGCAGTATATTGTAATGTGGAGGGGGCGTACCTCTCCACAACGTTTTATGTAGAGGCACGCGACTCCTAATTAATATTTATATGTATATAAATAATACATACTGTGGTGGTGTTTTCTTGCTTGGGCCGGAGCCAAGCGGGCCTCCACTGGAAAAGATAGAGAAGACGAACGCCGGTGCGGACGGAAGCCTGCAAAACCAGAACGGGATCAAGGGGGGCCCGGCTGAAGAATCGGGGAGAACCCTCCGATGCCTAAGTCAGTATGAGACTTGAAAGGCTTGAGGAAGGAAGGTTCAGGGATGTATCGCTCGAGGGCGAGTGTGAGTCTGTGAGACCACGTACCTCTGCATGGAGGTTACCTGAGTCTGTTTATAGGCGAGGGTCTTTGAAAGAGGGGGACGGAACGTCCCTTCATGGCGCCGGAAAGGACGCGCCGGTTGGCGCCCTTGGCGGGGAGTTATGCGTTGAGGCGCCCGTTGAGGAGCTCTACAGTTATTGTCCTCTTGAACGTGGGGCGCGTGCGGTACAGCCGTTATAACCGCCGTGAGGGGGTGAAGAGCTGCTTGGATTCTCCTAGGCGGAAGGTACCGAGCAGGTAGCCTGCTCGGTAGGCTAGACCTGCTGCTCGGTATAGCCGGGCCCGTTGTTCGGTCTGGTGCCCGGAGGCATAGCTTGTGCAGACGAGGCCGCATCATGCTTCGAACAGGGTCTGCTCGGTGAGTTAGAACGAACAGGCTGGGGGGTATCCGGAGATCACCCTTGGAGACCTGGAGGTCGTCGGGCGCGGAGACTGTGCAATGCCCGGTGCTCGGGTGCCTTGGCGATTGTGGGCTCGAGCAGGAGTCGTCTGATCTGCTCGGTAAGCATACATCCTGTTCGAGCAGCCGATGCGGTGCTCGGAAACTGTCGCTGGGACCCTTGGGGGTTTAACAGCTGAAGCGTGTTCGGCAGCCGGTTGGCTGAAGCCGAGGACACGTGGCGCGAGGGCCATAGCCGTTGTGCCTTGTTGGGTCATGATGGGCCCATAGGCCTAGGAGGCTGAAAATAGCCTCTACACTTGCCCCCCACCCTCTCAAGTCTGCTCGGATGTGATCGTGAGCACTTGAGAGGGGAAACGTCTGCCCGAATCATCGGATGAGGGACTTCGTGTCTGCGGCGGAGGAACCGTCTGATCGCGATGAGGCGACGTCTTCTGAGGAGCGCCTGTAAGCGAGGTCGGAGATCCAGAGGCCGCTTTGGCGAGCGTGGCTGCCGAACTGGTGGCATGCGAGGTTGCGTCCTCTGCCGAGTGGGCTGTCGGGGCGGCTGAAGTGGACGCGGAGTATGAAGCGGACTGCCTAACTGGGAGTACTCCTACAGTGCCCGGAGGTGTGCTCGGACGACGATGTAGCCGGCGAGGCGAGAGGAGGAGAGCCGACATTGTGAGACCGAGCTTGTGTTGCCTTGAAGGCCTCCGAGCTGAAGGTTTCCGTAGCCGAAGCCGAAGTGGAGGCTGTCGCCATGGTGCTTCATGAGGCAGAGGCTCGGGGCATGGCGACGTACAAGTCCGGTCCGGTATTCCAGACGGATCTGGGGCTCTTTCTTAGTCACATTCTGTTCGAATCAGAATTCGTCAGTGTCTAGTGGCTCGTGGGTACCGCGCAGGTTTTGCGAACTGAGGAGCTCGGCGACCCGAGGTTGTACTGAACACCTCTGTTTTAGGACGGGTACCGTGCTGGTCCTCTGAGCTGAAGAGCTCTTTACCAAAGGTGAAACCGTTCGTCCTTTACATATACCGAGATAATGGATAAGAGAGTTTAGAGGCTCGTGGGTACCGCGCAGGTTTTGCGAGCTGAGGAGCTCAGCGACCCGGGGTTGTACCGAACACCTCTGTCTTAGGACGGGTACCGCGTTGGTCTTCCGAGCTGAAGAGCTCTTGACCAGGGGTGCTACCGTTCGTCCTTTACATGAACCGGTAGAATGGAAAAGAGAGAAGCAGGACGCTGAACAGAGGGGCTTTTATAAATAATATGCCTTTACATGCCAGATTCTCGGTACGGTTTTGCCGCCGAGGGTAATCAGCTTGTAGAAACCTCTTCCGAGAACCCGAATGACCTTGTAAGGTCCTTCCCGTTTCGGGGCGAGTTCGCCTGGTCGGCTCGGCCGGCAGCTAAGCTCTCCTCGCACGCAGCGTGACGCTGGGCAGTGGGGAGGAGCTCGGCGAGGTCGACAGCTGCTGCACCCCGAGCGTCCTTTGAAGGAAGCCGTCGCGAGTGCCTCGGATGAGGGCACTGGTGGCTAAAGGGACGTCGAGGCGCGGGATGCGAAGCACTTCTATCCGAAACCGCTTGATGTAGTCCCAGAGTGCTTCGTCCTTCTTCTGCCGAACAGACAGAAGAGATGTCGCGGTGCGCGGCTGAGACCTTCCGACCAGGAAGTGGTCCCGGAAAGACTTTTTCAACTGGTGGAAGGAAGAGATGGAGCCTGCGGGGAGGGCTTCGAACCATGCCCGTGCAGCCTCCTTCAGCGTGGTCGGGAAAGACCGGCATTTGGTCGCGTCTGATGCTCCGTGGAACACCATGTGCGATTCGAACCCATGGAGGTGGTCCGCTGGATCAGTGGTGTTGTCGTAGGGCGCGATGGAAGGTAGGGGCAGTTTTTGGGAGACCCAGGCCTCCAGGATCTCCGCGGTGAACGGGGAGCGGAAGTCCAGGTCGTCGTCCCCCAAGAGTCTGCCTTCTGCCTTCTGAATCATCACGTCCATGCGACGCTCGAGGTCAGCGACGCGGCGGAGGCGTCTGACCCATTCCTGGTGGAAATGCGCTGAGCCCTTGCGCCTGGACGCGTGGGCGCTGGAATCGTCGTCGGAACGCGTGGGGGCCGAAACCGCCGCGGTACGGCGGGGTGAGTTGCCCTGCCTTACTGGTGCTCGGCGTGCGAACGGGGGCGATTTTGCATGCTGCTCCTGCGGCGTTGGAAGGGCATGAGACCGTCGGTGAGACGACTCCGCTAGTTGCTCCGGTGGCGGGGGAACCATCAGGGCCGGTTGTCTGGCCAACTGGGCCTGGAGACCCTGACAGATTCCTATCAGATGTTGCATGTGTCGCCGGAGTTTTGCTATCTCCAGGGCGGTCGCAGGTACCGCAGCAGCAGGATCGTCGCCGAGTGCACCGGTGGGGGAGACGGCGGCGTCGACAGGGGAGACTCTGTCACGTGAGTCAGCGCGCTGCTGTCGAGACCTCGTCGCCCTGCTGCTGAAGTTCTAGTGAGAGGAACATCCGCGAGCCATGGCTGCTGTCGTTCCCACAGACGGCGCCAAAATGTGGTGGTGTTTTCCTGCTTGGGCCGGAGCCAAGCGGGCCTCCACTGGAGAAGATAGGGAAGACGAACGCCGGTGCGGACGGAAGCCTGCAAAACCAGAACGGGATCAAGGGGGGGCCGACTGAAGATCCGGGGAGAACCCTTCGATGCCTAAGTCAGTATGAGACTTGAAAGGCTTGAGGAAGGAAGGTTCAGAGATGTATCGCTCGAGGGCGAGTGTGAGTCTGTGAGACCACGTACCTCTGCATGGAGGTTACCTGAGTCTGTTTATAGGCGAGGGTCTTTGAAAGAGGGGGGACGGAACGTCCCTTCATGGCGCCGGAAAGGACGTGCCGGTTGGCGCCCTTGGCGGGGAGTTATGCGTTGAGGCGCCCGTTGAGGAGCTCTGCAGTTATTGTCCTCTTGAACGTGGGGCGCGTGCGGTACAGCCGTTATAACCCCCGCGAGGGGGTGAAGAGCTGCTTGGATTCTCCTGGGCGGAAGGTACCGAGCAGGTAGCCTGCTCGGTAGGCTAGACTTGTTGCTCGGTAGCCGGGCCCGTTGTTCGGTCTGGTGCCCGGAGGCATAGCTTGTGCAGATGAGGCCACATCGTGCTTCGAACAGGGTCTGCTCGGTGAGTTAGAACGAACAGGCTGGGGGGTATCCGGAGATCACCCTTGGAGACCTGGAGGTCGTCGGGCGCGGAGACTGCGCAATGCCCGGTGCTCGGGTGCCTTGGCGATTGTGGGCTCGAGCAGGAGTCGCCTGATCTGCTCGGTAAGGATACATCCTGTTCGAGCAGCCGGTGCGGTGCTCGGAAACTGTCGCTGGGACCCTTGGGGGTTTAACAGCTGAAGCGTGTTCGGAAGCCGGTTGGCTGAAGCCGAGGACATGTGGCGCGAGGGCCATAGCCGTTATGACTTGTTGGGTCATGATGGGCCCATGGGCCTAAGAGGCTGAAAATAACCTCTACACATACAAATACTCATTCAGTACACACAAATATCTATTTTAGTGCACACACAATAGTGATTTAGTGCATATAAACAGTATAAGAGTACACACAAATAGATCTATTTAAGTGCATTCTTATATTATTTGTATATATTCTTGTGTTATTTGTGTGTGCTAAAATAGATAATTGTATGTATTAAATAAGTATTTGTATGTATTATTTAAAGGTTAAAAAAATACATTAAATATATCGGAAGCTGTCTCTCCACATAACGCGCTATGGTAAGACACAACATTCCGACATCACGCTATATTCTCAATTAGTCGAGAACATAACATTACTCAAATAAGATTGGATGATTCACGTAAGTGAAAACATTTCTCTAACCTCGTCACCGAGGCTCGCCATATTGTTACTCATCCTAGCAGTATAATCGTACCGTAAAATAATTAAAGAGGAAAAGAGAATTAATTGTACCTAAAATTTTAAGTTTCAAAACCCATAAAAAAAAGCTTTTAAAAATAATTGAGATTTTATAACATTAAAATCTCCCACCTCACTCGCTCCCAACCAATTCCTCGGAATAAATTTCTCGTTCGTCGGCGCCCGCCAATCGGAATGACGTCATTGGGGTGACACCGGAGACTGCTAAACTAGCCGCGTTCAACGTGGGAGAAGCAAGTTGGCATGGCGTGCGATGTGAACCTGGGTTGTAGCCTGCCAACCACCCATTATTTAAGTTGTTTTCTACCTCCCATTCTCCTTGTACCGACACACATCAATGGTCCATAAATCTGCCTTTATAAACGTCACATCACATCACTGTTTTTGTCTCCCGCTAGTTTGACTGTGTCCAAACTCTGGTTAAAAACCAAAAAAAGACTGCGTTCAAACACGTTTTCTCCCGTTTTCCGTGTTTGAACCTTTTGCTCAGTTTTCTATCATCTTATGCTGTTGTCATCATCCACACATCACACTGGCTTCAAATCAGTATGGGTACTAATCTTTACTCCCACAAGTTCACCACGAGAGTAGAGGTGTTCATAGTTCTGATTTGGTTTATAGGAGGTTCTAGGAAATTATATCAAATCAAATTCGAATTCAACTTGAATCAAATCAAATCGAAGTCAATTTAGTTTGGTTTGGTTTAGTCTAATTTGAAAATAAATGGATCTTTAGATTCTCTTAGTCTTAAATAAGATTTTAATCACTTATTTCTTTAATAAATCACTATCAAATAATATTTAAAATAAAGTATTAAATGTTGATGACCATATTAACCTCCATAATATATATTCTTACATAAATATATTAAAAAAATTTGATAGATATATACAAATTAAAATTTATTATTATAATTTGATTTAATTAATTTGGTTTGGTTTCTAGAGGTTAGAAACTGAACCAAACCGAATTATCTTTTTCGATTTGGTTTGGAACCAAACTAAATTTTTTTTATGTTCAAACCGAGCCAAATCAAACCAAACCAAATTGAATCGCTCAGCTCAATTTGATTTTTCGATTTGAACCGAATAATGAACACCCCTAACTGAGAGAACAAAGTAACGTCCACGGTGAAGATTTGGACATGAGATCTAACTGCAAAGAAATCCAACCAATTCTAGCCATGTATTAGTTTGTAGGATGCCTATAGTTCATAGTTGAGTTATTAATGATGAAGAGGCCGGCCCACTTAATGAGTCCTGTGTGGTTGGCCCAATCAGATATCTAGCTAGCGATCAAGCTAGGCGACCCCAAGTGCACCTTCTCGAGACCGACTTCTTCTTTGTAGGATCTTCTCGGCACCAACGAGTTAGTTGTAGATCTTGCTTCCATTCTCCTTCTGCAACCTGGGGATCGGCCCTATCACCACTCAAGTAGTACATTGGTTATTGAAACATTTTTTTTCATAACCCACACAAATTTAAATACCGATAATTATACCCATATCATATTGAAATAAGAGATCTATCCGCATATTAGGTTTCATAACAACATATGACATATTTTAGTGTATAAGGTTAGGAAGTACATGATGCAACTGCTTAGACATATCAGGGGTGTATTATTCCCTGTTCGTAGATATGGTGAGCATGTATGTACAGATACAATAATATATATATATATATATATATATATATATATATATATATATATATATATATATATAGAGAGAGAGAGAGAGAGAGAGAGATAAATGGCCACGTCACACTGTAGCATCCACCCTTCAATTAAAATCTACCGTATCAAGTTCATTCAGATAGTATTTAATATAATATGCTATCGAGTGTATCGTATTATACTATAGTCTTGATCATTCTTGAGTCGACCAGTTTTCTTTCAGGAATTTTTTTTAAAAAAAAGACATTATTTATACTGACCATGTCGTTAACCTTAAAAGTCTGGGTACTAATTAATACCAACTGTGACTCTCGCACATGCGGCCCCGAACAGGAATCTCGAGAGAACGTCCAGTTCCTTCATTAGTTTCTGAGAGACCAACTTCACATGCTTTGCCAGGAGCCCACAACTAGGATATCAAATATTGCAGCCCACCTAACCAGCATGTTGGGTGGATTGATGGAATCGAACAGAAGTTAGTCCTGCAAAAAACTCAATTCCAACTTTGAAGACTTTTGGATTGCGATTATGGTCAAAATTATACACCACATCATGTGCATCTTATGACAAAAAATTGTTCAGCCACTGTATTGTTCTAGTGGATGGGAAGTATGTTTGGATATCACAAGCTTTCGTTCAATTAATTTGAGAGGTGCAGTGTGAGTCTTGGAAGCTGTTAATGCAGTTTTTGAATGGAATCTATTTTTAACTAATGTATCTTAAGTTATAGTTTTTAAATCAAGCTAAAAAAGAAGATTTATTTTTTTAGGGTAACTTAATTAAGAATTCATGTCTATAATAAGGAGGTCCTTACTGTAACAAGACTTAACGTATACTGTAACAAAAAATAACACTTATTATGTTGAGTTACAGTTCTGTGGAGGATTAAAAATAACTCAAACATTTCATAGAGACTCCTAATTAATTTGTCCTTTTTTATAACCACGTAAATTTTGGGTCTGTTTGGTTATTTGTAAAATATATTCATAGAAAAAAAATTTTCAAGAAATAAATTTTACAGAAAAATAAAAAAAATACAATTATCTATTCAATACCCACATAAATAATTTCCATGAAAAGATTTTCTGATATTTTACCAGCCGCCGGATTCCAAGCATCGGACACTAAGAGTGAGAGTAGAAATTGTAGTCACACTCATAAAAATCCTATGTAAAAGAAAATTCCAGAAAAATAGTTTACGGAGTCTCATAAAAAATGTCAAAATCTATAATTTTAAGTAAAATATTTTCATACATTAACTTTTCAGTGATACCAAATAAGCTATTCTATGAAGTTTTTTTTTTTGAAAACCTTATTTCTTAAATGAGATTTACATTGAAACAAATGAATCCTTAGTTGTAACCACTCAATGGAAAACGACATTGAAACATACCTTCGAACGCAAAAACCTTGTTGCACATGTTCTAAGAAATGTTAGAGAAATGTCAATCTCGCGTCTGGCAAGTGATTGGTGAGCATTCCTATGTGAGACCCACCATGATACTTTTTTGTGGCCTTTTTTAGGACGACTGACCAAACACCCACTGGACTGGTAGCTTTTACTAGCCATGCTATCGGAAGGTTAACATTTCTCTTCTAAATTAATGTCATATTGATGTAGGACAATGTGGGCTAGCCGTTATTTGGAATGGATCTCCCCAACTTTAGGTTGGTCCGTTGCTGCACTGGTGAGTACTATGCGGAATAGAAGTAGCGAGTTTGATGCATGGAGTTGGGCTGGCCCATGAGCAAGACTGGGCAGCCTAGCTGGAGACTCCATGATCAATAGGAATGCTCAAGGGATGACCATATAGGAATTGACAACTCTCCTTTCCAACCCCGACAAACTTTATCAAACCTAAGATTGGTTGCGGAGGGAAGATCTAGCAGGCCACACACAGCAGGGTGGTAGTGAACTCAAGTGAGACAAGATGGTGGAGACTAAGGTAGACTCAGCACAATGGAGCTGGCACTAGATTGTTCTACATAGAGAATGCAGAAGATGGAGGGTAGATTGACTATTCAGGGGTCTCGACAGTGCGTCACTAAAGGGGGAGGTTGAAGCATATAGGTGGAAAAACGAGAAGCCGAAGGGGTGCACTGGCTAAATGGCAGGCATTCCTACAGCCACTACATGAGCAACGAAGTGAGGAAGAGAGAAAGAGCATGCAGAGGAGAGAGACCTCTAGTGGTGCGTTGCACAACATGCCGAGGAGAGAGGCGGAGGTGGCGTGGGTTAGCAAGGCTGACTGATCTCCTTATCACAGGGAGGAGTTGGTGGTGTGTCTGTGGCTCTTCCACTAATTGGAGGAGCAATGCGGCATGGAGGGAGCAACAACTCAAGTAGAGTAGAGTGGGGTAGTGAGGTTTCTAGGTGACAGCAGTTATACGAGTGATTGACCAGTGGCGCTCAACCCCCTTAGCTAGACCCAATCGAGCTAGGGGCATCCCACTGTCAGCCTAGTTGGCTGGTTCTTCCTCACAAAGGATTGATAGAGAGAGAAAAGAGAGAGTGGGGAAGGAAGAAAGAGGGGTGGTGACCCAAAAACCCTTCAACTTCTTAGAATTAAACCTAACACAATCCCTTTATAAAGGGGCAACCCTAAGGGCTCTCATAATGGGCTCAACTACTAAAGATCATGGGCCACATACCAACTAAAGGCTCAACAGCTAAGTCCTAAATAGAAAAGTACATAAGAAAAATAGAGAAAGACTCTAAATAAACCTAACAAGTAATGGGCCTAAATAAAACTTTTACACATGTCTACCCCAAAAGATATATTAAAAATCTAAAATGATATGGGCACAAATACATTGACCCTAAGTTTTGAAATGATGAGCATCTTAGGGGTGACTAAAGAAGACATCCACTCAATGTTGGTGATGTCAACAAGGTGCACAAGTGTTGTTGCTAGATATGATGGAGGAAGTAAGCCTAGTCGTCCAACCACTTTAGATCAAAGTCATCCACATCACACAAATTGTTTGTCTGAACATCAGAAAGTGAAGTAGTATGAGATTCTGCCTTGAACACATCATCTGACATCAGATGAAACCCAGTGGAGACAAACAATTCAAAATCTCGGGTGTCATCTATTGCAAGGTTGGTGCAAATACAACCATCCATGGAAAGGGTTGGTGTCTCTAAAGGGGGACTCAATGTTGTGGCCTTTGGCTCGATGCTAGCACGATCATCTAAGACAAGAGTCAACACCTATCTCGAGATGCTCTATGGTGTCATCTACTCATGAGGCAACTATAGGGTGCACATGAAGCCACGATGGTGCGTAGGTAATATTAATGCCTCAATTGGCAATTGTAGAACACATGAAGTCAATCATATCTCATATTAACATGCCGCTCAATTAACCACTTAGCCCCAAGAGCACTGAAGAGCTCTTTAGATGGATAGATCTCAGCCTAAGCACCAATAAAATAAACACACTTCTGAATAGCTGCATAATGCCAACAGTGAAAAGAGAACTTCACAAGAGCGGTATTTGAACAGACAATGATCTCCCCTGTCTGAGATAACAAGTCCACAATGCCGTAAGAGACATAATTATACGGCTAATTGGGTTTGAACATCACATGGGCAAATTGGTCATTCGGTAGGCACACAATAGTCTTAGTGAAATATGGCATCATACCCATGGACACATAGATGTAGATAGATATGTTGTCCAAAATCTCAACTTGTGATAATAAGCTAACTCCCTGTACTCTAATACCAAAAACTGATGTGGGGACAAGGTGGGCTGGCTGGCTATTTAGAATGAACCTTCTGACCTTGGGTTGGTCCATCGCTATGCTGGTGAGTACTATGTGGAATCAAGATAGCGGGGCTGATGCTTGGAGTTGAGCTGGCCCACGAGCAAGATGAGGCACCCTAGCTAGAGACCCCATGATTAATAAGAATGCCCAAGGGATGACCACACAAGAATCGACAACTCTCCTCTTCGACCCTAGTGGACTGTGTCAAACTCAAGACTAGTTCCAGCGGGGAGATCTAACGAGGCACGACCATCAAGGTGGTAGTGGACTCAGGCAAGGTGAGACGGTGGAGCCCGATGGAAACTTGGCATGGTGGTGCTGACACTAGATCGTTCTAGATAGAGGATGCAAGAGATGTAGGAGTAGACCGATTGGTGAGGAGCTCTAGGCAATGTGTTGCTGAAGGGGGAGGGTGAAGTGGGTAGGTGGTGAAAGGAGAAGCCGAAAGGGTGTGGTGGCAAAATGGTGGGTGTTCCCGCAGCTGCTATGTTAGTGACCAAGTGAGGGAAAAAGAGAAAGGGTGCATGGAGGGGCAAGAGCTCTAGTGTTGTGTTACGCGATGTCGCAGAGTGAAGTGGAGGGGCTACAAGTAACTAATCTCCCCATCATAGGGAGGAGTTGGTGGTTCATTCCGCGACGCAGGCGAGCAACGTTTGGCAGGGATGTTGCCTATGGCTCTTCCCCTCGCAAGAGGAGCAATGCGGTAGGGACGGAGCAATAGAGTAGGATGGGGCTGCTAGGCAGTGACGATGGTGGATGGGTGATCGAATAGGGGCATAGCACCCCTTGGCCAAACCCAAATAGGTTGGGGGCCTTCCACCCTTAGCTTGGTTGGGCTGGTCCTCCCTCGTAGAGGACCAAGAGAGAGTGGGGAGAAAAGAAAGAGGGGCGGTGCCCCAAAAACCCTTCAACTTCTTAAAATTCTTTTAATCCATCATGATTTGCAAAAACCTAACATAGTCTATTTATAAAGGCGAAACCCTAAAGACTTCCATAATGGGCACAACCACTAAAAGGACATGGGCCGCATACTAACTAAAGATTCAATAGCTAAGACCCAAATAGAAAATTACATAGGAAAAATATAAATGACAATAAATGAGCCTAACTAATGGGCCTAAATAAAACTTTTACATGTGCCTGGCCCAAAAGATATTAAAAAATCTAAAAATGATATGGGCCCAAATAGATAAGGGTGGCCTAATATGCTCCCGCATCACACATCTTACAATTCAATACTTAAAGAATTGTGGCTATGATTTATTTATGTGTAATTCTTAATAATTTCAAACTATTCAATGAAAATGCTAAAAAACATTAAGAATGCCTATTTAAGCTCAAAGAAAAACTTTTTTTTTAATCCCAGCTCACAGAAAAACTGTGTCAGAAGGAATTTTAGCAAATAGTGACTTAGAAACCAAAAGTTTCATTTAGGAGAATCAATCTCTAAAATGAGGTAAGTTAGTCATACTCAGCGGGAGGGTCTTCCTCGATCAGCCAAGTTTAGCAGATTGAAAGCTAAAAGAAACCTTTTTATAACAATTCACATGTCCACTTCGAAAATCCATCTTTACCGTCTTGATCCGTTTAGCTACATAAGATCGTAGTCAACTATACCCATCTGTTGGCGACCATTCAATCGTCAATTAACCCCTCCCCACAAGAATCCAACTTCCTTAATTACATAGCAGCACCCCCTTTCATGGATGAACTTTGTAGAGTTGGAACGAGAAAATGAGAAGCCCATAACACATACACCTCCAGCTCCTCTCTCACACACTTGTATCTTATCATCATCTCAGCGAATGGAGGGGACCGGGGAGGGGGTCAATCTACATTCGAATATCCAATAATGAAAAGTACTAGACCGTTCAACAGGGGATTGATATAAAAGATAAGGGGTCTTACGAAGATAAGAGCCGACGACACAGGATGATCAAAGGGGGAGGGGGTGGAGTACTACCTCCAACTATATTATAACACAATCCACCGCCGAACAAATCTAACCGGCGGCGCAATTCACACAACCAAGAACTCGATACGATATATATATGCAGGCAACCATATATTTGTATGGAAGATGTGCCGGCCCGCGGGAGAAGATTTGTGAGAAGTCGTCAAGTGATCCCTTACATGTTAGAGATAGAGGGCTGCTGCCCATCCGAGGATGCCCCGGAGCACTTGCAGTTCCTGCACATGGGGCAGCCCGACTTCTGGCTGCAGGTAGCCGCCAGGTTGGGGTGGTCGTAGACGGAGAGCTGCCTGCAGGCGCAGGAGCAGGTGCCCTGGACGATAGCGGCGTTGATGGCCCTGCAGCAGGCGTCGTTGGCCACGCCGGCGCGGCACGCGTCTATGGAGCCGCAGTTGGCACCCAGCTGATGAGGGGCCTCACCGGCGACGGCTACGCGGATGGCAGACACTTTCAGGAGGAGGAGGACGAGGACGAACCCGAAGCAGCCGCGGCCGCGGCGGCCCAAGCAACCACGGACAGCCATCGGTAAGGGCGGTGCCTCGGTGGCGCCCGGATGCTGAAGCCTGGATGATGCCTCGGTTTGGCCGGGAGGTCCTAGCTATCAACGGAGGAGCAGATCAACTACGCACCTTAATTCGTCATCAATAATTAGTTGGAAAGTTTGAGTTTTTGGCTTTGGCAAGATGCTTTGATGTCAACGAGATGGAGAGGGATCACATGGTCAGTGAGCGTGCAATAAAAAAAAGGTGGCCCGATACAGAGATAAGATTCCGAATGGGAATGCTTAATAAGATAGTCACGTGATTACGTAGAAATATATATAGTTCTTATCGTATAACACCGGCTACTAATGGCTTAATTAAGTGGTTACATGGTGGTGTAGCTGGTGACCCGCGCTAGCTGTCCATGGACTGCGACATGCGTGAGACTGGGCATCATATGCTCATCCACCCACTAGGATCAACTTGTTCCTCTCTATCCCGAAGGCAAACAAGAAAATTGTTTGAGCGTCTCTAGTGCGCTACTTCACTATATTTCGCCGGTCATCGCCCATGTGCCGAGATCATCCCCACATGTAAAGATGACGCATACTGCGCACATCCGATTTCTTTCGATCGGACGAAAATGTCCTACAAGTAGGTTCTAGACATGCCTATCAAATTTCTTCATTACCATATTTTGTTCTCTGAACCCTGGTCATGTATGCTCTCCCTAGAAGATATGAATGTTTCTCTAAAGATGTAAATGATCTCCTAAATATATATATATATTTTTTAGAGACGGCATATGTTTTCTAAAAATATGTATATTTTATCTTGAATTCTGATCATACATGTTCTCCAAAGACTAAAGATGTTCTTCTAAAGATGTAAATATTCTCTAAAGATTACATATGTTTCCCCGTAAATATATATGCTCTTGAACATGCATAGTGCACGATATTATTACGTGGGTAGACGACCTCGGCACACATGCGATGGCCAACGGGATGGAGCGACGCAGTAAAAACAAGTATTTCTCAATGCAAAAAGGAGAAGGCTGTCAAACCAGGCGTGTGACTTTTACGAGAAGGAAAACTCTTATAATTATTTATTTGAATGTCCACCCCAAACACAAATGAAATGAGATTTATAATCATCAACACACTGCGGGCTCCATCCGATTATGTTTGGAACGAGCAGCGAATGGTCTAGAATGACGAGAAATATTAGAAAGTGTCAGAAGGGTGGTTCATATTTCAGCCAAAGTGAGCATCATATGCTCATATCTACAGGTTCGGGGCATCTTCCCTAACATAAAGTAGTGGTCTCAGTTGACATGACGTCTCACTCTTTTTTTTTAATCTATTTAAATACGTAAGTAGTGATTAATATCCTTTTCAAGAAACCAAAAAAAAAATTTCTATTCGTGAATCTAAGATTGTTTGAGATGACCAGAACTTTATCTATTCTTATATCTCGCTTCCTTGGGATTGGAGGTTATAGATGGGACTAAATGCTTCTAGAGAATTTTCGACAAATACATGAAATAAGTGCTTTTCTTAAGCACCAGGTGTCCCACCCGAGAACGTATAACATGCATAATACGAGTTTTTTATGCCTATGTTGAAATCAGAAAAGCTTACATCGCAATCTATAACGAAGGATCTAACACGTCTTCAAAGAGCTGAAAATTTTAAAATAAAAATTCATTACAAAACTAAAGTTGATGTAGATTGCGAGAAAACAAACACATTTGCTCATAAAAGAGAGAGAGAAGAGTCTTGTCAAGTATCTCAACTAATGAAATTATTTTCTTGCAATCAACATTAGCTCTATTACCTTGCAATAACTATTTCTCAAATTTTCAATAACCTGCTTTTATGGATTGGAATTGTCAAATAATAGATCATACTTTTATTGGACATGCTGGGCCGAGTTGAGATTAACGTGAAACGAATTAGAACCAAGAGAAGCCGGCAATAAGGGTGTACAGCGGAACCGAACCGAACCTAACCGAACCGGTTCAGTTCAAACCGAAATCAGATTTTTCTGAAAAAAATTGACATCTTTCTGGAAAAAAACTGACGTTTTCTGGGAAAAAAATGGCAAATAGTGGCTTTTTCCAGCGGAAGCGAGTTTCGAACTCGCGACCACCGCGTGGAGGGTGCGCGACGCCTCCTTCTACTGTGCTACTGGCAATTTTTTGTATAATTGTATTATTTATATAATTATATATATATATGGTTCATTTTAATTTCCCAGCTTGAAACCGAACTGAATAACGAGGCCCGTGAAACCGAATCGAACCGGCCGATTCGGTTCGATTTTTTCGATTTTGACCATATTTTGCACACCCCTAGCCGGCAAGTTGCTTGCAAATGTCGAATTGAACCGACTCCGGTGGCCGAGGTTGAAGCTCGCCAATGGGGATAATTGGAAAACAGAGCTATATCTGCATCAATGCCATCCCAACCTATAAGAAGTCAATCTTAGGAAAAGATTTTCAAAATCGACTCTTCGATCTGACTAAAGTATGGAAGCAAGTGATTTGAATGAGAAATGGAGAGAGAGAGAGAGAGGTGTTATGGGGTAATGTCGAGTTGTAACACACGTCCCCATTGCCCTTTACCTATAGTTGCAAGTGTTCCTTTGAAGACTCAAGCGGGACGAGAGAAGTCTTAATTTCCGATATGAGATTAATCCCTATACACAGTTTTTCTCTCTTCCGAACGTTGATCTTTTTGCTTTCCACACAGTCAATTTTTGAGTTGCGACCGAGGGTCTCCCCATCTTTCACGAGATTGACATGGCTACCTCTGAGCTAGACCAAGTCTAAGATTGAGCTGGTGTCTTCAGCCGAGACCGATTTGGGCAAAGGCCAAGGTGGGTTGACAAGGCTAGATCCATGGACTAGGGGCGAGCTTAAGGTGGGTTGGAACATACTCCAACCTAGGAGGCCTATCATGAGGCCTCACTCCGAGGTTGGGTCTCGGGACCAAGGCGCAAGTCCAGACTACACCCTCTCTACTGTTCGAGAAGGTGAAATTTGTGTCTGATCAGGGGGGCTTACCACACTGCTTTGCACAACTCTATTTCTCGTATAGAGTTGGGGGCTCTTGTGTGCCATCATGTCTTGTCAGGGCTCC
Organism: Colocasia esculenta; assembly: GCA_014218235.1. Lineage (NCBI taxonomy): Eukaryota > Viridiplantae > Streptophyta > Magnoliopsida > Alismatales > Araceae > Colocasia > Colocasia esculenta. Next base: position 2,290,635 of record CM024754.1, on the reverse strand, counting down.
GTGGCAACATGACTTCTATGCCAGGGAGTCGGGATCCTCTCGGCCCCCCGCAGGAGGGGGGCCGGTCAGTACATGGGGTGGGGGGGGGGGGGATTTTTTCATATACCCCCTGTATTAAACACCAAAAAAGGAAATGTTTGAGGGGTGAAATGAAAAATCCCCCCCACCCTTTGTACTGACCGCCCCCCCCCCCTCCTGCGGGGGGCCGAGAGGATTCCGATTCTATGTCAGGTGGGAAGCCAAAGCGTCGTCTCAAGGCGAATGCGGCCACATCACCTCTACACCGGGTAGAGAGATGGGACACTACTTTGAGGCGGATGTGGCAACATTACTTTTCTAAGAAATTCGGGATGATGAAAACACAATAGAATTTAAAACTTTTCAAACTGGATTTCCATCACGAATCGTTACGGGGTAGAAGCGGCTAAATTAGAAATTGAAGATTCAATTTTCACCTTGAGGAGATCGTGGATCTCCTTATGTTGATACAACAATTCCTCCTAGATAGAAGTTGCATGTGCATATGACCACCAGTGATATCCACACAAGATGTGGATGAAGACGCCTCACACCTCAACCTTTCATGTGCATGGCTCCTCACATTTGACGGAGAAGGGAGAGACGATAGAAAGGGAGCGCACCTCCCACTTTGGGGGGCAAGAGAGCATAGTTGTCAAGGCGACAAAGGCGACGACGACCAAGGCATTCTTGGGGTCATTAAATGACTAAGTGCTTAGGCGCCAGCCTAGGCACCCACATCAATTAGTTTATAAACTTAAATTATGGCATGTATTTAATACATTTTTTTTCGAAAAAAAAATACATTATAATTATACAATTATGTAAAAATCACACAAATATGGACATTATAAACACAATGTGAAAAAATTTGTCATTACAATTGTGCACCAAAATTAAACATATGAAAGGAAAATTGTTTGAATAAATAAAAATATAAAATACAAGTATTAACATGAAGTTTATTCATTTGTTCTTCTAAAAATCTACAAATAAGAGTTGTGACAAGAATAATACAACATCACATAAATATATCAAATAAATCTACAAATAAGAGCTTGTTCATTTGTCATTCAACCACACAATTCACATTTCACTTTATTCTTATCGTGCCCAGGCCAATAAGCATACTTCCATCCTAGATCATTAGACTTGGCTTTTTTCTTGGATTCTATATTCGTTGTCGATGCTGTGGAAGAAGATTTCATTATCCTCACTGCAAAACTAATTTAAAAAATTGTATACTTAAATTCAATATGTATAACTATGTGTGAGAGATAGATAGAGGAAGGATAGGACTATGTGTGTGGGAGAGAGAGAGAGAAAGATAACTGTGAGAGAGAGAGAGAGAGTCAAAGAGAGGAGGGGGCAAGACTCTGATAATTAATGTCACAATGTGTGCATGTGTGTGTGTGAGAGAGAGATGACAATGTGTGTAAGAGAGAGGTGTGTGTGTGTGTGTGTGAGAGAGAGAGAGAGAGAGAGAGAGAGAGGGCGAGAGGTTGGGAGACATCAGATAGGAAGGGGGGAGGGGGGATGATGTCAGAAAGGGAGGCGGTTTGGGGGGCGGGGGTGGGGGTGGGGAGGGGGGGTGCCAGACAGGGAGGGGATGTCGGACGGCAAGGGGGAGAGGGAACGGGAAGGTGGAACGTCGAATGACGAGGGGGGGGGGGGGGGCGAAGGGAGGGTGATAGTGTATGTATATGAGAGAAAGGCGGCCGAAAGGGGGAGGGGGATGCTGGATGGGGAGGGGGGAGGGCCGGCGGGAGGACTCAGACGAAGAGGGGGAAGTAGGCATCGGGCCCGTACCTGGAGTCCGACAGCGGTGGCTAAAGCTCTGACGATGGCTGCGAGGTCCGACGACAGTGGCAAGAGCTCCGGCGACGACAGTAGTGCGATTGGGTGGAGGAACCCTAGCACTGGGGGACAATCATATAGTGTGGGAAAGAGGGGGTTGGGGCTAGGAGTGTTCATGGTTTGATTTGGTTTGGTTTATAGAAGATTTTTAAGAAATCAAACCAAACTAAATTCGGACCCAACCCGAACCAAACCAAATCGAAACCAAACCAAACCAAACCGAATAAATTCGGTTTGATTCAATTTAACTTGAAAATAAATGGACATTTAGATTCTCTTAGTCTTAAATAAGATTTAATCATTGTTTCTCTAATAAATCACTATCAAATAAGATTTGAAATGAAGTATTAAATGTTGATAACCATGTTACCCTCCAAAATATGTATTTTTACGTAAATATATTGAATAAACTTGATAGATATATACAAATTAAAACTTATTATTGTAATTCACTTTAATCGGTTTGGTTTATAGAGCTTAGAAACCAAACCAAACCGAATTTTTTCTATGTTCAAACCGAAAAATCAAACCGAACATAGATATATACAAATTAAAACTTATTATTGTAATTCGGTTTAATCGGTTTGATTTATAGAGCTTAGAAACCAAACCAAACTGAATTTTTCCATGTTCAAACCGAACCAAACCAAACCGAATCGATCGGTTCGGATTGATTTTTCGGTTTGAACTGAATAGTGAACACCTCTAGTTGGGGCGCATAAGGGGTCGGGGGTGGGGGTTTTACAAGGATCCATAATCGGATCCACTATAAGTGGATCCAATTTTGGACCGGGTAAACAGGCCCAAGGTGCCAAAGCAGACGCCTTGGCGGCCCAATTAGGCAGCCCAACTAGGCGAGGCCTTAAGCCCGCCTTGCTGCTTAGGTGGGCGCCTTGACAACTATGCAAGAGAGAGAGGGGATGCCGCAAGCTTGATGCTTGGCCAACGCATGGGTTTAACCCTCTATTTATAGTGTTGGCGAATTTCTAACATGGACCAAATTATCCCTAGGTTTTGTTCACACTGGATCTTCTAAAGTGTTCCTATTCACAATGGGATTGTATTATTCCCTCCCAGTGGGCTTGACCCAACAATCTAAATCTAATTTAGAGTGATTAGACAATCTAAACATAGACCCGTGTGGTAATTTTGAGTCTCGCACTCAGAAATAAGGTCGAATAAATATCTCATATTTATTCCACTGTTACCTTGTCTATCACTCTAATATGTGTGATCTTCTACACCTAAAATCGAGTTGGCTGTGAACAAATTAACTTCGAAACACCTTCCAACTTAGTAAAATAATTATCATATAATTAATTCACTTCAATCCATCGATAATGGATTGCACCAACCAATGCACATTGACCCTTAGATGATATAGGGAATTCATAATCCATTGAAACTTGTACGTCCACAGTTACTATGTGACTATAATCTTTCATTCATACAATGTCCTAAACTCCGCAAATGGGTATGGTATAGTTTCAAGCCCTAATGCATGATCGTATTCTAGTCCTACTCTGATTTGGATTTGTCAAATCTCCTTTTCGCTAAATCAAGTAACCCTGATGAAGGATTCTTGAGTATGACTCTGAGAGACATTCTCTTATAATACTGAGACTGAATGATTCTATGTTGACCACTCATTTTCCTTCACATGATTTGTCATGTACCTGATTGTCAGACTGTACTAGACCCACGAAAAGCATAAATTTGACATCAAAGCACAGAGATCCTCATGCAAGACATCATAAGTGTTTCAGGTTTACGGATCGATTACACTATTAGGACTAAGAGAATCTTGACTAACAGTTAGATATATGTTACCATTCGGGATTCTCAACAAGTGAACAGTTCAGTGAATTCATTTGCTAATAAACACCTATATGATATATTTAATGTCTCCACACAAGCGATTGTGAGATTACTCACCTCAATCATATGGGTAAATGTATCATGCACCAATCTATTCGGCCCACTTAATATCCTTTTCAAGTGTCCCTATGACCGAGAACATTTCAAACTTATGTTTATAGAGAATCAGTCTCACTATCATAATCTCATTATAATCTAAACCTTATTTACACAAGTTTGCAAACTTCATTTTGCACAAATCGTAAAAGGTAATAATAATAATATAATAAACATAATGAATGAAATCTCATAATAATAATAAATATTACAAGTGAAAATTTTCATCACCCAAAAAGTGATTGACTTTCACGGCACCTAACACTAGCAACCTCTGTATTGAGTAGGAAAATGGGACATCGATTTAGGGAGTCGTTGATCATTGGGGACAACTGTTCTGTGCTTCAGGTTGAGTTTGCCCCTTTGTCAACTATAAAAAAAGGTGCTGCGAAGGAAGCTAGCACCACTGCCAGTTGCTACACATTTTAGTACTTGTCAACCACGAGCGTCTTCTTAGGTTGTCGGGAGCTGTCAGTGCAAGGTCAAGTCAAGCACTTCTTTGTCAAGTACGTCTCGTAGCTCTCCACTTTTGATTATGTCTAGTAGCATGTCTGAGCAAGGATCGGGGGAGAGTGAAAGCTCCATGCTGATTAGGTCCGAGGAGGCCAACACTAGTGAGTGCCAGTCGTCAAGGACTTCCTTCGATTCCTTTGGGTCATCTAGTTCTTTGGGGAGGGCCAATTTGGCTTGGTCTTCAAGAGAATCCCTCGTGAATTCTTCTTCCAATGTAGACGTAGTTAGTGAGGCTTTCTTGGATGAGGCCAAGGAGGGTAGTGTTGAGGTAGTGACATGGTTGTCTTGTTATGATGCCCAATCAGTTAGGTAAGCCACATCTAGTGTTTCCAAGGAGGAATTTGTAGTGATAAGGGAGCAATATAATATCCCAGACAACTTTGAGCTTGTTGCTCCTTAGTTTGTGGAACATGCACACGTGAACTGAGATGGCTACATGTGCGTGTACGAGGAAGTTGTCTGGGTCCACTTTCGTTTCCTACTATCACTGTTCATGTCTGACTTCCTCGAACACTTGGGTGTTGCTCCCGCCTAGCTCGTCCCAAACAGCTGGCGGCTTATCTTTGTTTTTTAGTAATGTGTAGCTAAGTTGGGCTAGCTACTCCTTTGGATCTTGGTGGCCGGTCTCCCGACCTTTATGTACTAGTGGAAGGAACGTTTCTTCTTTGGCAAGCCAAAAGTAGGCGAGAAGCTCTCATTCCCAACCCGATGGGTCGAGAAGATCCCCTAGAGTTGGTTGTTAGCACCAAAGTTCAGTGGTCCCCCTATACCCTATGGTGGAGAAGCTTTTTGCTGAGGAATGGTCGTCCCAACTTCTTCTCCTTAAAGAAAACTTGGAGAGGGCAGGGTTTTGCCTACCTGTTTGCAGGGTAAGCTCGGCCAACATTGTTTGATTTCCTTGTGCAGCCCGTTGCTTGTTGATGTTAACGTTTGTGATCTTTTACATTGGCAAGGAGAATGGATTTCAAGGCACTATGTGCTAGGGTGGCCTTGAATAAGAAGGTGTGTACCCCAGGGGTGGAAGAGTTGACTACCAAGGAGCCATATAGAACCCTAACTATGGAGTCAAACCTTCCACGGAGAGGGCCCATCTTGAGGATTCTGGTGCAGGGTAGCATCATGCGGTCCAAAAGGTGGTGTCCTCAAGGCTAAGCACTCTCTGGCCACGAAGTCAGCACTAGAGCCAACCGCCACGGGCCCCCACCTGTGACCCCATTCCTAGAAGGTTACCTAGGACCATACCCTAGATGACCTAGGAGTTGTTGCGGAGTTGTTAAGGGCCTATCTGCTTCCTCGCCACCACGCGACCATGGCAAATGCTCCCACATCGGGGATGTTCCAGACTGTTATGCGGGCAGGCAGTGGAAATAATGGTTGTCTCCCCTGCCCTCAATGGGTGCTTCGCCGAGCTCGCCCTCTAAACGGGGAAGCTCTAAAATGAGAGCTAGCTAACTGAGGAGGTCTCTCAGCTGAAGGTCCTGCTCCAAAAGGCTAATGACCAAACAAGAGTGGCCCAAAAAGAAGTCGAGCATGAGAAGTTGAGGCTAAACGAGTGCAAGCAAAAGCAGACGAGGCAAGGGCCAAAGCCGAGCATGCAAGGATCAACCTTCACTAGTGACGCATGTACAAGCTACGGAGGCCTTCCGTGATGACAACGAGTTCAATGATCTTATAGTCAAGGCTGATGACCCGACCTACTAGGTCGACCTACATGACGGCTACACCTCCTTCCTTGAGGAGGTGCAGGCTTGTCATGCCATGCTAGACTTAGGGTTTGTGGAGGTGCTAGAGAAGCCAACCATGCCTGGCAAGGGGAGTGGCATGGCTACTTCATCTGTCCAAGATGGAGCCAAGGCCACGGAGGTAGTAATGGTTGACGAGGGTAGGGCTAGCCAAGGTTGACCTTGGGGTTATCGTGTTTTTGTTTTTGTTGAGTGCTTGTCTATCGGCACTTTTGTAAAGTTGATTGCTTCCCTTGTAAATCAATAATCAGATAAATGAAATCCATCTTTTTATGTATGTGTACTAGCTCGCATGGTGTATGACTTTCGAGCTTTGGCCTTGTTTTTTACTAGGTCTGAGGTAAAGACTCAACATTTGGTTTGGTATTTTGAGGGAGGTATCAGTTAAGAGGTACTTTGAGGTAAGGGCTTACATTTCGTTTGGTACAGGCTTTGTGTCTCAAGACCCCAACTACCCTATAAAAACCTTCCAAGTCGAAGTGAGCTTTCAGATAGAACCAGCAGAATCAAATGCCTCGACCCTTCCCAAGATGAGGTCTTCGGCCTCGAATTGCCTCCCTCACACACATCGGTCATAGACCTTGGTCGCTACTTGTTGGAATGTTGTTGCTCATATCATGGCTCTCTCCCTGACTTCATTGATGAGTTCAATGTTGTCAAGCATCTTTTCATCATTGAGGTTGATATCATAGGCCACAACTTGAGGTGAAGGTTTGCCGACCTCCATCAGTAGGACTGCCTCCACATCGAAGACGAGGTTGAAGAGCGAGTCATCTATAGCTGACCTTGGGGTAGTTCGGTAGGACCATAGAACGGAGGGCAATTTCTATGCTTAACTACCCTCAGCATGGTCGAGACGGGCCTTTAGTCCCTAGCGTATTGTTCGATTGGTAACCTCGGCCAAACCATTAACCTAGGGATGTGCGACAAAGGTGTAAGTGTTGTGTTATATCATGGCTGGCACAACAAGACTTGAACAATTTCATGTGAATTACAATCTATTGTCACTGACAAGGACATATGAGGGCTTGAATAGAGTTATGATGGGGGCTTGAATAGAGTTATGATGGACTTCTAGATGAAGTCCCAAACAACTCTCTTGGTAATCAGATAGAGAGGTTCAGTTTCGACCCACTTGGTGAAATAACCTACTATGACGACCATAAATTTCTAGTGTCTTATGGCCGAGAGGAATGGGCCAAGAAAATCTATCCAAAGGGACAAGGCTCCAATGTAGTTGTAAGCTTGATGGCAGGGGCATGGTGCAATCTGACGAAGGCTTGTTACTTTTCGCATTTCTTGGTGAGGTTGACAACATCTTGCATCATTATCAACCTCCAATACCCATGTCTTGCAAGTTTCCTAGATTATGAGGTAATGCCAAGTTGCAACAGGTGTCCCCCCTACCCTTTACATGTAGCTATAGTTGTTCCTTTGAAGGACCAAATGAGATGAGAGAAGTCTCAATTTTCAATAGGGGATTAATCCTTAGACAGCCTTCTTCTCTCTTCGAACATTGATCTTTCCGCTTTTCATGTAGTCAATTTCCGAGTTGCGTACGCTGATCTCTCTTTCTTTCACTGGGCTGGCCTGGCTATCTCCAAACTAAACCTAGGCCGAGATTGAGTTGGTGTCTTGGGCCGACACGAATTTGGGCTGAGGCCAACATGGGCTGACTGGCTGGATCCATGTACTTGGGCCCAAGCCAAGGTGGGCTGGATCCATACTCCAACCTAGGAGGCCTATCAAATGTAGACCTGTAAACACTAAGCAGAATTGTCTACACTAGCGCTGGCACGATTTGGGCCAGCAGCCGAAGCCCATCAAACAGGTTTTTTTATTTTTACTCCCCAAAAATGCCCTCCTATACCAAACTGATGAGGGAACACCATAAAAATTTTGGCCTCCACAATTTGGAGGGTGTTAAACCAGACTTGACATATAAGTCTCAGTTTGGTAACGAGTTAACTTAAAGTTAACTCAAAGTTAACTCAAAATATAGTTTGGTAACAAAAAAAGTTAACTAAAATGGGTTAGATTAAAAGTGGTCAGATGTGAGTTAACTCACAATTTTCCAACACACCTCTATAGGTGGATTGGAGTTAACTCAAGTGGGTTAACTATCTTTTTATCTTGGCGGTAGACAACATTAATTGCTACTTTCTCTTTTCTCAACACAACATTAATTACTACTTTTTTTTTCAAGTCACTTTTTGATATGAAAGTGGGTTAACTCATTTTATCTTGCCAAAACAATCCAGAGAAAGTGGGTTAACTCAATGTAGTTAAATTTGGTTAACACACAAGAAAACAAACTAAAAAATAAGTTAACTCTGTATAACTTTAGTCATGGGTTGGAGTTAACTCTAACCCCAACCCATTGCCAAACTGAGGTTAAATGATCACCTCAATCAGTGTCCTCAGCAAATTTGTTCAACAAAATACCGCCGCCTCAATATCAACCTATCCGCATCCAAGCAGCACTTCTACACGGATACTTCTCACAGGTTTTAAAGAGGGAACCTCCATCAGACTAAGGAACCGTTTGAAAATATATTCAGACGGTAAAAGTACCCGAAGGAATATGATTTACAAAGAAATGTGAGGGTTTATTTTTCATAACCTAGCTACTACCATCTGGATATTCTCCTTAATTAAATGCATGTGTACAGCAGTGAGATAGAAATTTGAAATAATGATTTAATGAGTTCCCTCTGCTGCCAAAACATAATTTCACAAGAATAGTAAACCAACAAGAAGGGAAAAAAAACAGAGAACGAAGATCTGTATGAGGGAACAGAGAAGGGAAAAAGCCCGTGCTCAATTAAATAATGATTTTAGTTGTCAGATAAGATGTTAGCATGTATACAAAGACGAAGAAAAGCATAGTTTCATGTACCCCTCCAGATCTCTGAACCCGTGCAAGACTCCATCCACAGTAGTGCCTGGAGAAGAAGATAACTTCCCCTTTTTTACCCGACCACTGCAATATCTATGACATAAAGAAGCTCTCACTTGTGCTCCCAGCTCACAACTTTTTTCTCTTCTGCACTACCCTGAGCTGCCAGCCTCCTCTTGCAGCCAGCTTCTTCTCCCCCATCCCCATTCTTGCTATTGTTCAATGCCACCTGAAGACTCGAATCGTCATTCTTGCTGCAGAAACAAAGAAAAAGGTACGAATTTGTATTACACTCACGGATTATAGTATCTATATGAACTCACAGATTTGATCTGACGAAGTTCTGGATGTGGATATACAAGGAGTGCAATTACTAAACCCTATCCACTGAGATGATGAAAGATCTACTAATATTCTACCCATTCCTGTAGACTCTGGTGCTAAAAATGCCACACTCCATTTTATCTGCTTGGATGTGAAGCATTGTCTATGACAAGCTATGGTCTCGTCCCCATCTTCATCACATCCATAATCAGTGAAACAAATAAGAGTATGCACTTATCATATAGAATATAGTTCCCCTCAAGTTTATTCACTTGGACATGATGTGAAGGGTTAAGTGGGAGTTGAATTTTATCGTTTCCAGTTCTAGACTTGGTGTCAGACTCTTTTTGGGTTGTAAACTAATAGTCCTTAACTACAATAACCTCTAACATCCTTCCTTTACATTCCTAACAGACCTGCCCCAATGGGTTTGAAACTCAGGCCCCACAATCTTGGTACATGGAGGGTTTAATCATAGGTTTTCCAGAATGAACACAAATCTGGATCCCGAAGTTAACAAAATTGAAGAAATAAGGTTTTCAAAAGAAAATGCAAAGTAATCATGAAAGCCTTGGCAACAGGGCATCACAAATTGACTATAGCTAAAATTCCTTTCTATGTTCTCGTTCCCAATGACTTTCCAACGACATCAAAATATTTGCTGGGAAAAAGCCCAAGAAAGAACTAAGATTAATTTTTCTGCAAAACTCTAATCGGAGTGCAATGCAAACTAAAATTATACCAAAAAAGTAACCTAATTTAAGAATTGTGCCAAAAATCTACTGCAGATAATGATTGAAGCCAAGCATTTTTTTTAGCCTTACAACAACAATCGAGATAAATTCACTACAAGGCATGCTTCTAACACAAGGAATTAGATCGAATTTTACAAAAATCATGTAACTGGATTTCGTTTGGGGTCTAAAAACCAAGACCACAATTTCAGCTGGCTATCTTCAGTCAGTGAAACCAGTCAGGTAGCTAGACCCACCAATGTGAGGCCAGCAGCAGGGACAGGGGTTGAGATTGGGGGGTTGGTTAGGGTAAATCAGCAAACTAATAACCTAACCTTCTTTCTCTACTAGGGCTGTAAACGGATCCGGATAATATCCGGATCCGATCCGAATTCGTATCCGATTAAGTTTATCCGTATCCGTTTAACAGATATCCGACGGAGCGAATTCGGATACGGATATTATCCGAATAATAAACGGAGCGGACACGAAAATAAGAGATCCGCTCTGTTTAAGATCCGATCCGAAATTAGATTAATACTGACCATTAGATCTTACATCTAATGGCTCATATCTAATATATAAATATACATATTTAAAACCCTACCCTACCTCCCTCTCCCGAGTCTCCCCCAAATCGACCTAATCTGAAATCCCTCCGCCCTCAGACCCCTCCTGCCTCCTCCCCGACGATCCTCGGCTCGCCATCGGCCGCCGGCCCTCGGGCCCCCGGCGGCGGCGACTCCTCGCGCGGTGGCTGGCGAGCGGCGGCAGCTCCGGCAACTCGTCGCCTCTGCGCGGCAGCTCCGGCGGTAAGTGAGTCTTCCCGGTTCCCCTCCCTCCCTCCCTCCCTCCCTCCCTCTGTCTCTCTCTCTCTCTCGGGAAACCGGTGCCGGTGCCGGAGGCGGAGGACGCTTCGGCTGTCCTCCCCCCTCCCTCTGTCTTTCTCTCTCTCCCCCACTGGCCCTCCCCCCCATCCCCAGTCCCCACCACCTGCTTGGCTGCTTCCCCCTCCGGCCCTCCCTCAGTTTCTCTTTCTGGATCTCTTTCTCTCCCTGCCAGAGCCGCCGTGCCGGAGGAGCCTCCGGCTCCCATCCCCGGCCCCACCTGGCTTCCCCCTCTCCTCCTCCGGCCCTCCTGCAGCAGGGAACGGCAGCCCACCACCGCCCGGAGCTTCTATTAGAAACGACGCTTGTGATGACATGTTGAGAGGGCTGTTGAGAGGTGGCATGCAGATGGAATGAAATCAAATCATTCTGGTTATCAGTTTTAACTTGTAAGCAAGCTTACAAATTATATGTACCCTGTATAACTTGTAAGAGGTTTGTCAATATTTCTTTCCTTGTTGTTTGCACTGGAAGAAGAAGCGGATGAGGAGTTTGAAGAGGAAGAGTAGAAAGATGAGGCAGAGATCAAAGTAGATGAAAGTTGTGAGGCACTTCATTTCGTTTTGTCCCTACGTAGTAGGCGTTTGAGATGGGAGAAGGCTTTATTGTCGAATTTGCTTCATGGTTTCAAAACCTCTAGCAAGAAACTGAATGTTTATGTTATGTTTTAGCGACCATGGATGTAGTTTGGTCTTAACTCATTTTAGAGATAACGTTATTTCACCTATTCTGGTGTTGAAGGCTATAATTTCATCATCGCATAAGCAAGCTTACAAATTATATGTACTCTATTCACATTCTATTCAAATTTTTCTTTCTGCTCATTAAGGCTATAAGAAGAGTTCTATCAAGTATTTATATATGTTTTAGAATTTTACAGATTTTTATTTTATTTTTAGGTCACTTAATATCTCTGATCAGGTCTCATATTTTCGAAACGGATAATATCTGTATCCGCTCTGAATCTGAATATTATCAGACTAAGATATCCGCTCCGTATCCGAATTTTATTCGGAGCGAATACGAATTATCCGATTAAGTATTCGGAGCGGACACGGAAAACTCATATCCGCTCCGTATCCGCTCCGTTTACAGCCCTATTCTCTACCTCAGAAACATAACCAATACCCATATCTGTCATAACACCACTTACTATAAAGAATGAGAAAGACAATGATCACAGCAAATAACTAACCATCTTCAAATCATAATCACAAAATGTTTGGGAAAAATTATGGGATTCAGAATTCATCACTTGACATCTACAAAACCATATCTATAAAAGAGAAAGTTCTTACCATAAACAATGGAAGTGAAAGGGAAGTTATTTGATCGTATGTGTCTCTTCGGATGCTGATTAATTCAATGTACCCTTGCAGCAAATGCACTTGGGGAAAATCAGGTATTCCACCATCCTCAGTCATATGCCTCTTTTACAATGCAAGCCCAACGCTCTTTCATGTAGTTATCCATGTAAACTTCCAAGAGCAGAATCTTGCATACATCTTCCAAACCAACAGAGTCCCAGTCTCTGAAATGGGTAAGGCTCTCCTGATTCACTTATTTTAGAAGCCCAAAGCATTAATGAAGCCCCATGATTCATCCCTATAAAGGACTAACAACCCAACCAGTAATAGGACTCTCCTTGCGTACTCTCATTGTATGGTGACATCTGCTTTGCAGTCGCTCAATGATTGTGTATGTTACAGCATCTGGAGTCAGGCCCTGTTGCTTCAGAGTTGCATATATATTAAATGCTTCAGCTGTTTTTCCACACTTCTCAAGGCAATCAAGTAAAATATTATATGTCACAATGTTGGGGGGGCAACCTTCAGAAAGCATCTCGTCAAACAACTTGCATGCCATCTCAATGCTGTTTGACTTACCAAAGCATTCAATAAGGATGCTATAAGTGAAAACATCAGGAGTCAGTCCCCTCTCTTTCATTTCTTTGTAGCGCATGTGAGCTTCATCAAGATCACCATTTTTCCCAAGAGTATTTATCAAAGAATTGTAAGTAATCACATCTGGCCTGCAATCATTGAGCTCCATTTCTTCAAAAAGTTGCAGAGCCCTATCAACCTGTCCTGCCTTACCAAAACTTGAAATAAGAATATTATATGTGAATATATCAGGTGATGGCCCATCATTCTTCATCTGTTCATAAAGAGTATTAATATCTGATGTTTGGCATAACCTACCGAGAGCAGAGAAGACCAAGTTATACATGACACTATCAGCAGAAAGTTCTTTCTCATGAATTTTAGCAAGCAAATCCATAGCTTCCAATGTTTTGCCAGCATGGCACAGAATCTCCAACATGGACATACAGGCACCTTTATCTCCCTTATCATGTGAGTTCCACATTTCACAGAACACACTATGAGCCTCACTTGCATAGCCTAGTTTGCTCAGTGTTTTCACTAGATATGCATAAATTTGCTTGTTAATGAATTTCTTGCATATTCTGACAATCTCATTTACCCTATATAGTTTTCCTTCTCTTGCAAGACCGTCTATAATAACACTATATGTGAATTCATTGGGACGACATTCATTCTCAATCATCTTGGACAAAACAAAGAAGACCTTATCCACCATATGGTTCCTTGCTAATGCCTGAATCATAGTATTGTATGCAATGAGGTTCAATGTGAATCCTTTTGTGATCATATCATGGAAATATGAAAGGAATTCATCTGATTTCCCCCTTTTCCCTGTCATTCTTACGAGAATTGTATATGTGTATACATCAGGTTCACAATGCTTGCGCTTCATGTCTGCAAAGACCCTATAGGCTTCTTCAACCTGTTTAACAACTTCAAGTCAGCTACGTAACTAGCAGCATTAGGGGGGGGGGGGGGGGGAAGAAAACAAAGAAGCGAGTGAGGCAAACAGAGAGACATTGTGCCAAGAACAAAAGCTTCAACTTTTAAGTGGAAGATAACTTTCATATGTAAAACAATTAAGAAGATAAACAATGTTCCAACAGAAAAAGAATATAAAAACTATAAAATTTATGCCTGACAAAGTTTCGTGGAGATCAAATTCCCATTGCGACTGAAACACAAATCAAATGAGCAACTGACGACCGTTTACGGAGTGCTAGAATCATTTCTGAAACATGTAGAAAATACGACAGTTAAAAGAGACGTAACTTATCAGCTTTGTCCAGAGCATCCAGGAGCATATTATAAGCAAAAATGTCGAGGTTATATCCCCTTCGTCTCATCTCCTCGTGGACTTCGAATGCCTTCTCGACGTCAAGCGACCTCAGGTACGCCTGAAGAAGGCATTTGTAAGTGTATCTGTTAAACCTCAGAGACCACTTCTTCACTAATTCCAAGCATCTTCCCAGCTCCACTCCACCAAATATCGAGATTAAGATATTGACGGTGGAAATGTTCCCCCTCACACCTTCCTTCTCCATCTCGTCCAGTAGTCTGCGGACGAGGCCCACGTCGACGACCGGCGACCTCGAGAGGATGGAGAAGAGGCGGTTGTAGGTGAAGCAGTCATGGCGGTACCCAGGCAGAGAAGAGCAAAAGTGGAAGAACTCGAGCGCGATCTCCGGGCTGCGAAGGGCCTTGAGGACCTCGCTGACCTCGGAGGTCGTAGGGGTTACGGGTAGCGTGTGGAGGTAGTCGGACAGCTCGAGGAAGGGGTCGCAGGTGGGCGCGGAGGGGGACTGGAGGATCCTGGAGACGCGGCAGATGAGGTCGCGGCGGGGCTGGGCAATTCCGCGGGTGTCGCGCAGTATGTCCGGCAGGTCGATCTCCACGGCGATGGCGCGCCCCGCCGGGTCCTCCCGGACGATGCGGCCGCTGTAGCTGGTGGCGAAAGCGCGGGCGGCGGCGGTGCCGGGTGGCCGGGCGCGGTGGCGGCGCAGCTGGCGAAGCGGCAGCGCCCTCATAACCCTCCCTGCGCTCGCACCGAGCCCTTCCGTGGGGAGGTGGAGCCGAGATGAACGGTGGATGATGGATCCCCTCCGCGAGGACGACCACGTAAATTTTTGGCTTATTTGTCTCGTAGCTAAATATTGTGTAATTCTTCATTTTTTTATTTTACAGCATTTTTAATTATTTCTTTCCGTCTAAATAAGATTATATCGGCGTATGCTATGAACTTTAGAATCTTTTAATTGGCTTACAATTCGTAGCCATCGAAAACTAAAACCAAAGTTTAAAAAAAGATTACTCAAAATTTGCACATTTTATTTATGAACATCTAACAAGTTTTAAGATAGGAAGAAATATATTGATTTAAAAGTTAATACTTTTCATAAAGTTTCAACAAAATAAACACACCCTAGGATGAGGAACAAAGGATCCTTCCGTCATCATTAATAGAGATGGTCCTATTGTTTATGGTCTAAGTGTATTTTGATAATGAGATAAGGATGTTGGATAAGTTTTTATTTTGTAAATAAAGCCTTATGTTGCTTTGACATATAAATCTCTTATTCGGGATAATTCTTTTACATTTGGTATGAGCTATAAGATCTAAGGTGCAATTATAGTCTACCTATCCCAAAAAAAAGGGAATTGTAGTGAAATTGTTTTCCATTTTATCTTTATATATTTATTTGTAACATGACTTTATATAGAACTTGAATTTGAGAACTCACGTAGAAGTTTTTAATATCTAGAATAATCCATCCATATTTGAACTCGCACAACTTGGTTGGAAACCAATCTTGTCTCTTATTTGTTTAATACCTTGTGACTGAAATCTAAGTTGGGCGTCTCCAATTTGCTCTTTTTATTACACATTATTCTTTTGTTAAAAAATGTATGATTTGTGCAACAAATTTAAAATTTTAAAAATGATTTTTTTATCGACCTTAGAATTGCAAGAATAATTACTCTAGAACATGACGATAGTGATCATACTTTCACCTTTACGGACATTAGCCTCTCCTTAACTCGATTTAGGATCCTTAACTCGATTTAGGGTTCCTCGACAACGATAGAAGCATAGATGTTCCACTTCTCACAAAATCCATAGGAGTTACGGATAAAGAAGATGAGGAGAGAGTAAAAAGAGGGGCGGTCGACCTATGTTGGGTTTGACTTGGGATATTCTCTCTCTTTCCCTCAGCTGAAAAGCTTTTCAGGATTTATGTGATCTAAATTTTAGTATGACTCTCTATTTGTACTTGTCTAATTCATAATTGAAATATGATCCAATCCAACTTCAAATTAAATTAAACTAAAATCCCATAAGTCCAATTCTTAACTAGACTTAACCAGACCATTCAACATCCCATATTTAATAAATATCTACTTACGTTAAACATCTCATATTTAATTAATATATATTGTCATCTATACGGCTCTTATATGTGTGACCTTCTAAATTTAATATAAAAATGAGCCTAATATTATTAGAACTTTTTAAAACATTATTCAAGTAACTTTTAATTATAAATAAATTTAATTATCTCATAATTAATTTTGATTAAAATATTATCTCATAATTAATTTAATATGATTCACAGATCAAGAATCTCATCCAACAACATGCTATATTATAAATGGGATTTTTAATCCACATGAACCTTTTGATGCACAATTGTCATGTAGCTACAATCCTTTGTTTATGCAATACCCTTGATCATGTATTGGAGTACAATTATATTGCAAACTCCTAAGCATGTAATCAGATTGATTTATACTTTCCTAGCTAATAGAAAACTCCTTTCTTTTTAACTACTTTTGGCTAGAAACTTTTTAAAAATGTAATCCTAGAGTACATTCTCTCTATAGATATTAAGAGTGAACTGTCTTTTGTTGACCACTCACTTGCCTTCACACAACCACAATGTATATGAATATCTATTACATAAGACCTAATTGATCATATCTCTAAGTAGATGTCAAAGTATATTGATCCTTGTCCTAAGCATATGTGGTATCTCAAGTCTAAGAACAAGTTACAACAATGTGACTTAGGGTCTTCTAATTGACAATTAAGTATCATGGCTATGTAGGGACTTCATGGCGGGTCAGTTTCATTTCATAATGAACACTGTAGAGGCTATTTCTAGCCTCTTGGACCTGCAGGCTCATCAAGGCCCAGCACGGCCCCTTTTTTACCCGTCGAGGCGCCAGGGCTCCGGCCTTTATGCCGCGTGTCCTCGGATTCAGCTCAAAGCTTCCGAGCACGTTCTGGCAATCAAAGCGTTCAAGGGTCTCCAAGGGTGATCTCTGGACACCCCTCATCCTGTTCGGTTCAGACACTGTCTACCGAACAGGCCCTGCAGGAATCGTGCCATGGACCCGCTAGCATAAGCAACGCCCGGGTACCAGGTACCGAGCAGTGGGCCGGTCCGGCTACCGAACAGTAGGTTTAGCCTACCGAACAGACCATGCTCGAAGCACGATGCGGCCCCCGTTTGCACAAGTTGTGCCTCCGGCACCAGGCAGTCAGGCACCGAACAGCGGGCCCAGCTACCGAACAACAGGTCTAGCCTACCGAGCAAGCTACCTGCTCGGTACCTTCCGCTTAGGAGAATCCAAGCAGCCCTTCGCCCTTTCGTGGCGGTTATGATAGCTACGCTGCACGCGCCCCACGTTCAAGAGGAGCATTAACCGCAGGACTCTTCAACTGGCGCCTTAACGCATAACTCTCCGCCGAGGGCGCTAACTGGTGCGCCTTTTTCGACGTCATTAGGGGACGTTCCGTCCCACTCCCTCAGCACCTTCGCCTATAAAAAGGCTCAGGTAACCCCCATGCAGGGGGGCACTCACACTCGCCCTCGCACGACTCACACACGAGAACCCTATTTCCTTCAAGTCTCTACAGTCCACTGACTTAAGCATTGGAGGGTTCTCCCCGGTTCTTCAACCGGACCCCCCCCCCTGATCTAGTTCTGGTCTTACACGCTTCCGTCCGCATCGACCTTCGTCTTCCTCATCTTCTTCAGTGGAGGCCCGTTTGACTCAGGCCCAAACAGGAAACACTACCACAAACACATATCTCATCACATGAGTAGAAACAATACTAACTGGTCCATCCATTCATTTGATGTCCTTCTCAAATTGATGTTTGACTACGAACAATTTATGACATATATTTATGAAGAAATAATCTCATTATCATGATCTCATTGTAATTCAATTCTCACTTACACAAGTCCACAAGTTCATTATATTAATGTAATATACACAATAATGGACATAATAAATATAATATAATTTATTAATAAGACAAGAACTTATAAAAACCCTATCACACCAAATATGATTGGCTTGTAGCTAGGGCATATGTTTGTTTTTCATTCTCCCACTTGCAATAAAACCAATCATCCTTGTGCACGATCTCTAATTGTTGGCTGCCACACCGCACAATTGCGTCCAACTGAACATGAACATGGCCATGTTGTTTCCTACATCATGGTAACATTTTGATTTGCTCATTGGTTTGATATATTAAATTTATAGACTATGTGTGGTATTTGACTGAGAATAGAGATGAGGATTTTGGATAGACGAGGATAGAGGTATTTGGATAGACTGGGATAGAGAGACCTCTCTATCCCAGTCTATCCAAATACCAAACATAGATAGCGTTTCCAAATAGACCTATTAGGGATGTTAATGCCATCTGCTTCTCTGTGGCATTATGTCTACGGCCCAAGTTTGAAGCAGAAGGGCTTACATTTATTTGGGAACCAAATAAGGTCGATTGACTTAGTGGGCCTAAATTCCTCATCGATTTGATGGATCCAAGCAAGTACTTTCGAAGATATTTTTCTGATTCGTTATCTCTCTCTCTCTCTCTCTCCTCTCTCTCTCTCTCTCTCTCTCTCTCTCTCTCTCTCTCTCTCTCTTTTTTTAACCCAGAACTTATCTAGGACGCTGGGCCGCCCTTAACTTTTCATTGCACAATTGCTAAGGGTACATAGTCGGGGGAAAATTTACCCCGATATTTAGAAACTGATCAAAAAGAAAAACAAGCCTCCCCCCAGTTACATAGTTCGAACATAAGGTAACCAGATCTGTCCAACCTCGCGATGCCTTTAGCTTTGTAAGGTAGATCTCTCTCATAAAAGATCCTTTCATAATACGTCCAAAGTTAGCCATGAAATTTGCAAGAGCATTCACTTCTCTATAAACATGAGAAATCAATGGAGAATATAAAGAAACCAATTGAGAAAGCTCGTCCCAAATTCCCACAAGCACCAAGGGGGCTTTCTAGTGGTCTGTCGGAGAAGTTGAACCAATATCATAGAATCAATTTGAATTTCAGAGATGTGAAAAGAGAAACTCTTAGCCAGTCTCAATCCATCAAGAAGAGCCCTACATTCTGCCACCAAGGAGGAAGATGCATTATAAGAGTGTGCAAATGCCATTAATACCAAGCCATTGTTATCACGAACAGCACCTCCACCACCTGCCGAAGCATCTGACCCATTAAAAGATCCATCACAATTTAACACATAGTCCCTGTCAGGTTTATTCCAATATAATATCTTGCAGCAAGGATTTGCATCATAGTGAGGAACTAACACCACCCCTAATTTCTTAATATATCATTGAATGGATGCGTTTTGTCATATTTGATTGGAGAGCCAGCTCAATATGTTTGCACACATCTGTCATGACTTGCGATGCAGTGCTCAACTTCTCATGAGTTTTGCATTCCGAAATTTCCAAATGTACCAGCAAATAAGAATGGGGAGGTAAGCAAAAGCCAGTCCAAGATCTGTGTTCTTGTGCGCATAATTTTGCCAGAAAGAGAACATCATAGTCACACAAGAATATGTTCCTTTTACACCAGTACCATCTTCCACAAATCCCCACAAAGTCTTAGCATAATCACTGAAATGAAGAGATGATTAGCAGTTTCCACCTGAGGATCAGAGCAGCAGTAGCAACGTGAGCATCCATGTATACCTATTTTCTGCACATTATCATCAGTAGGCAACTTATTGTGCAAAATTCTCCGTGCTAGAAAGGACATTTTAATTGGAATGCAAGAATGCCATATCCAACTAAAAATTTCAGAATTATTCCCTCTAACTCTCACCATATCCCATGCAGAATGGGTTGTAAAAACTCCCGAAGCCTCTGGCTGCCAAATATATTCATCACCTTTGTCAAGAAAATGAATCATGTAATTTTGTAGAGACCTCTGGACCTGTTGAGGAAGGAAATGAAACCCATTTATAGCAGCAAAATCCCTTTGAAAAGCGTTGCTGACAGATACATTCTTGGACGCAACATGTCTCCAATTGTCTTGACTTATAAGTGATCTTAATGGGCCCCACCCAGACCAAGGATCTGACCAAAAATTAGAATGCCCGTCTCGAACAAAGATAAGTACATGTTGGAAAAATAATTGTCTATTTGAGAATATTGCAGCAAAAGGATGTGTATGGTGAAGGGTTTTGTGGCAAAAAATGAGATTCTCTTTATTGAGATACTTCCTTCTAATAAAATTGCACCACAAGGAATCTCCAGTCATAAGCCGCCAGCAGAGTTTTAATTTGAGTGCAGTGATAACATCACCAAGGCGACGGATGCCGAGACCACCCTCATTAGTAGGAAGACATATCCGCTCCCAAGCAACCCAATGGCGTCTACTGCCCTCAAATGTCGAACCCCATAAAAAGTTAGCAAAAATCTTCTCAATCTGATTGATAACTGTGCATGGAGGAGATAACGAGGAAAAAAGGTAGATTGGCATTGAAGTTAAAACGTGTTTAACTAAAACCAATCTACCCCCATATGAAAGATAAGTTGAATTCCAACTCAACAATTTTTTCCTGATATTGTCAATAAGAACCTGAAATAAAGAGGCCTTTGGTCGACCAAATATAGAGGTACACCAAGATAAGTTGTTGGCAGATTTTTATACTTAATACCTGTCAATCTAAATATATCCTCTATGCACCTGTTATCCACACAAGGATGCGCAAAGAAAGAGCTCTTATCCAAATTCACTTTTTGACCAGATGCAGCCTCATAAATTTGTAAAAAATCCATCAACTTCCTCAGTGAAAATTTGCTACCATTAGTGAAAATGAGAATATCATCTGCAAACAATAGGTGAGACATAACAGAACATTGCCGAGGAATCACATAGAGCATATGTTTGTGATCATTATATAACTTACAAAGCCCTCTACTTAGAGCCTCCTCTGTCAGAATAAAAAGTAATGGAGCAATAGTCTCCTTGACGTAGCCCACGTGTTGATTTAAAATAACCTCCAACAGTCCCACGAAATATGACAGAGAACCAACAGTTTTCCACAATAGCCTTAACAATAGATATCCAACCAGCAGAGAAGCCAAAGGCCAACAAAATGGAATATAGAAAGCACCATTCGATCCTATCATAAGCTTTAGCCATATCAAGTTTGAAGACCACATTATTACCTCTGCACTTTCGAGACAGGTCTTGCATGAGCTCTTGAGCAAGAAGGACATTATCCATAATTCCTCTGCCTTTAACAAAGGCACTTTGCTCTTTGATATGATATTAGGTAAAAGTACCCCCAATCTCGTGGCACAAATTTTAGAAATGACTTTAAAAATGAAATTACATAGACTGATAGGCCTGAAGTCAGAGACACGCTCTGGATTCTCCTGTTTTGGTATTAAAGTGAGGAAAGATGAAGACAGGAAGCGAGGCATATAATGATGCTGGAAAAGGCCCTAATAGCCAAACAGATGTCATCTTTGATGATTGACCAGCAAGTGAGAAAGAAACGGCCAGTAAAACCATCGGGCCCTGGGCAACTGTCTTGTGGCATACCCGCCACCGCCTGAAAGATTTCATTGTCATTAGGGATAGAACACAACATATCATTGTCCTCAGATGTGATGAGGTGAGGAATGCATTGAAGAAGAGCTTCATTCATAGTAGTCTTGAGATGTGAATAATTTGAGAAAAATTCATTAACCATTTGGTGCATCGATCATCTTAGGATATCCTCCCATTCTCCACTATCACTGCGTAATCTGAAAACCATGTTCGCTTGCCTTCTACGTTTGACCACCGAATGGAAGTATTTAGTATTTCTTTCTCCTTCAAGAATCCATTTCACATTAGCCTTCTCCTTCCAGTAAAGCTCCTCCATTCGAAAGAGTTTAAGAAGGTTGTTCTTAGCACAGTTTAGTGCCTCATATACTTGGAGAAGGATCATTATCGCACGCCACCTCCTTCTGAAGTAAAATATCCTCAGCATCCCGTACTTTCTGGAAAATATCACCAAATGAACTTTTATTCCATTTTTTAAACAGGCCTTAAGACGTTTTAATTTTTCATGAAGCCCATAATTGGTGATGCATAAACTGGCTTAGACCAGTCATCTTTAACAGTTTGCATAAAATTTTCATGAAGACACCACATTGCTTGAAACCTCCATGGACGTGGTCCCATAAAAGTTGATTGCTTGCATGAAATAAGAAGGGCCGCATGATCAGATACTGATCTCGACTGATGCTCAACAGCAACAACCGGGAAAAAATTCAACCAACTTTGATTTAAAAGAACTCTATCCAGCCTTGCACGAACCCGACGATCACCAGCCTGATTATTGCACCAAGTGAATCTATTACCACTATAACCCGCATCGATCAGCAAATTGTCAGTGACAAATGAATTAAATCAGCAGTGGATGTATGATCTGCGGGCAAAACACCAACTTTTTCTTCAAACAGTAGCACAGCATTAAAATCCCAGCTATTAAAATTGGTGAGGTGCAGTTTGCAAGAAATGCAGACAAATCACCCCAAAGATCTTTCCTGTCTTCCACAGAATTGTGAGCATAGACAAAAATAATGACAGCATCGAAAGTTGGTCCATTACCCAAACCGAGAATGATGAATTGCCGGTGGGTGCAAAGAACAGTAACAGATATTGTATTTGCCCAGAAAACCCAGAGCCTAGCAACACCCACTGAAGTATTGGCGACGGCACCATCCATATTTAATTTATTCGCATATCTTCCATACGATTTACATCAATCATGGGTTCAGCAATACCAATGAAAGCCACTTTATTAGAGCGAGCTAAGGACCTTGCCTTATTAAAGAATCAGAATTCCCAATCCCCTTATTCCAATAAGACAATTCATTGGGACTTATTGTTGGTTTTAAAATTCGGCCAGAGCTTGACCTTCTAGGTACGGAAGCGTCATCCTTGCTGGTTTGAGGCTGGCTTGTCCTTATAGGGGCTTCCACATTGTCATCTATATTCAAAGTGGGTAAGACTATCTTGCATGATGGAATTATTTCCCATTTGAACCGCCCTAGAAAGGGCCTTCTTTATCTCACCCTCCTTAGAAGTTTCCGCAGACCCTTCCTCACGTGACGAATCCAAAGAAAGCAAGGCCCTTTGCTGCAGAACATTTTCTATATATTCTCCTTGTGAATGGTATGTGTAGTAATTACCAAATCTAGACCTTCAATACTTTGAAGCGAATCCTCCTGCAATCTCTCCTCAATGGCATTCTGCTGAAGAATCGTATTGTTTTCAAGTTCTGTTCCTTCCAAACTTTTTCCTTGCATTGCACCAGGGACTGAATCATCAGGATTGACAAGGCATTCAGAATTTTTCCTTGCATTGCACTTGGAGCGGCTTCAACAACTCTATACTCAGTTTTATTTTTCTTGCGATATACTTGTTGGAATCCATCTTTGTCAGCGGTTAGACCTGAATTATCACGTCTCTGCTGCTCAACAGGTGGGTTACTACCCACTTTCTTTTTACCTCTGTGACAGTTCTCCTTGGAGTGACCAATCTTATGACACGTTGAACAAAAAGATGGAACTCGACCATAATCAACAAGCTGCCAGAAACCCTTGTTGCCATAATTTATCCATATCCTCTCCCTCTTAGGTTTCATGATATGAAGCTCAACACACACAATAGCAGCAGTCGTGTTAGTTCGTGCAAGTGTAGCATCATGGACTCGAAGAACAGGACCACTATTTCCTGCTATAGACATGATGTAATCCTCTTCATAGAAATTAACAGGAAGACCAGGGAATGATATCCATGTTGGAATAATAGTTGGGTCCGATTTAAAATCAAAATCAGGATCCCATTTGAAGAACCGAAAGAGATAAGCATGGATGTATAAAGATCTTCTCAGAAGCACCGATATATAATCCTCCTTGCATTGGAAACGCATTAGAAGATATCTTGGGTTGAGAACACTTACAATGAAATCCATTTGAGGCCTAGCCTTATGGATATTGCTTGTTTGACTTCAGCAATAGATCTCCTACCATAAGAGCAAGATGCAATCACCGCCCACTCCATCGGCTTGAGCGATAAAGCATACTCCTCATCAGAAAAGAAAACTGCAGGCTCCCCTTGATCTGTGTAAGCTGAAGGCTTGACACCTATGTGAATCGTTGAGGTCTTCGAAGCCGCTGAAGATGCAACAAGCTGCGCGTAAGTTTTAGCCGGCACAGCTTCAGGCTGGATGGAGGACGTGCATGGCGCTGCAGAAGGCAGCGGGATGCTGGGCGGCGTCTCCCCCATGACAGAGGAGCGCCCCAGCTTCTCGTGAAATCCACTCTCCTCTCTCTCTCTCTCTCTCTTATAGATGTCTATATATCTGCACGTGTCAAATGGTGCCGCCTACTCCAAATATAACATGCTGTACATTAATCAAAATTGTCAACGTTTAAAAATATTAATTTAACTGTAAAAAATATATTTAAGTCTAATATTAGAAAGTAACATCATACGATACTGCTGACACCATTATCCAAGTCATTCATTTTAAAAAATAAATAAATCACACAATTCTTGTGTAGGTGGTGCGCGCTATTCTTATTTTACCACGAGCGACCAATAGTTAGAATTATTGTACAGGACCATCAATTTAAAATTGATTTAGATAAATTAATACTCCCGATTGAAAAATGGAACATTATATTAATACTCATTCTAGTTATATCTGAAGTTAAAGATATATGACTTTTAAGAATCGTAATTATGTACAGGTCCACCGTGGGATGAGACCACAGCCTGGGGCCTCCCCCCACGGAAGATAGGCACCCGTTCAGAACCACCCCCTAAGCTCCAAGTACAGTAGTTCAAACCAAACCCCCCCGTAGTCTTCCCAGTCCAGACCTTCTACGGGCCTAGGGCCCATGAAAGCTCTGCTACTACAGTGTTCTCCATGAGAGACCAATTAATGGTTCACTGTGGCTTCCTAGAAACTCTGGTTACTCGTGCGGGGGGTGCCCACCACCGCCCATCCCAAACATAAGTGTGTTCGGAAACTCACTCTCTTGTGTCTGAGATAAATATATCGATGTGAGTACCAAGTCGAACTCTTTCATATTGTAGAGGTTAGAAAGTAGAAAGAGATTTCACTCTCCCTTCTACACTCGAATCTCAGAGTTAATTTGTAAGAACTCAGTCGGAGATATTGGGCACAGATCTTGCAAGAAAGGGAAGCGTCAAGGAACTCCGGTGGTGGAACTGGAGATTAAGTGATTAACCCCCAATGCTAAAGTCAACAGTGTGGACTTGTTGGAGCAAAGGGGGTTTGAAGGCAGGAGATTGCATACCTTATTTCTGGAGGGTTTGATTCCTTTTTCTAGGGGAGCCCAAACAATTAATGTGCCAACAGCTACAACGGATCCGTTGAGGGTGGCAATTAAGACCCTGATTAAGGGGGATCTCTTATGGGGATGAGATCATGGCGCGTTAGCCATTTGAAACATGGTGAAGTGTCCCACTAATGTTTTGTTACAAGGAGATAATGGGCCTGCAAAGGGTATGACCGTTGGAGTTGGTTATGCAGGTTGTGCACATATATGATATGTACCTACTAATTGGTTAGTAGAGCTCCATTTGAGGATAGCTGGTAGAGACCCAATATGTCGACTTCAAAGAAGTGAGGGTCCATGCTCAGTCATCTCTGAAGTGTTGGTGAACACGTGGAAGTCGAGCAATGGCCACAAAGTGGGTCTATGCTCAATCACTTCTAAAATATA
Organism: Colocasia esculenta; assembly: GCA_014218235.1. Taxonomy (NCBI): domain Eukaryota; kingdom Viridiplantae; phylum Streptophyta; class Magnoliopsida; order Alismatales; family Araceae; genus Colocasia; species Colocasia esculenta. The sequence goes on along the minus strand of CM024754.1, from coordinate 2,264,715 downwards.
TGAAGATACGTGTAGGGGCGAACACACGTTATGGGTTGCAGAGGCTATGCCCTGCCCTTTCTTTTTTTTGTTATTTTTTTATTTATTATAATAAGATACTTGTTATTTGTATTAAATTTCTTAGAAAACTTTTAAATTGATAATATCTATTTATCCAATTTATATATCTTCTTACTTAACCCCTTTATATTTTGTTCTGCGTTTATCTTTAGATATTTGAAGATAACATCACTCTATTCTCAGATTATTTGAAGATAATTTCACTGTATCCCCAATCCATCTAATTATCAGACATAACTATAAAAATTGAGCAATAACTCGAGTGGTCATAATGGACTGTACCAAGTCGATGTAACTAATTTGAAGGGAGTGCGTAAAAACACCTCCTCAATATTTTATATCCAAAGTCCAATCCCACTTAAGGAAGGGCCATTAGATGCGAAAATGCACTCCCCTCCAAAACATACGAGGACAACATGCAAATCGTCTTGGCCGACAGCTCCCCTGCTCCACCATGGTCTGGTAAGTTGGCAACTCACCACCAGTCACCAGCCGTATTATGTACACAGACTTGGTTAATTATTTGGTTGCGACGACTTAACCATAGGTTTGATTAAAAAAAACAGGCATTATTATAAATAAGATGTGGGATTAAAATTCTGATATCTCAAATTACCCAATCATAAAAAGGGAAAATTTGGTCGCAACTTGGACGTACGAGTCCCGCAGATCAACTCATCGTTTAATTACCTGAAGGCGAAGAAGCATTATGGGAGAGGTGCAGTGCGCGACGCGGCGGGCGTTCCCCCCTTATCAAGAGCAGCGACGGGCGGCCGTGCGCACCCACGGCGGCTACCTTCCATCCAGTCCTTCGCCGAGGGGACCCGCCCGGGTGTCTGCCCCCACACCTCGTAATCTCGGAATCCTCCAAACACGAGCGACGACGCCTGCAGTGGGGCGTTGCGTCGCCATCGCTTTCGAGCTTTGTTCGATGTTGCTGGCCGGGTTCAACTTGATATAGCCACATTGCGAGGGTCGCCAGCCACCGGGGGCGCGCGCGCCCAGAGGACCGCCCGATCGACGCCATCGCCGCGGGTGCTATGTAATCGAGTTCGGTTCCTCTAGAACCGAATTTCATAAATATTAGAGAAAAAAATAAAGATAAATTAATTAGAAGTTTTTGACTTGTGTGGTGGCCAAATCTGGCCACCTAGGTCCATTATGATCCGTTAAGACCCTCTCAGGTCCCGTCAGCGGACGTGGATCCTTCTCAGGGTGCCACGTCCTTATAGGGGCCGTTCAGAGGCCTCCAAAGCATAACCCTCATGATCGGGCTTCGTCAAACTCCTCAGCAGCATGTTTCCGAACAGGGCGCTGGTCCTGCTGCACCGAACAACTATGGATGTTACCGAACAGCAGGTTCGACCCCTTTAGCGGGTCACCTGCTCGGTGACCTCCTCCGGAGACTTCCGAACAGTCCTTCGCATCCTCACAGCGGTTACAAACCGTTGCGGGCAACGCGCCCCACTATCAAGAGGCGTGTTAACTACTTGGCGCCCCAACGGGTATCTGGACGTGTAACTTCTCCCGTTATGTGCGCCAATCAACACGTCCTTCCAGGCACGATCCAAATGCGTTACGATTATCCACCTCAGCATCCATGCCTATAAAACACACAAGTACAGGGCCATGCAGAGGTACGCTCTCACTCGCGCGAACATACCCTCACATACAAAAACCCCCTTGTCTCTCAAGTCTCTCACTGACTTTAGCATCGGAGGGTTTTTCCCGATTTTCATCGGGCCCCCCTGATCCTTTCTGGTGATTGCAGGACCCTCGTCCGCCTCTAGCGACTATCATCATCCCTACTCAAGTGTAGGCCTGATCCGCTCCGGCTCAATAAGGAAACCTCCACATCATTGGCACCATCTGTGGGAACGAACGAGAGGCTATGCGTTCTACCCGAGCGTCTCATCTTCATGAGACCCGCACACCCTTATCTTCACTGGGAGGCTGTGTAGAGGTATTCTTTAGTCCCACATTGAAAGATAGTGAGAACAAGTGTGTGCTTATCAGCAAGAGCCTCACCTCTTCTCCTAAGAGGGTCCTTTTAAATGACAAAACCCCAAGCATGATGACAATATCTCTTGGGAGGCATACTTAAATCACGTCTCTTCAACTTGTAATAGGAAAATTTTTATTATAACAGAATTTAATGTATACTGTAACAGTTGAAGTCAAAAATTTGATAGAGTTAACCTATTTGTATGTTACATAAAATTCTAAATAAAAGCATGATAAAATTTCTGTGAAAGATTTTTTTTTTTGGTACTTTTCTCTCTACGTGTATTCTGGGAGGAATCGAATTTTATAGTCATATTTAATATTAAGATAGATTAAAAATAAAATAAAAATATCTTCAAAATTTTACCAAATGACCATGTTTGATATTTAGATAAATCGAGAATAGAATAGAATTATCTTCAAAATTTTAAGATTATCTTTAAAATTTTGAGAATAACTTCACTCTATCTTCTATCCAAATATTAAATATTATCCATGTGATCCACTGTGGAGGACCGGCCAGGGGTCCGCTACGGAATCATGGCCTCTCCTGCGACGTGATCGGACGGCGGGGAGGACTGCATCTTTATCCGTGTAACGCAATGATCAGAGCTATGTTTCGGCATGATTAGGTGTCATTGGTTTTCATCATTCTTAGATCTGGGCGTTGATAACGTGGTCCTGCAGTCCATCACCACAGTTGGGCTGGGTGGAGGTCTGGCTGTCTGCTGTCTGCTGTGTTTTGGGGGGGGGTTAAGGTTAGTGCTGGGGTGCGGGGGGTCACAATGGCACGGCCCGCACGGGGGAAGGCGACAATTAGGCGGAGATCTTAGATTTTGTGGGTCGTTTTCGGAGAGATGTGGATATAAGTATGTAGCTAAATTTTAATTGATTTTGTTATGGTAGAATATATAGGTTATTAGGAGCTCGGACAGTAACCTGAGCCGTTTTGGTACATGAATGTGTACCTTAACTTAGTAGGGCCAATGGTAAACTCTTAGTTAGAGAGGGATATGGAGAAGATTAGATATTAATTTATTTTAGGAATCCAGTTAAACTAACCAAAAAAATTTCTAGTTGAGAAAGGATAAAACTAATTAGGTTAAATTATCCAAGTCTTTTAATTAGTTAGATAACACTACCCCACTTTTAAAATATAGAACTCGCTTTTTTGTTATCAAAATATTTTATGCTAAAAGTTAACTTATATCTGATTAAAATAATTAAAAGTTATTTAACCAATTATTAAAATGGTCTGTATTAATTAACTCAAAAGTTAACACATCTATCTTTAGAAATAAAATGAGACCAAATGAATAACCCATGTTGATCAAATCTAGATTAACCAATACCTTACCTGCCACAAAGGAAAATAATCCTAGGGAAATGACCACTTTCTTAGCCTATTCAGGGATATATTCTACCCCACCCTGAGGTAGCCCTTGCATGTTAATTACCTCACCTTAACTCTGATAATCTCAAGTTAATTTATACTATCTACTCAAATTCGATTAAATGTTAATTATATCTCATTGACCCTCTCTTATCTTAAGAGTAAATCGCTTATTAAGTGGCCACCAGGGGTATGCTGTGATAATTTTATCGACCTCAGATGAAATAACATTACCACCTAGATAACAAGGGATAATTTTTTTTAAACTTCAAAATAATTTAAATAAAAAATTAAATTAAATTACACCAGAATATCTTTACCCACTAACCGACCCAAACAACTTCCTTGGCTACGCTGCACGGACCACCGACTAAAACAGGGCCGGTGGCCGTGGGTCAGGTACGTTTATCCGTTGCGTAATGTCTATATAGTTGATCACCTTGGTCCAACAAAAATGGCAAGCAATTAATTTGGGATCACTTACTACGTATCATCTTCGTAATTTGTCGAAGAGAAAGGTTTGTTGCACTTTCTTGTTGCATTTTTTATGTATTTTTATACTTCTCATTGGATAGACATAGTGTGTTAATAACACATTAACCAATTAGAGAAGTATAAAGTGCACAAAAAATATACTTAGAAAGTGCAACAAGCTTTTCTCTTTGTCGAATAATGTTCCTGCAAGAATTATAAATATATTTGACAAGAAGTTTTGAGAAAGAGTGGACATGTTCCCGACAAAAACCATACAAAAGATGGCGCGGGTACGTGCGAACGAATTTATCATCTTTTTGACATCATGCATCTCGAATTAGCTAGTTGTACGTGTTATACACAATAATGATACAATTTTTTTAGACTACTATATAATATAAGCGCTGGCGTCATATTTCTATGTCAAATACTAGCTAGGATGACAACATAGAGTGCTAGGATCGCAAATAATTGAAGTCAAAAAAAAAAAAAAAAAGCAAACGTGCACGGTGCACCGTCCCTTACATGGTGACATCTATACGCACATCGACGTGCATGTGTGCGTAAATGTACACATAAATGTAAAAAAAAAAAGAGTAAATGTATACGTATACAGAAAACCCATATATAAGTTTTTAAGTTTTGTTTTAAAATAACATAGTTTGAAAATTTAATCAGGAGAATGACACCCTAAAACTTTTAATTCTCAATCATGGCACCACCGATTTCTTTGCTGGGAAATAAAACAAATTGTTTAGAATTTTAATTTTATATCTAAACGATATCTAATTAAGGTGAAGTTTTAAATACAAATTAATTGAAATATGATGAATTTTATAGTGATTTTAATTTATTTTTTAGAAACAAATTTTTATCGAGTCAAAATTATTCTAAAAATTAATAAATCAAATTAATTTCAATATCTATACAACAATAATTCTCGATATTATCATATCTAGAATCAACACATTTTTCTAAAAATTATAATAATCTATATCTCAATTCCGTTACTCAAATTCGTTGACTTTTTATTGATGTATCCGTCTCAATATAATGTATGCACATACATGTTTTAAAAACTATATTATTTTAAAACAAAACCCTAAATTTTACTAATGAAAGAATTAGAAGATGTATGCTCATTGTGTTCACTTGGTGAGTATTCATCGTTTCGTGTTTGAGTGGAGATCCCCTCCACCTGCGGGTGGAGGGGAGTCCATCAGTACAACGACGGGTGGAAGGTTTTTTAGGGTTGACCCTTATATTGTTTTTTTTTTTTTTTACCCAGGACTTCACTCAAAAAAATCTTCGACCCGCCGTTGTACTATAGAGTCCCCTCCACCCAAATCTCTACTCTCGGTTTGACAAGAGGTTAGTTTATCCATGGGTAAATTACCCGTGGATGGGCTAACCTCCCTTTTACCTGCTACTCAGTTTGACACGAAATATTTATCCGCGGGTAAAAATCTTACCCCATCTCGCGAGCTAGGGTGGAGATACCTACGAAATAGGTGGGTAACCTTGGTTAGGCCAACCCTCCCTGCCAAATCAAAAAATTGAGTTTACCCAGGAGTACCCCTGTTTTAACTAGGGTACCCCTTGTCAAACCGGCCGATCGGATTTCGAGCTCGCACTGTGCATGCTCTCCCTGCACTGTGTAGTTTGGGTTTCCAAATACGTCGTTGCATGGTGGCATGGCCGGCGGCCGGCGGCGCCCCGTCTGTTCGTCGAACACGCCACCCATCTGGGCATGCGCCTCCGACCCAGAGTCCACTAGGAGTCCCACTCGGGCCACTCCCCAGTGCTCAGGTGGCGACCCTCGCCGGGAATGCCGACGGCGGCAAGGACAAAGGCGTGGGGGCAACGGCAGCTGCTTAAAGACCGGACACGGAGAAGGAGCAACGCCTGCCTCGCGCGCGTGCCCGAGCAGGTGCCGTGCTGTGCTGAGGCATGCCAACAAAAGTTGCCGAGAAAATAGCGAGAAAGGAAGAGTGCGCGGGCATGCATGGGGGGTTGGGGACCGGCGGGGTGTGGGGGTGTGCGCGCGGGGCGAGAGATTCGCCGATGGAGTGTAAGAGAAGGCACTGCCGGCTTGGAATTAGATAAATCTCACATCATCCATCCTCTCACTACTCTCTCTTCCTTTAATTGTTCCCCCACCTGATCAGTAGGATGTTCACCTCCCGGGGGGTCATACCTAACCCATCAAAGACAAAACGAAACCCCGCGTCTAGCCCACAAGACACTCCATCCCGCATTAATCTCCCCAAATTCCTGCCTTCTACCACTAGGGTTTCCCACTGGTCGTCCATGGTTAACTTCTGTCCTAGTTCACGTCAATAAGTTTCTTCTGGGGTATTAGTTAATTTCCGTGTCTTCCATCCGCGTCGTCCAAACCGCCATGCATACCCTGCTTTGCAAATCCTTGGCTAGCTAAGAGGAGTACATAGACATAGACCCTTGGTCATGCATCAATCACAACTGGGCACTTATTCTTGTTGGCATCAACCATATATTTCTATGGCGATCTTATTTTCATGTCTCTAGATCTCGGGTCTTAGGCCCTCCTGCAGAGGATCTGGGGCATGTACTGGACCTGGGGCCAGTGGAGACGTCGACTACGTTCCTCTTGGGAGAGAAGTGCAGAAGGATAGTATTAATAACATTGCGACGAAATACCATGTACAGAGCAATGGGACAGCGAGATGCTTGTCTCCTTACGTATGTCAATTAATACGTTTCAGAAAAACCTGTTTAAAATGCGTCGCTACGTTGTACCATTAAGCTCATACGCGTGAGCCTGCTTGCGGCTGAAGCTTTGCTGGGGTGTTGCTTGCGTTTGTTTATTTGTGTTGTGTGTGTGTGTTGGAGAGAGAAGGGGGGGAGGGGCATCAAGTGTACTGCGCAGTTGCCTTACAACTCAAGCAACCTTCCAATTCCCTACTCTCTCCCTTTCTTTCTGTCTCTCGCTCTCCTGCTCCCTCCCTTCCCTGTCGAACCCTCCTCATGGAATCATCATTTCAGCAGCCCATGTGGAGACCCCATGTGAGTTCTTATCACCTTCTTCCCCTTAATTTCCTCATTTTGCATATTTTCCAGCTTTTTCCTTCGGAATATACGCCCCCCTTGCATTATTATTCCCCAAGAAAAATATACACACCCATTATTATGATCATTATCTCATACCTCTTGCAGTACTCCACAAGCAAGAACGGGTTTTCCTCCTCGGAAGAAAACGGAGGGCATGCACCCAGTTAGGGTAGTCCTGTCCCCGTTCCATCCTGCACCGTGGTCTGTCATTTTTTGAGGATTTGCATTTAACTCTCTTCATGCTCCAGTTACAGGCGTGTTCATATCTAACAAGATTTCTTGTACTCTTGGGATAAAGAAGCTGGGAAACGGGTATCCAGCTTGGGGGCTTTTGGACGTTGCTGCCACCGTAACAGCTGTGAAGGGCCGTTTCTTTGCTTTTGCTTTAGTGCCCCAAACCTAGAAAACAAATCCAAAGGTTACCCTTCAGATAGCTTTATCAAACTAAATTGGTTCCCTTCGCTATATTTACCCTCTCTCTCTCTCTCTCTCTGCCCCTGAACCCATCTACCTCTCTCTATGATCTGATACGTGTTTGGCTTAATGTGGCATAGGGTTAAAAGTGTGGGTGTGTGTGAAGCAACTTTTCCTTTTGTCATCGGCTTCAGTTAAAGTGGACGGAATTCCGGTGTTTTTTCTCCTTCTTACCTGGTTAAAGTGGTTTTTATAGCTCCCTCCCGTACTCTTCCGTTTCTTCTCTTCACCATCCCCACCCATCCCCCTCGCACCTTTCTTGTCCCTCTACTCCAGTACTCCTCTCCCCTACGCCTCAGAGTGCCCAACTTGCTCACTAACTTTCTTTTCTTCACAGTGGAATATTAGGGTCTTATATCTTTTTCATGAGTGGCACATCACCTCCACTAAGATTTTTCTTAATGTATAGATTATATAAGTACATGTACATCCTTAATTTTTGTGGATAAAATTAAATAAGATGAAAGAAAAATATGGTATGATAACATGCCTCTTCTTCATCTATATTATGTAATTTTTACAAGAATAACGGTTTGGTTTCTTATAGAATTTTTATAGTTTGGATTGAAAGGAACTTGGCTGCTTGTCGTAGAATCTGTTCTTGCCCTCCACGTGGTGTCAAATTTCCTCGGTCAAGTGGTATATTCTACCATGCCCTCTGGGTAAAACTTGGTGGTATAAGATAAATTCACTCCCTAAATGCCAGCTGAACGGAGGCTAAAATTCCTTCGGCATGGCTGGATCTCGCGTAGGCTCTGATAGTGCCCTTTTTTGTTAATCTTATATCACCTGCTTCTTCTGATCCTCTGCTGCCACTACTGCTGCTGCTCCTCCTCCTCCTGCTGCTGCTGCCGTTGCTGCTGCTTCGGCTACTGCTGCTGCTGCTTCTTCGACACCCTTTCCTTTCTTGTTTCCTATTTGAACCTTACTGCCTCTGAAACGAGGAGTCATGGGTACAACCGCATTAAAGTCCAGCCGGAGCTCTGAATAAGAAGTGATGAAGATGAACGTCTCCAGATTCTCCACAGAATGAACTAGCCATGAATAGGGGCCAAATAAGTTCAATCAGCATCCCCGACCTCATCGATGGAAAGCTCGGAGAGCATCAAAGGCGCGGATCAAAGCAGTGCCCTAACTGTGGCCACAAGCTCGAAAGCAAACCGGTATGAGAAACAGATGGATGAACTGGTATTGCTTTTAACCAGCTGGTTACCCCTGAAATAGAAGAGAAAAACCAAAAGTTTCCTTCTGTCACAGTAGCCATTTGAATTCTACTCCCGTAGTAGCTTCGCGATATGAGACCTTGGAGAAGAAATGATCATGAAGTGGTTTTCTGACTATGCATGTGAATTATATGTAGGACTGGGTCGGGCTGCCAGCAGGAGTTAAATTTGATCCGACGGACCAGGAACTCTTAGAACACCTCGAAGCCAAGGTGACGTCTGGAGATTCGAGATCTCACCCTCTAATTGATGAATTTATTCCCACAATAGAAGGAGAAGATGGAATCTGCTATACCCATCCCGAGAAACTTCCAGGTCAGAAAATTAACTCATCCCCCACCCCGCGCCTGCGAATGGAACCTGTTGTTCTTCGTGGTTTTAACAGTCAAGAAAGGGAAGGAAAGCAAAGAAATTAAACAATAAGCTAGAGAGCATATGCTTCCATATTGATAGATGCTATCCTTTAATCTACAACGGGCTCAAATTCGTTCATCTCCTGATGTTACTTCTACATATATTCTAAAGAAATCCCAGTCCCCTCCGACTTCTTCCAGTACTTGCTGCCTCCATTCACTTCTCATGAATCTCCTTTTTGGCCTTTGTTTAATTTAGGTGCTACAAAAGATGGCCTGAGCAAGCACTTCTTCCACAGGCCATCGAAGGCCTATACGACGGGGACCAGGAAGAGAAGGAAGATCCAAACTCTGCAAGGTGGGGAGACAAGGTGGCACAAGACGGGCAAGACGAGGCCGGTGATGGTGAACGGGAAGCAGAAAGGATGCAAGAAGATACTGGTGCTCTATACCAACTTCGGGAAGAACAGGAAACCCGAGAAGACTAACTGGGTAATGCACCAATACCACCTGGGACAGCTGGAGGAAGAGAAGGATGGGGAACTCGTGGTCTCCAAGATATTCTTCCAGACGCAGCCAAGGCAGTGCAACTGGTCGGCGAGGAATGGTTCTGCCGCCGCCCCAGACGCTATGGAGTCGGTGACGAGGGATAGTGGAAGTGCGAGTTCTTCCTCCAAGGACGTCGTGAGCCAGAGGGATGACCAGATGTCTGCAGGTGGGATCTCAGGGTACAACGCCATGGATGTCCATCATATGAATTCTGATGATTTCAGCTTCGAAACATTCGGCCGAGGCTTTAATGAGGTAAGTCTTTTTCTGCTCAATATATCAGCATGGGCTTAATTTGTTTACAATAATGACGTCGGCAGCATGTGCGCTGGAGTTTAATATTACAACAATTGAAACGAGTTCTCACCCCTCACTCCCAAATCCTTCCATCAAAACGAACCAGTATGCAGTTTGGAATCAAGAGATTAAAGAAACTAAAAAAACTCCGTTCCAAGGCAATCTTGGTTAATTAATTTTCCAGACTGGGCAGGCAATGTCCAAGATCGTTCTACAATTAATCACTGGTTTGATCAGCTAGCTTATTGGCTGGAGTCGATCGGATCGCGAGCTTTTCTCTTTGCGGATTTTGAAATTAACCTTTTTTCTCAATTACTCTTGTTTCTTTTTCCTTTTTTTTTTGTTTACTCAGGAATGAAGTCTTCTGTACATGGATATTGCATCTTCTGCAATCTGGAGCTGGTTCCTGATCATAAGATCTCTAATACGCTTAATTAATTAGATCCACCGGTTGACTCGTATAGCATATAAAGTTGGTGGAAAACTGTCGATAGAAATGAAAGTAATAATATATACCAAGCTTGTTATTATATATCATGATCATCATCATTATTATTTAGCTGGTATATTTTTTCTGCGAATTTAGGTGTGTACATTAGCTTGCAGCAAGATAGAATGCATGGCCAAGCTAAAACAGGAAAGCAGCGGCCAGTTTATTCACTCATTCCTCCAGGAAGATGCATATGGCAGTACTCTCTCAGTTTTCTTTTTTTTTTTCCCCCTCGTTTCTGCGCCATCTTGCTTGCATTCCGTCAACTCTTCCCTTCTCTACTCATTAACTGCGTTCCTGGAATAATTGGAAAAGTAGCAAATTTCAAGGATGAACTTAGGTTATCTACATGATATTTATTGTATGACGAAAATTTAGTGCACAAGATTTACACTTGCACATTTATTTCTTACTTCTCATTAGATAGGTACATTGTGCCCTTAGTACATTCACCAATGAAAAAATAAGAAGTGCAAGTGTAAATTCAAATCTCAAATGCAATAAAATTTTCACTTGTTCACACCCCCAACCCATGATATCTTTTTCATAATATGTAGAAATATATATTACAATGTCAGTTTTATAATAATGATGAAGTAAATTGTACGAATTTTTTTATTAATTAAAAACATGTTTCTTTCTCTTTTTTAACCAAAAGAATTATTCTATATTGTAACCTATGTCATTATTATTATTATTACAAGATTAAATTTATAATAAATCTTTTTTTTCATCATTTAAACTTGTGTAGAGAAGTTTTAAGTCAATCTAGCAAAGAGAAGAGGTGGCCCAAAAGAAGACACATATAATTCTGACAGAAATCATGATGAAAAGCAGCTGAAAGAAAGAATTTTCGTCGAGCAGGTGGGAATGGGAGATGCAGCAGCGGTGAACCAGCGAAGGCAGCCCGACGCCGGCACGTGCGAGGAGCACGAAGAGCAGGAGCATCGGCAGCACCTGGTCCATGAGCAGCAATGCCAAGCTGTCGCCGCAGCCGCCTTCCACGTCGGCAGGCCCAGTAGCCTTTTCCTGCCTCCCGCCATCGTTCTCGACGACCCCTTCGTCGTCTCAAGAATGCTCGTCCACGACAAGTTCCAGGTATTTAGCTGCCCCAAGAAACCTTAATCTTTCTTCTTGGCATGTGTTTTCTTCCGCCGTCCCACCAAACAACATGGCCACATTGGCCCAGGCCCTGGAGAATTGTTAATCCCCTGGGTCGCACGCGCACGTACGGTACGCGTGTGGGCACGCAATATATAATATATATATATATATATATAAAATTATGGGAGAGCGTCAAAATCTTAGTTCGAACTGATGTTTATAAAGAGAGTACGTTGTGGGTACTCTTCTCTGTTCGTCAGAAGCGACACACCATGCCCTTGGCTTGTGCCCAGGTGTGTATATATATATATGCATCCCTTAGTAGGAAGCTGATAACATAAGTGCATTACTTCTTTTCTCAGTATATCCTTCTTCATTTACCAACCAAATACCAACACACTGCATTACATGTTTGAAGGGGTCTATATCGCCTCGTCTGATTGTTTATCCAACCTCAATTTGATAATGTCAGCCTCGCAGTAACTCTCGTTTTCTTCTTTCTTTCCGTCCCTTTTGGATTCCATGTTTGACAGCAGCAGCAACCGCAGCATCACAAACTGCTGGAGAGGCCAACTTCAGGTCTGGAAGAACTGATCTTGGGTTGCACTCCGACAGACATCAAAGGAGTATGTTGCCTCTTTAATTTGAAATCCTTCCTGTCCTCCCAAAAAGATCAGGTCACCAAAGTTAATTTAGCATTCCTGATATGACTCCGATCCTTTGGGGGCTTTCATGCTTAAAAATAATAACTTAAGGACTGTGACTGTGAGCTGATTTTAAAGACATTGCAAGTGAAACAACAATTCTTCGTGGCTATGGCTAGGTAGGGGTGAACTCGGTTCAGTTTAGAAGGAGTCTTCTCTCAAACCAAACCAAATAGAAATGGACTCTCAACTTGAATCAAACTGAGTCAATTTATTTTGAAATCAAACCAAACCAAACCCGTTTACTTTGATATGGTTCGGTTTAGACCGAAATATATTTAAAGTCTCTATTAACACATTTATCTCTCAATAAATACATATTTGTTGTAATTTTTATGAAGATGAAATGTGAAAAATAGCAAGACGTAATAATAAGTTTAACTTAGAAGATTAAATTATCTCTAATTATATAATAATTTACTATTATATATGGAAGAACAAGTACAAAATTTATAATTTTTATAAATATAATAGTAATTTGATTTATTCACATTGAATCGATTTACTGGGGTTATAAATCGAATCAAATCAAAATTATGAATTTTAAACCAAATCAAATTGAACTGCAATAAATAGTGTCCAACTTGAACCAAACTGATTGATTTAGTTTAATTTTAGGAGTTGAACCAAACCCTCAACACCAATTTATCCGGGGACACAAATAAACACTTTTAGAATGACTAATCGCCTATTCATTCTTCTCACCAGCGGCCACTACATAGTCTGAAGCCTGAACTATCTGAAGGGAGTATATGCACACTTTCTTAATCGGTACACTCGGGCCTTTACTGATCATTATTGAGCATTTCAGTGTATAGCCCTTTCCATTTTATTATCGCACCTGCATGGGAAAGAAGGAAATGGCTCACAGGCGTTGGCTTTTGGTCGGGACAACCATGCCTCCCTTTTTGATTGTCTCCGAAAAGAGCCTTAACATCTCAGGAGTCTATCCATACTTATTCTGATATCCAGAGAGAGATCTTTATATCCTGCAGTGGGGTTGTCATTCCCACGAATAAAACGATGTCTTGACCACGACCATCACCTAATCAAACCCTCGATTACCGCGACCATGATAAAAACAGAACCTTCCTTTCTCTCTTTCACCTATGAAATGAGTTTTTGTTGTTTTCCTTTCAGACCGGATAGCACCATTTTTCCTTCTTTTGTGAAATTCCGTGAAGAAAGAAAAGGTAAAGATAAAGAAAAGAAAGATACGCAAGGTTAAAAGAAAAGAAAGATACGCGCTTTTCATGTGTAGCCACCTTGCAAGCATGTTTACAAGAATTCTTTTCGCTTTATCCTTCATCCTGTGTGAGCGTTTGGCCCTTTTGAAGACGTTAAAACCCTGGGTTATGGCTGTGCCATGACTTTTACTAAAGCTAACTTCACTGCATGCATATTTTGTTCTTCCAGGAAACATCGATTCCAAGCACCCAGGAGACAGAATGGCTGAAGTACTCCTACTGGCCAGACCCTGACAACCCGAATCATCATGGGTAGTAGTAAATGAGAGAAGAAAATTTTTCACAAACCCAGCTGCATGCTGCAGGCAACAAAATCGTATCCAGTAGCGGCTGTTTCTGAAGAATATTGGCAGCCAAAAGAAACCCTCATTTCAGTTTACTATTTCTCTTCTCGTTCCCTTATTTGCACATACGTACGGTAAGGAATATTGCAGAACTAAGCTACACGGCGATCCAAGTTCGACAGTGGAAATTAAGGGAGGGATCCTGCTGGGAAGAGAAACGAAGGCAAACAAAAGACACAGAAAAGCTGCTCGTATTGCTGGGTTAAGCTACGCCAGCCGGTCGACCATCCATCGAAGATTAATATCACCATCGTCATCGCCATTAATTTCACCTCGGCCACCATTGGCTATCATATATATCCTTGTTGAAGTATATACATACAGTTATACATTCACTATCTACACCTCCTGTTCTCTTCCTAGTAGATATTTCGAATCCGACAGCTAGAAGAAAAGGATATATACATATGCCCAGAAGAAGCGCCTGTTCCGTACGTCGTGCATCTGGATGCATGCTGTTCGTACGTACGTTTGCTGTTAGCTATAGTCTGGTTATGGATCTTCTCTTCTTTCTTTCATTGTTTCTTTAGGTCGTTGCTAGGTTTGGAGGTCTGTTCTTCTCTATTAATTTCCAGGTATAATTATTGTATAGAATGACAGGCATATATGCATGCTGGCAGGCTCGACCTGCATTCACACATCTTCTTCGTTATATATTCTCATTCCTCGATCTGTTTAATTAGGAAGCTTCCATGTGGGTTAATCAATTCTTCACCGATCACCTGTTTCCAAGTATGCATCATGTGTCTATGATGGATTACATCAGAATTAACATATATAGTGACTGTTTTCTGAAGATTAATTAGTTTAAAGAGCGAGAGGAAAAGAAGACCACATGAGCAAATATACCCACGGCACATATAAAAAGACCTCGTACGACGCAAAAAAGTGATTGCCTAGCATTTTGTAGTAGCTACAAAGGCGGGGGTGTATATTGTTCTTTCTTTGCTCCAGATCTCCTTGTTTGCATTTGCAAATGATTATTAACGAAAGGAAAGAGTCATTTGGATGGCATCTTGTGACAAGAACAAAGAATACTTCCTTGGTGTGAACAAGCCAAGAATATGGGTCCTCGGCAATTACAAGGTGTGAGGAAGGAAACCCATGTGGATCATCTTTAAAGCAAAGCATCTACGTACAGAACCCTGCTTTATGGTATGCTAGCTGCTGTGTGCAAATAACAAGCGAAATTATTCTGGGGCTGCGTTAATGATAACTTAGCTAATAGGTCTGCTTGTAGTACTGTTCCATATATCTGAGAGCAGTGACGCAAGAGGCGAGGAAGGAGTTGTGTTGCCGCGTGTTGGGGTTCTTCGTTTTTATCTTTGGACATGTTTGTGTGGGAGGCCTAAGAACTTAGCTAACCGAAGCTCATTATAGTGACCAGCAGAACTTCGCTAGTGAATATCCCCATCTCTTCTTTTCTCTCCTCTCCAAACTACATATTTTTTACTCAAATTTGCCATCGGTGCATCTTGGAGTTCACATTTGCATTCTGATAAAGACAGCCATATCAGGGACTAATGTGTGGTTGTATTTTGATATCTATAGTTGCATTCTGATATATGCGGACATAATAACTAAAATATGGACTTGGAATGATTAAAATATGGTTCCTATGGTTGCATTTTGATGTTCGGGGCAGCCTAGTATGGTTGCATTATGATGATTAGGACGACTTCGTTTGGTTGCATCTTAGTGATCATGTCCACAGTTGAATTCCGCTGCCCATAGTTGCATTTTGAATATGCTTTAGGATGTGATGGGATATAAATCTAGTACTGTAGTGGCATTTTAGTGTCTATAATTATATTCCGGTATAAAGTTGCATTTAGAAGAGGAAAAACATGAGAGGAAATAGGTTTTCCAAATTTGTGAAAGCAAAGAGAGAGAGAGAGGAAAAACATGAGAGGAAAACATATGAGAGGAAATAGGTTTTCCAAATTTGTGAAAGCAGAGAGAGAGAGAGAGAGAGAGTGGGGGGACAGATGGCGTGTCTCCATTGGTTACTAAAGTTCAGTTCTCTGTTACCATTAGGAGAAACAATTTTCCTGACTAGGACATTTCATTGGTCCGACGTTTGGACCCCATGTGTCAGCAAAATAGGGGGCCAATGTCTGACCAATGAGGTGCGATCTTACCTATTTTATAGATAGAAAGTGTATCTCTATTCATTGGTAGATTCAGAATTTTATTTTAATAGAGTCTTAATTGTGCACCAATATAAATTTAATGATGTCATCTATGGTGAAAATTTATCCTCTCAATATAATTTTTTTATCCAATGAAATCACAGGATCTCACTAAATATATATTAGATCCGCCCCAATCTCCACTATTAGAAGTCAAATAATAATGAACTACTGCGAGGGTTTAAGAGTGGGCTCTCTCCAGACTCAAATCATTTCAAACTGGACCACGTTCTGGAAGCAGCAAATTGATGGCTGCGTTCTGAGTAAATACACACCAGCCCACAAGGAGTTACCACTCGACCAAATAGTTGGGCAGTTCGACGGGCCCGCGAGGTTACTGTGGTATGTGGCCCAATCTCTCTTGTTTGGGCCTTATTTACCTAAACGAGGTATATCAGGGATAATATCTTATCTTATGATTTTTAACATATAGGATAATCTTTAAATGTTATATCTAATGTTTATGCATATACTCAAACGTGTTACTATTAGTTTGTCGTACGTCTTTGATTGGCATACGTATTTGTTACATGTATATCCAATATAATTATCAAATTAAGTATGCCATCCCGGTCGATTCCATCTATCGAATGTTTAGGCAGCGTTTGGTACTGATTTTTAAAATCCGAAAATAGACAAAAGCCGATTTCAATTCTGGCGCGTCTCACCTTCTGCTTTTGCCTCGTCCTCGCGTGTTTTGCGAGCACGGGCGACAAGGCGTCTCGACGCCCGCGTCCGCAAAACGCCTGTGACACAAACATTTTTCTTCTTTTTTTTTTATCAACCCCTCTTGCCGTGAAATCGGCAAAAATAGAGTTTCATCTGCTTTTCACCGAGGGAGAGAGAAGATGCGCTTCTCTCCATCTCTCTCCACGCCGCGAAATTGCCACCGGTGCGGAAGCCAAGCGAGATAGGTTCGTTTGAAATCGCTAGAGATTTGTCAAAGATTTTTATCTCAAAATCTCCCCTCGATTTGTTACCAGACGACGCTTTAGTCTTAATTCCTGTGCCTGTGGCAGATCAAAATCTTAGTAATCAAGTTAACTTAATCAAAACATTCAGCCAACTACCTTAGAGACAGCTTGTGCTTCGGGGAATTGGATTCCTTCCTGGGTCCAAACCGGGGAGGGGAACAAGATCTGAAGCGGGTAACCTTCTTCATTCATATAAGATTGCGACAAGATGACATTAGTATTCTGGTGATTGTGTTAGCAGTGCATTTATTTATACTAGAGAATATCGGGGGCGAGCATGTGTCGGGTTTGTAATTGGACTTCTCACCGATTTCTGATTTTTATGTGTCTGAAACGGATAAAATATATAGAAAGACAGACCCTCTCATCTACATTATTTCTGTAAATCAATCCTAATCACACCCACCGTGACTTTTTTTATTGTTTTTATTTTATCTTCCTAAGAACAGGAAGAATTTATGGCCTTCTGTCAGATTGAGGTGATAAATTAGCAGCACAAGGGTAATAATTAATCTTGAGAAGAATTTTTTGCAACTGTTGAGATGGACGAATATTATCTATCTTGGATATGAGGATAATATTAAAATGATTGATAAACTATATATATATATATATATATATCTCTCTCTCTCTCTCTCTGAGATACGTAATACTCGTCCGCCCCGTGTAAATTAAAAGTATGTTTCCATAGCCCTTTTCAATCTGGGGACGATTAATTGAAGCTGCCGACTTCAAGAAGTAGGGTTATATATACTTTAGTCCAACAGAATACTCCTACCAGGGCTCGGCCCATGTTGCTGGCTTCTCAGATCCGAAACCCGGCTTACCCAGCAGACAAAAGTTTCACAACCCGAATTGCATGCCCGATTTGCGTGTCTAACCTTATCCTGCAGAATATATATATACAGAGAATTAGTTTAACCTAGATATTAAAGTTATTTATTGATTATCTTCGGTTTCATGGCTAATTAATCAGGCTTCTAGCAAACAAGGGCAAAAGTGTGGGATGGCGATGCTCTAGCTACTCTTTAGCATAGTGTCTTGTAGTGCAATTTAATATGCTAGCTTTTTTGACAAGCTAGCACGTTGTTGTTTTGAAGCTCTAAAATACTTTGCATTATCATCTGTAATAATAGTTTAAAGAAAAAATTAATGAGGGGCCTTTGCTAGAGAAAGTGATTTATTTAATCTCTATCAGAATATTAGAAGCCACATAGTCATTACTAGTAATTCGTATGATTTAATTTTTAATTTTTATTTCAATTTTCAACATTTATGAGGCTCGAGAGATCGTTTCCGTTCTTTTGACGCCTCTTTTTTAAATTCATGTATTAAGGTAATATGTTTTTTCACTTGTAATATAATTTTTACATCATTTACAGTAAATATTAAGTTCTTTTATAGTAAATGTTATTACCTATTACAGTAAATATTATTCTTTGCTATAATAAATATTTCTTTTTATAGTAAGCATTGAGTATCTGTTACCGTAAACGTCAAGTGTCATTATAGTAAATATTATTTTCTATTATAATAGTATTTTCCTATTATAGTAAAGAACATCACCTATATTACCATACTTGCTAATGATTACGTCACTTAATATCATATCAATACTTATTGTAAGTGATGTCAAGAACATTTAGAGACATCAATAGTTACTGTAAGTGTTGTAAAAAATATATTGCAAGTGAAAAATATGTTAGGTGGTATTCTTTATTATAACCAAAAATATTACAATAATAGAAAATAACGTTTACTGTAACGAAACTTAACTGTAAAAGGTACACGATGTTTATTGTAAATAAATATTACCATAATAGAGAATAATATTTATTGTAACAGGACTTGACATTTACTAGAACAGTCAATAATGTTTATTGTAGAGGGACTTAACGTTTACTATAAGTGATGTAAAAAATATACTTAAATGAAAGAACTTAAAAAAGAGGCACCAAAGAACGAAAATTGTCCCTTGAGACTCATAAATGCTGATAATAAAAAATAAAGATTAGAAATTAAACCACACTAAAATGCAAGGACTTTGCGACTTTTAGTCTTCTGACAATGACTAAGAAATAAACCACTTTCTCTAACAAAGACTCCTAATTAATTTTCTCTAGTTTAAATGTCGACTAGTGTCATCTAAGATATTATAACAATCACTTACCACCTGTTGTATGATTAGAGAATATTTCAAATTTTTCATGACATAGGACAAATGATGTTCGAGTCTCCACCCTACACTGTGGGGATAGAGGAATGCGATGCATACTAATTGGGAGATGCTATTTCCACTCCTATAAACGAAATAAATATGGAGTGGATATGGATTTTATATATCTACTCTGAATAGTTAATCGAATAATTTATATCCATTTTGAATAGAATTCGAATACAAATAGATAATTTAATCAGATTGTTTTTAGATTTAGAGTAGATATGGATTAATTTTATCCACTTCACAAATATAAGTATTGATAAGAGAGGTGATCTAAAACATCATAAAAATCAATAAAATTTAAAAAAGGTGTTGATCACTATAGCATATTGATTACTATAACGACCATTAGATCTAGGATCACAAATGAACCACGTACTAGAGCTAGGATCTAATGGCCAAGAATGATCATTATACAGAGCGGATCTTGAATGGCATAGATCAACCATTTTTGTCTGCTTTGTTTATTATCAAGATATTATCTGAATCCGGAAATCACTCCGTTGAATACTTGTTAAATAGATAAAGTTTGTCTAACCAGATACAAATTTGGGTAAGACGCGGATATTTATTCGCCTGGCGATCGAAACAAACCAACTGCTCTAGATACGACCGGTCCCAAGAGTAGTACTAATATCTCGTCAATTCGCAACTCCTTTTTTTTTTTGGTCTTTTTATGGGTCACAAGTCCGAATTCCTGTTGCCATCAACAGTGCCCGGTTTTAAATGATACACGTAGAAAACACACCCACCGTCCGCTAGAGGCTTGAGAGGAAATTACCAAACAAATTAATTAACTTCATGCTCTCGTTCATGATTTTTTTTGTTTTTTTGTTCACAGAAACCCGGAAACTAAGGGATCTGCGATAGCATTCTAGTCCGAGGAGAGGAGAAAGCTGGTGGAGGAAGGCGGCTACAGGATCGTCGGCAACATCGGAGACCAGTGGAGCGACATCCTGGGTTACCCGGAGGGCGACCGCACCTTCAAACTCCCAGACCCCATGTACTACATTGGTTGAGCTCATGATGACGTCCTTAGCTGCTACCACTACTTAATTAGTAGGTCCTTCATGGCCAAGAAGGAGGAGGAGTTCAGTTCCTACTCAAATAAAACCTATGTACCAGCTTATCTTCTGGTTGGCTATGTCCAATGTAGTACTCCTTCCTCCACACCTGTCTGCTGCAGTAATCAATCTTCAGAATGTAACTAAATGGCAGGGTGCGAATACATATTGATACGGTCGTCGTCAGCCGACAATTTGGGTCGACGATATCAAGGATCGGCCATACCGACGAGCCGACAGTTAAATTGTCGGAAGTCGTCGGCGCAAGTTAGTCCGTCACCGCCGAGAACTAATTCAAATAAGCACTAAGTCCGGGCGCCCCCAGCCGGCGCCAGGTCACGCTTACCCTAGGTACAGACGAGCCCCGTAAATCACGACCCCCAGCTGGCCCATACCCGCTTTAGGCAAGCGGCTGTCAAGGCAGGACTCTCCCTGTCCAGCTGGCGAGGGCTCCCTGATTAGCGCCCCTGCCTGCACGGAGGCTCGTTCACCACCTTCCTTTTCTGTCCAAAGGGCCAGGCTCTTATAAAAAGGACAGAGATCCACAAGGAAAAGGTACGCTATTCGTAGCACAAAAACTCTCTCTCTCTCTCTCTCTCTCTCTCTCTCTCTCTCTCTCTCTCACGACTTTCTAACTTGATCGTCGGAGTGTCCGACCACCGAGGAGTCTCGGTGGTTCTTTGCAGGTTGGACTCACTCCTCAGACGACTGCGCGGCGCGACCAATCCCTCGGGGCCCACCCTGCTTGGCTCCGGCCGACGACCCTTGCTGATTTTCTCAGTAACATTTGGCGCCGTCTGTGGGAACCTGATACAAAAAGCTGTTCCTAATGGCACCCAAGGGAAAGGTCGCAGTTCGCCCGTCGGAGGAAGAAGTCGCCCTTACTAGTATTGCTGAAGGAGCAGCAGCTGGAGGAGCCTCGGGCGCGCGGGGGAGCAGGATTCGACGACCTCGTCGCGGCTCGATCGGGTCGAGTAGACACTGGTGCACCTTCAGCAGATCCTTATGAGGATGGAGCAGAATCAACAAGCTCACCCTCCTCGAGGCGAGGGCTCGACTCGCCAAGTAGAAGAAACACAAGGTAATCAGGGTGATACAGAAGCTCTCCATCGGCAGCAAGCGCCTCCGGCAATATCGGCAAGTCACGCCGAAGCGCAGCCGACGATAGTTGGGACTCCCACACTGGCAGTTAACCACGCCGACAACGCTCCTCCCGTGACGCCGGTAGCCGCAGCAGGGAATATGCCTAGGGCCGACCTAGCCGACCACTTTACGGCGGAGTCCACCCCTGTCACCATCAGCGAGTCCCCGTTCGATCCTCGGTGGAAGAACGATCTGCGGGAGATGAATCGGAAAATAGAAGCTCTGCAGCTCGGCACTCGCGCCCCATCCGTGGCGACGCTTCTCTCCACCTCGCCGTTCACAGAAGAAATCACATCGGCTTCGGTCCCACCGAAGTTCCAGCTGCCAAAGTTCCGACGCTACAACGGAACAACCAACCCAGTCCACCACCTCGATCATTTTCAAGGCCAGGTGGAAATGATGAATGTGACTGACGCTCTGAATGCAGGGCCTTCATGTCCACTCTTGATGATGCAACGCTACAATGGTTCAAGGCGTTGCCGGCGCGATCGGTCTCCTGCTTCTCGGACCTGGCCCAAAGGTTCCTCGACCACTTCTACAACACGGTGCAGCACTCGTTGTGCACCGACGACCTGTGGCTGGTTTCTCAAAAAGAAAACGAGATGTTTCGAGACTATGCGAAACGCTTTCAGATCGAGGTGATGAAAGTGGTGGACCTGGACTTAAGAACGGCGGTCAACATTCTGACCAGGGTATGCACTGACGGAGCATTTGTGGCGTCGATCGCCAAGAAGCCACCGGTAAGCCTCTCCGACCTCCTCTCTCGGATGCAGAAATACGTCCGCCTGGAATCAACCCTGGGAGCCGCTGGGCGACTGAAGCGGCCGCTGGAGAGGGGAAGCACGAGCTCGGTGGCAAGCGAAAAAAGGCCGAGGAGGGAGGAAGCACGCGGAGACAGGCGCCGAGACTCAGAGGACCGACGAATGTCTGACCGACGACCCGACGAATATCGTCGCGTAAGGGATCTCCCCCGGTTCGGGAGGCCACCGTCAGAAATCCTCCCCGTCATCAAGAAGCTACCAGAGTTCAGGCGACCGGAACCCATCACAAGGCCTCCATCGGGACGAGGGGCCGAGCTATACTGTGAGTACCATAAGGTTTCGGTCACCTAACAGACCAATGCAGGAGCCTGAAGATGGAGATATCGGAGATGTTGCGCCGAGGGATAATCGGAAAAGACGTCGTCGACGGCAAACCAAAAGACCGTGATCAAGACGGGGATCGCGAGCGCGAGGGAAAGGCGCCGTCCTGGTCCTCGCCGGCGGATCTGCGGGTGGCGGCGACAGCAGCAGAAAAAGAAAGGCGTACGCGTCAGCCGTCGTCCTCGGGATTCACCAGCCCAACCTGGAGACAATCACCTTTTCTGCCGACGACGCAGTGGGGCTAAACTTCCCTCACGACGACGCGCTGGTCATCCATGCCGACATCGACGGATACACCGTGCATCGCATCCTCATCGACAACGGAGCAGCGCCAGATATCCTCTTTTAAACGGCTGCTTCCTGAAGATGACGAACCTGAGCACGGAGCTCAAACCGTCGCCACACCTCTGTTTGGGTTCAGCGGAACTCCGGTCACCGCCGAGGGTCCATCCGGCTCAAAGTAACACTGGGAGCCCGTCCTCGGCACGTAACAGTTGAGGTCGACTTCTTGATTGTGAAAGTAAAATCGGCCAACAACGCGATTTTTGGGCGCGGTCTGCTCGGAAAGCTCGGAGGGGTCCCGTCAACATACCACCAGAAGCTGAAATTTCCAACTCCAAGCGGGGTGGGCGAAGTTGTCGGGAGTCAGGCCGAGGCGCGCCTATGCTATGTTAACTCTATTAAAGCTAAAGAACCAGCTATTCCTGAGTACGTACCTGCTGTGAATGACGCCCCAAAACACGAGCCAGTAGAACTAACTAAGCAAGTAAAAATCAAAAGCGGACTTCTAATCATCGGGACCGAACTCAAAGAGTTGGAGGATGACCTCACCACATTCCTCGGCCAGAGTGGCAACGTTTTCGCTTGGTCTGACGACGATCTTCCGGGAATAGACCCAAGCATTATCCGGCACCACTTGAACGTGCCCCCGAGGCCCGACCTATCCGGCAAAAGAAGAGGCCCCTGTCAGCCGAACGACAGGAAGTGGTTGAAAACCAGTTGACAAAATATTTGCATGCAGGTACCGTTAGGAATTCATTCTATCCAACCTGGGTCGCCAACGTCGTCCTAGTACGAAAGGCAAATAGCAAATGGAATGTGTGTGGACTTCACCAACCTAAACAAAGCCTGCCCAAAAGACAGCTTCCCCCTGCCGCGGATCGACCAGCTGGTCGACTCAACTGCCGGACACGAGCTCTTAAGCTTCCTCGACGCATATTCAGGCTATCACCAAATAAGAATGGCCCCAGAAGACGAAGAAAAGACATCTTTTACCACTGAGAGAGGTTTGTATTGCTTTACCCGTATGCCGTTCGGATTGAAGAATGCAGGAGCAACATACCAAAGATTGGTCAACAAAATGTTCGAGAAACAGATTGGCAAGACCATGGAGATATACATCGATGACATGCTGGTAAAAAGCCGACGAGCCAAGGACCACGTCAAAGACCTAGCCGAAGCTTTCAAAGTATTGAAGCTCTACGGGATGAAGCTGAACCCCGAGAAGTGTGTCTTCGGCGTCCGAGCAGGAAATTCCTAGGGTATCTCGTCTCACAACGAGGCATTGACGTCAACCCCGACAAAGTCCAAGCCATCCTCGACATGACGGCTCCGAGGACAGTCAAAGAGGTACAGAGACTTAATGGCAGGATAACTGCTCTTAGTAGGTTCATGTCCAGGTCAGCGGAACGTTGCCGACCTTTCTTCGAGATACTGCGGAAGGGTCGCTTCGAGTGGACCGAAGAATGCCAGGGGCCTTCGACGAACTGAAGGAACACCTAGCGAACGTCCCGACGTTAAGCAAGCCATGCGACAACGAAGAACTGCTGTTGTACCTATCTGCGACGGACTATTCCATCAGCTCGGTGCTCGTCCGGGAAGAAGATCGAGTCCACCTCCCGGTGTACTATACGAGTAAGGCGCTATGAGGAGCCGAACAGCGTACACCAGCCTTGAGAAGCTCAGTTACGCTCTCATCATGGCAGCCCGACGACTACGCCCGTATTTTCAAGCACACAAGATCGTTGTCCTCACCGACGCTCCGCTCCGACCATTTTCGAGCGACCCGAGTCCTCGGGAGGTTGGCGAGGTGGGCCGTCGAGCTCGGCGAATTCGATATCGAGTTCAGGCCCCGGGTCGCCATCAAAGCCCAGGCCCTCGCGGATTTCATTTCCGAAGGCACCGCCCGGGCAGCGATGGACGAAGAACCCAACGAGAGTTGGAAAATTTTCGTCGACGGTGCCTCAAATTCCAATGGAAGCGGTGCAGGCGTAGTAATGCGCTCTCCCGAGGGCCTCGACTTAAGGTACGCAGTTCGTTTCCGTTTCGAAGCATCTAACAATGTGGCAGAGTATGAAGCGGTGGTGTCGGGGTTGAAAATGGCAAAAACCCTTGGAGCAAAGAGGATACGCATTCACAGCGACTCCCAGCTGGTCGTCGGCCAAGTGTCCCAGATGTTCGAAGCGAAGGAGGCAAAGCTCGCCTTGTACAAAGCCGAGGTGCTAAGGATGATGGCAGAATTCGACTCAGCGGAGCTCATAAAGATACCAAGGTCCGAGAATGAACAAGCCGACGAGTTATCGAAGATAGCATCGTCGGCACTAGAGTCGCCCCCATCACTGTTGATAGAAGAGTTGACGATTTCAGCCATAGCGGCCAGAGATATGATGATCGTCGACATAGGGACGACGTGGATGACCCCGTTAATAAATTTCCTCAGGGACAACGTGGCGCCGGAGGACAAAGACGAGGCCGAGAAGACAAGGAGACGATCGGCCAAGTTCTTCATCCTCGGCAACAATTTATATCGAAAGGGATTTAGCTATCCATACCTCCTATGTGTAGATCCCGCTGAAGCCGAGAAAATCATCGACGAAATACACGAAGGTACGTGCGGTTCCCATGCAGGCCCCAGATCCTTGGTAAGGAGAATAACACGACAAGGGTATTGGTGGCCGACGATGCTTAAAGACGCCGAAAAGTATGTCAGAAGCTGCCGACAATGCCAACTATTCGGCAGAATCGACCGACGACCCCCGTCAGAGCTCACCAGCATAAACTCCCCATGGCCATTCGCGCAATGGGGAATGGACATCCTTGGACCATTCCCCCCAGCAACCGGCCAAAGGAGTTCATTATCGTCGGAGTGGATTATTTCACTAAGTGGGTCGAAGCCGAGCCCCTGGCCAAAATCACTGACACCAACGCTTGGGGCTTCGTATGGAAGAACATCATCTGCAGGTTCGGCCTACCACGAACGATCATCACCGACAACGGGAAACAATTCGACAACATCAAATTCCGTAGGAATTGCGACGCACTCGGATCGAGCATAGGTTCTCCTCAGTGGCTCACCCACAATCCAACGGGATGGACGAGGTCACCAACCGGACGATCTTGGACGGGCTAAAGAAGAGAATAACAAGCCACAAGGGAGCTGGGCCGACCAGCTTCTACACGTGCTTTGGGCATACCGGACGACCCCAAGGGAGGCCACTCGTGAGTCGCCTTTCGCGTTGGCCTTCGGGATGGAGGCCGTATCGCCTGTAGAAATGCTCGTCCCTTCAGCGAGAGTTCTCGGATTCGACGAAGAAAGTAACAACGATCCCTACGCGCCGAGCTCGACCTCATAGACGAGAGGCGGGGAGGGCCGCTACGAGGATGGAGGTTTACCAAAGAAGAATCAAGAAAAGCTTCGACCAAAAAGTCAAGCCATGGCGCTTCGGCGTGGGAAGCCTCGTCCTGAGAAAACTCGCCGTCTCCGAACCAAAGTCAGCCGTCGGAAAGTTATCGCCGAATTGGGAAGGACCTTACAAAGTCATCGATGATCTCGGACAAGGTGCGTATCGACTATCAGACCTCGACGGGACGGCCCTGCCGAGGACATGGAATGCCGAGCATTTACGACGATATTTCCCATAACGAGGTCGTTTCGGCACTCTAAACGAGGTTGCTTCGACACAACGACGAGGTCACTTCGGCACTCTGACGACGAGGTCGCTTCGGCACTCTCGAAACGTAAGCCCGAGGTCTTTTCGGCACTCTCTAAACGTAAGCCCGAGGTCTTTTCGGCACTCTCTAAACGTAAGCCCGAGGTCTTTTCGGCACTCTCTAAACGTAAGCCCGAGGTCTCTTCGGCACTCTCTAAGCGTAAGCCCGAGGCCTCTTTGGCACTCATCAAGTATGAGGTCGCTTAGGCACTCGCTAACGTGGTCGTTTGTGCCCTCTCACCGACGAGGCAATTCTGAGCACACATGTCGACAAGTTCATTTGAACAATCGCAAACAATGGGATAGACAGTCGTCGGCTAGGAACTAAAAGAATACCGTGTATTCTCACTGACGAGGATTACAGTGTGCATAAAGAAAGGCAACTATTCCTCATTCAAAACGGCCTCAGCTGCCTGGTCGAGGGAACGATCAATGGCCGACTCCATGGCCTCGTCCACGACAGCGGCGAACTCCTTGCCTCCCCCCTCTGTGACCTGGTTGTCGCCGTCGCCGTCTCCAGCAAGAGTCGCTCCCGACAAGTCGAGGTCGGGATACAACCCCTTAACCTTAGCAAGGCAGTCGTCATATCCTCCCTGGAAGAGGTCGCCGATCTCATCCTGAAGCTCATCGGAGTTTGCGGTACTCCTCTATCGCCTTCTCCCTCTCCTCAGCAACGAGACGTGAAAAGTTGTTCTTCGTCTCCTCGTGGGCCGCAATCTCGTCGTATTGCGCCTTCTTCACAGCTTCAAGGGACGCCTGGAGGGCGCCCTCCCTCTTTTTTGCCTCCTCCTCCAAGCGGAGACTACGGGCCTTCTCGGCGGCCACAAGCTCCTCAGCCTCGGCGATGCGTTTGTCACAGGCCAGCCTCTTCACCTCAGCTCGTGCACGAACGCGTCGAACGCAGCCAGCTGGCTCAGCATGCCATGATAGAATTCATGCACGAGCCGACGTGCAGGGCGGCCGAGCGTTTCAGCCTTAACCTCGGCGGCAAGGCTCGTCGGCCCCACTCGACGGGGTCCAAGGAGAAGCGAGCCTGAGTCGGAACTGAGGTGTCGGGTGCCGTACCCGACGACGCTGGAGCTGGGCGCTTCTTCGGTCTTTCTTCGGCCGACGGGACGGCTCCCGAGCTCTGACGGCGTCGAGCAGTCGGCACCGGTGGTGGCACGGCCTCGACATCGCGGTGGCGTTTCTCGGCACGAGAAGCCATCTTCTTCCCCTTGATTGAGCTCGGCTCTTGGCCTGATCCACGAGCGACGACCCCTTTCGCGACGAGGGAGCGGAGCCAACCTTGTCGGCCATAGCTGAAACACGCGACCGTTAGCTAAGGAAGCCGAGGATGGAGTAGAAAATACGACTACGAGGCTGGCAACCTTGTGTGCCCTCTTCGATCAGCTGGAATAGCTCGTCCGAGATATCGATCAGGTTGGGGGGCTCCACCTCCTTCAAACACTTAAGGTCGTAGAGCTCGGACGAAGTCAGCCTCGGCGATCCAAAAGCTTTGCTCCGGACGTCAACGACCGACCACTTGGTTGGGAACGGCCAACCCGAGGAACTATAAACAAAAACAAAGTTCCTCTTCCAGCCGTGAAGCGAGGAAGGGAGTCTCCCGAGAATATGCCGACCATTCCTCGCCGCGAAGTAGAACCAGTCCCGAACGGTTTGATAGAGAACAGGTATAGAAAAAGGCGCGAGGTCGGAGGGACCCCTGCCGAATAGCACAAGGATAGGAAGCCGACGATTACTCGCCAGGCGTTCGGAGCCAACTGAGAAGGATCCACCCCGAGCTCCAAGAGAAGAAAGATAACGAAGGGGTGGAAGGGGAAGCAGAGGCCAGCCCGGACAGCCTCAGTGTAAATCGAGAACCCCCCGTCCAAACATAATGAGCCCTAAAATCCCTGTTAGCGCACACAATGGCGTCGGCAGGGAGAACGAATCTAGGGTGCTTCCGTAGCCACTTGAAGGTCCCAGGGGAGGTCTCACAGCGGGCTTCGGCCACGTTGTCGGCTCGACGACGTGAACCAGAGGTGTGGGCCGAGGGTTCTTTAGGAACATAGGTCCCGTGGACTAGTTCAAGAACGAAGGAATCGTCAACGGGCCCCCAGATCTGGGTTTCTGCAGACACCGACCCCTCCCCAAGGCTTTCAGAAACGAGGGCGGGAGCGTCGACGGAAACATGGGGATCCCTAGATTGTGCGGACGACGAGGAGGAGGAAGCCTCAGGAGAGGTGGAGGAAGAGGAAAGGCTCATCGTTTACCTCGAAAGGGAGCAAGCGAGGACCGTCGATCGACTTCGTATGAGGACACAATCGTCGGATCGTCGGCAGACGTCGGGGCGGCAGGGGTCGAAATACGCGCGCGCGAGGCAAAGGAGCGTCTATTTCGTATCGAACCTCAGCTATTTATAGCACCATGATGCCAAGGCGATCGGACGGCCCAGAAATCCTGCGCATCCAGGATTCCACCACGTGTCGGAAGCCCGACGGCCAGGAGACGTTCACCCGATCCGCGGCGTGCGCCCCGGAACCGGGCAGCGTCATCATGGCGCAGAGTTCAGAGGGGAGTACCTGACAAGCCGTCATCAGAAGTACCGTCGTTATGACAAGACCACGACCCTCATCATGACAGTGGCAGAACGCCCCCAAATTTCGCGCGCGGAATGCGAGGCGGCGCCCAACGCCCGTACGAATTCCTGAGAATAATAAATGGCTTCTCTTCGAGCCGAGGACTCGCCTCGAAAGAACCCGGGGGACTAGTGATACGGTCGTCGTCAGCCGACAATTTGGGTCGACGATATCAAGGATCGGCCATACCGACGAGCCGACATTAAATTGTCGGAAGTCGTCGGCGCAAGTTAGTCCGTCACCGCCGAGAACTAATTCAAATAAGCACTAAGTCCGGGCGCCCCCAGCCGGCGCCAGGTCACACTTACCCTAGGTACAGACGAGCCCCGTAAATCACGACCCCCAGCTGGCCCATACCCGCTTTAAGCAAGCGGCTGTCAAGGCAGGACTCTCCTGTCCAGCTGGCGAGGGCTCCCTGATTAGCGCCCCTGCCTCACGGAGGCTCGTCACCCACCTTCCTTTTCTGTCCAAAGGGCCAGGCTCTTATAAAAGGACAGAGATCCACAAGGAAAAGGTACGCTATTCGTAGCACAAAAACTCTCTCTCTCTCTCTCTCTCTCTCTTCACGACTTTCTAACTTGATCGTCGGAGTGTCCGACCACCGAGGAGTCTCGGTGGTTCTTTGTAGGTTGGACTCACTCCTCAGACGACTGCGCGGCACGACCAATCCCTCGGGGTCCACCCCTGCTTGGCTCCGGCCGACGACCCTTGCTGATTTTCTCAGTAACACATATCATGCATGCTGATAAGATTCTATATATATACAAATATAATACATTGTTATATATGTATTAGCTATATATATATCCTTGGAATTTTTCTCACAATATATAATATCAAAACCGAACTATCTGTACATCATTCATCTTATCTTCGATCATCTTAGCCATGGGGAACAAAGTGTCAACATATAGTTTGTTAATAGTGGTGGAGTTTTAATATCACATTACGAAATAGAGATCGAATCGTCTGAAGCCGTTGGATGACTGAAGGTAATATCCAACGGACGTAACTAAACATAGGCCAGTTCTCGCGTCCTGACTGGCCTCTAGAGCCCCTGCAGGAGGGGACTCCATCAGTACCACATGGGTGGGATGGTTTTTTATTTTTTAACCCCTGTGTATATATAAAAGTGCAATTAAAGTCAGGGTTTAAAAAATAAAAAA
This sequence comes from Colocasia esculenta, assembly GCA_014218235.1. Classification (NCBI taxonomy): domain Eukaryota; kingdom Viridiplantae; phylum Streptophyta; class Magnoliopsida; order Alismatales; family Araceae; genus Colocasia; species Colocasia esculenta. Next base: position 2,234,397 of record CM024754.1, on the reverse strand, counting down.
TCACCCCACCCCATGGCAAGGTTCGCCGTATCGATCGGATCGACCGTACCGCATTTTCCGTGGCACGGTACGTATCGAACCGTACCGTACCGTACCGTTGAGATACGGTGGAAAATTAGCCTGTTGTGTTGAAACACATCCTCCTCTTATAAACCTATTCAAATAATGTCCATTTGTGTTAAAATTTTAGCTATAAGCTAATGTAATTGTTTTACAAATTATAGTGATTTTAGTTTAATTTTTAGAATTTATTTACACTGGGTGAAAAATCGCCCGAAAAATAGTTGTATCGACTTAATATCCAAATCCGTACGTCAACAATTTCGGATATTTATATTTCTGATATCACCACATTTTTCTGAAAATTATGGTGTTCTCAAAATTCATTTTCGTTACAGTTTTTCTGTGTCGTCCCGTCAGAGCGCGCACTTCTGAGTATGACATTGGGCTATCATTTATTAATGTTAATTAATCTCAGATATTAATAAAATTACTATAATTTGTGTCATCTCTTAATTAGTTATGTTTGAAATTTTATCTCAATTAGACACTAATTAGACCACTTAAGTACACACAGAGTTTGTCGCGGTACGACGAACTCTCTGTGCGCGTACTTCAACGGGACGGCATTTGATTTCGAAAATAAAGTCAAATATGAAGTCATCATAATTACTAGAAAATGTACTGATTATAAAAATATAAATATCATGAGTTATTGATGCATAGATGTTGAGATTATGTTGACCTAATGATTTTTGGGACAGTTTTTACTTGACAAAAAATTAATTTAAAAAATTAAATTAAAATTATTACAATTTGTATCACATATTAATTAGCTTATGTTTAAAATTTTATCTCAATTAGACACCATTAGATCCCTTAGATGTTGAGATTAAGTCGATTTATTAATTTTTAGGATAATTTTTACTTGATAAAAAAATAATTTAAAAAATTAAACTAAAATTAATATAATTTTTATCATCTCTTAATTAACCTATGTTTAAATTTTCATCTTAATTGGACACCATTTACATCACTTTAACATACCTAATATGAAAAACTTATGAAAAAAAAATGTAACCAAGCGGACCGAACCGAACCGGTCTGCTCCGTGGTGTGCCGCTGCGTACCGCAGCCGGTCACCCCATTGGGGTGACCCGACCGTGCCCCAGGCACAGTCCGGTATGACCGTACCGTACCGTACCGTACCGCGGCGGTTTGCCGCTGTACGGCCAACCGTGCCCCATGGTACTGATGGAGTCCCCTCCTGCAGGGGACGTAGAGGATCCCGTTTCCCTGACTGGGCCGGTGATGTATCCGACGGCCAGGCAGGAAAACATGGCCCAGCTTCTATTTGACGGCCCAATTTTAACTTGGACCTTTTGGTGTTTAGTACTCCTAATCTTTTAAAATTATCTTTTGGTTTTGGTAACTTGACTTTTTAGTCTTAGACGCTAAATTTAATTTGTCAAAGAACTGGGCGCTTTGGCTTTAGAAGTAGATGGATTTGCCTAATTATTAAGAAAGTTAAAGTTTTTCATGGTCAGGACTAAATAGCTTAGTTACAAGGAGTAATAATGCAAAATATTACATGGAGTAAAAGCACTTCCTAAGTTTTAATAAAAGATTCCATTTTAAGATATTCCTTTTCTTTGACGTCTGATAATTAGATGGACTTATTTGAAGCTTTTGTTATTTTTTTTTTTACAAGGGAGACTCTTCTTTAATTTAAATTAATATAAGGACGATTTGTTCTATTTAAGAGAGCGCAGCAAGTATTACTGTAAATTCGGGTGTCTGATATTTGAGCCGAGTTCATTCGTTAAGGTGGCCCAATATAAGGGCCCAGATCCAGGAGACTTTTTTTCCCCGTAAGCGGGAAACGCGATACCAAGACTTTGGGCCGGATGCTGTCTGACCCAACACAAGGGACCAAACAAAAACGACAAATTAAGAAGAAGTAAAAATGATAAAGAAAAATTATCGAGCAGAAATAAAGAATAATAGTTATTGAGGCGCCTAATAATCTTATAAATTTACATGTGATCAGCGTATATACGATGATAAAATTTTAAAGGAGACATTCTCATTGAAATGATGTAGCCCCCATTTTTTTTTTTAAAGACCAATCATATGAAAATTTTCAGGATGGCCCATCAGTGTACAGAAAACTAATATTAGATACCGGGTTTTGGGATGGCTTGCCAATTCTTTGTTTTGCTTTTAACTAGAGTTGCAATTCACACTATTCTCATGTGGTTAATTTACACGTGGGTGATAAAAATATAAGATATCTTTTTTTTGTAATAAAGGTTATTTTAACTTAATTTTTTTTCAGCTTCACATATATGGACCAATTATATAAGAGTTGTACAATTTACATGAGAATTATTGTACACCCTAAATGTTTCAGTGATGAGCAAGATCCTTAACAGAGCACACAAATCTAGGGCTTGAAAGATTTAGGTTTAAGTAGATTTTTCATGTAAGTTTACTAAACCAATGTACTTATGAACACAAGACGTCCCACTAATACTACAAAAGGCGAAGCACCTCGCCACAAAGACCCACAGGGCCACAGAGCAAGAGACCGGGAACGTTCCTTGGAGGAGCAGCGGAAGAAAGTGGAACGATGGGAGTCCGACCCTTCTCCGCCTTCTTTCTCCTCTCCTGCCTGCTTGCGGGGGCTTCGTCCACGCCGCTGAGCCCACTCCCCCTCCATCTCCTCCGGCACAAGAGTGGCTCCGGCGGCCACCCCGCGCGGGGGCTATCTTGCCGGAGCTGGCGCCTCGCCGTGGAGACCAATAACCTGCTGGAGTGGGAGGGCGTCCCACCCGAGTGCAAGGACTACGTGGGGAACTACATGCTGGGCCACCTCTACCGCGAGGACTCCCAGATGGGGAACCAGGCGATCCAGTACGTTGAGGACGGCGTCACGCTTGGTGCGGACGGCAAGGATATCTGGATCTTCGACATCGACGAGACCTCCCTCTCGAACATCCCTTTCTATGCCGAGTACGGCTTCGGGTAGGTGGCCTCTCCACCCTCAACATTCGAGCTTCTCCCTTGACATATAGGGCAATCACTTTAGTCACCATGTCTTCTTCAGGTCAGAGCCACCTAACGCCACCGCGTTTGAAGTGTGGGCCGAGAAAGCCAAGGCTCCGGCGCTGCCGGAGACCCTCAGACTCTACAACAGTTTGCTCGTTCTGGGGATCAAGCCCGTGTTCCTGACCGGCCGAACAGAGGAGTCGCGAGCAGCCACCATCGTCAACCTTAAGGAGGCAGGTTACGACAACTGGGAGAAGCTCCTCCTCAGGTAATCCCATGCACATTCCAAAGAATGTTACATGTCTCTCACTCACCATGCCCTCGCCATGGTCATTACGTAGTTGTATATATCTCAATTAGAAATGTCGCTGTCCCGTTTTTGTTTTGTTTTGCTTTTATCTTTGTTCCCTTTTATTAATGAGGGATGGTATCTGTTTTTTGTGCTGTTTGACTGACTTATCTTAATGAAGTTTATATATCTCAACTTACCAAAAAAAAAAAAAAAGTTATCATTTTGCCACTCAATTCTCCCGTCCTAAGATATATATGGGATGGAATAAGAACGTCAGGATCGAGCACCAAACTTATAATACTGGATCGATGATGCCAACACCCAAATAAACATCCGGATCGATGATGGTTTCACGAAAGGTGATCAGGAAGTTTGATGCTCTATCTTATAATACTCATGATCCAAGACTTTTGTTTTACAGAGGCCCGGATTCGAAGGAATCCGCGATGGCGTTCAAGGCCGGGAGAGGAGGAAGCTGGTGGAGGAAGGCGGCTACAGGATCGTCGGCAACATTGGAGACCATGGAGCGACATCATGGGCTACCCGGAGGGCGACCGCACCTTCAAGCTCCCAGACCCCATGTACTACATCGGTTGAGCTCGTGATCCCAACCTGCTGCCAGCTACTTAGTAGGTCTTTCATGGTTCGAGGAGAAGGGCAGGCCAGGGTTCCCTCCTCCGGCCACCTACCAACTCATCTCTCTTTCTCTCTCTCTCTCTAGCTATATATCTACCTCTCCTACCTCATTCCTTGCTGCTGCCGCCACCAGTCCACATATTAGTTGGTGTCAAGTTTGGTGTTAAGAAATGGTGTTAATTAATAAATTAACCAGTTTCCTTTATTGTAAGGAAATTAGTTTATTAACACCAACTAACAAAAATATATGCTACATCGTTACTTACCAAAAGAAAGTCAAAGGGGGTTGTGGTGTGTTTTGATTGGTGTTCAAAGTTGTGTTAAGAAAGTGTGTTACTCACCCATTTTCCTCCAATAAAAAGGAGGACTTTACTAATACCTATCTTGTTCTGGAAGGATGAGAACATGCTGCATTGTTAGTGGGTAACAACATGTTAACACCTCCTTAACTGTTGGATTAACCGCACAATCAACATCGGACAAACATGAAGAGATCGTATTTAGCTAGAGGACGTACATGTAGAAATGATAAAATATTTTGCATGTAAATTATTCTTACAGCTATAACTATTGTAACTCTATTATCGTTGCTAAAATATTGTTAAACATATTACTGTTATATCTTAAATGTTGCAAATAGCATTAGCGTCATATGATGCATGTTAATTACTACATATCTAACTAATTATGATTTCATGTGACTCATGAGGGAAAATCCTAACATTGCCCATGAATAAAGCCATGTGTTGTAAGGTGCTTACTCCTTTAAAAAAGAGAGCAGTAAAAACTATTTTCACCGACAAATGATCACTTAGAAGGAATAATAGGATTTGGAAGGATTTCTTTATCTTGTTTGAAATGGAAGTTAACCGAAGTGGCATTATCAACATTTGACATTTAACAGCGACATTTTTACAATATTTTAACAAAGGTGGTAGCTTTGTAATATCTGTTGTAATAATAATTTATAACTAAGAATTTCTAAAGTATTCGAATGAGATGAGTTGCACACTTGCATTTGTACCATTCATAGATATAAAAGGGGCAGCAAGGTGGTCTTTTCTTTTTGTGTAATCTTTGATATGGGAGCCTTAGTTCATATATATATATATATATATATATATAGATATATATATAGTCTAAGCGGGCTATCAGGCCTCGGCGGTTTGAGGGCCGACCCATATCTCTCAATAGGCCCATTTAACTATTCTGGACCTGTCTCGTCAGAACAAAATAACATGCACGTGATTTCCCGCTTCCCCACCTACATCAGGTGCATTGTTGGATAGTCCTACATCGGATAATTTAATATTAGTTAGGTTTATCTTTACATAGTATTATTTTTGTCCTCTTAATATTTAAGTTTCGAGGGTGACTTTTTTTTTACACATGATATCAACACACATTTTATTTTTCTTATTGTGTATCTGACATCATCTCATTTAAATTTACATGACTTTTTGCCCCATATGAGGCCAACATGCACTTGGACGTGTTAGATAGTTCTACCTCAGGTAACTTAATTAGTAATGAGATTTTGGAGGTAACTCTCTATTTACACTTACACAAGCAATATCCTTCCCCTGCGAAGGCCAGCTAGCGTTAGGTTTGCTAAACGATGTCTTCGCTGGGCACAATGTACTAGTAGTACACTGGCTCATGAAAGAGGCTCAAATTAAATCCATTAGAAGTGCAATAAAAAAGTGCAACAAAATTTTCACTAATTTAAGATGTGAAAGTACTTCCAATGTCATCTGCCAGTCTGCATGGGACATGTAGTACCCCTTCACTTACCTTGAAACTTAGCTGAGGTTGTCCAAAAGGCGTCTGCTGCCTCTTGGGTCTGGGACGTGGTCTACCATGCACCCCCCTCCCCCAAAGAGCTGGTTCTTTCTACAACACGGACCATGTTCTCTAGCCTCCTCTTAAGGGGGAACTGGAGCTGGTCCTTGCTGTGAACGATCACCTTTACAAATACGTGCGATCATATGATTAAACACTTTTTATTACAGACTCGAGTGAATCCCAAGCATATAGCTGTGGGCATTCCCATTCTTTTACATGACGATTGACGAGGGAAATTAAGCAGGCTTTTTGCTGGTGAAGTACGTACCCTAGCATGCACTTCGATCATTCTTTGCTCTCTTTTAATGCCACTCGACACTCTCCCAAGCACAAGACTTCTCTGAAGTTGTAGGTCATGAGTCCGTGTGTTCGCAAAGTTCTTGCAGCCAGTTGATATGACAGAAACTCCAGCTCCATTTCTCATGATCCAGTCATGTTTTTTTCACGTAAATGATCTAAATTTTGTAGTTTCTTTAAACATATATATATATATATATATATATATATATATATATATATATATATATTAATCTCTAACACGAATTCATGACCATGAGATTCCAGTCCACTTCAAACTAGAGACAATAATCTGCATACAAATCTGATGCATTAATCAAACCACAAAGCTTCATGATCTGTCACCAGCTAATTACGTACACCTTGGCCTACCCTTCTCTCCACCTGCATGCGCGAGGATTGATAGTTGTGCGCACATGTGATTCCCATCCAGGCAGGGATTACCACCAGAAAAGATAGGTTATTCCACTTAATTAATGTATCTTAATCATGTGTATAAGGTATTATCTCGGACATTTTCGGTGACTTCGGTTTAATTAATAATTCTATGTCAGTGATACAGTGGGCGAGACATGAATTTACGTCATTTTCGACGTACTGCAATCGTGCATTCCAATTAATTGAGTTCATTCGGCAGTTTAGCACCTGATATATATCGGCCCAATATCACCCTCAATTCTAACGCGGATTCGAATCTAGACCTTAGATAGTAGCGATAAAAAGAGGAAACAAGTATTTAACTAATTACTCTCATTCGGATGTACTCTTAATCTGTAAGATAATCAATCTCGAGAATAAAAATTTCGGAAATAAGTTTTTGATGGTCAAGTCAGTAAAAAAAAAGAACTTACTCTGAGAAAATAGGATCGGAGAGAGTTTATATATGTAGGGCAACTATATCTAATATTGTTGATATCTCATAACCCACCCCCCCCCCCTCCCCCATTTTTTTTTTCAACCTCGGACTGTTGATGTCCTCTGGCCTTAAGTAGAAGATATGTGTGGATATTTAGTTGCTTTTGAACTCCTTTGCCTCTCTTTTTCCGGTGCTAAATGGCCTTGTCTAAGACTACTTTGGGCTGGTCGAGAGCCCCTATCATGATCAAAGTAGAATGATGGCATTTCACGTGAGCTTAATTACTAATGCCATATTATGAGGAGTTTATTTCAAGTACAGCAAAATCTGCAAACATTTGCTTATCTGACTCACCAAAGTAACTTTTGCCTAATGTACAAGCCAATGCCTCGATAAACACTCTTATATGGTTGTCAAACACATTTGTCTATCTTCTATGTCAAGCTATTATATATAGGAAAATGATTTAGCTAGTAACATCATTTGATAACATATTAAAATAACACACTAATTAAAATGCACCACAATCTCATCATTTATGAGGTGTTTTTAATTTTTTTATTTCAATTACTAATGTGGCACATGTTTAATGGTGATGTTATCAAATGGTGTTACTAAATGATGTTACAAAATTATTTCTCTTATATATAATGGGTATTTTACCTCTTTGCTTCAACTTCAAATCTTTTGTCTTCTACCGGATGCTAAACTATTTAACGTCCAACCTTACTTTGAGACGATTCACAAACTCAGGTTGGAGATAAGGATTATAGAGTTTGTTTAGTTAGCCTTATATCGAGTATAAATTGGGTTTATACATTATAACTAGAGAGGCTGTGCAGTTAATGCTACACTAATACAATGTTGAACTACAGGTTAGTATGAAGTTTGACTACTAATTACAAGGGCTATCAATGGGGGGGGGGGGGGGGGTTCAATTTTATGTTAAGCTACAAAACTCTTTTCGACATGTGAAGTTTTAATCAGACCTAAAAACTCAACTCGACTAGGTTTACAGACTGGACTTGAGTTCTGAGTTTAACCCGACGAGCCAACTTGGCTCATTTTTTTAATATTTTTTCTCCTTATAAATCTTAAATTTTATTTAGTTAAAATTATATTATTTTACTTAATAAAAAATTTAAAACTCTCTTTTCAAATAAATTAAGTAATTAACATCAAATTCTACTCAATTAAATGAGATTATAAATTTTATATAATTATATATATATATATTTTTAATTTAATTTTTATTTAAATATTCGAAAGCAAGACCTTAGTTGAGCATTATATTTTTTTTCCTTCTTACCGACAGTTGCTCTAATATTTAGTCATCTGTCTGTTCTGCACCTTTTCTTTTCTTTTTTTCTCTAGGCATCGGCTGCAAGATGCACTTACTCTAATTATACTTAGTTGGAGTTTTGTTTTCTCATATGATAAAATATTTTTTAAATTTCTGAGAGAAATATTATCCCACCTCTCATAGGTAGATATTTTTCGAGAATTATTTTCCACCTACGCATTTCCCCCTATTTTTTTATCTCTATACCAATGCAAATGGTCATTCCATTTTATTAGTTTTTTAAAGCGAATGATTTTATGTTGTAGAAATTATTCTAATAAGAATATCTTATAATTATGAAAAACTAAATTTATCTGTCCAACTAGGTTACCCAACCCACAAAAAAAAAAAAAAAATCCCAAGCGGACTTCCAACTTCCGTGGTCCCCATCCTATCTCACCGTTGACATGTTATATTGTGTGTCCAAAGCTGCTTCGCCTTCCCACGGGCCATCGCCATTCGCCGGGGAGGGGGGCTGAAGTGTGGAAAGGGAGGAGCGCCCCCCCGTCTCCGTCGGCCGCCCGATGAGGGGCCCTTCCTCTCCGCCGTCGTGGTTGGCCCCTTTCTTGCTCCTCCTCTCCCTCCTCGTCCCCGCGGCCCGCTCCCAGACCTTCCTCGAGCTCTTTCCCCGCGGCCGGGTCGCAGACGGCGATGGCGACGGGCTCTTCTGCGAGAGCTGGAAGTTCTCCGTGGAGACCAACGACGCCGGGGTGTGGCTCACGATCCCATCCAGGTGCCTCGGATACGTCAGGGAGTACATGACCGGACCCAGGTACGGGGCGGACTGCTCGGTCGTCGCCGGGGACGAGTTCGACTTCGCGCAGACCGTCGCGGCGTTGCGCGACGGCGAGGACGGGAAGAATGCCTGGGTCTTCGATGTGGACGAGACGCTGCTCTCCAATCTCCCGTACTACGAGGTTAATGGATTCGGGTATTCTTCTCGCCCCTTCCTCCCACGCCGTCACCAAATCCTTTTCCGGAATTCCCTGTCAACTTTAAAATTTTGGGATTTGGAAAAGACAGGACAAATTTGTGCAGTATTTGGATACCTCAGAACAATAGAGGGAACCCTGAATGGAGGACCTCCATTGGAGGTACAGTTCTTTATAAGTTATATTTGTTCTTTTTTCTGATCGGCAAGGACCGTTGCCCGTTGTCTGCTTCCTTAAGTTTGTATGCTCTACCTAATCCGGTAGCCAAAAGTTCCAATACTAGCAGAAGCATAAGATGCGGGATGTTGTGAATCTTTCATCCAGTAAAGACCCACCTTCCGGATCTGAATATTTTCTTTGATTCATTGGAGTCTGTCAACTCTTCTATGACCCTGATCCTTTTCCTGTTCCAAGAATGTTTTGTTTATCTTCTTCATCTCGACTACTGTTCTTTGCATGGGCAGATCAGGGCTGTTTAACGAGACGTCATTCGACGAATGGGTCGACGAGGCGATAGCTCCAGCGATACCTGCAAGTCTGAAGCTCTATCAACAGCTGCAGCAGCTTGGTTTCAAGTTGGTCCTCTTAACCGGACGCAGCGAGCATCAACGTAATGCCACCGAAAAGAATCTATTGTTCGCTGGATATCGCGACTGGGAGATGCTTATTCTAAGGTACGTAGCTGGTAAAATTGTTCCAACAAGCAAAGATATTAGTTTTAAGGCATGTTTCGCAAAGTTTTCGGTTCGAAGCTATTTAAATATCCGAGTCTGACCATGAAAAAAATATTGGATGATAGTGGTTCTAGATGATTTCTTGATCTAGGAATCTCCAATTTGGAGCTCTTGGATGGAAGTGAAGAACTTTCAAAAGGTAACTATATAAATGGCTTCCAAGTTCCGAGACATAATGTCTTTCCCCAAAAATTACTGGATTAAGATCTAGTGAAGGCTAAAAGTTGCACTAAACATGGCTGCGGACTCCGTTGATCTAATAGCAGAAACCAGATGATTCTTATGCTTGAAAGGCATTAGAAGCTGTATATCTTTCATATCTGCTAGAAAAATTACGACTTTGCAAGTCAGTTTTTCGTATTGTCTTTATATCGTGAATGGACGCTTCCTTAGAGGACGACATATTTTTGTCACATTCTAAGTTAGGATTCATCACATTCCAGAGTCCTTTTCATGCTTCTTCCTTGAATCAACATTCATTACCCGCAGATATCTTGACAAAGACAAAAACAGAGGGTAACAAAAGTGAAAGGCATCTTAAAAGGATTTTGGTGATCAGATCATGAGAAGCTCTTCTTTTTCCTGTTTCCAATGCTGACCAAGGATGAGTCCAACTCCTGTGAAGGAATAGGTAGTGGTTTCTTTATGTAGGTTTTAAAAAAAGTAATAAAGTAATGGTTTGGTGCATTTCTCTGTTTAAGTCATCGGTTGGCAACTCTAAGGAAAACAAAAGAGACAACGTAATTCTAAGTCTCCTGCTTGCTGTATGTATAGAGTTTGCCTGGAGACAAGCTGGCGGTATCAAGCATGCATTATTTCTGCCACTGGATGTTCTGTTAGGCTTCTGATTCTTGGTTTGACTCATTTGTTGCATTTGACTGGGCCAAGGCATGGGAACCTGGATACCTTTCAACTTCCACTTTATTGATTCCTTTCCATCCTTGCATGTGAGAACATCCTAGGTCCAACTATGATGTTGGCTTCTTTGCTTGGAAAAATGATGGAACCAGCCAATTTGGAGATGTTTGGACAAAGCCCTATTATGTTTGATCAACAAGCTAGGTAATCATGACCAGGGCTGTCCAGTATTCGGTCTAACCCGATAAACTAAACCGAACTAAATCAAAATGGTCAGTTCGGTTCGGTTTTTAGGCCTCCAGACTCGGGTCAATGGCCCACACTGAACCATTGACCACGTAAACAGTTTGGATCGGTTTCCCATCTCCGGAAACAGAACTGAACCTATAACCTGAGAATGCTTAGTGCACTCCTAGAAGGGTAATAAAAGTGATGTGGATTGTCCTCCAAACAATCCTATTAATTGAAAATCTACCAAGACTTTCTCTCTCTCTTTCAACTGATAGGATTATTTGGAGGATAATCCACATCATCTTGATTACTCTCTTTAGAAGGCATTAAATATTATATATATATATATATATATGTGTGTGTGTGTGTAGAGAGAGAGAATGCTATGTTACGGCGGGACCCCTTGGTACGGCCCGCCGTAACATAGCGTGGGCCTTTGGATTAAAATTTAAGGGCCCACGATCACCCGTGCACTAGTTGTCACATGCTATGTTACAATGGAGCCGTACCAAGAGGCCCCGCCAAACCATATCACCTCTCTCTCTCTATATGTATATATACATAGATCCAATATCTCCCACCCAACTTGAGACATTCTCTCCCATGTGTTTTCCCTCCAAAGCCCCCTCAATCTCAAACCCTAACCCTTCGCCACAATGCTAGTCCCCCCTGCCAGGATAGGAGACAACAAGTGGGTGTTACGGCGGGACCCCTTGGTACGGCCCCGCCATAACATAGCGTGGGCCTTTGGATTAAAATTTAAGGGCCCACGATCACCCATGCACTAGTTGTCACATGCTATGTTACAGTGGAGCCGTACCAAGAGGCCCCGCCAAACCATATCACCTCTCTCTCTCTATATGTATATATACATAGATCCAATATCTCCCACCCAACTTGAGACATTCTCTCCCATGTGTTTTCCCTCCAAAGCCCCCTCAATCTCAAACCCTAACCCTTCGCCACAATGCTAGTCCCCCCTGCCAGGATAGGAGACAACAAGTGGGTGTTGCATCAACGCCTAGAAGTTGGCCTCTGCCCTCAGCAGTCAGAATGGACACGTGCATTGACATAGCCATGGCAGGCTGGGTGAGTGACGATGTGGATGCAGGGCAGGTGTTCAGGTGCTCTCTTCTTTTGATCTCCAGATAATGCTTTAGTTCCTGCTCTTATTTCATGCGTCAGTGGTCATGATCTCCAACGACCTATATGTGGAAGATCTATTATACATCTTTCTTATTCTTCTATTTTTTGGGCGTTGGCACTGGTAACCTGATAAAATCTGAGGCCTAGGGATATGATAGTGGAGCTGTGCAATTGAGCTCCTGCCAGTAAAACTTGTATTTTTGTCAGCCACAACCCACAATAAAGAAGTTTAGTGAAGTCCCCATGGATGAAATGGGGCATGGGGAGGGGAGAATGAAATTTTTTCTTTTTCTTCTTTCCCGTTTGCACAATACATGGTGATGAGACTTGAGAGAGTTGGCATTTGTGCAAATATTTCATATAATTCATATGTAAGATAGATAAAAACACAAGGTTCTGGAGTAATTTGGGGGGATTTGTTTTATTCATTTGTGTTTATGGTCCTCACATACTATGAGGTTCATTCTCTGTTTATTGCAGAAATGCATTGTATAGAATTATTTTGCTTATAGGTATGCATGTTTTGGCAAAAAATGTTAGAGAAGGAAAGTTTAATTAACGTAATTTTTTTAATTAATGTACTTCCTTTCCTTTCCCTTCCTTAATTACCCTATTTATGTTTTAACCTTCTTTTATCATGAATTGTAACCAATCTGCTTACCTTTTTAAAAAAGTAATTTCCTCTATTCCCTTCATAAGATGGATAGCAACAGACCCATGAACCGAACCAATTTGGTTTTCTTCGGTTTGATTTAGTTCGGTTCAATACGGAGATTGGTTTGGTCCGGTTCGGTTCAAGATGGTCCTTTGGTTTGGTTCGATTTCAATGAAAGTGGGGTGAATGGGACCAAACCGGACCGTGTTGACCCCTACCTTTGACCAGCTGCATTCATCAGCATAGCTAATGTGGATTGTGTACGAGATGATACAACTGTGGTTCCTTATGGTCCTCATGTTGTGAATGGGAAGTGCCATGTCCATGTATATATTGTTTCTATCTTAATCTCGTCTGTTCGTGGCCATTTTTATGTTCTCCTTTCTGCAAATGTTCCTTCACATTTGCACCAGGGATAGCATGATGGTTTCTAATTGCCTTTCTGTGAAACAGGGGACCATCTGATCAGGGCAAAACCGCAGTTCTCTACAAATCTGAGAAGCGAGCTTGGCTGGTATCTTTAGGATACAAAATTTATGGCAGTTCTGGAGATCAGTGGAGTGACCTGGAAGGCGCACCAATAGCTGAACGTTCCTTCAAACTTCCAAATCCCTTATATTACATTAAATAATGGAGATGAGACAATAACTATTGGTAATTCTGAACTTTCAGGTTATTGGAGGTCGTGTTGTATTTTTCTGTGTTATGTAGTCCTGTCAGGTTAACTGTCTTCCATCACCTACTCTTTAAGCATGAAAACACACCTATTCTTTTCCTCACTGTGTCTAAAACCCTTCCCCAATAAGTTCCCTCCATATTGTTCATGTTTATTCTTTGTGGTTCATCATGGTGTGTTCTTCCCGGTCGATCCCCAACAGAAGACAGAAATTGGGAAATGGTTGTTGGACGAGGAGGTGCCCTGTTCATTTATATATTGTTTCTATCTTAAGCTCGTATATTCGTGGCCACGAAGTGGAGGAAATGGTAACCTTCGGTGAAGCAACATCTTCTGGCTAATGCACAAGCTATTTCTAGAACGGTGGGATTCCTTGAACCGATTCATGAGTCTGTTAAAAGAACATTCTCTACAACCTGAAGGCCAAGACAATTTTGGGACATATGCTTCATATAAGGATGCTCTTCAAGGTGTTTCAAAGTCGGCTGACGGAAGGAACTCCAAGTCTCTTTCGGGCAGCTCATCTTCAGGATGTCAAAATTAATATTAACATATCCTTGTCGTAAAAAAGGGCGGGGGGGGGGGGGGGGGGGGGTCAGGATCTACTTATCGACCCCTTGGGACCGCTCTCCTAGCCCTTTGTGATAGAGTGATGTTATAGTTGTATCTTCTCCAACGTCAGTTCCACAAGATAATGTTGCAGATTGGCGGACCAAGTATAATTCGGTTGCTAAGCTCTCTAGAGTTGAAAATTTCTTTATGCCTGGATTTAAATTTGATTCTGTGATGTCTGACAAAAAACAGAAGATAATGATGTTGAGCGTTGCTCTTGACGTTCGGAACTTCATCCCCGAGCTGTTATTCGGCGTATTCATGCTTGGGATAGGTCTTCTACAGAGTTATAATTAATTTCTATTCTTCTTTTTTATGATCTTCATGTTTGACTTATGCCATCTAATTTGTATATAGATTTAGCCTCTTGGTTCAATAACTTTCATTAATAAATGCCAAATTTAGGCCTTTAATAAACAAAAGGAGGGGGTCCATTATGGTATATATATATATATATATATATATATATACACACACACACACACAAGTGATTGTCTAATGAGTTTTTCTCTCTTTTGATCACTTTAGTAGGTAAATCAAGGTAGAGCATTACAAGGCCCTTGCTCCTTGGTTGGCTGAGGAGTAAACATGAAAGAAAACACAGTTTCTAGGCTCAGAAGCAGAAGGCACCATGGATGGTTCTCACGTTCTAGACACGTTAGACATCCAAACAACTTGTATGCCTTTTGCTTCCTCTTTTCAATTTCCCAGATAGGTAGCCTTAATTTCATTTCATTGTTCTTCGCAATCACCCTAGTAGTGATCATAATCATTCTTTCATTTCCATCCATAATTATTTGGGTAAATTTCCTATCAACATCTAGAGCTGGTCCGGCATTATAGCTAGCTCATGGAAGCTGATTTTAATCTGGGATACTGCATACTATAAATGTTCTCAGCTGCCTGTGCCATTTAAAGAGCCAAACACTGGCTATTTGTCCAGACACCTCAGGTTCTTTGTCCATACACCTGATGATAAATAAATTGACTGAATTACATCCCATGAACCCTTTCCCCCTAGACCCAACAAAAGGAAAGGAAGAGAAGACCTTGATTTGGCGTCTATATTCGAGTTTGCATGTGAATTGAGGCAGAACAAATATTTCATCTCAGCAGACTGTAGCACATGAAATTGTCCCAAAATTGAATCAAAGAAAACTCCTTTATAAGTCAAAATAAAAGCACCACGATTCAGTGAGATCTCTGCAGTCATCACTGGAGATACAGAACATCCATCGCCAACACCAGCTTCGATAGACAAATAGTCTTCAGTGTGCAACTAGACCCATGAATCCTTATAAGAAATTTCTTATTGCTTTCCCTTTGATATGAAGGGCTCTAGCATCAAGAAATCGTGTGCTGCTCTTCATATCTTCAGTTGATTCGAGAGGAAAGAGTAAAAACACTTGAGTTAATCAAAAGTGGTCATTGAAAGAAACGACATAGCATGCCAAGTGAAATAGAAAAAGTATCGGTCGAACAAAGTGAGGAGGCAAAAGAATTGAATAATGATCTTTCTTTTATGAACAGAAGAACAAACAAAAGAAAATATTTTTGAGTGAAGTTCCACTGTAGTTGGGGAAAATCTGATATTCAGTTAGAGATCTAGTTGGAGAGAGAGAGAGAGAGAGAGACCCGGGGGTGGGTTTGGGGGGGGAGGGGTTGGGTTCGATATCCAGTGGGAGGTTGTTGTGCCAGTCCACTAGGCTAGGAGAGAGAGAGAGAGAGAGAGAGACTTCTCGTGCTCCTATGTGCCCTTATGATGGTTAGAGTTCATTTATCTAGCTATGGCTATCGCCTATGGCCTCTTTCCCTTGTTTGCTGTCCATCATCTTTTAAGCTGTGCGTTACGGGTCCTCCATGTCCATTGCCCTTCTTCAGGTTGTGTTGTATGACTGTTGAGAGTAGTTGAGACACTTGTAAGATTGGAGTGGCCTTAGGTGAGGGTTGGAGTGCCTCCTCACCTTGCCCACCCTCCTCACCTTGCCCACGAGACATGGGAGAAGCCATGCTGCTACCGTCAATTTTTTAGGAAGAGGGGATGTGTCGAGTAGGTTGCGAGGTGATCTCCTAGTGTAATGAAGATGTAACAAATAGTCGGCGAGACCATATCCTGACAACACAGACGTGTTTGGTTACGGGCCTAGCACTTGCTTTGGTGCCATTAAGGGTAGGCCTTAGTGTTGATCAAGAGGTTGATAACTCAGCCTTCGCGAGAGGAGGGTCATCTGAGGATGACGGGTTCAGAGAACCCCTCACACTTGTTTTGGGCTGAGCACTAGTGGTTCGATGGGTCAAGAAGATTAGACTCTAGTGGACTAGACCCATGCCCTACCTTTGACATGCACCCACTGCAAGAGAGCAAAACAATGATTGGATGTAGGGCTGTCAACGGGTCGGAGTCGAAATCAGAAATGACACTTTTCGCATCCATTTTCTATAAGAAATCGGAAACGGGTCGGTAACGGAAAGTAATCGGAAACATCTGGTACGATCAAATGGTAGATGTATGTAACATTAGGAGTAGTGGTAAAAAAGATATCTTTGATAATAATAGGCATAATAAATGTTACAAGAGAAACAACTTAATTAGATTCTATTTACAAATTAAGGAGAAGTTAAAAACTTAGTCTAAATTTTTTAATATTAAGAAATAAGATTTTAAGAATATATATTTTGTAAATAAAATAAAATTTATATATTATCGGAATCGAAAATGAAAAAACGGAAAATAATTGGAAACGGAAAAACAGATACGGAAACGGGTCGAAAAGCGGATATCCATTGGCAACTCTAATTGGATGTAACTTTGTTCTTCTGCCCTAATGGTTGATGAGCGAGTTTAATGGGTTGAGCCAACTTTCCTTCCACAATATTGATATAATAACAGCTATATAAGGTTAGGAGCACAAGTGGCTTCCCCATTTGGTGCCCACCTATTTGCAAGCAATTGATAGAAATATGAATAGGTTATCATAAATATGTTTATACTGAACATATTTATCGTTTTTTTATTATCTTGTTTTGAGATTCTTCTTCAACATAAGCGAGTTTATACTAAACAATATCTATAGAAGGCGGCTCCAATTAGTTGGTCATTATGTGAAGGATCGGACGAGAGATGAACAATTTATAATAATTAGTCTCAGAAATAACTTGTTTGAGCTGGCGGATCGGCTGGTGGGCATTTATGCAAGACTGGACAATTGAACGAAGGGCATAACTATTGACCCTGGGAGCTTCGTCATCTGTGGCAAAGTTGCCTAATTAAGCCTTTCACCTGGAGGAAGTCGCCCATGGAACACTCTCTTCCGTGTGCTCAAGTTCTTGCTCATAGAGCTTGCGAGTACGATGAACACTTGTACATGTATTATTCGGTGCACAGCCCGTGCATGCATGCATGCATGATTGTGCTTATTTAGGGTACTTGTATAATAAACACCTGTTGATTGATGCCCATTAAAGGTGAAGTAGATATCTGCTGGGATTTAAAACCCAAGTTTCTCACTCCGTTTGAACCTTTTAAAAAAAAAAAGACCACAGTATAAATAATTAATTCAGCATCAAATATGTTACCGGGAGATCTTATGTTTATGATGAACTCAAATAAGTTTATGTTAATTTCATCTTGAATTAAATTTAAATTATAATAAAATATAAAATACAATTTTAATGAATCCAAATGTGTTTGTGGTCTCATCCAAACAGACTCTAAAAGATAATTAGGGAGCACCGATTTCAAATCGATCGCCTGAAATATTTCAAAGAAAAGGTGAGGAGCACGAACACAGAAAACAATTTACAGAAGAATGTGTTCGTCGATTTTATGAGATGTGGATGGGAACGCAATGCACACGCATTTATAAAAGTCGAATCTTCGGATGAACAGCTTCTGGGCGATCCAGGAATACATAGTTAAAGCTTTCAGGCATGTAAGTATGATGCCATAATCCAGACTTTGTAGTAGACAGACAAGTGTTTTCTTCACAAATAGCAAAGGAAATCCTTAACCACCATTACCCATGCAGTGAAGCAATCAAAAGGCTTCACTTGAATGGGTGGTGGAGATGGCAGATGAGATAAATTCAGATCCTGATCCATAAAAGTTATAGCCAAGTTAATGCTGCAACCAGCAGCCCATTTAATGGCCTATCACCGTGCCAGTGCTGGGCAGATTCGCCACCCATCACGGCGAGGAGGGCACCGCCGACGACGGCAGCTTATACGGGAACCCGACGCCGGCACCATTGGACCGCCGCAAGCGACCGGCCTCCCAGGCGGCATCTGGAAGCAGCTCAGCCCCTCGCCGGGCACCCCAGTGCACTCTGGCGGGGGCCTCTGCATGCCCCTCCCGGGGATGCAATTGCCGACGAAGTCGAACCACACGCTCCTGAACGCCCTCCCGCAGCCCTGGCCGAATCCGGAGAAGAAGTTGAAGGAGATGGTGAGGTTGAGGAGGCTCCTGAGGGAGCAGACGAGGTCGGGGAGCACGCCGGAGAGCTGGTTGTGGGCGATGTTGAGCACCTCGATGCTGGAGAGGCAGGAGAGCGTGCTGGGAAGGTGCCCCGTCAGGGAGTTGAAGCTGAGGTCCAGGACCTCGATCTCCGACAGGAAGCCGAGGCCCTCCGGGACGCAACCAGTGAGCTTGTTGTTGAGGAAGAGTACCTCCTTGATGCCGGAGCCCATGTAGCCGAAGCTGGCCGGGACGGGGCCCGAGAACCTGTTATTAGCCAGGCTGATGACGGACGCCGGCGAGCTCCACAGGCTCATGGGGATCTGACCCTCGAAGAAGTTGTTGTTGAGGAAGATGGCGTCGAGGCCTTTCATGAACAGCTCCTCGGGGAGGAGCCCCGAGAAGCTGTTGAAGCGGAGGTCCAGGTAGACCAGGCTGGGCATGTCCAGGGTGGCGGCCGGGAAGGGACCCGAGAAGTGGTTGTTGCTGAGGTCGAGCTCCGTGAGGGAGGCGATGTCACTGAAGGCGTCGGGGACCGTCCCCGTGAACCGGTTGCCGTTGAGGTGGAGGATGGAGAGGTGGGAGAGGAGGGCGAGCTCCTTCACCAGAGTGCCCCGGAGGTTGGCCTTGTTCAGGTCGATGCCGAAGACGACGTGCCCCGAGGAAGGGGGCGAGTAGGGGTCCGCCGGCGGGAAGGAGGAGCAGAAGACGCCCTTGTAGGAGCACACATTGGGGCCGACCCAGGAGGCGAGGACCCCGAGGGGTCCTCGGTGATGGCGGACTTCCAGGCTTGCAGCGCCGTGTACTCGCTGCTGGGCTGGGGGTCGGAGGAGCTGCCGGCGCCGGGGGGCGGGTAGCCGTATGAGACGGGGAAGCCGACTCGTCCGCCGACCCAGACGCCGAGGCCGCCGGCATTGCCGAAGCCAAGGAAAGCCGGCGCCTGCGACAAGACAGCTCTGGCATTTAGAAGGCAAAACAGGAGGAGAGGGAGGTAGGATGCCATGGGCACGGCTCAGAAAGGTTCAAGTAGCAGAGCAGGAGGGGAAGGAAAGAAATGGTGGGAAGAGGAGACGCCTTGGTAGGTCTGGGCTTTTACGCCATGGTGATGGGGAGGAGATGGGAGGGGTACTGGCCTGGCATGACAGGGGACTGTGGGGACAGCGCTGGGAGTGGATGACAGGTTTCTGACACCTTGTTAGCCATTTCCCCCCTACAAATGTTAGAATCCACAGTCGCTGTCCATGGCGAGCATGCCGCCCAAGAAGAAGAAAGTGTTCGCTGATCAGTGATCAGGTCACTTTGCTCCATTTCTGTATGTTAGATGACGACGTCTGTAGTCTTTAGTCTAGCAGTGTCCCTGGGGTTTAGTAATGCCAATTGGGACAAAACTTTCTCGAAATCTTATGATCAGATTCTGTCCACTAAGCAGAAGAGATCAAAGGTTGGATGTAGCGTGGTATCCAGTAGAATTGGAATCTTGTGGTATGATTTGCGCCTATCAACATACCGTATGGTATAAGTTACTTGCTTAATTCTTCAATAATGAAAGATCGAGCTAGCTAGCTAGAGCATTTACATGAAACTTGAGAGGACCCAAACGAGATTTTTAAGTACTGTGCTGCATGCTTATATATGTCAGCCTAGTTAACAAAGATTTCCATTTTAATTTGCCAAACTTCATGCACAATAAGGTTATGTTACACCACAAGATGAGCTGCCAGATTAGCTTGGGTCAGATGGGGGTATGTGGGGCTTTGCCATCCATGAAATGTGCCATTACAGCGGTGGTGGTGGTGATGGTCCATTTGGCCAATGGGCCTCGCCATCAATGAGATACACAGTTCTAAGCAGACTTTGCGTAGTGTGATAGTACAGTAGGGGCATCTAAAAAGCTTTACGAATTTGTGACCAACAAAAGAGAGGTTCATCAAAGGCAACAGCTTTCTTAGCGGCACAGTGGCTAGTGCAGACAGACGGCAGAGGCTGCAGGAAGTGGTGGGGGAAGGTTTTGAAATGGTGATATGAAGCAGTTTCCAGTGTGGAGATCGACGTAAATATTCATTGCCAGATAAGTCTTACAATAATAAATAGAGAGAATTATCAATTAATCTCTGTTTTTTAAAGACTTATTTTTAGGTCTCTGACTTACACAGTTTTTTTAAAGGGAGAAAAATGTGTAATTACAGTTTTCTAAGGGAGTCAGGGACTTAAAAATAAATTCTCAAAAAATAGAAATTAATTGATAATTCTCCCTAACAAATATTGACGTCGATCGATTGGGAATTAATGTTATTAGTTGAGGGTGTGATAAGATCTTTTCCTTTCTTAACTAATAAAATTATTTTTCAAATAATTTATAGCCAAGATAGGGCATAAACGTGACTCTGATCATGCCGAGTTCGCATTGGTACGATATAGAAGGTATATTGTACCGCACCGCGCATGGGTATGTCTCAAAAATTTTCAAGAAAACTGTTCAAAAAATTTAAAAGAATTAAAAAAATATTATTCATATGTACTGAACTAAGATATGTTGAGAATCGAAAAATCTCTGACACGATAGGATAAATTCGTAGGCGAACCCCGTTAATAGCAACTTTCTTACCGTTAATAGCAACTGTCTTACCAAACGTGTCCTGTAATAATTATTTCTCGATGTAAAAGTCAATTCCTTTATCATGCTAAAACAAAACTTCATGTTCGAATCCTAGTCAAGTCACAAAGTATTTTCTTTAAAAAAATTAATCTTTTGTAATTAGTTTCTAAGCTTCTCCTATTTATCCCTCACTTTTAAGGAATTTTAACTTTTTTTACAAACAGGTCCCCATCTAAGGATTCAAAAGTTAATTGTACAAATTATCAAATGTGATCCTTGAAAAGACGCATCCCCTAAGAAAATAAAATTTCTGGGTTCAATTCTAGATAGTGAAATTACAAAGACTAAAGAGTGGTTGCAACAAATAGTAAGGACTAAAAGTAAAAAAAAAAAAAAAGCTAGCCTAAAACGTGTTTATTTACCCACCATTTATTAATTGGGTCTTGCATGGATCTAGATGTCTCCATTTTCAGATCTACCTCTTTCTTAAGCCAACAGATTTACGAGTGTAAGTCCTCTAAGCACAACTAGTGATCGATTTTTTTTTCAATTTTTATTTTTTTAATCTTATGTGAACAATTTTAGTCTCACCCGTCTACACTTAATTGACTTTAATAAAAAAAAAAAAGAAAAATGAGCACCCCAAATTTATACTTCTACACCTTACCATGCATATGATTGGCCGGATGGGTGAATTAGATCAGACCGGCCAACTCATAATATAGCATGAATTGAAATATATCGATTTACTACATTTCAATTAATAAAAGTATAATAAAAAGTAAGAAAGAACAAACACAAAATATCTTACCTAATTGAGCATGAATTGAAATATATCGATTTAATTACATTTCAATTAATAAAACTATAATAAAAAAATAAGAAAGAACAAACACAAAATATCTTACCTAATTGAGCATTTCTAAACATAGTACAAATCAGATGTATCAAATCGATATGATCTAATACGTCCAACTAACTATGATTGTTGTGATCCCAAATATGATATAAACCAAATGTAACCCAACCATACTTACCCTAGAGGCGGACAAATCCCGTAAATCACGACTCTCCAGTTGGCCCGTGACTACTTTGAGCAAGTGACTGTCGCAGCGAGATCCTCGGGTCCCAGCTGACAGGGATTCCCTGATTGGCTCTCTTGCCTCACCAAAGGCTCGTCCGCCACTTTCTTTTCCTACCCAAAAGACCAAGCTCTTATAAAAAGCACGGATGCCCTCAGGAAAAAGGTACGCTATTCGTAGCATAAAACTCTCTCTCTCTCTCTCTCTCTCTCTCTCTCTCTCTCTAACAACCTTTGTTGACTTGATCGTCGGAGTCTTCGACCACCGAGAGATCTCGGTGGTTCTTTGCAGGTCGGATCCTCTTCGCCGACGGCAACGCAACGCGGCCAATCCCTCGGGGCCCACTCAACTCGGCTCCGGCCGACCACCCTTGCTGTTTTTTCAGCAACAGGTGTGATAAGATCTTTTTCTTTCTTAACTAATAAAATTATTTTCCAAACAATTCATAGTCAAGATAGGGCATAAGTATGACTTTGTTCATGCTGAGTTCGCACTTCGCATTGGTAAGGTAAGGGGTAATTGTACCGCACCGCATCAATATTTCTCAATTTTTTTTCAAAACAATTGTTCACAAAATATAAAAGAATTAAAAATAATATTATTCATATGTACTGTACTAATATATGTTGAGAATTGAAAAATCTCTGACATGACAAAGTAAACTCGTAGGCGAACCCTATTCATAGCAACTTTCTTACCGAACGTGTATTGTAATAATTAGTAAAAAGTCAATTCCTTTATCATGCTAAAACAAAACTTCCTGTTCGAATCCTAGTCAAGTTACAAAGTACTTTCTTAAAAAAAATTTAATCTTTTGCAATTAGTTTATAAACTTCTCCTATTTATCCCTCACCTTTAAGGAATTTTAACTTTTTTTACAAACAGGTCCCCATCTAAGGATTCAAAAGTAATTGTGCAAATTATCAAATGTGATCCTTGAAAAGACGCATCCCCTAAGAAAATAAAATTCTGGGTTCAATTCTAGATAGTGAAATTACAAACTAAAGAGTGGTTGCAACAAATAGTAAGGACTAAAAGTAAAAAAAAAAAAAAGCTAGCCTAAAACGTGTTTATTTACCCACCATTTATTAATTGGGTCTTGCATGGATCTAGATGTCTCCATTTTCAGATCTACCTCTTTCTTAAGCCTACAGATTTACGAGTGTAAGTCCTCTAAGCACAACTAGTGATCGATTTTTTTTTCAATTTATATTTTTTTTTATCTTATGTGAAGAATTTTAGTCTCATCCGTCTACAGTTAATATATATATATATATATATGAGCACCCCAAATTTATACTTCTACACCTTTACCATGGATATGATTGGCCGGATGGGTGAATTAGATCAGACCGGCCAACTCATAATATAGCATGAATTGAAATATATCGATTTAATACATTTCAATTAATAAAACTATAATAAAAAGTAAGAAAGAACAAATACAAAATATCTTAGCTAATTGAGCATGAATTGAAATATAGTATGAATTGAAATATATCGATTTAACATTTCAATTAATAAAACTATAATAAAAAGTAAGAAAGAACAAACAAAAAATATCTTACCTAATTGAACATTCTTAAACATAGTACAAATCAAATGTACCGAATCGATATGATCTAATATGTCCAACTATGGAATTTGTGTTCCCAAATATGATCTAAACCAAATGCAACCTAACCATATGATGCAGAAGCCTTTCCAACTACCCTGTCCCTGTCCCCCCCAATACATTGGCCTTCCTACCTTCCCCTCAAAAGCTAGTTCCCCACTTTCCTCCCACCATGATTGTTGAACCTTGCCATGAACTTTTACATCAAACATTCCTCATGCCATTATTACCGGTTCCAAAGATGAGAAATGCTTAGTGCATTTTTATATTGTACTTAAGTGTAATATGACTAGGTATTAAATCATGTGACACTACTCACATGAGGAGTGATAAAGTGACAACCCAATCGTTAAGTGTCACATAAATTTAGTGCCTAATCATATTACACTTAAGTGCAATATGAAAGTACACTAAATCTTTCTCTCCAATAATTGCTTATAATTACGAGCTGCTTCATCTAGTTAAGGCCCCTGTGCAAACAACTCTTGCATCCCACTCACCACGGGGACTATTCATGGGATGGGATGGTTCATGGGCCTTGGGAAATGGGAACTAATTCATACTATTGGGCTTAGGGTATAGATGGGTTTGGAAATTTATACTGGGCCAACCAGTCCCAGTCGAACACAAAAATATGAAATGCCTACTTCATTCCTCTCTTTTGCAAACACGCGTCTTTCGGAATCGTACGGAGGATTAAATTAACGTTCTGATTTACAAATAAAGAAATATATTTGTTGTAAAAGTAATCTTGTAATAATAAACGTGGATTGTAAAAAAATAATCTTATTGATCAAAATAGATATTTTCTCTCTTCCCTTACTAATATATTACTTTCTCGCAATCTGTGTCATCATCACTCCTGTAATGAGAGTTTCTCATATTTGAAATATTTTAAATCATTTTTGACAAAATACTTTTCTCATTCAAGGGGGGAAAAATGAGAATATAGAAACCCCCAAAGGTTGCATTTTGACTGGAATGATCAAGAGATAGGACGGGTTTGATTCGATTTAGGGCTATTTTTAATCCGAATCAAACTAAATCGATTTGATTTTGAAATCAAATCAAAGCAAATCGAACCAAAGTCTATGTGAAATAAATTAAACCATATTAGTTTGATTTGGTCAAAGTTTGAGTTTTTTTTATTAAAGTTAGAAATAACTTTTCTTAGTAAGTAAAGGACAAATCATCAAAACATATATAATAATATGTCACTAACAAATAGAGCTAATGTAACACTTGAAAGTAGGAAAATAACTTATATATCTTAATAAAGATTAAGGGAAAAATAATACTATCTTACAACTCAAATTTATCTAGATTACAAAATAAATAATAAATATTATTTCATCTAATTACTTGACAACCAACAAAAAACTCATAGCACAACATAAAACATAATAAGACAACTACAACTTATTTTTACATCTATATATAAAAAGTACAACATAAAAATCAATGAAACATAATGAAAATAAATATTAGTGAAAAAAGTAGTGAAAGATCGGTAAACGCTATTATTGGTTAGTAGAAAATATGAGTATAAAAGTTATTGAAAAAGTCCTCTAAATAGTGAGAAAAAAACACTGAATGGATTGCCTCATATAGGGCCTTTACAAAGTATAACCATATGAACATTTAATGGGCTAGAGTTACAAATGTTAAAAAAAGAAAAACAAAAACTCCTATACTTAACCCAACTGTCTCTTACAAAAGAAAGTAAGAAATTAATGTGTGGAGAAAAGATTTTTTATCTTACGATTAGATAGAAAAATACATATGAATTACTCGAAATGTGACTTTATTAGTTGAGCACTGAGAGTCACATCTTGTGGAGTTCAGCTCGTTCGACTAGCTAATAAAATCGACACCTGAATAATTTACCTCGGCCCGTATTAATATCCGGTATTAAATATTTCTCAAACGTGCGATCTCTTAAACTCTCTACAACACATGTGGTAACTCTCCCATTTATTTAAAATAGACGTTCTCTCTCTCTCTCTCCTTCAGATTTCCCTGAAGGAGAGGGTCAATTGGAAGAGTGCATATCTTCTCGTAACGCGGGAGGATGGAACTCCCGCAGTCACCAATCTCATGGTGACGCGTGGACCGTCCCTCCTCCCACTTCTCATTTCATCAGTCATCCCGGTTCTCTCCCCCCCTTCCGTCCCTCCTCCTCCCCATTTAATTAATAATTAACCGGTCACCCATCCCCCCAGCCCTAGCTTCCCACCCAGTTACACCTTTTTTTTTTTTTTTTCTCCTTAGTTTTAAATTTTAATTTTAAAATCCGATTGAGAAAGATGTCATTTTTTATTTTATTATTTTCTTTAATTTAAAAATAAATATCATTAAAAAAACATAATATTAATTTCTGTCAGATTTGGGACTGTAACACCCTGAAAAATTTTAATAGTTGAAAATATAAATAATATGGTATTAGACCTCATTATTATTATGAGATTGAAATAATTAATATCTGAAATTAATTGATACTAATAAATGTTACTTTAGTGCCGTACAGAGAGATGTGCGCTTCGATAGGGCGACACCGAAAAACTGTAATGAAAATAAAATCTGAGAATACCATAATTTCTAAAAAAATATGGTGACATCAGAAATGTAAATATCCGTATTTTTTGACGTACGGATTTCAAAATTAAGTCGATGCAACTATTTTTCGGACGATTTTTCACCCAGTGCAAAATAAACTCTAAAAATTAAACTAAAATCACCATAACCTATAAAACCATTACATTAGCCTATGATTGCAATTTTAACACAAATGTATATCATTTGAATGTGTTTTCAATAGGATCTTTGGGCCAGCTAATTTTTAAGCTATTTACGGTAACCATTTTAACCAATTATTTTTTTGCTTAGATTTAAATTTTTATTTTAAAGTCGGATTGTGAAAGATGTCATTTTTTATTTTATAGTTTTTTAAATATAAAAATAAATATCATTAAAATATATAATATTAATGTCTATCTAGTTTGGGACTGTAACGTCTTGAAAAATTTTAATAGTTGAAAATTATGAATAATATGGTTATTAGACCTCATTATTATTATGAGATTGAAATAATTAATATCTGGGATTAATTGATATTAATAAACGTTATCTTAGTGCCGTACAGAAAGATATGCGCTCCGACAGGGCGACATCGAAAAACTGTAACGAAAATAAAATCCGAGAACACCATAATTTTCAAAAAAAAATGGTGACATTAGAAATATAAATATCCGGATTTGTTGACGTACATATTTCGAAATTAAGTCGATGCATGGGCTACGTGTGACAATAAAAACTAAGAAGTTTTACTATGACACATCAATGGCCTGTGTGTCTTCATGCATGGGAGCTCTGCTGGGTTATAAACACATCCCCCCCCCCCCCCCCAACACAATCGTAAAAACCATTCCAGTGTTTGCTTCTGCTGGTTTGGCCATTGTGGTGCGTATGGTTGATTTCGAGTGAATATGGTTGTATTCAGGTGCATATGTTGCATTTAGGTGCATATGGTTGCATTTAGATGTATATGGTTGCATTCATGTGCATATGGTTGCATTCATGTGCATATGGTTGCATTCATATGCATATAGTTGCATCAGGTGCATATGGTTGCATTCAAGTGCATATGGTTGCATTCATGTGCATATGGTTGCATTCAAGTGCATATGGTTGCATTCAGGTGCATATGGTTGCATTCAAGTGCATATGGTTGCATTCAGGTGCATATGGTTGCATTCAGGTGCATATGGTTGCATTCAGATGCATATGGTTGTATTCAGGTGCATATGGTTGCATTCAAGTGCATATGGTTGCATTCATGTGCATACAGTGGCGGATCCTGAACATTAGTTCAGTGGGGTCACTTGACTATAGAGGGGGTCACTCTTAAATTCAGTGGGGTCACCTTATATTAACTTACCTAAAATTTTGACCTATATAAACAAAAAAAAAAAAGAACTTCTTAAGACTCCTCTCCAAGTCAGTGGGGTCACGTGACCCCACTAACTGCACTGAGGATCCGCCACTGTGTGCATATGTTGCATTCAGGTGCATATGGTTGCATTCAGATGCATATGGTTGCATTCAGGTGCGTATGGTTGCATTCAGATGCATATGGTTGCATTCAGGTGCATATAGTTGCATTCAGATGCATATGGTTGCATTCATGTGCATATGGTTACATTCAGGTGCATATAGTTGCATTCAGGTGCATATGATTGCATTCAGCTGGTTGAATTCAACATTTTGTTATTTTTTGGGCCAGCTGAATGCAATCATATGCTCCTGAATGCAACCATATGCACCTGAATGCAACCATATGCACCTGAATGCAACCATATGCACATGAATGCAACCATATGCATCTGAATGCAACTATATGCACCTGAACGCAACCATATGCACCTGAACGCAACCATATGCACCTGAATACAACCATATGCACCTGAATGCAACCATATGCACATGAATGCAATCATATGCACCTGAATGTAACCATATACTCCTGAATGCAACCATATGCACCTGAATGCAACCATATGCATCTGAATGCAACCATATGCACCTGAATGCAACCATATGCACATGAATGCAACCATATGCACCTGAATGCAACCATATGCATCTGAATGCAACCATATGCACCTGAATGCAACCATATGCACCTGAATGCAACTATATGCACATGAATGCAACCATATGCACTTGAATGCAACCATATGCACCTGAATGCAACCATATGCACATGAATGCAATCATATGCACCTGAATGCAACCATATGCACATGAATGCAATATATGCACCTGAATACAACCATATTCACCCAAAATCAACCATATGCACCACAATGGCCAAACCAGCAGAAGCAAACACTGGAGTGGTTTGTACGATTGTGTGGGGGGGGGGGGGGTTGTTAACCCAGCAGAGCTCCCATGCATGAAGACACACAGGCCATTGATGTGTCATAGTAAAACTTCTTAGTTTTTATTGTCACACGTAGCCCATGCATCGACTTAATTTCGAAATCTGTACGTCAACAAATCAGGATATTTATATTTCTAATGTCACCAATTTTTTTTGAAAAATATGATGTTCTCGAATTTTATTTTCGTTACGTTTTCGATGTCGCCCTATCAGAACGCACATCTTTCTGTACGGTACTAAGATAACGTTTATTAATATCAATTAATCCAGATATTAATTATTTCAAATCTCATAATAATAATGAGGTCTAATAACCATATTATTCATAATTTTCAACTATTAAAATTTTCAGGACGTTACAGTCCCAAACTAGATAGACATTAATATTATATATTTTAATGATATTTATTTTTATATTTAAAAAACTATAAAAAATAAAAATGACATCTTTCACAATCCGACTTTAAAATAAAAATTTAAAGCTAAGCAAAAAAATAATGGGTTAAAATGGTTACCGTAAATAGCTTAAAAATTAGCTGGCCCAAAGATCCTATTGAAAACACATTCAAATGATAACATTTGTGTTAAAATTGCAGCCATAGGTAATGTAATGGTTTATAGATTATGGTGATTTTAGTTTAATTTTTAGAGTTTATTTTGCACTGGGTGAAAAATCGTCCGAAAAATAGTTTGCATCGACTTAACTTTGAAATCCGTACGTCAAAAAATACGAATATTTACATTTCTGATGTCACCATATTTTTTTAGAAATTATGGTATTCTCAGATTTTATTTTCGTTATAGTTTTTCGGTGTCGCCCTGTCGAAGCACACATCTCTCTGTACGGCACTAAGGTAACATTTATTAGTATCAATTAATTTCAGATATTAATTATTTCAATCTCATAATAATAATGGGTCTAATAACCATATTATTTATATTTTTCAACTATTAAAACTTGTCAGGGTGTTACAGTCCCAAATCTGACAGATATTAATATTATGTTTTTAATGATATTTTATTTTTAAATTAAAGAAAAGCAATAAAATAAAAAATAACATCTTTCTCAACGGATTTTAAAATTAAAATTTAAAACTAAGGGAAAAAAAATAACAAAAGGTAACTGGGTGGGAAGTGGGGCCTGGGGGGATGGGTGACCGGTTAATATTAATTAAATGGGGAGGAGGGGGACGGAAGGGGGGGGGGGGGTGGGGGGGGGAGAAGGGGGGGGGAGAACCGGGAATGACCGGTGAATGGGAAGTGGAGGAGGGACGGTCCACGCGTCACCATGAGGTTGGTGACTGCGGGAGTTCCCTCCTCCCGCGTTGCGAGAGATCTGCACTCCAATTGGAAGCCCTTGTGCTTGAGATGCTTCTGCTTCTTCTACGACCGCAATGCCGAGAAGACGTAGAGATGTATCCTTTGGTCACTGTAGTAGGAGAAATATTTAGTGAACATTACTAACTTAAGCACATCCACTAAAAATGTGTCATTTATTTTTGAAATTTGAAAATGCGAAATATGAGAGATATTATAATTCTCCAAAAGGTAAATTAATTAAAATTTTCTGACTGTAAAAGAGAGATTTTTACTGTAACAGGGCTTAACGTATATTGTAACAGATGATAACACTTACTGTAATGAGTTACAGCTCTGTTAGAGACTAATAAATAAGTTAAAAATCTGATAGAGACTCTTAATTAATTTGTCATTCTCCAAAAATAAATGACACACCTATTAGTGCACACCAAAATGTGGTGTGCACTAAGTATTTCTACTGTAGCAGAGGAAGTTGTGCACCATCCACTGGAGGGCCTGTCAGGTGGCGTTCGCCGCCTCCACACAGCCACCACCACCCTCTTCCCCTCGATGACGCCGCCGCCGCCGCGTCTTGCTTGTGGTATAGGGCTGCAAACGGGTCGGGTTCGGAAAAACACACGATTTCGATTCCGATAACCGAAATATGATTCCGATTCCGATAAGAATGGTTAGTTTCGATTCCGTTCCGATTACGATAACATTACCGGAACCGAAATTCCGATATGATAAGGTGTTTACCATAATTTTACCTTGAGTTTATGACAATTTATCGGAATAACCGATACCGATACCGATTCCGATTATTTTTTCAATTCCGATTTCAATAATTTATTGGAATATCCGATACCGATTTCGATAAGCTATCGGTATCATATTCTAATTCTGAAATCGATAATTTTTATCAGAATCGGGTCGAAATATCATAATATCGGGTTCCGTTTACACCCCTATTGTGGTCACACCCGTATGACCACGAACGGGGAGGCCCGCCGACCATCCTCCTATTGTGTTCCTCTCCTTTCTGTACGAAGTTTTTTTTTTTTTTTGGTAGTTGATAGACACCACTACTAAAACACCAAAACATTAAAAAGATTGGTTTCCTTTTTTGTACGAAGTTGCAGTTAGTGTGAAAAACACAAAAAGATTGGTTTCCTTTTTTGTACTAAAGTTGCAGTTAGTGTGAGCTTAGAAAAGAAGACAAGAGAAAACAATAAAATTGGATTGGATGCAGATCAACCATCAGCAAAGTTGAAAATAACATTTGGAACTCTTGGACTTGGTCTCTCTCTCTCTCTCTATTATTCTATCTCCTTATCTACTCTTCTTGAGATAAATATTTTAATAAATTCATCTCTTATTTAACTGGTTTTTTTGGATGATAATGGAATATTCTTTCGGCGATCAACTAACCACAGAAAATAAATAATTAATTTTTAGTTTTCAGGACAAAAATATATATTTAAACATGATGTATTTCAAGAATATGTATAGAATTTTTTTTTCAATTTTTAATATCAGCAACCGATGAGATTAATCCATAGCACGTTAGCAAGTCAGCCGAGGGTCTTCTTATAGATGGTGGGAAGTTTCACTTGCCAAGTCTACGTACTAAGATAAGAGGCTTTGAGATGTGGAGGGAGTCCTCCCAACTCTCGACGGGGCCGATCACCATATACTCTTAAAATACTTTGACCATTAATTCGGGGATCCTACCAAAAGATTGGTTAGGATACGTACCTTAGGTAGCAATAATTGATGAACTCTAATATTGGTGCAAAGTACACATCAATGGTAGAGAACTAGAGATGCATATCACTTGCTATATAAGTGGCTTTGGGATGGGTGTCAATGAGGTAAATGGCATGCATTTTAATTATTAGTGTGTAGTTTGCACTAATGGTAGAATGCACTAAGTATTTCTCTATCTTAAGATACTCGAAGAGAACTAAGGTTTAGCCTTAATGCACCATATAGAGGTAGGGTTTTTCTATTAAAATAGTTATTTTAATATTTTTAAAATATGTCCCAATTAGAAATATTTATATAATATATCTCAATTTAGTTACAAATTTTGACCTTAAATTGCTACTTTGATAAGTCGATAAGTTATCCACAAAGTAAATATCTATGGATATTTTGGAGGTATGATAATTTTATGTCACATCTGTCATTTTATATCACATCAGAATTATTAATGAGATTTATCTCCATTTTGAGATGTTTTCAACCCCTTATAAGTCTAAATATCTCCTATTATCTATGGATAAAATGAGACTTAAATTTATTAAGACTTATCATCAATAAATATTAATATGTTACATATGTATACTTTTTATAATTATCTCATTCATTAATTTCTTTATTTTCTGTTGTAACAAACTGACATCTCAAAAAATATGATCTTGAGCATCAAGTCACCCACACCCATGCTAGAAGCATCTTCTTGTAACAGTTCTTGTTATATAAATAGAGCATGGCGTCCAGAATTCGTCTTTAATTCTCCCTTCCTCAAGTTGGTATCAGAGCCTTGCTAGCCCAATGGCCTCCTCTTCCTCTTCTCCTTCCGCCACCTCCAACTCGTCTCCATTTTAGTAAAATGACAAAATATATAGTTGTCAGGATTAATAAACCCTTTTTATCATAGGTTATGAGAATTTATCTGGTTATTAAAAAGAGTCTTAGTCTCAATTACACAAATATGCATTTGGTTACACAATTTATCTTAAAAATTATACAATTAATCCTAATTATATAAATAGACCTCAAGTTACATAATTTGTATAGCTAAAGTTAATTGTATAATCTCAAGACTAATTGTGTAATCTGGAAATTAATATACGTAACCTAAGGTCTATTTGTGTAATAAAGCTAATTATATAATTTAAAGCCAAATTATGTAACTAACTTAGATATAATTTTGTAATTATTTTTGATTGGATATATTTGGATAACTTAAAAGGGCAAATTAATTAAGAGTCCCTATCAGATTTTTGACTTATTTGTTAGTCCCTAATAGAGCGATAACTCATTACAGTTAGTGTTATCATCTGTTATACTATACGTACGTTAAGCCCTATTACAGTAAGAACCTCCCTGTTACAGTCAGGAACTGTTAATTAATTTACCCTTATTAAAATAAAACTATGTTGATAAAAGAAACCTTATAAGCTACTTTGGGAAGGGGTACCCCTGGATAAATCTCTCCCCAAACTTTGGGAAGGGGGGAAAACCCCTTACCAGGGGTAAACTCCTCCTTTTTTTTTGTGGAGGGGGGGGGGGGGGGGGAGGGAAGATGAGGTTACCTAACTAATCCAAGTTACCCCTGAGTAGTCTTCCCCCACCTCAAGAGTTGGGGCAAGGTAGATATTTTTTTTTCTTTTTAAATCATCATTAAATTTGAATATTATTTTTATTATATATCTCTTAAGACTATCCCAATTTTTTTTTTTTTAAGATGATAAGTTGAGTCAAAGTTTTTAGTTAACTAAAAAAAAATAAAGTGGGTTAGTGGGATAAGAAAAAATAGATGACAAAGTGGGATAAGTTACATTTTGGGTTAGAGGATCCTGGTTAAAGTATCCATGGGTAGTTTAAGCTTGTGCCAAAGTGGTAGAAAAATTTTAACCTTGGTTAAACTATTTTTTTCTTACAAAAAATTCTAAAAAATATTATAATATTTAATACTATTTAATATTATATATCTTGTGAAATATGTATACTTTTATTTTAATTAAAATAATTAGATTTTAAATGAAGATGTTAACTTATCCAGCTTTATTTTTACCTCGTATCCTATGCAAGTGAAATGAATTACTTTTTAAGTTAGAGAAAAGCTTATTGCACTGTAAGTGCAATCCACATAGAATTGTAACCCATGTGGCGTCTTGTTGGGAGCCACATATTTTTTTTTGTATTTCTATTTTGGAGCTCAACTCCTCTATTTTGGAGCCTAACTTGCCTTCTATTTTGGAGCCTAACTTTTTTTTTAAAATCTAACTTTCTATTTTAGAGCTTAACCCTTCTAGTTTGGAGCCCAACTTATCTTTTATTTTGGAGCCAAACTATTTTAGACTCCAAATAGAAAGTTAGACTCCAAATAAAAAAATTAGACTCAAAAATAGAGAAGTTGAGTTCTAAAATAGAAATGCTAGATTTAAAAAAAAATCACATAGTGCCCAACAAATTACACATGATGTATTACATGAACTTATTTACTGTACTTTTCCGAGTGCAGTAAGTCTTTTTCTTTAAATTAACATATCCATAGTTTAGCTACCCTAGATAGCCCAACCTTAGGTCTTAAGATAGCAGGCTGTTGTCTACCCTGACAAATGGCACACCCCCAGTGGGTGTGCTTAAGTTAGTGCACACCATGGGTGTGCACTAAAATTTATAAATATAAAGAGAAAATATTAGACTACAAGCACGGAGCTAAGATATCCAAGTTGATTATTTATATATAATCATTATCCACACACAATTCAACGTTGAAGAATTTGATGAGCGGTCAGCCTGTAAAAGCTGCCATTTTTTATTACTTCCACCTCTCAACTTGGACCATCTTCGAACGATGTGAGATTTTTGCACCTAAATAATTTCTATTTTGTATGCACAGTCATGTTAGAGCTTTCATAACAAATATATGCACTTTCCGAGAGAGAGAGAGAGAGAGAGGAGAGAGAGAGAGAGAGAGGAGAGAGGAGAGAGAGAGGAGAGAGAGAGAGAGAGAGAGAGGAGAGAGAGAGAGAGAGAGAGAGAGAGAGAGAACATATCAGTGACACAAATCTGAGTCCCTTAATCTTTGTCTTTTCCTAAAAATGTTGCAGCTTGAAAACAAACATGCTGATCAACCTGTGTTGTTGTTGATCCAACCAATTGGAATGTGAGGAACTCAAACCAGCGACAAGCCGCAGACAGGGCAACCGTGGCACGATCATGGCAGTAGGACGTCAGGACTGGCTACTGTCCGCAGTGTCGGACGCCTCGTTCTCCCCCTCCACTTCGTCAACGAGGAGCTCGTTGTTACCGTCGGGATGGTACTGCTGCACCACCAGGACCGATGCGGTGGTCGAGAACTCCGACGACGCCAAGTAGCTCCCCACCGGCCCCAGCTCCGGGCAGTCCGTCCTGCTTGCTATGGCCGCCACGGGCGGCGTCCGCCCCACCAGGAACAGGTTGATCACCCCCAACGCCTTGATCTCGTTGACGATGTCCGCCGTCTCCTTCACCGTCTTCTCCACGCACTTCATCGGACAGTACTTGGATGCCGCCGCCATGAATGCGTCGTCCGCAGCGCTTTCTCCCGCCTCCACGTCGACACCGACAGACTCCCCACCGCTGCTGCTCTCGATCAGCGACGTGCCGTGCTCAGGCAGGAACCTCAGCACGGTGAGGGAGACGCCGGGGTGATGGGCCATACGAATCCCGTAAGACAGGGCTTCCCGGTCGTCCCGCCCGCCGAAGAAGAGCACCGCGATGGAGTAAGAGACGTCGCTGGAGGAGACTTGGGCCGGCCCCCCGAGGCCGCGGTCCACCAGGATGCCGACGGAGCAGGGCGCATGGCGAAGGACGCTCCGGTTGATATCGCGGAAGGACATTCCAAGAGACTCCATGAAGCCATCGACGCGTTGCTGCTTGTGGAAGGGGAGCAAGATGATGGCCACCCGCTTCTCCTGGGCGCTGGCGACGATGTCCTCGTGAATGGTGGCGAGGTCGGAGATGGCAGTCATGGGGCGGATGGAGACGCTGCTGAGCTGCTCGTAGGCCTCGAAGGCAACCACGATGTGGTTGCTGCTGCTCCCTTCGGAGGACTGGCCCCGGTTCCAGAAGGGGAGGCCGTTGCGACGAGCCCTGTTCACCATG
The DNA here is from genome assembly GCA_014218235.1 of Colocasia esculenta. NCBI lineage: Eukaryota > Viridiplantae > Streptophyta > Magnoliopsida > Alismatales > Araceae > Colocasia > Colocasia esculenta. The sequence goes on along the minus strand of CM024754.1, from coordinate 2,198,364 downwards.
GAGATGGCCGACGACCTCTCGGATAGCTCCATGAGGTGCAAGGCGTAGACCGTGAGGCCGCGGCGGACGCCGGTGCCGCGGGACGTCTCAATGAGGTTGATGATGGTGGGAATACTGCGCTCACTGTGGAAGCAGGCCAGCATGCGCAACTCCAAGCCTGCCTGGTTGGCGCGGCTCATGACGGTGCGATGCTTGTAGGGGACGGCGGGCCTGGCGGGCTTGTAGATGGCCATGACGATGGGGGTGGTGATGAAGGTGGTGAAGAGCGCCATGAGCACCATGATGGCGAACGTCTCCTCGTTGAGCACTTTGCGGTCCTTGCCGATGTTGAGGACGATGAGCTCCACCAGCCCTTTCGTGTTCATGAGGACGCCGAGGACAAGGGCCTCCCGGGAAGGCACGCGGGCGAGCCGCGCCGCGGCAATGGTGCCAGCGATCTTCCCCAGGCAGGCGGTGGTGATGACGAGGACCAGGAGGCCCCATGAACGGCCGTCGCTAATGGTGGCAACATTGGTTTTGAGGCCGCTGGAGACGAAGTAGAGAGGCAACAGGAGACCGGAGACGAGATCCTCGATCTTCTCGATAAGGACGCCGGCGAATGGCCCGTCCTTGGGGACGACGACGCCCACGATGAAGGCGCCGAACAACGCGTGGATGCCGATGGTGTCGGTGATGAAGCTGGCAGCCAGGACGACCGCCAAAGTGGCGCAGATGTAGGTCTCTTTCACAGGTTCTCCCTGTAGGGAGCGGCGGGCCATCCAGGCGAGGAAGGGGCGGATCGCCAGGGCGGCGAAGGCGACGAAGGCGGCACCCGTGAGGAGAACCCAGAGGGAGACGAGTGGGGAGCCAGAGCCGGAGAGGGCGACGGCGAGGGCCAGGAGGATCCAGGCGGCTACGTCGTTGACTGCGGCAGCGGACATGGCCATGCGGCCGACGTCCGTTGTGAGAAGCTTGAGCTCGGCCAGGATACGGGCGAGGACGGGGAAGGCCGTGATGGAGAGGGCGACGCCCATGAAGACGAGAAAAGGGCCCTGACGGACGCCGGTGGCGACGGTGGCCTGTAGAACAAAGGACGTGCCGACTCCGAGTAGGAAAGGAAGCGAGATGCCGGCGAGGGCGATGGCCAGGGCTCCCCGGCCTGTGCGGCGGATAGCGTTGAGGTCGAGCTCGAGGCCCACCAGGAAGAGGAAGAAGAGGAGACCGACGTTGGCCAGGGTGTCCATCACCGTCAGGCTCCGCTTGGGGAAGACAGTGTCCAAGAACGCCTTGTTCCGCCCCAGAGCCGATGGCCCCAGAAGAACGCCTCCCTGCAAGCATGAAATGTGCTCGTTTCAACAGTAGTCTCCAGAGTCTCTTCTCTGGTGCAAGTGTGTTGCATGGAGTAATTATGACGTAATCGACTTTCTGGTTCTCCAATCCCTGTCAAGCTTATGCATGCATGCCTCTTTTGTGCGCGCAAACCGGGCAGCCATTGGCAGCCCCGTGATGGCACAGCCAATCACGTTCGTGGTGTGCACTAAAATATTATTTTTTAACAAATAATTTGGTTGAAAATTTTACATGTTTGGAATTATTTGAGACTTGTTACACGCATCAGGCACAACCCACTCTTTCTTGTCAAGATATATATATGCCTTTCAATTTCCCTAACAAGCAATTTAGTGGAAACTTAATTTTTACATGACTGAACGTATTAAATATGTGCAAGTGAGCAAACACAACAATTTTAACAAATAATTTAGTGGAAATAGAAGAGGGATCAAATTACACATTCAAATATCTTTAACTTGCAAGAGTTTTCTCTAAATTCTGGGAACTTGAAAGGTTTTTTTCAATATGCATGTTTCTAAAGCGTTTAATAATGGAAAGTGTGTAAGCGTGCAATTGCCATTAAGCATCTTAATTAATAGTAGACGCAAAATCCTAAATATGGCATATTGTGTGGGTTAAAAATTAAAAATTCCGAGATATGTGTATAGATGTATGATGATGAAGCTTAAACGAGATGAAAGTTTGATAAGCATCAAGATACACTACGGTAGGTGAAGAGGAAAAAAACTAATTAGAAAGATCGACACCCTAATGTGAAGAGATGTGTTGCAGAAAGCTAGCATACGATGATCTCGGCGATGACACGAGGCTGGCGGAGAGGTCGGAGGAGGAAGGCGAGGGCGCGGGTGACCGCCACCACCAGGCAGATCTGAAGGATGACGAGGGGCAGCGCGTAATCCAGCGGGTTCTCGTTCTGCCACGCCCCGTTAGATGTGGCCTTCATCGGCGCCGGGCACACCAGAGGCGCGCCTGTCCCGTTCCCCCCGGCCGCCACGGCCATAGCCATCTCTCTCTTCCTCTCTCTCTCGACGATGCGGCAACGGCGCCACCACCGGCTATCTCCTTCTACTTAATGCCGCTGTACAACATAAGAAAAAGCAGGAAAGAAAGGAATAGAAGCAGAGATTAGAAGCAGCCAAATCAACGCGTATGATGAGAAAGGCGCAGAAAGATGCAAAAATTGATCGGAATTGTGGTTCATGCCATGCATACATGTGCATCGATGTGTGTGTGTGAATCTCTCTCTCTCTCTCTCCGGCTCTCCGGCTCTCCGGCCGGGGAGTTCCTCCGGCGACTCTTATATCGTCCTCCCTTGAGATGAGACAGAGTGAAGGAGAGAAGAACGGTGGCTATGTCACTTTATACATATCCAGGTCTAGGGTTACAATGGTCTCTATAGGAAACAACTTGAGATATTTTCATAACAAACCCATCACTATTCTGTGCTCTAACAAGATGGTGAGAGTTTTCTGGCCCAAACCCCGCCGAAACAGCCTCCCTTTTCCAACAGTTGGAAGAGATCTACTACGCGCTTCGCTGGGGTGTACGAATCACAGCTCTCTCCCCCGAAGCGCTCGCCCTATTTATAGTAGAATCTATATATAACGACGTAATCTCCCATGGATCCTGTAAGAGTCCGGTCCACACACATCCACTCGGATCACGATCTTTTCCCTGTTCCTATCCTAACACAACTCTCTCTCTCTCTCTCTCATGTTTCCACGCCAAAATCGTGATACAACGGGTATTGAAGCCTTCTTTCGCAATCCAAATACGGCCCAAACTCAAATTTGGGCTCCTATTCCACAAACTCATCGTCATCGGCATGGAGATTTAACTTCTGGATAAGTCCTAGTGTTTGATAATTTTTTTTCTTTATGCTCGTTCATAATTTTTATTTGTATAGGGAAATAGGGCTGAATATGGTCTGATTTAATTTAGTTTATGGCCATTTCAACTCAAATTGAACTAAATTGATTCGGCTTTGGAATGGTTCCGAACCAAACTGAAGTCCATACGAATCGAATTGTATTCATTTGATTTGGTTCAGTTTGATTTATGATTTGAGTCTTTTGATTAAAATTAGAAATGACATTTTCTTAATAGCTAAAATACATATTATAAAAGTATATGTAATATCAATAACAAATAACAATAATGTAACACTTGAGAGTTCTGAAAAGAAAAAAATTATATATCTTGGTAAACATTGGAAAAACTGTACCATCTTATAACTCAAATTCATATATATATTAATAAATGAATAATAAAAATAAATATTATCTTCATCTAATTACTCGAAAACTAACAAAAGGGTCATAGCATAACATAAAAAATATAAGACAACTAGAGCTACGATATATTTTACATCTATATTCAAAAAGTACAATACAAAAATAGTAAAAAAAAATAGTGAGAAAATAGTTAAAGACAGTTATCCATTAGTAGAAAAATATAAGTGTAAAAATAAAAATCCTGCTAAAAACTAGTGGAAAAGTTCAGAAAAAATAGTCAGAAAAAACTACTAAAAATTGATCTGATCATTTGATTCACACGATTCAATCCAGTTTCTAAATTAAATCAAATTATTAAAATTAATCTAATTTGGTTTGATTCATTGATCCGACTCCTAAGATCTTGAAGCACAATTTGTTTCTGTTCGATTTCTGAATTCAACCGAAAAATTAATAAACACCACAGTATATATATAGAAATATCCGTATTTTTGTTACAGTCAGGGCACTCATATATAAAGTCCTAACGTATCCGAAAGTTTGATACTCCTCCCACACAATAGATATTGAAATTTTAAACCTGCCTTAAATGGAGAGAGAGAGAGAGAGAGAGAGAGGAGAGAGAGAGAGAGAGAGAGAGAGAGAGTTGTGAGCTTCACAATGCCCATGTCCCTTTAGGAGAGCATTCTAAAAGATAATAATGTACATTTCCACGGAGAATATTAATCATAAGAAATCCTACACATCCTAGTTTGGGATCTTTCTCATCTTCGGAGTTTTATTGAAGATCAAAACACTTCATTAGCCCCTTCATAAGCAACAAAACTCATTCGCTTATACAACTTCCATTAGGGAGGGAGAGAAGATCAATGACCGCATCCTATTATAGCCCGATTGATCCGCAAGCCCCGTGATCTTCGGCCAAAGCAGATGGGAGCACCCCTCAACTAAACTCGTCATCCTCAGATGATTTACTAGTTGCTAAAGGGTGTATAAGATCTCAATTTAAAATCAGCACTCTAAATCAATAGATATGAGGTTGGTTTCACAAAATTTTATTTTGGGACTCAAAATTTTCTTAGAATGTAAATATAAGTATATTATTCGATTGTTTATCACACCTCTTCAATAAATAGTAAATATTTTCGCTCGACGATTAGAATCGTTTGTTAGACTCCAATTTAGAATCGACACTTTGAGTCGATCGTCACCAGATCAGATTTAGAGATTCTTACTCTGGTACCCAAATTCTTCGTTCGAAACATAATTGTATATATACGATCTAATCGAGTATTACATTCTTTTAGTCAAACATGCATAACTTTTTATTTAGTTATCGGAATTGCATATATATATCTCTATCTAAAATTACAATTCTATTCAGAAAAATGTGTGTAACAATTTTTGTTGGATTGAGATGGAGTTTATAAATATGTCATAGAGATGGGTGAATATGACTTTCTTTTGAAACTTCTCCTAAGAAGAGTTAGATCTGAAACTGATCACTAAAAATAATGTTAATGATTAGTGTAGCGTGTGAAATGAAATAGACACGCAGAAGTGATCTCACATGTGAGACAAGAGATTTATACTGATTCGGATCTCTCTCCAATAGAAGTCCTACATCCAATCCCCAAGTAATGTCTTGGGTATTTCACTAACCACGAAGAACACTTGATCTTCCCTTCAAGGATAAACATACAACACTTGCTTCCAAACAAGTCTTCTCTTCACCAGAGGGGTAAACAACCTTCTACAGAAAGTAAGTCCTCCCTTCTACGAAAGGGGCACAATAGGGAACAAACCCCTTGTGGGTTACAAATAATAAATATTGCACAACATGTGATGCTCAGAGAATGAGCAAGCACAAATAGACAGAAAGAGAGATCTACAGGAATAAGGAATGAATGCACTCTTCTCTTTCTGGCTTTTAGTGGACTGGGTGGATGATCTAAGGATTGTAGTCCATAAATTGAGCTTCAGATCTTTCGAAGGCTTGAATGCTTGAACAGATACTTGAATGTGTGCCTTTTCTCTATGTAGTTGTGTGTTCTTTGTATCTCTATCTTATCTTCACAAGCTTCGACTTCCTTATATAGCCTTGAAAGACTTCAATTATCCATTTGAATATGGTTGTTTGAAATGTGAACGTTTGGTCGTGAGAAGACGGTTTGAGAATAGCGTTTATAAGTCTTCTGTTTAACAGACATCTTGGTTGCTATTTTGGATAGCTTGCATGTTTCTATAACTGGTAGCATTTAATGCATGCACACACCATATCCATGCAAGAACCTTTCTCTTTTCTATGGTTAGAATGGTAGCAAATAATATATTGGACAAATTGGAATAAAAGTAAGACTTTTAAAAGACTCTTTTCTATCCCAGAGAGAAAGTACATGTCCTTAAAGTATGCAAGAGTAGGTAGACATTTAAGGTGAACTGGACATCTGCTTGGCGTGCAATGGGACTGCAGACTACTTTTCCTTAGAACATGGAAACCTCTGCCAGTTAGAAGGACGCTAGTAGATATCCTTTCGCATACGGACACCGCTTCGCTCAAACAGACATAACTTTTCGCTCGCTTATCGGAATCGCTTATAAGACCCCAATTCGGAATCGGCACTCAGAGGCGCTCGACCCCCTCTTATTGCCTCTGGCCATAAGACGTCATTTCGGGGTCGAAAATCCTTTGTTTCGCACTCTGAAATTACAATTCTAGCCGACGATCTCCCCTATTCCAAGGTTTTTTGGAAGTAGCGACTCCCTCGATTACGCGAATCACTGGCGGAGCTCACACGCGGAGCCGACCAGTCACAGCGATCGGAAGTCGTGTTCAACTCGATGCGAGATCTCCTCCCCAGGTCGTAGATATAGGTGCCAGAACATCGCCGCTATAGTCACCCCCTTGGTTTATTCCCACTCCTTCAGCGAAAGAATTAGGCATAACTTTCCGCACAAGCATCGGAATCGCTTATGTGACCACAATTCGGAATCGGCACTCCGAGACGGTCGACAAGACGCTGGTTTCGCAGAATTCCATTCCGGGGCCAAAATTCCCCCGGAGCGTGTGTACTAGTACACCGACTGTCGTACCTCCGGTCGGATGCGGATATTTATTCCACTACAAGAAAAAACGCATTTAGAGACCGACAAATTCGGTCTCTATTCGGTCACTATTCGGTCACTAAAAGACTCAGAGACCGAATAGTGACCGAATAGAGACCGAATTCGTTGGTCAAGAATTTTTGGTCACAAATCTGTGACCGATGGAATTCGGTCACTAATCGGTCACTAAATAGTGACCGATTAGTGACCGAATTCCATCGGTCACTAAAAGTCGTTATCAGTGACCGATGGAATTCGGTCACTAATCGGTCACTATTTAGTGACCGATTAGTGACCGAATTCCATCGGTCACTGAAAGTCGTTATCAGTGACCGATGGAATTCGGTCACTGTTCGGTCACTAATTTAGGGACCGATATAATTCGGTCACTAATCGGTCACTAAATAGTGACCGAACAGTGACTGAATTCTGTCGGTCACTGAAAGTTGTTATCAGTGACCGAATTGATTCGGTCACTGTTCGGTCACTATTTTGTGACCGATTAGTGACCGAATTATATCGGTCACTAATCGGTCTCTATTTTTTAAATATTTTAAAAATATATATATAAACATTTTTAGCAAAAAAACAGGATATATATCAGCTTAATCATGTGTTTCTATAAAATTATATCAAACCTGTCAAAAATAGCTTCTTGATAAAATTAGGCCAGTTTTTTTAAAGCAAAATAAAATGATAGTACTCATCAAAACCTTCCATACACAAAAATCTTCACCTCAGCTTGGTAATCTAGCTATTTTTGCACATCCTAGGATAGTGAACAGTATCTTTTAGGTTCCATAATCATCATATTTTTTGGGATGTAGTTAATTCACATGCTAAGTAAATCTTTAAGAGAAATCATGTTGTGTGCACTGTACTACCGTACAGTAAGATGGGAAGAAAACATCCCACTCCAGAAAGAAGAAAATGCACAGTTCGCATCCTACTGTAAGCACTGCCTAAAGTCAGAACCATCACATATCTGGCCTTCATTAGGTAATATCGCAAAATGGTATGTTGAGCAACACAGTAATGCTAAGCTATACACATAATGTTCCTTGATAAATGACTACCATTCTCACCATACAAGGCTTAAGATGCTCCAAACTTTCAAAACAGATATTATTGCTGAAGTATAGACACTAGATGTTGCAGAAAGGATTAAACACAGATGTGAAACATAACAAGATATTATCTTAACATACCGAATTCAAAATATCAGGAACTCTAGACTCCTTCATTGCATCAGGGCCTGCACATATTTTCCTCCAAGCTCATAATTTTGCAGAGAAACCAATAAAAGTAAGCCATGAGAATCGTGATCATAGCTCAATGCTCATGATGTGCCTACTATAAGACCATCAATATTTCAAGAGCAGATTAATATGTTAAACTGATATCTGGTTTTTTTCCTCAGTGTGAAGGAACATGGACAGGAAAAAAGAAGAGAGAACTTAAAGAATGAGAAATGCTAACCGTTCGGAAATTTTCAAGTGAAACACGCCCATCCTTGTTTGGCTCCAATAATTTAAATTGAGACCTGAGATATATCAGCTCATCCTCTGTCAAAGCCTTTGATAGAGCTTGCAGAATATGTCACAAACAAGTCATGCCAACAATGTTAAGTTTATGGATTTGAAACAAGCAAAGCATGTAAGTATCCAACAAGAAATTAGTGAGTATTAAGAAAAAAGAAAAATCGAAGAAGAGGAAAATTAACTTTTTAACTATTGTGGGAGCAAGCACTTTTTAACTTTTCATATTTGGAGAATGCAAACACCAAATCAGTGGCCTGAATCAAATGAACTATCTGAAAATGCCAATAATTCATATGCAAACCAGCAGGAAGATATGCAAGTTACAAGACAAAGTAATAAATCAACATTACAAGAAAAAAGGTATACTGTTTCCAAGTTTGACATATAAAAAATAGGAGGGATGAACCTTCAATGCTGCACATTTGAAAGGTGTAGCACGAACATATGATTTGACTAATTGCACTCCATGGAAAATTGAACAATTGCTTATGAGAAAAGAAGCTTATACTGTCAAGCTTTATAGATTAATACCATCCAGGGAAGGGCCAACATCTCCCAGAAATCTCACCAGATCAAAGTTTAGATCCAAAAACCTAATAGAATAAGTATTCACTAGTTATTTCCATATTCTATGCCTAGTCTCATCTGGAATATAGAATAAGTTTGACTGATTGGAAATGTCAAACTTCAGAAGGTACTTAAGCAGAAACTATCATTGCAGTTGAACATTAACTAGAATTGAGAAATATAATTAAGCATCTTACTCAATGCTTGAGCTGCAGTCATTCTTTTCCTATAATCCTTATTCAGAAGTTTTTTCACAAAATCTTTGGCTTCTGGAGATACAGTTGGCCAAGGTGAATCATCAAAGTTCGGATCAGCTCTCAAGACAGTACGAAATATTCCAGACTCTGTTCGTGCCCAAAATGGCCTGCTGCCACATAATAAGATATATGTTATGACACCAATACTCCAAATGTCTGCTTCCATACTATATGATCTGTGGAGGACTTCAGGAGCAACATAGTAGGCACTGCCAACAACGTCATTTAGTCTTTCATCTACACAGGAAAGTAAAATTCAGTATACTTCCACTTGAGTGCTTAGTTCAACTAAAAGTTCTACATAAAACAAAGCAACTGATCAAATATGCCAGATAAACTGTAGCCATGAGGTTATAAAAAAAATTCTCCAAGGGTGGGTGAATCTAGGAATTTTAAACATCAGGAGACGAACAGCTTAGATGTTACATTCCCAGGTCCAAAAAGAGTCTCAAGGGGGACATTAAAAATTCAAAGGACCTATGAGTCATGCCTCTACTCCCCATTTCCATCAGAAAACAAGGTACTCTTGAATCAAGACAACAGGAATAGCAACACATGATCATGGAAAAGATCCAACCAACACAATCACAGAGCAAGATATCCAGAAACAGCTGGGATTCCATCACTTCAGGGATATAGATGTTTAGTAGGACTTCACCTTGATTACCTTGTCTTTGCATCTGGTCATACTCATCAACCCAATTCCCATTTAATACTACGGAGAAAAGCAGGGCTTCAGCACTTCAATCCACATGTCTTTGTGTGTTTGATCATACTTGGTACCTAAATTATTGAGCAGGTGAAGGGTCCTAATCAGTGGCGGCGTCTTCTTAAACGGAGCACTCTAGTGGTGGCATCATACACATCGGCACGGCCCATGTGGTCGGGCATCCACTAAACACCAAGCCATGGCTGCATCCTTCAGCAACCTGCCGACAAACACAGTTGTTTTTTGTATGTGGTGTTAGTTGCTGGAATTCCCAACATATACATGCCCACTAAGAATTAAAAGCATAGAGCCAGTGCTTGGTTTTTTTTTTTTTAATCTTTCAAAAGTACAGTAAAATTATGTAATTATCTTATTTTGCAGCATTTTCCCGGTTTTGTAACTCTATGCAAAACAATGACTGAGATTTATATATGTTGGCTCATTTGGCAAGCAAGGTTCTCTTTCAGTTCACAGTTACTTTCCACTTATCAAGAATCAAAGCAAGAAAAGAAACTACATTGTTTTAATTACAGCAAGATAGGCAACCCAGTACCAGAAGTTCATGGATCAGACAGGTCCTCCTTTCCATCATAAAACCAGAATGGATATTGCTTGCTCGATCAGTACTGTTGGATTAATTTGTGTCTTCCCAACAGCAGCTGGTGGTGACACTTATCAGGTTGGAATTAATTAAGGTGGGTCTGCAGTTTCTTGGGGAATATTGTAGGAACTGTACATATATCCAGAGCAAGATCCAACCAACACAATCACAGAGCAAGATATCCAGAAACAGCTGGGATTCCATCACTTCAGGGATATAGGTGTTTAGTAGGGCCAATATGCCAGATAAACTGTAGCCATGAGGTTATAAAAAAAATTCTCCAAGGGTGGGTGAATCTAGGAATTTTAAACATCAGGAGACGAACAGCTTAGATGTTACATTCCCAGGTCCAAAAAGAGTCTCAAGGGGGACATTAAAAATTCAAAGGACCTATAAGTCATGCCTCTACTCCCCATTTTCATCAGAAAACAAGGTATTCTTGAATCAAGACAACAGGAATAGCAACACATGATCATGGAAAAGATCCAACCAACACAATCACAGAGCAAGATATCCAGAAACAGCTGGGATTCCATCACTTCAGGGATATAGGTGTTTAGTAGGGCCAATGCAGACTCATGCAGTCCCATTTACAAACTCATGGACAAGCTGGACCATCATCTAAATGACCACATAACAGATGAAATTAACACAGGGCTCTGCAGAGCTATGCTCTACTGTTAACAAAATGCCAGATATTATTTCCTCTTTCAACTGACATAGAATTGGTTCAAGATGCAGCTGTGCTTGGAATTTGGATTCAAGGTAAAGCAGGTCAATATTGTAAACTGTGGATGACTGTTAGTTAAGGAAATGCCACAACATCCAAGGTGAGAAAATGTAGTGGATGGTACTCCTCACTTGAGCTTAGAGAATTCTATACATGATACAAGTCATGAGGAGAAGAAATCTATCATTAGCACATTGAGCATGGCTATATGAAAAAAAATGAAAATTAGAGGCTAGAAAGACAAACAGATTTTAGTAGTTACATAGTTGTTTTATTGGGAAAAAAATCAAAAGAATCCTTACAAGAACACCTTATGATTAGGTAAAACAAACCCCAGTGAACATGCAGTCCAGTTGAAAACACTCAAGCATATGATAAAGTGCAAAAATAATTACAGCATTCTCTTATGTTCATAAATGTGAGGAAATTATGGCCAATGGCTGAATACTGAAAGGAATAAAAATATGGAGAGTTCAAATGCTTCAGGAGAAAGGAATTCTGCAACACAGATTCACCTCCCCCACAATTAAAGGAAATGAACTCATTTATTTTGTCTTTAATTAAGAACACAGATAATTATGTGCATATGCCAATGATCAGAGAAAGAGAGTTCCAGGAACCTGACCAAATGAACCCAATACAGTTCTTAACAAAGTTCACAGGTATACTTTGATTACCATTAACTTCAAAAACTAAGACAGTTCTTGAGCCTGTGGTGCACATGCAAGTGCATCTGTGTTTGTATGTGTCCCTCCGTACGTCTATCTCTTTATATAGTTTAGGGTCATCAAAATAGGCCCAATTTTCCATAACCACTTGGATGTAATAAGTACAGATTCAGGTACACCTTTTTACTCAAATCATATGTTAGACATGAATACAATTTTATGAATCTAGGCCTCAAATCAAGAAAAATTTTGCTAACCACACTAGAGTCTGGGATAAATGTATTTTTTTCCTTCTTATGCCTAGTAGATGCTTCATATGAAACAAACAAGAAGCAGACCCAACACTCCAACAGTCCACATCATTTATCCATTTACCCAGTAACTTACATGGGTTTCGGGTCACTTACAGTCCAAAATCAATAATAGTATATGCATATACAGCCAGTGAAAGTCATACAGCAGACCACACCACCATCATCTGACTTGTAAGCTGAACACCAAAACTATGATCCTAGATCAGTGGGGATTAAACAAACTGTGTTTTCCACACAGCAAAGTCTTACCTTTTTGCATCCATGAGCACCCATGACTTCCAACAGGTTTATTGTGCCAATAAGATTATTGTGATAATATAACAATGGTTTCTGCACACTTTCACCCACTGCCTTCAGTCCAGTAAAATGCATAACGGCATCAAATCTGCATACATACATAATTATTAGAGATTAAGGTATGACCTGTGATTTAGAATCCTTTTTGGAAGTATGTGACTTAAGTCAAAGATGAGAGTCCTAATTATGGATAGATTCAGCCCTAGGGATTGAATAAGAGACAAGCGAGACTATAAAAAATATGGATGCCTTCAAGTGAATAATGTCATGGAACTTATCGGCTCAGGAGAAGCAGGAAAAAATCACTTGAAAATGGAGGGAGATACTTAAACGCTTGTTAAAGGCCTTTAAACCAAATGTGAGGCTGAAATAACTTAGTTTGCAGCCTACATAAGGAGGTTGTATGTGCAACACTTTCAAGGTTCAATAACATATCTCGGTTCCTCCATAGTCTACTCTTCAAGTGAACAAGCAATGAAGTAATTCCTGTTTCTAGTCAACCAATGTGGTTGTTATATATTCTTAAGTAACTTATAAGAATTCTAAATTGATTTTCCAATGCATGGTATTTAGAAATAGCTGGAAAATACAAGAAGAAATAAAAAATAGCAAAAAATAATAAACAAAACATGTTAAATTTGAGTCACCATGAATCTAAGGAAATACTGGACACTAGTGAGGAAAACTGACATTTTACAAGTTGATGATAGTTTAGGTCATGAGGGAGGATCAATTTGCTCCTCTCTTTAATGTTTTCACAAGACTGACCGACTGATGAATTTACAAAGCTACAGGACACAGTAAGATAACTAGCAAGCTGTCCGTGAAGAAACAAAGTTCCCTGAATAGACTTGAAACCTAGGTCATATGAATCAAGAAAATAAATCCATCAAAAAGTTATGCAGCATGAGATAGTCAATGGCAAACTATCAGGAAATGTCATCCGAACCAAGCATGGGAGGGAGGGAGAAAGTGTGCAAAACAACATGGAGACTGTAGAGCAGCTGAATTATTTGTGAATTAAGATTTTTAATCTGCTGACAGATAGGGTCATAACTTTGAGCCAATGTCTTCTAAGGACCCTGTAGTAAGCAAAATAAATCAAAACAGGTGCAGTCTCTGTTCAATAATAGAACAAAACAGAATCCCCTCACATATGGGCATCCCAGAACATGTGCATTTGTATTGCATGCAACATCATCAATAATACCAGTCATAAAATTTCCTTTACTGCCATCATGGAGGGAAGTTTGAGTTTTGCAGAATACTCAAACAGCAAAAGGAGCTTTGGCTTTTGGCATCATTTTTAGCAATGAGGATAAAAGATCACAAAGGAAGGTAAAAGTTGATTTGCCTAATATCAAAATATCAAACAGGATAAAAGTAAGCTCGAAAAATATCAAAAGTATATATATAGCTCTAATCCTATCTACTTCAAAAGTAAATACATACTTTTCTTGTAGTACTCCTAGCTAACACTTTTGAGGAAATCATCAACTTCCAGGTGGTGTTCCAATGGATGTTCTTGCTGAGAATAAGTTTTCATCTCAAGGGGATGTGCCACCAGACTTCTTCTACCATTCTTGCCTGGAAGTTTCAAAGAAGGTCGAGAGGTTCTTAGCCGATCCAAGTTTGGATGATGAGCTTGATACACTGTCAAATGAAATCTGTCATATTCTGCATCCCGACTTACAAGTGAAGGTACCTACAACAGTCTAAAATTCACATTAGCAAAAGCAATTAGTAGCTCTATAACATGTGTTTCTAATTAAACTTGCTCGCGTTTAAATTTCTACAGTGTTTGAAGATAGTGGAGTTATAACTGAGAACTAATGGAGGTGATTAAGTATTTGGGGATGAGAGCCGGTCAGACAACAATTCAGAACTGGTTTTGCAAGTTTGGGATTATTCTGCCCTGCCTCAATCCTTATAATGTATAGGGTCTGTCATAGCCGGCCAAAATAAAGTTCCTCCCTGTCAATACCAACATTAATTGAAATCTATGATGTGAAAGCTCTATTATCTCTTCTCACAGCCTAAATGCTCATCTCTATAATTCAGTTTACAGAGAAAGAAAGGGACATTGAATAATAAGAACGGGGGGATGAGTTCAGTTATTGTTTAAACCTTTCTCATAAGGAGTATAAGACAATCATAATTTTCAGAAGCAATCTAAGAACAACATCCATCCTCTTCCTCCACTTTTAATTTTATTCTTTTATTCTTTTCTCTTTAATTGTCATCCTGGGTGTTTCTTCCATATCACCGACTACAAACATTTGACATTCTATCATCAAAAAGGTATTAATGTCACAACTACCATATCAAGATCAATACTCCCAACCAGAACACGGCATTAGCTAGGACAAATATCTGAACAAATGTCATTTACATGGATGGGTTTACAGGATGACTTGTGTAAAAAAAAAAATAGGGAACAAGCACAGACAGAAGATCTAACAATGAAGGTTGCTCTTTGAAGATTCTCTCTATTCGGCAGTCTTAAAAATTTATTGTTCTCATACCCTATGCTGCAAAACTTCAAAAAGGCCACCTATCACTTGGTGTCTAACTGGTACACGAGACCAATGACTCGATGAAAACCTCACATATTCTTATGTTTGAACACAATTTCTTTAGTGGACAAAGATCAGAAACCTTCTTTTCCCAAAAGAAAATTGAGTAAAGAAAGCAACTCAGAAGCTTGGTAAATTATTTGTGATTGTTACAGGCCCCTGGGAGTTCAATTGGAGCTTATCTTCATAGAGTACATTGACTAAATTCAGCACTCTCTAAATGAGTTGCTCTTGAGAAACTTCAGAGTAAGGAAAGCAACTAAAGAAGCTCTCCAATTTTTCTTTTTACAACTCTTATTTACTATTTTCATGGAGGACATTGAATAAATTCAGCACCCTCTAATTAAGTGAGATGCCCTTAAGAATCTTGATGAATATTTCTGGGGAAAATTCATAAGATCAAAGGTGGAAGGCATGCAACAACAAAATGTGAGATACCAGTCGTCAATTGTACATCATTGTTATTATGCCAAAGCTTCAAAAGGGTTCAGCCCAAGCATTTCTAATGGAAGGACACTAAGGGTGCATTTGGTTGTACGTAAAACAGTTTTAGAGGGAAATAATTTTTCACGGAATAATTTTTACGTGTAGTTTTACTGTTTTCTTGGCTTCTAGCTAAGCTAGAAATTGGAGCTTCCTAGGTTGAGAAGAAAATAGGATTGCTAGGGAAGGTTTGACTCAGGTAACTCAAAATTAACTGAAAATGCAAGTCTTCCTGCAACATTTTTCAATTTCAAAGTAGAAGAAAAAATTGTCTTCCGGTTGAAGATGTTTAGCCAATTGTGTGCCTTAAGGCAGCCAGTGCATGGCAGGCAATCTTCCACATTAAAAGAACAAGGAAAAAAGTGTCACATACAAATACAAGATGGAATCTACTGATATAACTTACCAAATATATGTCGAATGACAACAGATCCTATTGTCACCCAAGACATTTTCAAAATCTGCTACCAAAACCTGCCAGGTGCAAACATATTTACTTACCAGGGTTATCAGAGAAGAAAATGTTCATATAAGACTGGTCTCATTTTAGATCATGTTTTATTCTTTTTAGTTCTTTATAAGGAAAATAATAATGAAACCAGATTGTCTGTTATCACTCAATATGTTCCTGAAAGTTTCTAAGACCTTAAACAGGCTGGCAATGTTTAGTCATTCTTCCCTGGGAAAGCTAAAAGCTGAAGTTATTAAGATGCTGACTGATTGGACTAATTATTGTGTTTAACCCATCTGCTAAAGTATGAATGGAGTTTCTTGATTTGTCCAAATCACACGCTGATTTGGACAAAGTGCCCAAGCCCAGTCTGCTAAAGTCTGAAGTGTGAAGTGTACCTCTTTCCGCCCTTACTTTTATTATTGGATTTCAGGAACTACTTCATCTATAGATGTAGTACTCCATCTGTGTATTTTTAATCACTGAAGCTTAGAAAATTGACATGGATTGGCTAATTTGTATAAAATGTTGGCAGATTGATCAGATCCTAGCTCATCTTTCCCATCCTTTTGCCAAGCTTGGGAAAGAAAAAAAGGCAGCAGGATCTTTTATAAAAATGGCATCTTTTATGACGAGATGTTATCAGAGTTATGTCCCCCGTTCATATTTTATCTGAACTTCTGCAAAAATTTCAGCCAGAGAAATGGCTTAAACACAAAGACCACATTCATATGAACAATGTAATGGAAAAAGAAGTTCAGAATAACAGAAGAAAGAACAAATGAAGCACTGACCTTTCACCCCCTACCACATAGACAGCACATGTGCCTGTTGGTGCAGTGTCATCCTCATCATAGTGAACCTGATGAGCATTACCAGACAGCTCAAGCATTATTTTCACCATAGAATAGATACAAAGGAACAATTTCCAAGTTTTCTTCCCTGTGCCCATTAGCAGCAAATGATCATACTCACATTAACACCTCCAGCTTTAGAATTTTTCTTCATTTCCTCCCCAAACTTGTCCTTTCCAATACAACCCATGTAGCTAGTAGCTCCAGGAATTTGTAACATCCACTACAAAATATAATAGATATGATTTTCGTTAAGCTCTGAAAACTACGGGAATAAAAAGGGTAAAAAAAAATGAAACACTCGGTAATACCTGTGCAACCCTGATTGAATTTTGAGTGGCCCCTGGAGACATAAATACAACATAAAGCTCAAATATAATATACCATGAAGTATATCAAAATAAACAATTGACAAAAATAATAACAGGATGAATTACCCACAGCAATGTACTCCACATCGTATTTTGTAGCTAATTCATCATACCTGCACATAACATATCAGTTTCATATATGTGGCAACACAGTTGGACAAGACAAGAATGACTGCAATAAGAGTATGCCACTTAAACACAAGCTACACAGACTGCATGCCATCTCATAGAATATTTTAAAGTAATATTTGAAATGCCCAGCACTATGTCAATCAAAGGCTATAACACTTTTCTATTGGAAAATACTCGGGGAAATCTCTTAGAGAACAAAGCAAACCCCTCCAGAAATCAAGAATGGGGAGAAAATAAGATTGAATTCCGGAAATGCAATATCTACATGCTAATCATCTGATTAGAATTTGACAAAATGAATGACAAGAAGAAAATACTACCATCTCGAAAATAATTTGTCTTACATGGGCAAGTGCTTGTCCTCTGCAAGGATTGCATTGTTCAATTTGATATCATATCTGCCAAAAAACAAAATAGTTAAAGACCTCGGCACAGAAGGCTTGAACACAAAAAATACACCGTTCAGCAATCCTTAAGCAAATATATGAAAACCATCATTGTATATGCAAAACTTTAGTTTCTGAACAGACACAACTTCAAATGTCTTAATTTGATAATAAAAAGCAAGAGATATCTTTCTGATTTAGTAGAGCTGAATACAAACATGTGTTTAAGACTACAAATAGCAATTCAGTCTACCCAGTCTATTGCTAAAAAGAGAGAGAAAGAGAGACAGATGCTACCATCCATGTACCTTCACCATCTTGTATCGCCTTGCTATTATGGAGTTCTTACTTCAAGCATCCACAAGAAACTAATAAATCGATGAACATTGCCGACAATGAGGTAATAGTGAGCCAGAATGGCAATACCTTGGAGAACTCCTCATCTGGAACCTGTAGCTTCTTCTGAATACAAACTTTGACCTCAGCCAATGTCTCTCCTTCATGAATAACCAAGAAAAAGGGTTCCCCAAAGTTTTGAACCTGCTGTTTGGAAAAAGAGAACGTATTAAGGTAGGATTTATTTCATGAATAATAGTCATCTAATGCCCATGCTCCCCTTCTTTGCCCTTTTCGTTCACTTAAATAGCAATCTAACATCTCTGGGATTCTCATTTGCCATGTGATTTTGTGCAGCATCCTTTGTGAAATGGTACACATGAATCAAGCGGCCATAGAGTCCTTGATTTTTCTCTTCCTCTGAAATCTGCATGCAATTTAAGAAAAGTCAGAGCATAGAAAACGCTAACCTTTTTACCTGATCCCGGATGTTGTATAAATATACTAGAGAATGATGAAGCCTGCATACTTGCAATAACATTAACCAAAAAAATAAGATACGGCTCACCTCCTCTGCACGCAATGTCCATTACTGATCATTTATGTTCTCAATTTTCTCACTGACCGGGAAAATCTGCAACAAATGGTAAATTGATAATAGCCACAACACAGGATGAAAAGCAGGCAAAAACGTAAAAACAAAATAAAAAAGAACGACAACACAATTTCTTGTAGCTGCCCACGAGATAGATACAAAAAGACCCTTCTTTGGCAAAGAAATTTTATATATCTTCTACTATTTTAGAGAAAGGAGAAATTTCAAGTCCAAGGCAATGGATGCAGACATGAATGATGCAAGTCCATCCATTATAAGACAGAAAAAGAACATGAACTTTCTGGCATTCAATTAGTTTCCATGCCACCACAATTACACTCCAAATGCACGTGTAATGTGGTAGAAAATATGACTAGCCAGTTAGAAATTGGATTACTCTCAGAATATTCCACCCATAGTTAAGAGTCCAACATTTCTCACTTTGCTGTTAGACATGCCCACAATCCAATGCAGAAAACTGATCATTAGAAGCCAGACAAACATAGGTATGGCAGGTTAAATATGTTTTCCAAATAGCTCATCTGACATCACACACATTTGCTGATAGAAGTTGGCTAAGCTTCTGCTTTTTGGTGTCACTTTCTTTTAATGTGAACCCTTTCAAATTAAAGTGGCAAAAGTGAGAAGTTCCAAAAAGGTGTCAAAGAGACAATAAAAAGAAAGTGGGTAAATTTAGACACAATGATCTATGAACCAAATGCCCGAAGTAATACCTTATATATTTTATGGTAGAAGACCTCAAGCAATCGGAGTTCTGCACTAGGATGAGACAATTCAACCTATTCCAAAGCACAATCACAATCATTAAGAACTATGTTAAAAAAGGAAACATATATATATAAGACATGTATATACTCATCATAAGTACTTGTACAGAAAATCATTCGATAATCCAATGCCAGAATGGAAAATGGAAGTAGACTTCCAACCAAAGGTATTACCTTTGTCCTTAAATCATTAAGAGCATCACCTACACTGCTGTTTTTGGGAAGTCTAATGCTGTGAATCACCGCCTAGAAAAAACTAAATTCAGTCCTCATGAAAATTTTCCAAGATCAAGAATAAACAGAGTTCAAACATGGTATATGCTTCCAAACTAACCTCATCTTTTGTGGCATGATGGAAAGCAACTTTGAGAGTTTTCATACCTTGTCTTGATTTAATAACCAGAAATTAAGGTGATGTGGCAATATGTGAGGGGTGTAATAGCCAGGATCAATAACCAGAAATTAAATCAAGACTAGCCCTGTCAGTTTTGGTTTCCAGTCCAGTTTTTATCTTAGTGCAGGCAAATTACCTGGTCTAGATTGGATGATATAAGGGCTGGAACTGCAAAAGCACGACCATCTAGATTAATTTCAAGAAACCACATGAAGCAAAATAAATATAAACAGACCATCAAGTTGTTCCATATTTATAATAATAGAAAAACACATTAACGACCTCTATATCCATGATTACAGAACCAAGACTACACAAGTTATCTTGATTCTTGACAAGTTGACAGGCATGCAGGCATTCACCTCTTAGCTGCTAGCTTTCTGTAGAGAAGATCAGGACCACCCCCCCCCCGCCACCCATTAGTAGTTTCTAGGCTGCTGACCACAAGGATTTTCAGAATGCCATCCGATGTCCAATGTTATCTCAATCAGGTACCAAGAAACACCAGGGAAAACATGAATTTATGTACAGAAAGTTCCTTAAATCCTTTGAACCTCCACTTCACCTGGCCGATCGTTGACTTCTTGGGGTAAGATTAGATGACTAACGCTAGAGAAAGACAACCCACTGTCACAGACGAACTATGACTGTGACTTTGGAAGGTCCCTTGTCCTGTCGGAGGGGCTGAAGTATCCCAACTCACTCAAAACTGGTAAAACGCCGGTTATGTGGATGCATATATAACTTTTAAGAAAACCCGCAACGGCATAAAGAGAAAGGAGAGGAATTAAAAGAAAAGAGAAAAACAAAAACAGGGTTAGCAGTTACTCATCAGCAAAACACAATGGCATAAGCAAAAATGAACAACCCTGTCAAAATTTTGAGGGAAAAGAGATTAAGCATAGTGGGAGGGACAAAATTGGGGCATCCCGGGAACCCTAGTGGGTACAAACCCCACGCACAGAAGTACGTATCTGTTCCCGGCATGATGGGAGGTGGAGACGCCATCTCTGTCGCCTGGAATGTCTTTCTACAGTTCTAGCAGATCAGAGTCCGGCCCTCGTATCCCCATCCGTATTGGTACACTCTGAAGCAGCTCGTGCACGCCGTCCAGAAAGTCGGACCAGGATCGACCTCCGCTTCAACGGACGCCTTGTTTCCACCGCTGCCACCGCCGTCCTGACTCCTAGCACTGCCCCCGTTGAGCCTCATCTGCGTAGCGCCGGCGATGCCGATCTCCTTGTCGTAGAGGTCCTTATTCACCAGATCGGAGAGGACGGCCAACGCGTCGCACACGAGCTTGAACACCTCGTCGGCGGCAGCCGAGATGGAGAAGGACTGGAAACCGTGGGCGCTCTGCCGGTGTCCTGCGTGGAGGAGGCGGGCGAGGCGGCTGTACTAGAGGTGCACCTCGGAGGTGCCGCGGCTGGAGGAGGGGTCGATCTGAAGGATGGCGTATCAACTGGTTGATCTTGGCTTGGAAGGCATCTCGAAGCGGGGCGATCCGTCGGAGGTGTCGGCAACGTGAGAGAGAAGAGACGGCGAGAGAGGAGAAAGGAGAACAGGAAAGAAGTACCGAGCAGAAAAGGCTTTAGAGACCGAACAGAGATTCGGTCTCTATTCGGTCTCTAACGCCGCTAGAATTTTGTGACCGAATAAGTTCAGTCACTATTCGGTCTCAAATCTGAGACCGAATAGTGACCGAAATAATTTCGGTCACTAACACTTTCATTTGGCGGGAAATTTTGTGACCGAAAAAGTTCGGTCACTATTCGGTCTCAAATCTGAGACCGAATAGTGACCGAAATAATTTCGGTCACTAACACTTTCATTTGGCGGGAAATTTTGTGACCAAACAAATTCGGTCACTATTCGGTCTCAAAATCTGAGACCGAATAGTGACCGAATTTGTTCGGTCACAAAATTTCAGCCAAAGAATCGCCCACTGATGTTGTTAGCGACCGAAATAATTTCGGTCACTATTCGGTCTCAATAGTGAGACCGAATAGTGACCGAAATTATTTCGGTCCCTAAATCTAAACTTTAGCGACTGATATTATTCAGTCCCTATTCGGTCTCAAATCTGAGACTGAATAGTGACTGAATATTTCGGTCTCAGATTCGGTCTCTATTTCCGCAATTTCTTGTAGTGTTCGCCCGAGAGTCAGAACCGCCCGCGAGGCCCCAATTTAGAATCGGCACTTCGACCAGGTCGGTAAATGGTCGCATTCGGAGATTTCCGGTCCGGTGCCAAAATTCCTCTCCGGGAGCGCGGTCGCAGGCTGCTGATGCGATCGCATACAGACACCGCTTCGCTCAAACAGGCATAACTTTTTGCTCGCTTATCGGAATCACTTATAAGACCCCAATTCGGAATCGGCACTCAGAGGCGCTCGACCCCCCCTTATTATCTTAGGCCATAAGACGTCATTTCGGGGTCAAAAATCCTTCGTTTCGCACTCCGAAATTGTGATTCTAGCCGACGATCTCCCCTATTCCAAGGTTTTATGGCAGTAGCGACTCCCTCGATTACGCGAATCGCTGGCGGAGCCCACACGCGGAGCCGTCCAGTCACAGCGATCGGAAGTCGTGTTCAACTCGACGCGAGATCTCCTCCCCAGGTCGTGGATATGGGTGCCCGAACATCGCCGATATAGTCACCCCCTCCGGTTTATTCCCACCCCTTCAGCGAAAGAATTGGGCATAACTTTCCGCACGGGCATCGGAATCGCTTATGTGACCATAATTCGGAATCGGCACTCCCAGACAGTTGACAAGGCACTGGTTTCGTGGAATTCCGTTCCGGGGCCAAAATCCCCCTCAGAGCGTGTGTACTAGTACACCGACGGCCGTACCCTCCGGTCGGACGCGGATATTTATTCGTCTGGGGGTCGGAACCGCTCGCGAGGCCCCAACTCAGAATCGGCACTTTGACCCGGTCGGTAAATGGTCGCATTCCGAGATTTCTGGTATGGTGCCCAAATTCCTCTCCAGGAGCGCGGTCGCAGGCTACCGATGCGATCACATACGGACACTGCTTCGCTCAAACAGGTATAACGTTTCGTTCGGTTATTAGAATCGCTTATAAGACATCAATTCGGAATCGGCACTCAGAGGCGCTCGACCCCCCCCCCCCCCCCTTATTGCCTCTGGCCATAAGACGTCATTTCGGGGTCAAAAATCCTTCGTTTCGCACTCTGAAATTACGATTCTAACCGACAATCTCCCCTATTCCAAGGTTTATTGGCAGTAGCGACTCCCTCGATTACGCGAATCGTTGGCGGAGCCCACACGCGGAGCCGCCCAGTCACAGCGATCGGAAGTCATGTTCAACTCGACACGAGATCTCCTCCCCAGGTCGTGGATATGGGTGCCCGAACATCGCCGCTATAGTCACCCCCTCCAGTTTATTCCCACCCCTTCAGCGAAAGAATTGTGCATAACTTTCCGCACGGGCATCGGAATAGCTTATGTGACCACAATTCGGAATCCGCACTCCGAGACGGTCGACAAGGCGCTGGTTTCGCGGAAATCCGTTCCGGTGCCAAAATCCCCTCCGGAGCGTGTGTACTAGTACACTGACGGTCGTACCCTCCGGTCGGACGCGGATATTTATTCGCTCGGGGGTCAGAACCGCCCGCGAGTCCCCAACTCAGAATCGGCACTTCGACCCGGTCGGTAAATGGTCGCATTCGGAGATTTACGGTTCGGTGCCCAAATTCCTCTCCGGGAGCGCGGTCGCAGGCTGTCGATGCGATCGCATACGGACACCGCTTCGCTCAAACAGGCGTAACGTTTCGCTCGCTTATCGAAATCGCTTATAAGAATCGGCACTCAGAGGCGCTCGACGGCCCCTTATCGCCTCAGGCCATAAGACGTTGTTTCGGGGTCGAATATCCTTCGTTTCGCACTCCGAAATTGCGATTCTAGCCGATGATCTCCCCTATTCCAAGGTTTTTTGGTAGTAGCGACTCCCTCAATTACGCGAATCGCTGGCGGAGCCCACACGCGGAGCCGCCTAGTCATAGCGATCGGAAGTCTTGTTCAACTCGACGCGAGATCTCCTCCCCAGGTCATGGATATGGGTGCCCGAACATCGCCGCTATAGTCACCCCCTCCGGTTTATTCTCACCCCTTCAGCGAAAGAATTGGGCATAACTTTCCGCACGGGCATCGGAATCGCCTATGTGACCACAATTCGGAATCGGCACTCCGAGACGGTCGACAAGGCGCTAGTTTCGCGGAATTCCATTCCGGGGCAAAAATTCCCCCCGGAGCGTGTGTACTAGTACACCGACTGCCGTACCCTCCGGTCAGACGCAGATATTTACTCGCCCGGGGGTCGGAACCGCCCGCGAGGCCCCAACTAAGAATCGGCACTTCGACCAGATCGGTAAATGGTCGCATTCGGAGATTTCCGGTCCGGCGCCCAAATTCCTCTCCGGGAGCGCGGTCGCAAGATGCCGATGCGATCGCATACGGACACCGCTTCGCTCAAACAGGCATAACATTTCGCTCGCTTATCGGAATCGCTTATAAGATTCCAATTCGGAATCGGCACTGAGAGGCGCTCGACGGCCCCTTATCGCCTCAGGCCATAAGACGTCGTTTTTGGGTAAAAAATCCTTCGTTTCGCACTCCGAAATTGCGATTCTAGCCGACGATCTCCCCTATTCCAAGGTTTATTGGCAGTAGCGACTCCCTCGATTACGCGAATCGCTGGCGGAGCCCACACGCGGAGCCGCCCAGTCACAACGATCGGAAGTCTCGTTCAACTCGACGCGAGATCTCCTCCCCAGGTCGTGGATATGGGTGCCCGAACATCGCCGCTATAGTCACCCCCTCCGGTTTATTCCCACCCCTTCAGCGAAAGAATTGGGCATAACTTTCCGCACGGGCATCGGAATCGCATATGTGACCACAATTCGGAATCGGCACTCCGAGACGATCGACAAGGCGCTAGTTTCGGGGAATTCCATTCCGGGGCCAAAATTCCCCCCGGAGCGTGTGTACTAGTACACCGACTACCGTACCCTCCGGTTGGACGCGGATATTTATTCGCCCGGAGGTCGAAACCGCCCACGAGGCCCCAACTCAGAATCGGCACTTCGACCCGGTCGGTAAATGGTCGCATTCGGAGATTTACGGTTCGGCGCCCAAATTCCTCTCTGGGAGCGCGGTCGCAGGCTGCCGATGCGATCGCATACGGACACCTATTCACTCAAACAAGCATAACGTTTCACTCGCTTATCGGAATCGCTTATAAGACTCCAATTCAGAATCGGTACTCAGAGGCGCTCGACGGCCCTTATCGCCTCAGGCCATAAGACGTCGTTTCTGGGTCGAAAATCATTCGTTTCGCATTCCGAAATTGCGATTCTAGCCGACAATCTCCCATATTCCAAGGTTTTTTGGCAGTAGCGACTCCCTCGATTATGCGAATCGCTGGCAGAGCCCACACGCGGAGCTGCCCAGTCACAGCGATCGGAAGTCGTGTTCAACTCGACGCGAGATCTCCTCCCCAGGTCGTGGATATGGGTGCCCGAACATCGCCGCTATAGTCACCCCCTCCGGTTTATTCCAACCCCTTCAGCGAAAGAGTTGGGCATAACTTTCCGCACAGGCATCGGAATCGCTTATGTGACCACAATTCGGAATCGGCACTCCGAGACGGTTGACAAGGCGCTGGTTTTGTGGAATTCCGTTCCGGGGCAAAAATCCCCCCCGGAGCGTGTGTACTAGTACACCAATGGTCGTACCCTCCGGTCGGACGCAGATATTTATTCGCCCAGGGGTCGGAACCGCCCGCGAGGCCCCAACTCAGAATCGGCACTTCGACCAGGTCGGTAAATGGTCGCATTCGGAGATTTCCGGTACGGCGCCCAAATTCCTCTCCAGGAGCGCGGTCGCCGGCTGCCGATGCTATCACATATGGACTTTGCTTCGCTCAAACAGGCATAACTTTTCTCTCGGTTATTGGAATCGCTTATAAGACATCAATTCGAAATCGGCACTCAGAGGCGCTCGACCCCCCCCCCCCCCCCCCCCCCCCCCTTAATGCCTCTGGCCATAAGACGTCATTTCGGGGTCGAAAATCCTTCATTTCGCACTCCGAAATTACGATTCTAGCCGACAATCTCCCCTATTCCAAGGTTTTTTGGCAGTAGCGACTCCCTCGATTACGCGAATCACTGGCGGGCCCACACGCGGAGCCGCCCAGTCACAGCGATCGGAAGTCGTGTTCAACTCGACGCGAGATCTCCTCCCCAGGTCGTGGATATGGGTGCCCGAACATCGCCGCTATAGTCACCCCCTTCGGTTTATTCCCACCCCTTCAGCGAAAGAATTGTGCATAACTTTCCGCACGGGCATCGGAATCGCTTATGTGACCACAATTCGGAATCGGCACTCCGAGACGGAGGACAAGGCGCTGGTTTCGCGGAATTCCGTTCCGGGGCCAAAATCTCCCCCGGAGCGTGTGTACTAGTACACCGACGGCCGTACCCTTCGGTCGGACGCGGATATTTATTCGCCCGTGGGTCGGAACCGCCCGCGAGGCCCCAACTCAGAATCGGCACTTCGACCCGGTCGGTAAATGGTCGCATTCAGAGATTTCCGGTCCGGCCAGCAAATTCCTATCTGGGAGCGCGGTCGCAGGCTGCCGATGCGATCGCATACGGACACAACTTCGCTCAAATAGGCATAACTTTTCGCTCGGTTATCGGAATCGCTTATAAGACCCCATTTCAGAATCGGCACTCAGAGGCGCTCGATGCCCCTTATTGCCTCAGGCCATAAGACGTCATTTCGGGGTCGAAAATCCTTCGTTTCACACTCCAAAATTGCGATTCTAGCCGACGATCTCCCCTATTCCAAGGTTTTTTGCCAGTAGCGACTCCCTCGATTACGTGAATCACTGGCGGAGCATACACGCGGAGCCGACCAGTCACAGCAATCGGAATTCGTGTTCAACTCGACGCGAGATCTCCTCCCCAGGTCTTGGATATGGGTGCCCGAACATCTCCGCTATAGTCACCCCCTCCGATTCCCACCCCTTCATGGAAAGAATTGGGCATAACTTTCCGCACGGGCATCCGATTCCCACCCCTTCGAGATGGTCAACAAGGCGTTGGTTTCGTGGAATTCCGTTCCGGGGCAAAAATTCCCCCCGGAGCGTGTACTAGTACATCGACTGCCGTACCCTCCGGTCGGACGTAGATATTTATTCTCCCGGGGGTCGGAACCGCCCGCGTGGCCCCAACTCAGAATCGGCACTTCGACCCGGTCGGTAAATGGTCGCATTAGGAGATTTCCGGTCCGGCGCCCAAATTCCTCTTCGGAGCGCGGTTGCAGGCTGCCGATGCGATAGTTTACCCGAATCGCATATAAGACCCCAATTCGGAATCAGCACTTAGAGGCACTGGACGACCCCTTATCGCCTCAGGCCATAAGACGTCGTTTCTGGGTCGAAAATCCTTCGTTTCGCACTCCGAAATTGCGATTCTATCCGACGATCTCCCATAATCCAAAGTTTTTTGGCAGTACCGACTCCCTCGATTACACGAATCACTGGCGGAGCCCACATGCGGAGCCGCCCAGTCACAGCGATCGGAAGTCGTGTTCAACTCGACGCGAGATCTCCTCCCCAGGTCGTGGATATGGGTTCCCGAACATCGCCGCTATAGTCACCCCCTCCGGTTTATTCCCACCCCTTCAGCAAAAGAATTGGGCATAACTTTCCGCACGGACATCGGAATCACTTATGTGACCACAATTCGGAATCGGCACTCCGAGACGGTCGACAAGGCGCTAGTTTCGCGGAATTCTGTTTTGGGGCCAAAATTCCCCCCGGAGCGTGTGTACTAGTACACCGACTGCCGTACCCTCCTATCGGACGCAGATATTTATTCGCCCGGGGGTCGGAACCGCCCGCGAGGCCCCAACTCAGAATCGGCATTTCGACCCTGTCGGTAAATGGTCGCATTCGAAGATTTCCGGTCCGGCGCCCAAATTCCTCTCCGGGAGCGCGGTCGCAGGCTGCCGATGCGATAGCATACGGACACCGCTTCGCTCAAACAGGCATAACGTTTCGCTCGCTTATCGGAATCGCTTATAAGACCCCAATTCGGAATCGGCACACAGAGGCGCTTGACGACCCCTTATTGCCTCAGGCCATAATACGTCGTTTCTGGGTCGAAAATCCTTCATTTCGCACTCCGAAATTCCGATTCTAGCCGACGATCTACCCTATTCCAAGGTTTTTTGGCAGTAGCGACTCCCTCGATTACGCAAATTGCTGGCGGATCCCACACGCGAAGCCGCCCAGTCACAGCGATCGGAAGTCGAGTTCAACTCGACGCGAGATCTCCTCCCCAGGTCGTGGATATGGGTGCTCGAACATCGCCGCTTTAGTCACCCCCTCCCGTTTATTCCCACCCCTTCAGCGAAAGAATTGGGCATAACTTTCCGCACGGGCATCAGAATCGCTTATGTGACCACAATTCAGAATCAGCACTCCAAGACGGTCGACAAGGCGCTGGTTTTTCAAAAATCCGTTCCGGGGCGAAAATTCCCCCCGTAGCGTGTGTACTAGTACACCGACTGCCGTACCCTCCGGTCGGACGCGGATATTTATTCGCCCGAAGGTCGGAACCTCCAGCGAGGCCCCAACTCAGAATCGGCACTTCGACCCGGTCTTTAAATGGTCGCATTCGGAGATTTCCGGTCCGGCGCCCAAATTCCACTCCGGGTGCGCGGTCGCAGGCTGCCGATGCGATCGCATACGGACACCGCTTCGCACAAACAGGCATAACGTTTCGCTCGCTTATCGGAATCGCTTATAAGACCCCAATTCGGAATTGGCACACAGTGGCGCTCGACGGCCCCTTATCGCCTCAAACCATAAGATGTCGTTTCTGGGTTGAAAATCCATCGTTTCGCACTCAGAAATTGCGATTCTAGCCGACGATCTACCCTATTCCAAGGTTTTTTGGCAGTAGCGACTCCCTCGATTACGCGAATTGCTGGCGGAGCCCACACGCGGAGCCGTCCAGTCACAGCGATTGGAAGTCATGTTCAACTCGACGCGATATCTCCTCCCCAGGTCGTGGATATGGGTGCCCGAACATCGCCACTATAGTCACCCCCTCCGGTTTATTCCCACCCCATCAGCGAAAGAATTGGGCATAACTTCCCACACGGGCATCGGAATCTCTTATGAGACCACAATTCGGAATCAGCACTCCGAGACGGTCGACAAGACGTTGGTTTCGCGGAATTCTGTTCCGCGGCCAAAATTCCCCCCGGAGCGTGACCGACTGCCGTACCCACCGGTCGGACGCGGATATTTATTCGCCCGGAGGTCGGAACTGCCCGCGAGGCCCCAACTCTGAATCAGCAATTCGACCCGGTCAGTAAATGGTCGCATTCGGAGATTTTCGGTCCGGCGCCCAAATTGTTCTCCGGGAGCGCGGTCACAGGATGCCGATGCGATCGCATACGGACACCGCTTCGCTCAAACAGGCATAACGTTTCGCTCGCTTATCGGAATCGCTTATAAGACCCCAATTCGGAATCGTCACACAGAGGCGCTCGATGGCCCCTTATCGCCTCAGGCCATAAGACGTCCTTTATGGGTCGATAATCCTTCGTTTCACACTCCGAAATTGCGATTGTAGCCGACGATATCCCCTATTCCAAGGTTTTTTCGCAGTAGCGACTCCCTCGATTATGCAAATTGCTGGCGGATCCCACACGCGAAGCCGCCCAGTCACAGCGATCGGAAGTCGAGTTCAACTCGACGCGAGATCTCCTCCCCAGGTCGTGGATATGGGTGCCCGAACATCGCCGTTATAGTCACCCCCTCCGGTTTATTCCCACCCCTACAGCGAAAGAATTGGGCATAACTTTCCGCACGGGCATCGGAATCACTTATGTGACCACAATTCGGAATCGGCACTCCGAGACGGTCGCCAAGGCGTTGGTTTTGCGGAATTCCATTCCGGGGCCAAAATTCCCCCCGGAGCGTGTGTACTAGTACACCGACTGCCGTACCCTCCGGTCGGACGTGGATATTTATTCTCCCGGGGGTCGTAACCGCCCGCGAGGCCCCAACTCAGAATCGGCACTTCGACCCGGTTCGTAAATGGTCGCATTCGAAGATTTCCGGTCCGGCGCCCAAATTCCTCTCCGGGAGCGCGGTCGCATGCTGCCGATGCGATCGCATACGGACACCGCTTCGCTCAAACATGCATAACGTTTCGCTCACTTATCGGAATCGCTTATAAGATCCCAATTTGGAATCGGCACTCAGAGGCGCTCGACGCCCCCTTATCGCCTCAGGCCATGAGACGTCGTTTCTGGGTCGAAAATCCTTCGTTTCACACTCCGAAATTGCGATTCTAGCGGACGATCTCCCCTATTCCAAGGTTTTTTGGCAGTAGCGACTCCCTCGATTACGCGAATCGCTGGTGAAGACCACACACGTAGCTGCCCAGTCACATCGATCGGAAGTCGTGTTCATCTCGACGCGAGATCTCCTCCCCAGGTCGTGGATATAGGTGCCCGAACATCACCGATATAGTCACCCCCTCCGGTTTATTCCCACCCCTTCAGCGAAAGAATTGGGCATAACTTTCTGTACGGGCTGGTTTCGTGGAATTCCATTCCGGGGCCTAAATTCCCCCCGAAGCGTGTGTACTAGTACACCGACTGGCGTACACTCCGGTCGGACGTGGATATTTATTCACCCGGGAGTCGGAACCGCCCGCGAGGCCCCAACGCAGAATCGGCACTTTGACCCGGTCGGTAAATGGTCGCATTCGGAGATTTCCGGTCCGGCAACCAAATTCCTCTCCGGGAGCGCGGTCGCAAGCTGCCGAAGCGATCGCATACGGACACCGCTTCGCTCAAACAGGCATAACGTTTCGCTCGCTTATCGGAATCGCTTATAAGATCCCAATTCGGAATCGGCACTCAGAGGCGCTCGACGGTCCTTTATCGCCTCTGGCCATAAGACGTCGTTTGTGGGTCGAAAATCCTTCGTTTTGCACTCCAAAATTGTGATTCTAGCTGACGATCTCCCCTATTCCAAGGTTTTTTGGCAGTAGCGACTCTGTCGATTACGCGAATCGCAGGCGGAGGCACACGCGGAGCCGCCCAGTCACATCGATCGGAAATCATGTTCAACTCGACGCGAGATCTCCTCCCCAGGTCGTGGATATGGGTGCCCGAACATTGCCGCTATAGTCACCCCCCCGGTTTATTCCCACCCCTTCAGCGAAAGAATTAGGCATAACCTTCCGCACGGGAATCGGAATCGCTTATGTGACCACAATTCGAATCGGCACTCCGAGACGGTCGACAAGCGCTGGTTTCGTGGAATTCCGTTTCAGGGCTAAAATTCCCCCCGGAGCGTATGTACTAGTACACCGATTGCCGTACCCTCCGGTCGGACGCGGATATTTATTCGCCCGGGGGTCAGAACCGCCCGCGAGGCCCCAACTCAGAATCGGCAATTCGACCCGGTCAGAAATGGTCGCATTCGGAGATTTCCGGTCAGGCGCCCAAATTCCTCTACGGGAGCGCGGTCGCAGGCTGCCGATGCGATCGCATACGAACACCGCTTCGCTCAAACAGGCATAACGTTGTGCTCGCTTATCAGAATCGCTTATAAGACCCCAATTCGGAATCGGCACTCAGAGGCGCTCGACGGTCCTTTATCGCCTCTGGCCATAAGACGTCGTTTGTGGGTCGAAAATCCTTCGTTTTGCACTCCAAAATTGTGATTCTAGCTGACGATCTCCCCTATTCCAAGGTTTTTTGGCAGTAGCGACTCTGTCGATTACGCGAATCGCAGGCGGAGGCCACACGCGGAGCCGCCCAGTCACATCGATCGGAAATCATGTTCAACTCGACGCGAGATCTCCTCCCCAGGTCGTGGATATGGGTGCCCGAACATTGCCGCTATAGTCACCCCCCCGGTTTATTCCCACCCCTTCAGCGAAAGAATTAGGCATAACCTTCCGCACGGGAATCGGAATCGCTTATGTGACCACAATTCGAAATCGGCACTCCGAGACGGTCGACAAAGCGCTGGTTTCGCGGAATTCCGCTCCAGGGCTAAAATTCCCCCCGGAGCGTATGTACTAGTACACCGATTGCCGTACCCTCCGGTCGGACGCGGATATTTATTCGCCCGGGGGTCAGAACCGCCCGCGAGGCCCCAACTCAGAATCGGCAATTCGACCCGGTCAGAAAATGGTCGCATTCGGAGATTTCCGGTCAGGCGCCCAAATTCCTCTACGGGAGCGCGGTCGCAGGCTGCCGATGCGATCGCATACGAACACCGCTTCGCTCAAACAGGCATAACGTTGTGCTCGCTTATCAGAATCGCTTATAAGACCCCAATTCGGAATCGGCACTCAAAGGCGCTCGACAGCCCCCGATCACCTCAGGCCATAAGACGTCGTTTGTGGGTCGAAAATCCTTCGTTTCGCACTCCGAAATTGTGATTCTAGCCGACGATCTACCCTATTCCAAGGTTTTTTGGCAGTAGCGACTCCCTCGATTACGCGAATCGCTGGCGGAGGCCACACGCGGAGCCGCCCAGTCACAGCGATCGGAAGTCTTGTTCAACTCGATGCGAGATCTCCTCCCCAGGTTGTGGATATGGGCGCCCGAACATCGCCGATATAGTCACCCCCTCCGGTTTATTCCCACCCCTTCAGCGAAAGAATTGGGCATAACCTTCCACACGGGCATCGGAATCCCTTATTTGAGCACAATTCGGAATCGGCACTCCGAGACGGTCGACAAAGCGCTGGTTTCGCGGAATTCTGCTCCAGGGCTAAAATTCCCCCCAGAGCGTGTGTACTAGTACACCGACTGCCGTACCAGCCGGTCGGACGCGGATATTTATTCGCCCGGGGGTCGAAATCGCCCGCGAGGCCCCAACTCAGAATCGGCACTTCGACCCGGTCGGTTAATGGTCCCATTAGGAGATTTCCGGTCCGGTGCCCAAATTCCTCTCCGGGAGCGCGGTCGCAGGCTGCCGATGCGATCGCATACGGACACCGCTTCGCTCAAACAGGCATAACGTTTCGCTCACTCATCAGAATTGCTGAAAAGACCCTAATTCGGAATCGGCACACAGAGCCGCTCGACGGCCCCATATCGCCTCAGGCCATAAGATGCCATTTTTGGGTCGAAAATCCTTCGTTTCGCACTTCGAAATTGCGATTCTAGCCGACGATCTCCCCTATTCCAAGGTTTTTTGGCAGTAGCGACTCCCTCAATTATGCGAATCGCTGGCGGAGCCCACACGACGAGCCACCCAGTCACAGCGATCGGAAGTCGTGTTCAACTCAACGCGAGATCTCCTCCCCAGGTCGTGGATATGGGTGCCCGAACATCGCCGTTATAGTCACCCCCTCCGGTTTATTCCCACCCCTTCAGCGAAAGAATTGGGCATAACTTTCCGCACGGATATCGGAATCGCTTATGTGACCACAATTCTGAATCGGCACTCCGAGACGGTCGACAAGGTGCTGGTTTTGCGAAATTCCGTTCCGGGGCCAAAATTCCCCCCGGAGCGTGTGTACTAGTACACCCACTGCCGTACCCTCCGGTCGGACTCGGATATTTATTCGCCCGGGGGTCGGAACTGCTTGTGAGGCCCCAATTCAGAATCGGCAATTCGACCCGGTCGGTAAATGGTCGCATTCGGAGATTTCTGGTCCGGCGCCCAAATTCCTCTCCGGGAGCGCAATCGCAGGCTGCCGATGCGATCGCATACGGACACCGCTTCGCTCAAACAGGCATGACGTTTCGCTCGCTTATCGGAATTGCTTATAAGACCCCTATTCGGAATCGGCACTTAGCGGCGCTCGATGGCCCCTTATCACCTCAGGCCAAAAGACGTCATTTCTGGGTCAAAAATCCTTCGTTTCGCACTCCGAAATTGCTATTCTAGCCGACGATCTCCCCTATTCCAAGATTTTTTGGCAATAGCGACTCCCTCGATTATGCGAATCGCTGGCGGAGCCCACACGCGGAGCCGCCTAGTCACAGTGATCGGAAGTCGTGTACAACTCGACACGAGATCTCCTCCCCAGGCCGTGGATATGGGCGCCCGAACATCGCCGTTATAGTCACCCCCTCCGGTTTATTCCCACCCCTTTAGCGAAAGAATTGGGCATAACTTTCCGCACGGGCATCGGAATCGCTTATGTGACCACAATTCGGATCGACACTCCGAGACAGTCGACAAGGCGCTAGTTTCGTGGAATTCCGTTCCGGGGCCAAAATTAACCCCAGAGCGTGTGTACTAGTACACCGACTGCCGTACCAGCCGGTCGGACGCGGATATTTATTCGCCCGGCGGTCGGAACTGCTCGCGAGACCCCAACTCAGAATCGGCACTTCGACCCATTCAGTAAATGGTCGCATTCGGAGATTTCCGGTCCGGCGCCCAAATTCCTCTCCGGAAGAGCGGTCGCAGGCTGCCGATGCGATCGCATACGAACACCGCTTATAATGTTTCGCTCGCTTATCGGAATTGCTTAAAAGACCCTAATTCGGAATCGGCACACAGAGGCGTTCGACGGCCCCTTATCGCCTCAGGCCATAAGACGTCGTTTTTGGGTCGAAAATCCTTCGTTTCGCACTTCGAAATTGCGATTCTAGCTGATGGTCTCCCCTATTCCAAGGTTTTTTAGCAGTAGCGACTTCTATGATTACGCGAATCGCTGGCGAAGCCCACATGCGGAGCCGACCAGTTACAGCGATCGGAAGTCGCGTTCAACTCGACGCGAGATCTCCTCCCCAGGTCGTGGATATGGGTGCCCGAACATCGCCGCTATAGTCACCCCCTCCGGTTTAATCCCACCCCTTCAGCGAAAGAATTGGGCATAACTTTCCGCATGGGCATCGGAATCGCTTATGTGACCACAATTCGAAATTGGCACTCCGAGACGGTCGACAAGGAGCTGGTTTCGCAGAATTCCGTTATGGGGACAAAATTCCCCCCGGAGCGTGTGTACTAGTACACCGACTGCCGTACCCTCCGGTCGTACGCGGATATTTATTCGCCCAGGGTCGGAACCGCCCGCGAGGCCCCAACTAAGAATTGGCAATTAGACTCGGTCCGGTAAATGGTCGCATTCGGAGATTTTCGGTCCGGCGCCCAAATTCCTCTCCGGGAGCGTGGTCGCAGGCTGCCGATGCGATCGCATACGGACACCGCTTCGCTCAAACATGCATAACTTTTCGCTCGGTTATCGAATCGCTTATAAGTCCCCAATTCGGAATCGGCACTCAGAGGCGCTCGACGGCCCTTTATCGTCTCAGGTCATAAGACGTCATTTCTGGGTCGAAAATCCTTCATTTCGCACTCCGAATTGGGATTCTAGCCGATGATCTCCCCTATTCCAAGGTTTTTTAGCAGTAGCGACTTCCTCGATTATGCGAATCGCAGGCGGAGACCACACGCGGAGCCGCCCAGTCAAAACGATCGGAAGTCGTGTTCAACTCGACTCGAGATCTCCTCCCCAGGTCGTGGATAGGGTGCTCTAACATCGCCGCTATAGTCACCCCCTCCGGTTAATCCCACCCCTTCAGCGAAAGAATTGGGCATAACTTTCCGCATGGGCATCGGAATCGCTTATGTGACCACAATTCGAAATTGGCACTCCGAGACGGTCGACAAGGAGCTGGTTTCGCAGAATTCCGTAATGGGGCCAAAATTCCCCCTGGAGCGTGTGTACTAGTACACCGACTGCCGTACCCTCCGGTCGTACGCGGATATTTATTCGCCGGGGGTCCGAACCGCCCGCGAGGCCCCAACTAAGAATTGGCAATTAGACTCGGTCGGTAAATGGTCGCATTCGGAGATTTTCGGTCTGGCGCCCAAATTCTCTCCGGGAGCGTGGTCGCAGGCTGCCGATGCGATCGCATACGGACACCGCTTCGCTCAAACAGGCATAACTTTTCGCTCGGTTATCGGAATCGCTTATAAGACCCCAATTCGGAATCGGCACTCAGAGGCGCTCGACGGCCCCTTATGTCTCAGTCATAAGACGTCATTTCTGGGTCGAAAATCCTTCGTTTCGCACTCCGAAATTGGGATTCTAGCCGATGATCTCCCCTATTCCAAGGTTTTTTAGCAGTAGCGACTTCCTCGATTATGCGAATCGCAGGCGGAGACCACACGCGGAGCCGCCCAGTCAAAACGATCGGAAGTCGTGTTCAACTCGACTCGAGATCTCCTCCCCAGGTCGTGGATATAGGTTCCCGAACATCGCCGATATAGTGACCCCCTCCGGTTTATTCCCACCCCTTCAGCGAAAGAATTGGGCATAACCTTCCACACAGGCATCGGAATCGCTTATGTGACCACAATTCGGAATCGGCACTCCGAGACGGTCGACAAGACGCTGGTTTTGCGGAATTCTGTTCCGGGGCCAAAATTTCCCCCCGGAGCGTGTGTACTAGTACACCGAATGTCGTACCCTGCGGTCGGACGCTATTATTTATTCGACCGAGGGTCGGAACCTCCCGCGAGGCCGCAATTCAGAATCGGTACTTCGACCCTGTCGGATGCGGATACTTATTCGCCCGGGGATCAGAACCGCCCGCGAGGCCCCAATTCAGAATTGGCACTTCGACTCGGTCGGTAAATGGTCGCATTCGGAGATTTTCGGTCCGGCGCCCAAATTCCACTCTGGGAACGCGGTCGCAGTCTGCCGATGCGATAGCATACGGACACCGCTTCGCTCAAACAGGCATAACTTTTCACTCGGTTATCGGAATCGCTTATAAGACCCCAATTCGGAATCGACACTCAGAGGCGCTCGACGCCACTTTGTTGCCTCAAGCCATAAGTCATCATTTCGGGGTCGAAAATCCTTCGTTTCGCACTCCGAAATTGCAATTCTAGCCGGTGATCTTCGCTCTTCCAATGTTTTTTTGCAGTAGTGACTCCCTCGATTACGCGAATCGCTGGCGGAGACCACACGCGGAGCCGCCCAGTCACCGCGATCGGAAGTCGTGTTCAACTCGACGCGAGATCTCCTCCACAGGTCGTGGATATGGGTGCCCGAACATCGTCGATATAGTCACCCCCGCCGGTTTATTCCCACCCCTTCAGCGAAAGAATTGGCCATAACATTCCGCACGGACATCGGAATCGCTTATGTGACCACAATTCGGAATCGAAACTCCGAGACGGTCGATAAGGCGGTGGTTTCCCGAAATTCCATTCTGGGGCCAAAATTCTCCCCTGGAGTGTGTGTACTAGTACACCGACTGCCGTACCCTGCGGTCGGACGCGGATATTTATTCGACCGGGGGTCGGTACCACCCGCGAGGCCCCAATTTAGAATCGGCACTTCGACCTGGTCGGTAAATGTTCGCATTCGGAGATTTCCGGTATGGCACCCAAATTCCTCTCCGGGAGCGCGGTCGCAGGCTGCTGATGCGATCGCATACGGACACTGCTTCGCTCAAACAGGCATAACTTTTCACTCGGTTATCGGAATCGCTTATAAGACCCCAATTCGGAATCAGCTCTAAGAGGCGCTCGACGGTCCTTATTGCCTCAGGCCATAAGAAGTCATTTCGAGGTCAAAAATCCTTCGTTTCAAACTCTGAAATTGCGATTCTAGCCGACGATCTCCCCTATTCCAAGGTTTTTTAGCAGTAGCGACTGTCATCGCAGGGATTGGCTTCCCCTCGACACGGACATGGATATCAAATATGATAGCATAGAAAAAGGATGTGATCGCCACCTAGATAAGTTGCCTAATAAATGGAAAGACGATGGCTAACTTAAACTAGGAAAAAGAAGAGAACAGGAAATTGACCTGGTGTCGCGGTCGTCATGGCCGCCGCGTTTCTAGTATCGCGTCAGTGTGGAAATCGACGCGTCTTTGTCACGTCACCCTAGGCCGTCGCGTTCTTTGAATGCGGGAGATTTGTTGTTGTGACCTTCTTCTAGTCCTCCAGCCGGCCAGAGCACCAGAGCTTCTCGTAGACTTTGTTTGCTTGCCTACCAATCAAAAGAAAACACAAAGAAAAGACCCTATTAGAACATGTAAAGTGTAATATCTATTCTAAAAGACGAAATGAGATGGGAGATCATGGTGGGAACGCACCTGGGGTGGTTTCAAACCCCTGTGGGTGTGGGAAAACGTGGGTGGATGGTGAATGTGCTCTACTTAAAAAGGACATAAAATGCATGTAGAAATAGAAAAGAGGAAGAGGAAGGGAATGAGCCCCATTAGGGCGACTTCCTGGCGTGGATGCAACTCCAATGATGTTGCAAAGAGGTCCAGGAGATTACTAGAGTCACCCTCTTCACGTTCCTTGCTCCATTGATGGTGAAATAAGTGAGTTGTGAGGAGTGAAATGTGAAGGGAATGAAGGGAATGAGTGGCTGCGTGGCTAAGTCTAGTTCAGAGGAAATTTTGGCAGCCCTTCGGGGTGATCATGAGGCTCTCCTCGTCCATGAGGAGGAGCCCTCCTTATATAGAGCTCGGAGTGAGAAAATTAGGTATTATCTCCTCAAAAAGGTTTAGAAAATAAAAATGGGGGATAAAGCTCTATCAAAATCGGGTGTAGAGTCCTTAGGGGAGGTTAGGAGAGTCCCTAGGGCCAAGGATCCGTCCAAGGGGTTGGGTAACCCTCTTAGACAAGTCAAAGTGCATGGAAAAATAAATAGGTGTGGTTACGGAAGCCAGAGATCTCGGACATTGTCGCGTCAGATCGTAGGGTCGCGACTAGAGACGCGACGGTGCGGGGGGATGCGACAGCATTGCCCACGTGTATGGAGAATGCATGGGCTGTCGCGGCGGCCCAACTTGTCGCGACTATAGTCGCGGCGCCACGATGCATCGCGACAAGGAACCCGAATTATCTTGGATTATTCTCTCTAACCACATGATTAAAATGGGAGTTATATTCCTCTAGGGACTCTCAAATGATTGATTTCAAGATTTCAAGGTATTTTTAATGGATTAATTGGCTCAAATCAAGGCAAATGACGGGCTCAAGGTGAGTGACCAATTAGGGGCCCACTAAGGTAGCAAGAAATGTGGTTCAACCCATTAGTCATAATCGGGTGTCTACAGATTGCCCCTCCTTGGCTTCTACTTTGCAGGGGAGGGAAGCGGAAATGGCGTGGAGATGTCATGAAGTGACGGTGGAAAGGAGAAGACGCGGAGCGAACTGAAAAGCGAAGCCAAGGTGAAGAGACACCCGATGTTAACTAACAGGCAATTGAAATCCTTGTGAAAGCCTCGAGTCGGTTTTGTTCGAGTAGAATGCAAAGAAGAGCACAAGTCTGGACGATGGAGAGAAAAGAGGACGATCAACCCTACGATTGAGAGGTACCTAGCCGATTGGCCTGCAGGTTTCGTTTTGAAAGGACATGAGCGTGCTAGGTAGGTAACTCATGACTCTGTCCTGGGAGCGGTTCGCAACCAAAATGGATCAAAGGAAAAAAAGGAAAGTTTGGATAAGGAATCCAGACAGGGAAATTCTTGTCAAACTGACGGAAACAACTCACTCGGAGGCAACCCTCCGATTCGGAGTGGATTGGATTTCTTGTTTGGAATTGAAGAATGATTGGGCACTCAAAAGAGCTCATCAATGGTCTAGAATGAGTCAGGAAGTTCAAAGTCCTACATGATGCATGCTGGGCTAAAATAAAAGAAATCATCAAATCAATATGCAAAGAAAAGAGAAAAATAGAAAATACTCAAGGTAATATTGTCAGCCCGAATGAATGGGTCAAGAAACTACCTGCAACCACAGTGTAGGCCTGAATCCATCGTTCCCAAACTTATTTAACTTAACGGCTATCCAGCGATTAGCAATGTGCACCTAGATCATCACTGTTTTTACTGAAGGGGAACTCAAATCCCAGAACACATTGAGAACCAGCCGGTCCTTAAGATAATATAGTAGCATAAGTACCATATAGTAATGTAGGGAGAAGGGATAGAGATACTTACCTGTGGAGCGCAGAACTCGCCATTTTTTTGGGTTTTGCTTTTTCTGATTTTTTTTTGTCCTTTTTGTGTAAATAAGCAATAAACAAAGCACTAAACAAGCTAACAACAACAAGCATAAACAACTCAGTCATCCACATGATTGAAACAAAGCACTGAAGAATAGCCAGGTTCACACATAGAGAGTCCTCTCATGGAGCCATTGAGATGAGGGAGAATATGTATGGAACTTCGGAAGGACTTGGTGGGATAATAAGCTTGAAATTCAAATCATGGATGAGACTGAGGAGGAGAGACAGATCGTAAAGATGATGTGAGCAAGACTCAGACAAAAGTAATGAAGAAATATGGAGATCTGAGCGAGCAATGCTTGGGAGCCAATGTACCGCACACTTAGCATGTATGATTAGATCTGCTCATTTTTTTATTTTAGTTTGAAACTATTTAATTTTTTGGAGTTTTGAAATTATCTGATTTTTTTATTTTTGGAAATATTTGATTTTTTTATATTTTTGGAATATTGATTTTTTGGGATTTTGACAATATTGATTTTTTTGAATTTTTGGAAATATTTGATTTTTTTTTGAATTTTTTTTGGCAATATTGAATTTTTTGGTTTTTGCAATATTTGATTTTTTGGGATTTTGAAAATGACGCCTGAAGCCCATGTTAGCCCTTCCTAAAAAGACACGTGAGACGGAAGGCACTCACCCTTGCTACTACAGCACTAAAGCAAGATCAAATACTGGCAAGGGGTCCCCATTCATTCCCCTTTCATTAAAGACTACCAAAAGGTCGAATGTGTATTAAGATGGTGGCGTCTGTAGATGGTTGCCCCTGGCTCACGGTGCCACTACAAAGACCATACCCGGGAGACGACCCAGCCTTATAGAGAGAAAGAGAAGAAAGTTTTGGGGATAAGTCTAGTGCAAGCTTTAAAGGACAAATTAGGCTTAGCTTCCTTCCACGGCATACCTCTTAGAGGTTCAATCTGTTGAGGAGGGACTTTTGGTCATTTAATATTTTTTTTCTGCCTGTTCTTACTTGGGGCATGCGTACGACCGGGCTCAAGGGCGTCCCGCGGGGAACTGTACTGCCACTCTTTGCCATGCCCCTATTCCTCAATTTCCCTTCATTTGTCCTTCTTTTCTTTTTTGCTTTTGCTTTTCTTTTCTTTTGCAGGCTTGATTGACGTCCCTATTTGAGATTTCCTCTCATCAAGATGTGCTTAGGTTGGTCGCCCTGCCCAAAGAGCCATTTTCTACCCCTACACTTCGACCGAGTAAAGAAGAGAACAACTTTTGCACCACTAGGTATGCTTGCCTAAATAGCAGTGATGTTTGCTAGAGGAGTCGACTAAGGTTGCCATGTGAGTGTGTGGATCCTTGCTTAAGGTGACCTTTAATGACAGGGGAAAGGATGTTGAACTCCTGGCACGGAGTAATCTCTAGCTTGAGTGCTGCAGAAGCAAAACAAACCTAAGACTAACTCGACCACTCTTGTTGTGAATTGAGATGACTCTCTTTGAAGTTTGGTGTTTAAAGAAATATTGCATGGTTATTTGGTGCTCAATGCGAACCCTCTATTGAAAGAACGACCTGCATTAGTCTTTGAACTTTGATTTTGGTTGCTTTTAATTAGCTCATTTGCAGGAAACTGTGAAAAGTAGGGGTCAGCAAGAATTGGAGCCAACTCAACACAAACAAGAGGGAGACATGACGCTACATGAAGATGAGGGATAAGAACCCTCAAACAAGAAGGATTTACAAAGGAGGGGAAAAAATGTTAGTGAGGACTGAAACCTCTGGAACAGTGAGAGAAAGGGTCGGGACCCCGAATAGGTAGTGAGGGAGGAATCGGGTCAGGCCCGTGAGCAGGAGGGGTTGGAGGAAGGAACTATAGAATGGAGGGTGGAGGATCTGGTGGATCAGAAGGTGAAGTGGAAGGAAGGGAATCAGGACCAAGATTGGATGCCCTTGAAGGATGTGGGCCCGACCTACAATCAGGAAGCTCGGGTGGAAGAGGAAAAGGGGAATCCTGAGCACTAGGAAGAAAGTCAGGTGATCCAGCTGGATATGGAGAGAAAAACTGGGAACCCTGAGGGTGATCAGGCGGTTCAGGTGGAGAGGATGAAAAGGTATCTTGAGTACCCAGAGGATGATCAGGGAGCTCAAGTGGAGAAGGTGAAAAGAAAACCTGAGTACCCAGAGGGTGATCGGGCGGCTCAGGTGGAGGAGATAGGTGAGGGTCCAAAGACCCTAACGGAGTAGGAGGGGAATAATGCGGCACCAGTCCAGGATTAAGAGATCGGGCGCCTCCTCTGGGAACTAGATTGACCAGGATGAGTAGCATTGAAAGATGAAGGTCAGAGGATGTGAGGATAGGGAGATCGACATTTTTCTTGTAGAATTTGAATCTTGATTGCAACCTCCTTTGCTTCTTGGCAGATTTCTTCTTGTGACGCCATAGCTTCTTCGCTCTCATGGACAGATACGACGATTTCTTCTTGACATGTCTTCTTAAATAGCGGGACCATGCAGCAGATGGCCTCACTCTTCTCTGCAGCCACATGGCTGTGTGCGCACTTGCCCCTTGGCTATCATTTGCATATTCAACATTTATAGACACCCATGAGGGAATGCCATAAATTGGCTTTTTCATGTGGATGGTGCAGACCCATGGGAACTTGATGCGTGGTACCAGCAACTTGAGATTTGGCATCTTGGCCTGACAGTCTGGCATGAAAACCAACTCCCTTAACAGTTGAAGAGGGGATGCTTCTGGGAGTGTGATGGGTGGCACTAGCATGGCCAACCGACTGACAGGCTGAGGCAAATTGCAAAGGACTCTTGGGAAAACCTTGAGTGCTCTTGGTGACATAGCAATGTGCCCCTGGTCAGGTTGAAACATGGCAAGGAGGGCTTTGGATGCTTCGGGCAACGTGACTTCTTGCCCCTTGAGTGACAGCTGATTCATGATGGCCTTAGCAGATGCATGATATAACACGACATTTGTTGAGAACCCCTTCTCTTGACCAACCATATGCAATATAACTGAGCGAGGAGTGATGATGACATTAATGGTAGCATCTCCAATGAGCAGTGTAATGGCTACCGCCCCCGCTTTGGATCTGGTTGGCACTAGGGCCTGGGAACTCCTTTGATAGTCATCTTCTGAGGATATGAAAGCTCATCCTTCCTGAATGTGCCCGAGATAAGGACATAGACCGGCATGCGACTGATGTAGTTGTAAGGGTCGAAACACATGACTGGAACTGGGCTACCTTTACTCAGTCCATCTTGTATAGGGGAAGTAGATCCGAGGCATGCTACTGGTAGTGCACATTTGCTCCATCGGGATGTGGTGATGGGATGTATGGTGGCTATGGTGGATTCGTCAGATGCGGAGGGCTTGATGTGAAGTGACTGGGTGGTGGCAAGGATAGGCTCGTGCGGAGAGAGCTCTTCCTCCAACTCAGAGGCTGAAGCAGCCTTACTCTTGGGAGTAGGAAACTCTTGCCCTACCTCAGAAGTGAGTGGGGCTTGCTTGAGCCTTGGTGTGGTGGTAATGCTTGCTCAGGTGCAAGTGGTAGTGGGGTGGAGATGATGGCGAGGGGTAAAGATGGAGGGTTGGTAGGAGTGAAGGGGTTAGTGGTTTGCGGAGTTGGTGGAGATGACTGACAGTGCATCGACACAATGGGTCGAGCTAACAACTTGTCATCAGGGTGCGATGCTGTAGGTGTGGTGGTGATAGCCTGAGCAAGGGTTGGTGGAGGGGGTTGTTGAGGTTGTGACGGAGTGGGTGGTGCACTTGGAGGATAAATAAAGAGGTGCCGTCGGCCTTGAACTGGTGGAGATGACGACTGCCTTGATGCTTGTGCTGGTTGTCTTTGTTGCACTGCTGGCTGCTCGGGCTGCTGTTCTGCTGCTTGTGATGGAGAGGGATGCTGCCCCTGGCTTTGTTCTCTGCTCTTATCTTGACAATGCAAGGTGAGCCTGTGCATTTTAGACCAATTTATCTTGTGCTCTAGATCCAGATTGCATATTATATCCCGGAATTCGCAACAGTTCGCGACTGTATGCCTCGGATGGCGATGGTAAGGGCAATATTCTGATCGGTCCACTGTCATGTCCCAACTGGGCTTTTCTGGAGGGAGTTGCAATGCATTGATGAACATCAGGGCTGTGAAGACATCAGAGAGGGATTCGGGCAATGGATGATAATGGGCTCGCTTTGGGCCAAGTGGATGTCGGGATGGATGAGTATTGGATGGTGTGGTGCGGTGGCACGGGAGAGGTGGTTGTTCTTGTGGAAGCGGGGCGAGTTGGCTATATGAAGGTGGAGGTGTGTAGTGATTAGCAGAGTGGGTAGACATGGGATGGTGGATGGCATCAACTTGGGCATGGGTTTGAACTCCCTATAAGTGGGCCCTTGAAATGAAGAATTCGGTGTTGGGCCTCAAACATGGATGGCATGGGGGAGTCAAGGAGTGGGTTTTAACAAAGCGAGCACGGCTGTATAATTGTTGCATGGATGTGATATTGTTCATAGCGAAGATGTGGCGGTACATGGTGTTGCATTAGAAATGATAAGCTTGATTTTCTCTTCTTCTGGGATGTGCATCTGGACATGCGCGGACATCTGACGCCACCGGTCAGCATAAGTTGCAAATTCTTCATCAGGCTTCATCTGCTCAGCCACTAGATCGGCCATTGAATACGCGGGCCCGGCCCGGTCTTGATATTACTGCAC
The DNA here is from genome assembly GCA_014218235.1 of Colocasia esculenta. NCBI lineage: Eukaryota > Viridiplantae > Streptophyta > Magnoliopsida > Alismatales > Araceae > Colocasia > Colocasia esculenta. Next base: position 2,153,882 of record CM024754.1, on the reverse strand, counting down.
GAATCTGGCCTTGACGATATCAAAATCCTCGACTTCATTGAGAGGCAGGGAATAGAACCACTCCAGAGTGGGCCCGTCTAATGACCGCCTAAAAAGATAAGCCAATAAGCGGCGATCATGTTGATAGGACACCGACTCATAGAGGAACTCCTTTAGATGGATGTAAGGGTCTCCAGCCCCATTGAATTTGCGATAAACAGGGAGTTGAGAAGGTGGAGGGATCCGGAGACCACAGAAATCAGGAAGAGTATCATTGAAGGAAGGTTTTGGCTTTAACTGCCTCCGCAGGTCATTGAGCTCTCGCTTCATGGATTCGAACTCGGATTGGAAGTCCTGAGCCGAAGTGGATAGTGGATAGCGAGGGCCAGTTTGGGAATGAGAGCGGAGTCGAGAGTCAAGATCCGGGCCAGATTGAGCATAATGGGCCGGCTGCAATGATGTGGGCTGAGCAAAAGGATGTCCCGATCCAGGAGTGACAATGTGAGATGATCTAAAATGAGCGGGATGACGTGGCCTGTTGGGCCCATCTTGGAAGAAGACCGTAAAGGAAAGGTGGACTACAATTCGCGGGCCTGGTCAGGGGCATTTCAAGCAGGAGGCGCTCCAATTCAGCGGCCTCGATAGAAGAGGATGGTGATAGATTGGTTGGGAATGGGCACTCTCATCGGCCCGATGGGCCCTGGACTGGCCGAACCTGGAATAGACTCATGAGACAAGAGGTACATGAGGAGGAGAGGTTGGAGGATAGGTGAAGTAGAAAGGAGCCATGAGAGGATGAGAAAAATGGGAGGAATAAAAAGAATACACTAAAATACAAATAAGGATACAACAACAAATACAATTACACAAGAAGGGGACGAGAAAAGAGTTTTCAAGCAAACACCCAAGTTGATATGATAAGCGTTAGGATTTTAGGGTTATCACTTAGCCTTTTAATGGATTGATTTAATTGAATTGCACTAGGCTAAAGAGGAACCCTAATGGGTATGTACTCAAGTACTCCGGGGTGACTAAGGGGAACACACAACTCACACGTGGGGGATGGTTTGAACTAGGGGTGCGACGGGTACAACCGGCCCGGTGAACCGCAACGTGCGTACGGTCACGAGGACTTATGGAGGTCCTCGGAAGGTGGACCCGAGTCAGCCTACGAGTGCTTGTAGGTGAGAGGGCTCACTCAACCAAGGGGGAACCTGAACAAATGGGATGAACAGCGTATGCAAGGGGCCTAAGTGCCCAAATGCAGCAAGGGTGAACAATGACCAAGCAGGGTGACCAACAGGGTCTCGGGTAGAGTCGTGCGCGGCGGATACACCGCGACCCTATCGCGACAGAGCGGTCTGCCGCGATACGAATAGAGCCCCGAAAACAACAGTCAGTCACAAATACAAGCATACAGACTAACCTAGCATATGATATGAGCATGAAATCACAAGATCGATCTAGCAGAGGTCATGAAGCACCCAGAAACGGACACATGGATCAAGACATTAACATACAAAGCATACCTGGTAACGCGACGCCTAGCTCTGACGCGACCCTGTAGCGTCCCCGCGCACTGCCGCGATTAGATCCGAAAACTTACAATGGAAAGGAAACGGAAAATCAGAATCCTAATAGGATTCTAAGAGACAGAAACACGGGCAAGCATGTCAGAAATATGATACAGAATGAATCCACAGGATCAAGAGATATCAAATAAGCAAAGAGGAAACGCACACCTTTTATCGCGTCGTTACAGGCGACGCGATACGATCGCGTCACCGCGATGCGCCGCGACACAAACCGAGCGCCAAAATGGATAAAACAGGGAACAACAGACTAACAGGGCACCACAAGAGGAAGTAAAGGGGAAAACATGGCAAGCAAGCAAACTAGATCTACGAGGGTGGCACTGAAGGTCCCACCGTGATCGCCAAAAGGTGTCATCACAGGGATTGGCTTCCCCTCGACACGGACATGGATATCAAATATGATAGCATAGAAAAAAGGATGTGATCGCCACCTAGATAAGTTGCCTAATATGGAAAGACGATGGCTAACTTAAACTAGAAAAAGGAAGAGAACAGGAAATTGACCTGGTGTCGCGGTCGTCATGGCCGCCGCGTTCTAGTATCGCGTCAGTGGAAATCGACGCGTCTTTATCGCGTCACCCTAGGCCGTCGCGTTCTCTGAATGCGGGAGATTGTTGTTATGACCTCTTCTAGTCCTCCAACCGGCCAGAGCACCAGAGCTTCTCGTAGACTTTGTTGCTTGCCTGCCAATCAAAAGAAAACACAAAGAAAAGACCATATTAGAACATGTAAAGTGTAATATCTATTCTAAAAGACAAATGAGAGGGAGATCATGGTGGAAACGCACCTGGGGTGGTTTCAAACCCTGTGGGTGTGGGAAAACGTGGGTGGATGGTGAAGTGCTCTACTTAAAAAGGACATAAAAATGCATGTAGAAATAGAAAAGAGGAAGAGGAAAGGGAATGAGCCCCATTAGGGCGACTTCCTGGCGTGGATGCAGCTCCAATGATGTGCAAAGAGGTCCCAGAGATTGCTAGAGTCGCCCTCTTCACGTTCCTTGCTCCATTGATGGTGAAATAAGTGAGTTGTGAGGAGTGGAATGTGAAGGGAATGAAGGGAATGAGTGGCTGCGTGGCTAAGTCTAGTTCAGAGGAAATTTTGGCAGCCCTTCAGGGTGATCATGAGGCTCTCCTCGTCCATGAGGAGGAGCCCTCCTTATATAGAGCTTGGAGTGAGAAAATTAGGTATTATCTCCTCAAAAAGGTTTAGAAAATAAAAATGGGGGATAAAGCTCTATCAAAATCGGTGTAGAGTCCTTAGGGGAGCTTAGGAGAGTCCCTAGGGCCAAGGATCCATCCAAGGGGTTGGGATAACCCTCTTAGACCAAGTCAAAGTGCATGGGAGGATAAATAGGGTGTGGTTACGGAAGCCAGAGATCTCGGACATTGTCGCGTCAGATCGTAGGGTCGCGACTAGAGACGCGACGGTGCGGGGGGACGCGACAGCATTGCCCACGTGCATGGATAATGCATGGGCTGTTGCGGCGGCCCAACCCGTCGCGACTATAGTCGCGGCGCCACGATGCGTCGCGACAAGGAACCCGAATTATCTTGGATTTCTCTCTAACCACATGATTAAAATGAGAGTTATATTCCTCTGGGACTCTCAAATGATTGATTTCGAGATTTCAAGGTAATTTTAATGGATTAATGGGCTCAAATCAAGGCAAATGATGGGCTCAAGGTCAGTGACCAATTAGGGGCCCACTAAGGTAGCAAGAAATGTGGTTCAACCCATTAGTCATAATCGGGTGTCTACAGCGACTTCCTCGATTACGCAAATCGCTGGCGGAGACCACACGCGGAGCCGCCCAGCCACAGCGATCGGAAGTCATGTTCAACTCGACGTGAGATCTCCTCCCCAGGTCGTGGATATGGGTGCCCGAACATCGCCGATATAGTCACCCCTCCGGTTTATTCACCCCTTCAGCGAAAGAATTGGGCATAAGTTCCGCATTGGCATCGGAATTGCTTATGTGACCACAATTCGGAATCGACACTCCGAGAATGTCGACAAGGCGCTGATTTCACGGAATTCCATTCCGCGGCCAAAATTCCCCCCGAGCGCGTGTACTAGTACACCGACTATCGTATCCTCCGGTCGGACGCGGATATTTATTCGCCCGGGGGTCGGAACCGCTCCCGAGTCCCCAACTAAGAATCGGCACTTCAACCCGGTCAGTAAATGGTCGCATTCGGAGATTTCCAGTCCGACGCCCAAATTCCTCTCCGCGAGCGCGGTCGCAGGCTGCCGATGCAATCGCATACGGACACCGCTTCGCTCAAACAGGCATAACTTTTCGCTCGGTTATCGAAATAGCTTATAAGACCCCAATTCGGAATCGGCACCCAGAGGCTCTCTACGCCTTTTAGTGCCTCAGGCAATAAGACGTCGTTTTGGGGTTTAAAATCCTTCGTTTCGCACTCCGAAATTGCGATTCTAGCCGACGATCTCCCATATTCCAAGGTTTTTTTGGCAGTAGCGACTCCCTCGATTACGCGAATCACTGGCGGAAACCACACGCGGAGCCGCCTAGTCACAGCGATCGGAAGTCGTGTTCAACTCGACGCGAGATCTCCTCCGCAGGTCGTGGATATGGGTGCCCGAACATCGCCGATATAGTCACCCCCTCCTGTTTATTCCCACCCCTTCAGCGAAAGAATTGTGCATAACATTCCGCATGGACATCGGAATCGCTTATGTGACCACAATTCGGAATCGACACTCCGAGAAGGTCGACAAGGCTCTGGTTTTGCGGAATTCCATTCCTGGGCCAAAATTCCCCCCGCAGCGTGTGTACTAGTACACCGACTGCCGTACCCTCCTGTCGGACATGGATATTTATTCGCCCGTGGGTAGGAACAGCCCGTGAGCCCCGAACTCAGAATCGGCACATCGACCCGGTCGGTAAATGGTCGTATTCGGAGATTTCCGGTCCGGCGCCCAAATTCCTCTCCGGGAGTGCGGTGGGAGGCTGCCGATGCGATAGCATATGGACACCGCTTCGCTCAAACAGGCATAACTTTTCACTCGATTATCGGAATTGCTATAAGACCCCATTCGGAATCGGCAATCAGAGGCGCTCGACGCCACTTTATTGCCTCAGGCCCTAAGTTGACATTTCGGGGTCGAAAATCCTTCGTTTCGCACTCCGAAATTGCAATTCTAGCCGACGTTCTCCCCAATTCCAAGGTTTTTTTTGCAGTAGCGACTCCCTCGATTAGGCGAATCGCTGGCAGAGACGCTCGCGGAGCCACCCAGTCACCACGATCGGAAGTGGTGTTCAACTCGACGCGAGATCTCCTCCCCAGGTCGTGGATATGGGTGCCCGAACATCGCCGATATAGTCACCACCTCCGGTTTATTCCCAGCCCTTCAGCGAAAGATTGGGCATAACATTCCGCACGGGCATCGGAATCTCTTATGTGACCACAATTCGGAATCGGAACTCCGAGACGGTCGTCAAGACGCTGGTTTCACGAAATTCCGTTTTGGGGCCAAAATTCCCCCCCGGAATGTGTGTACTAGTACATCGACTGCCGTACCCAGCAGTCGGACGCAGATATTTATTCGACCGGGGGTCGGAACCGCACGCGAGGCCCCAATTCAGAATTGGCACTTCGACCGGGTCGGTAAATGGTCGCATTCGGAGATTTTGGGTCCGACGCCAAAATTCCTCTCCGGGAGTGCGGTCGCAGGCTGCCGATGCGATCGCATACGGACACCGCTTCGCTCAAACAGGCATAACTTTTCGCTCGATTATCGGAATCGCTTATAAGACCCCAATTCGGAATCGGCACCCAGAGGCTATCAACGGCCTTTTATTGCCTTAGGCAATAAGATATCGTTTCGAGGTCGAAAATTCTTCATTTTGCACTTCAAAATTACGATTCTAGCCGACGATCTCCCCTATTCCAAGGTTTTTTTGGCAGTAGCGACTCCCTCGATTACGCGAATCACTGGCGGAAACCACACGCGGAGCCGCCTAGTCACAGCGATCGGAAGTCGTGTTCAACTCGACGCGAGATCTCCTCCGCAGGTCGTGGATATGGGTGCCCGAACATCGCCGATATAGTCACCCCCTCCTGTTTATTCCCACCCCTTCAGCGAAAGATTGGGCATAACATTCCGCATGGACATCGGAATCGCTTATGTGACCACAATTCGGAATCGACACTCCGAGAAGGTCGACAAGGCTCTGGTTTTGCGGAATTCCATTCCTGGGCCAAAATTCCCCCCGCAGCGTGTGTACTAGTACACCGACTGCCGTACCCTCCTGTCGGACATGGATATTTATTCGCCCGTGGGTAGGAACAGCCGTGAGCCCCGAACTCAGAATCGGCACATCGACCCGGTCGGTAAATGGTCGTATTCGGAGATTTCCGGTCCGGCGCCCAAATTCCTCTCCGGGAGTGCGGTGGGAGGCTGCCGATGCGATAGCATATGGACACCGCTTCGCTCAAACAGGCATAACTTTTCACTCGATCATCGGAATTGCTTATAAGACCCCAATTCGGAATCGGCACTCAGAGGCGCTCGACGCCACTTTATTGCCTCAGGCCTAAGTTGACATTTCGGGGTCGAAAATCCTTCGTTTCGCACTCCGAAATTGCAATTCTAGCCGACGTTCTCCCCAATTCCAAGGTTTTTTTTGCAGTAGCGACTCCCTCGATTAGGCGAATCGCTGGCAGAGACGCTCGCGGAGCACCCAGTCACCACGATCGGAAGTGGTGTTCAACTCGACGCGAGATCTCCTCCCCAGGTCGTGGATATGGTGCCCGAACATCGCCGATATAGTCACCACCTCCGGTTTATTCCCAGCCCTTCAGCGAAAGAATTGGGCATAACATTCCGCACGGGCATCGGAATCTCTTATGTGACCACAATTCGGAATCGGAACTCCGAGACGGTCGTCAAGACGCTGGTTTCACGAAATTCCGTTTTGGGGCCAAAATTCCCCCCCGGAATGTGTGTACTAGTACATCGACTGCCGTACCCAGCAGTCGGACGCAGATATTTATTCGACCGGGGGTCGGAACCGCACGCGAGGCCCCATTCAGAATTGGCACTTCGACCGGGTCGGTAAATGGTCGCATTCGGAGATTTTGGGTCCGACGCCAAAATTCCTCTCCGGGAGTGCGGTCGCAGGCTGCCGATGCGATCGCATACGGACACCGCTTCGCTCAAACAGGCATAACTTTTCGCTCGATTATCGGAATCGCTTATAAGACCCCAATTCGGAATCGGCACCCAGAGGCTATCAACGGCCTTTTATTGCCTTAGGCAATAAGATATCGTTTCGAGGTCGAAAATTCTTCATTTTGCACTTCAAAATTACGATTCTAGCCGACGATCTCCCCTATTCCAAGGTTTTTTGGCAGTATCGACTCCCTCGATTACACGAATCGCTGGCGGAGACCACACGCGGAGCCGCCCAATCACAGCGATCGGAAGTCATGTTCATCTCGACGCGAGATCTCCTCCGCAGGTCGTGGTTATGGGTGCCCGAACATCACCGATATAGTCACCCCTCTGGTTTATTCCCACCCCTTCAGCGAAAGAATTGGGCATAACTTTCCGCATGGGCTTCGGAATCGCTTATGTGACCACAATTCGGAATCGACACTCCGAGAAGGTCGACAAGGTGCTGGTTTTGCGGAATTCCGTTCCGGGGCCAAAATTCCCCCCGGAGCGTGTGTACTAGTACACCGACTGCCGTACCCTCCGGTCGGACTTGGATATTTATTCGCCCGTGGGTAGGAACCGCCCGCGAGCCCCCAAATCAGAATCGGCTATTTGACCCGATCGGTAAATGGTCGTATTCGGAGATTTCCAGTCCAGCGCCCAAATTCCTCTCCGGACTGCGGTCGGAGGCTACCGAAGCGATCGCATACGGACACTGCTTCGCTCAAACAGGCATAACTTTTCGCTCGGTTATCAGAATCGCTTATAAGACCCCAATTCGGAATCGGCACTCAGAGGCGCTCAACACATTATTATTGCCTCAGGCCATAAGACGTCATTTCGAGGTCGAAAATCCTTCGTTTCGCACTCCGAATTGCAATTCTAGCGACGATCTCCCCTATTCCAAGGTTTTTTTCCAGTAGCGACTCCCTCGTTTACGCGAATCGCTGGCGGAGACCACACGGGGAGCCGCCCACTCACAGCGATCAGAAGTCGTGTTCATCTCGACGCGAGATATCCTCCTCTGATCGTGGATATGGGTGCCCGAACATCGCCGATATAGTCACCCCCTCCGGTTTATTCCCACCTCTTCAGCGAAAGAATTGGGCATAACTTTATGCACGGGCATCGAATCACTATATGACGACAATTCGGAATCGGCACTCTGAGAGGGTCGACAAGGCGCTGGTTTCACAGAATTCCATTCCGGGGCCAAAATTCCCCCCGCAGCGTGTGTACTAGTACACCGACTGCCGTACCTGCGGGCGGACGCGGATATTTATTCGACGGGGGTCGGAACCACCCGTGAGGCCCCAATTCAGAATTGGCACTTCGACCGGTCGGTAATGGTCGCATTCGGAGATTTCCGTCCGGCGCCCAAATTACTCTCCGGGAGGCGGTCGCAGGCTGCCGATGCGATAGCATACGGATACCGCTTCGCTCAAACAGGCATAACTTTTCACTCGGTTATCGGAATCGCTTATAAGACCCCAATTCGGAATCGGCACTCAGAGGCGCTCGACGCCACTTGATTGCCTCAGGCCATAAGTCGTCATTTCGGGGTCGAAAATCTTCGTTTCGCACTCTGAAATTGCAACTCTAGCCGACGATCTCCCCTATTCCATGGTTTTTTTGCAAGTAGCGATCCTCGATTACGCGAATCGCTAGCGGAGACCGCACGCGGAGCCACCCAGTCACCGCGATCGGAAGTCATGTTCAACTCGACGCGAGATCTCCTCCCCAGGTCGTGGATATGGGTGCCCGAACATCGCCGATATAGTCACCCCCTCCGGGTTATTCCACACCCTTCAGCGAAAGAATGGGCATAACATTCCGCACGGGCATCGGAATCGCTTATGTGACCACAATTCGGAATCGGAAATCCGAGACGGTCGTCAAGGCGCTGGTTTCACGAAATTCCGTTCCGGGGCAAAATTCTCCCTCGGAGTGTGTGTACTAGTACACCGACTGCCGTACCCTACGGTCGGACGCGGATATTTATTCGACCGGGGGTCGGAACCACCCGTGAGGCCCCAATTCAGAATTGGCACTTCGACCCGGTCGGAAATGGTCGCATTCGGAGATTCCGGTCCGGCGCCCAAATTACTCTCCGGGAGCGCGGTCGCAGGCTGCCGATGCGATAGCATACGGATACCGCTTCGCTCAAACAGGCATAACTTTTCACTCGTTATCGGAATCGCTTATAAGACCCCAATTCGGAATCGGCACTCAGAGGCGCTCGACGCACTTGATTGCCTCAGGCCATAAGTCGTCATTTCGGGGTCGAAAATCCTTCGTTTCGCACTCTGAAATTGCAACTCTAGCACGACGATCTCCCCTATTCCATGGTTTTTTTGCAGTAGCGACTCCCTCGATTACGCGAATCGCTAGCGGAGACCGCACGCGGAGACCCAGTCACCGCGATCGGAAGTCAGTGTTCAACTCGACGCGGATCTCCTCCCCAGGTCGTGGATGGGGTGCCCGAACATCGCCGATATAGTCACCCCCTCAGGTTTATCCCACCCCTTCAGCGAAAGAATTGGGCATAACATTCCGCACGGGCATCGGAATCGCTTATGTGACCAAAATTCGGAATCGGAACTCCGAGACGGTCGTCAAGGCGCTGGTTTCACGAAATTCCGTTCCGGGGCCAACATTTCCCTCGGAGGTGTGTGTGTACTAGTACACACGACTGCCGTACCCTACGGTCGGACCCGGATATTTATTCGACCGGGGGTCGGAACCGCCCGCGAGGCCCCAATTCAGAATGGCACTTCGAACAGGTCGGTAAATGGTCGCATTCGGAGATTTGGGCCGGCGCCAAAATTCCTCTCCGGGAGTGCGGTCGCAGGCTGCCGATGCGATCGCATACGGACACCGCTTCGCTCAAACAGGCATAACTTTTCGCTCGGTTACGGAACGCTTATAAGACAATTCGGAATCGGCACCCAGAGGCTCTCGACGGCCTTTTATTGCCTTAGGCAATAAGACGTCGTTTCGGGGTCGAAAATTCTCATTTCGCACTCTGAAATTGCGATTCTAGCCGACGATCTCCCCTATTCCAAGGTTTTTTGGGAGTATCGACTCCCTCGATTACGCGAATCGCTGGCGGAGACGACACGCCGAGCCGCCCAGTCACAGCGATCAGAAGTCGTGTTCAACTCGATGGGAGATCTCCTCCGCAGGTCGTGTTTATGGGTGCCCGAACATCGCCGTATAGTCACCCCCTCCGGTTTATTCCCAACCCTTCAGCGAAAGAATTGGGCATAACTTTCCGCATAGGCATCGGAATCGCTTATGTGACCACAATTCGGAATCGACACTCCAAGAAGGTCGACAAGGTGCTGGTTTTACGGATTTCCGTTCCGGGCCAAAATTCCCCCCCGGAGCGTGTGTACTAGTACACCGACTGCCGTACCCTCTGGTCGGACTTGGATATTTATTCGCTCGTGGGTAGGAACCGCCCGCGAGCCCCCAACTCAGAATCGGCGATTCGACCCGGTCAGTAAATGGTCCGTATTCGGAGATTTCCGGTCCGGCTCGCAAATTCCTCTCCGGGAGTGCGGTCGGAGGCTACCGATGCGATCGCATACGGACACCGCTTCGCTCAAACAGGCATAACGTTCGCTCGGTTATCAGAATCGCTTATAAGACCCCAATTCGGAATCGGCACTCAGAGGTGCTCGACACATCTTTATTGCCTCAGGCCATAAGACGTCATTTCGAGGTCGATAATCCTTCGTTTCGCACTCCGAAATTGCGATTCTAGCCGACGATCTCCCCTATTCCAAGGTTTTTTGCCAGTAGCGCTCCCTCGTTTACCGCGAATCGCTGGCGGAGACCACACGTGGAGCCGCCACTCACAGCGATCAGAAGTCGTGTTCATCTTGACGCGAGATATCCTCCTCTGATCGTGGATATGGTGCCCGAACATCGCCGATATAGTCACCCCCTCCGTTTTATTCCCACCTCTTCAACGAAAGAATGGGCATAACTTTTATGCACGGGCATCGGAATCGCTTATGTGACCACAATTCGGAATCGGCACTCTGAGAGGGTCGACAAGGCACTGGTTTCACATAATTCCATTCCGGGGCCAAAATTCCCCCCGCAGCGTGTGTACTAGTACACCGACTGCCGTACCCTGCGGCGACGCGGATATTTATTCGACCGAGGGTCGGAACCACCCGCGAGGCCCCAATTCAGAATCGGCACTTCCCGGTCGTGTAAATGGTCGCATCGGAGATTTCCGGTCCCGGCGCCCAAATTCCTCTCCGGGAGCGCGTCGCAGGCTGCCGATGCCATAGCATACGGATACCGCTTCGCTCAACAGGCATACTTTTCACTTTCACTCGGTTATCGGAATCGCTTATAAGACCCCAATTCGGAATCGGCACTCAGAGGCGCTCGACGCCACTTGATTGCCTCAGGCCATAAGTCGTCGTTTCGGGGGGTCGAAAATCCTTCGTTTCGCACTCTGAATTGCAACTCTAGCCGACGATCTCCCCTATTCCATGGTTTTTTTGCAGTAGCGACTCCCTCGATTACGCGAATCGCTAGCGGAGACCGCACGCGGAGCCACCCAGTCATCGCGATCGGAAGTCGTGTTCAACTCGATGCGAGATCTCCTCCCCAGGTCGTGGATATGGTTGCCCGAACATCGCCGATATAGTCACCCCCTCCGGTTTATTCCCACCCCTTCAGCGAAAGAATTGGGCATAACATTCCGCACGGGCATCGGAATCGCTTATGTGACCACAATTCGGAATCGGAACTCCGAGACGGTCGTCAAGGCGCTGGTTTCATGAAATTCCATTCCGGGGCCAAAATTCTCCCTCGGAGTGTGTGTACTAGTACACAGACTGCCGTACCCTGCGGTCGGACGCGGATATTTATTCGACCGGGGGTCGGAACCGCCCGCGAGGCCCCAATTCAGAATTGGCACTTCGAACAGGTCGGTAAATGGTCGCATTCGGAGATTTTGGGTCCGGCGCCAAAATTCCTCTCCGGGAGTGCGGTCGCAGGCTGCCGATGCGATCGCATACGGACACCGCTTCGCTCAAACAGGCATAACTTTTCGCTCGGTTATCGGAATCGCTTATAAGACCCCAATTTGGAATCGGCACCCAGAGGCTCTCGACGGCCTTTTATTGCCTTAGGCAATAAGACGTCGTTTCGGGGTCGAAAATTCTTCATTTCGCACTCTGAAATTGCGATTCTAGCCGACGATCTCCCCTATTCCATGGTTTTTTGGGAGTATCGACTCCCTCGATTACGCGAATCGCTGGCGGAGACGACACGCGGAGCCGCCCATTCACAGCGATCGGAAGTCGTGTTCACTCGACGGGAGATCTCCTCCGCAGGTCGTGTTTATGGGTGCCCGAACATCGCCGATATAGTCACCCTTCCGGTTTATTCCCAGCCCTTCAGCGAAAGAATTGGGCATAACTTTCCGCATAGGCATCGGAATCGCTTATGTGACCACAATTCGGAATCGACACTCCAAGAGGTCGACAAGGTGCTGGTTTTACGTATTTCCGTTCCGGGGCAAAATTCCCCACGGAGCGTGTGTACTAGTACACCGACTGCCGTACCCTCCGGTCGGACTTGGATATTTATTCGCCCGTGGGTAGGAACCGCCCGCGAGCCCCCAACTCAGAATCAGCGATTCGACCCGGTCAGTAAATGGTCGTATTCGGAGATTTCCGGTCCGGCTCCCAAATTCCTCTCCGGGAGTGCGGTCGGAGGCTACCGATGCGATCGCATACGGACACCGCTTCGCTCAAACAGGCATAACTTTTCGCTCGGTCATCGGAATCACTTATAAGACCCCAATTCGGTCGGCACTCAGAGGCGCTCGACACTCTTTATTGCCTCAGGCCATAAGATGTCGTTTTGGGGTCGAAAATCCTTCGTTTCGCACTTCGAAATTGCGATTCTAGCCGACGATCTCCCATATTCCATGGTTTTTTTGCCAGTAGCGACCCTCGTTTACGCGAATCGCTGGCAGGACCACACTCAGAGCCGCCCACTCACAGCGATCGGAAGTCGTGTTCATCTCGACGCGAGATATCCTCCTCTGATCGTGGATATGGGTGCCCGAACATCGCCGCTATAGTCACCCCCTCCGGTTTATTCCCACCTCTTCAGCGAAAAAATTGGGCATAACTTTATGCACGAGCATCGGAATCCCTTATGTGACCACAATTCGGAATCGGCACTCCGAGAGGGTCGACAAAGCGCTGGTTCACAGAATTCCATTCCGGGGCCAAAATTCCCCCCGCAGCGTGTGTACTAGTACACCGACTGCCATACCCTGCGGGCGGACGTGGATATTTATTCGACCGGGGGTCGGAACCACCAGCGAGGCCCCAATTCAGAATCGGCACTTCGACCCGGTCGTTAAATGCTCGCATTCGGGATTTCCGATCCGGCGCCCAATTCCTCTCCGGGAGCGCGGTCGCAGGCTGCCGATGCGATAGCATACGGATACGCTTCGCTCAAACAGGCATACTTTTCACTCGGTTATCGGAATCGCTTATAAGACCCCAATTCGGAATCGGCACTCAGAGGCCCTCGACGCCACTTGATTGCCTCAGGCCATAATTCGTCGTTTCGGGGTCGAAAATCCTTCGTTTCGCAACTCCAAAATTGCAACTCTAGCCGACGATCTCCCCTATTCCAAGGTTTTTTTGCAGTAGCGACTCCCTCGATTACGCAATCGCTGGCGAAGACCGCACGTGGAGCCGCCCAGTCACCGCGATCGGAAGTCGTGTTCAACTCGACGCGAGATCTCCTCCCAGGTCGTGGATATGGGTGCCCGAACATCGTCGATTGTCACCCCCTCCGCTTTATTCCCACCCCTTCAGCGAAAGAATTGGGATAACATTCCGCACGAGCATCGGAATCACTTTTCTCACCACAATTCGGAATCGGAACTTCGAGACGGTCGTCAGGCGCTGGTTTCGCGAAATTCCGTCCGGGGCCAAAATTCTCCCCGGAGTGTGTTTACTAGTACACTGACTGCCGTACCCTGCGGTCGGACGCGGATATTTATTCGACCGGGGGTCGGAACCGCCCGCGAGGTCCCATTCAGAATTGGCACTCTCTCGACCGGTCGGTAAATTGTCGCATTAGGAGATTTTGGTCCGGCGCCAAGATTCCTCTTCGGGAGTGCGGTCGCAGGCTGCCGATGCGATCGCATACGGACACCGCTTCGCTCAAACAGGCATAACTTTTCGCTCGGTTATCGGAATCGTTATAAGCCCCCAATTCGGATCGGCACCCAGAGGCTCTCGACGGCCTTTTATTGCCTTAGGCAATAAGACGTCGTTTCGGGGTCGAAATTCTTCATTTCGCACTTTGAAATTGTGATTCTAGCCGACGATCTCCCCTATTCCAAGGTTTTTTGGCAGTATCGCTCCCTCGATTACGCAAATCGCTGGCGGAGACCACACGCGGAGCCGCCCCGTCACAACGATCAGAAGTCATTTTCAACTCGACGGGACATCTCCTCCGCAGGTCGTGGTATGGGTGCCCGAACATCGCCGATATAGTCACCCCTCCAGTTTATTCCCACCTTCAGCGAAGAATTGGGCATAACTTTCCGCATGGGCATCGGAATCACTTATGTGACCACAACTCGGAATCGACACTCCGAGAAGGTCGACAAGGCACTGGTTTTACGGAATTCCGTTCCGGGGCCAAAATTCCCCCCGGAGCGTGTGTACTAGTACACCTACTGCCGTACCCTCCGGTCGGACTTGGATATTTACTCCTCGACCTGGGTAGGAACCGCCCGCGAGCCCCCAACTCAGAATCGGCGATTCGACCCAGTCAGTAAATTGTTGTATTCGGAGATTTCCGCTCCGGCTCCCAAATTCCTCTTCGGGAGTGCGGTCGAGGCTACCGATGCGATCGCATACGACACCGCTCGCTCAAACAAGGTATACTTTTCGCTCGGTCATCGAATCACTTATAGGACCTAATTTCGAATCGGCACTCAGAGGCGCTCGACACATCCTTTATTGCCTTAGCCATAAGACGTCGTTTTGGGGTCAAAAATCCTTCGTTTCGAACTTCGAATTTGAGATTCTAGCCGACGATCTCTCTATTCCATGGTTTTTTGCCAGCAGCGACTCCCTCGTTTACGCGAATCGCTAGTGGAGACCACACGCGGAGCCGCCCAGTCACAGCGATCGAAGTCGTGTTCATCTCGACGCGAGGTATCCTCCTCTAATCGTGATATGGGTGCCCGAAATCGCCGATATAGTCAACCCCTCCGGTTATTCCCCCACCTCTTCAACAAAGAATTGGGCATAGTTTTAGCACGGGCATCGGAATCGCTTATGTGACCACAATTCGAAATCGGCACTCCGAGAGGTCGATAAGGCACTGGTTTCACAGAATTCCATTCCGGGGCCAAAATTCCCCCCGCAGCGTGTGTACTAGTACACCGACTGCCGTACCCTGCGGCGGACGCGGATATTTATTCGACCGGGGGCGGAACACCCGCGAGGGCCCAATTCAGAATCAGCCCTTCGACCCGGTCGGTAAATGGTCGCATTCGGAGATTTCCGATCCGACGCCCAAATTCCTCTCCGGGAGCGGGTCGCAGGCTGCCGATGCGATAGCATACGGATACCGCTTCGCTCAAACAGGCATAACTTTTCACTCGGTTACGGAATCGCTTATAAGACCCCAATTCGGAATCAACATCAGAGGCGCTCGACGCACTTTATTGCCTCAGGCCATAAGCCGTTATTCGGGTCGAAAATCCTTCGTTTCGCACTCCGAAATTGCAATTCTAGCGACGATCTCCCCTATTCCAAGGTTTTTTTGCAGTAGCGACTCCCTCGATTACGCGAATCGCTGGCGGAGACCTTACGCGGAGCCGCAGTCACCGCGATCGGAAGTCATGTTCAACTCGACGCGAGATCTCCTCCCCAGGTCGTGGATATGGTGCCCGAACATCGCCGATATAGTCACCCCCTCCGGTTTATTCCACCCCTTCAGCGAAAGAATTGGGCATAACACTCCGCCCGGGCATCGAAATCGCTAATGTGACCACAATTCGGAATCGGAACTCCGAGACGGTTGACAAGGCCCTGGTTTCGTGAAATTCCGTTCCATGGCCAAAATTCTCCCCCGGAGTGTGTGTACTAGTATACCGACTACCGTACCCAGCGGTCGGACGCAGATATTTATTCGACCGGGGGTCGGAACCACCAGCGATGCCCCAATTCAGAATCGGCACTTCGACCCGGTCGGTAAATGGTCGCATTCGGTGATTTCCGGTTCGGCGCCCCAATTCCTCTCCGGGAGCGCGGTCGCAGGCTGCTGATGCGATCGCATACGGACACCGCTTCGCTCAAATAGGCATTACTTTTCACTCGGTTTTCGGAATCGCTTATAAGTCCCCAATTCGGAATCGGCACTCAGAGGCGCTCGATGCTCCCTTTTTGCCTCAGCCATAAGACGTCGTTTCGGGGTCGAAAATCCTTCGTTTCGCACTCCGAAATTGTGATTCTAGCCAACGATCTCCCCTATTCCAAGGTTTTTTGGCAGTAGCGACTCCCACGATTACGCGAATCGCTGGGGAGACCACACGTAGCCGCCCAGTCACAGCGATCGAAGTCTGTTCAACTCGACGCGAGATCTCCTTCCCAGGTCGTGGATATGGGTGCCCAACATCGCCGCTATAGTCACCCCCTCCGGTTTATTCCCACCACTTCAGCGAAAGAATTGGGCATAACATTCCGCACGGGCATCGGAATCGCTTATGTGACCACAATTCGGATCGGCACTCCGAGACGGTCGTCAAGGCGCTGGTTTCACGAATTCGTTCCGGGGCCAAAATTCTCCCCCAGAGTGTGGTACTAGTACACCGACTGCCGTACCCTGCGGTCGGACGAGGATATTTATTCGCCCGGGGGTCGGAACCGCCCGCGAGGCCCCAATTCAGAATTGGCACTTCGAACAGTCGGTAAATGGTCGCATTCGGAGATTTGGTCCGGCGCCAAAATTCTCTCTCCGGGAGCGGTCGCGGCTGCCGATGCGATCGCATACGGACACACCGCTTCGCTCAAATAGGCATAACTTTTCGCTCGGTTATCGGAATCGCTTATAAGACCCCATTCGAATCGGCACCCAGAGCTCTCGACGGCCTTTTATTGCCTTAGGCAATAAGATGTCGTTTCAGGGTCGAAAATTCTTCATTTCGCACTCTGAAATTGCGATTCTAGCCGACGATCTCCCCTATTCCAAGGTTTTTGGGAGTATCGACTCCCTCGATTACGCGAATCGCTGGCGGAGACGACACGCGGAGCCGCCCAGTCACAGCGATCAGAAGTCATGTTCAACTCGACGGGAGATCTCCTCCGCAGGTCGTGTTTATGGGTGCCCGAACATCGCCGATATAGTCACCCCTTCGGTTTATTCCCAACCCTCTTCAGCGAAAGAATTGGGCATAACTTTCCGCACGGGCATCGGAATCGCTTATGTGACCACAATTCGAATCGGCACTTACCGAGACGGTCAACAAGGCGCTATTTTCGCGGAATTGCATTGCGGAGCCAAAATTCCCCCCGAAGCGTGTGTATTAGTACACCGACTGTCGTACCCTCCGGTCAGACGCAGATATTTATTCGCCCGGGGGTCGGAACCGCCCGCGAGGCCCCAACTAAGAATTGGCACTTCGACTCGGTCGGTAAATGGTCGCATTCGGAGATTTCCTGTCCGGAGCCCAAATTCCTCTCCGGGAGCGTGGTCGCAGGCTGCCGATGCGATCGCATACGGACACCGCTTCGCTTAAACATGCATAACTTTTCACTCGGTTATCGCAATCGCTTGTAAGACCCCAATTCGGAATCGGCACTCAGAGCCGCTGGACGATTCTTATCGCCTCAGGCCATAAGAAGTCGTTTCGGGGTAGAAAATCCTTTGTTTTAAAATCCGAAATTGCGATTCTAGCCGACGATCTCCCCTATTCCAAGGTTTTTTAGCAGTAGCGACTTCCTCGATTACGCGAATCGCTGGCGGAGACCACACGCGGAGCCGCCCAGTCACAGCGATCGGAAGTCATGCTCAACTCGACGCGAGATCTCCTCCACAGGTCGTGGATATGGGTGCCCGAACATCACCGATATAGTCACCCCCTCTGGTTTATTCCCACCCCTTCAGCGAAGGAATTGGGCAAAACTTTCCGCACAGGCATCAGAATCACTTATGTGACCACAATTCGGAATCGGCACTCTGAGACTGTCGACAAGGCGCTGGTTTTGCGGAATTCCAATCCGGGGCAAAAATTCCCCCACGGAGCGTGTGTACTAGTTCACCGACTGCCGTACCCTGCGGTCGGACGGAGATATTTATTTGACCGGTGGTCGGAACCGCCCGCGAGGCCCCAATTCAGAATTGGCACTTCGACCCGGTCGGTAAATGGTCGCATTCGGAGATTTTCGGTCCGGCGCCCAAATTCCTCTCCGGGAGCGCGGTCGCAGGCTGCCGATGCGATCGCATACGGACACCGCTTCGCTCAAACAGGCTTAACTTTTCGCTCGGTTATAGGAATCGCTTATAAGCCCCCAATTCGGAATCGGCACTCAGAGGTGCTCGATGAATCATTATTGCCTCAGGCCATAAGACGTCGTTTCCGGGTCGAAAATCGTTCGTTTCGCACTCCGAAATTGCGCTTCTTGCCGACGATCTCCCCTATTCCAAGGTTTTTTAGCAGTAGCGACTTCCTCGATTACGCGAATCGCTGGCGGAGACCACAGGCGGAGCCGCCCATTCACAGCGATCGGAAGTCATGTTCAACTCGACGTAAGATCTCCTCCCCAGGTCGTGGATATGGGTGCCCGAACATCGCCGATATACTCACCCCTCCGGTTTATTCCCACCCCTTCAGCGAAAGAATTGGGCATAACTTTCCGCACGGGTATCGGAATCGCTTATGTGACCACAATTCGGAATCGGCACTCTGAGACGGTCGACATGGCGCTGGATTCGCTGAATTTCATACCGGGGCAAAAATTCCCCCTGCAGCGTGTGTACTAGTACACCGACTGCCGTACCTTACGGTCGGACGCGAATATTTATTCGACCGGGGGTCGGAACCACCCGCGAGGCCCTAATTCAGAATCGGCACTTCGACCCGGTAGGTAAATGGTCGCATTCAGAGATTTCCGTTCCGGCGCCCTAATTCCTCTCCGGTAGCGCGGTCGCAGGCTGCCGATGCGATCGCATACGGACACCGCTTCGCTCAAACAGGCATAACATTTCACTCGGTTATCTGAATCGCTTATTAGACCCCAATTTGGAATCGGCACTCAGACGCGCTCGACGCCCCATTATTGCCTCAGGCCATAAGACGTCATTTCGGGGTCGAAAATCCTTTGTTTCGCACTCTGAAATTGCGATTCTAGCCGACGATCTCCCCTATTCCAAGGTTTTTTGGCAGTAGCGACTCCCTCGATTACGTGAATCGCTGGCGGAGCCGCCCAGTCACAGCGATCGGAAGTCGTGTTCAACTCGAGGTGAGATCTCCTCCCCAGGTCGTGGATATTTGTGCCCGAACATCGCCGCTATAGTCACACCCTCCGGTTTATTCCCACCCCTCTAGCGAAAGAATTGGGCAAAAGTTTCCGCACGAGCATCGAAATCGCTTATGTGACCACAATTCGGAATGGGCACTCCGAGACGGTCGACAAAGCGCTATTTTCGCGGATTTCCATTCCGGGGCCAAAATGCCCCCCGGAGCGTGTGTACTAGTACACTGACTGCCGTACCCTCCAGTCGGACGCAGATATTTATTCGCCCGGGGGTCGGAACCGTCGGCGAGGCCCCAACTACGAATCGGCACTTCGACTCGGTTGGTAAATGGT
Source organism: Colocasia esculenta (assembly GCA_014218235.1). Lineage (NCBI taxonomy): Eukaryota > Viridiplantae > Streptophyta > Magnoliopsida > Alismatales > Araceae > Colocasia > Colocasia esculenta. Next base: position 2,134,240 of record CM024754.1, on the reverse strand, counting down.
CGCATTCGGAGATTTCCGGTCCGGCGCCCAAATTCCTCTCCGGTAGCGTGGTCGCAGGCTGCCGATGCGTTCGCATATGGACACCGCTTCTCTCAAACAGGCATAACTTTTCACTCGGTTTTCGGAATCGCTTATAAGACCCCAATTCGGAATCAGCACTCAGAGGCCCTCGACGCCGCCTTCTTGCCTCAGGCCATAAGACGACGTTTTGGGGTCAAAAATCCTTCGTTTCGCACTCCGAAATTGCGATTCTAGCCGACGATCTCCCCTATTCCAAGGTTTTTTGGCAGTAGCGACTCCCTCGATTACGAGAATCGCTGGCGGAGACCACATGCGGAGCCGGAAGTCACAGCGATCGGAAGTCGTGTTCAACTCGATGCGAGATCTCCTCCCCAGGTCGTGGATATGGGTGCCCGAACATCGCCGATATAGTCACCCCTCCGGTTTATTCCCACCCCTTCAGCGAAAGAATTGGGCATAACTTTCCGCACGGGGCATCGGAATCGCTTATGTGACCACAATTCGGAATCGGCACTCCGAGATGGTCAACAAGACGCTGGTTTCACGGAATTCCATTCCGGCGCTAAAATTCCCCCCGAAGCGTGTGTACTAGTACACCGACTGCCGTATCCTCCGGTCGGACGCGGATATTTATTCGCCCGGGGGTCGGAACCGCCCGCGATGCCCCAACTAAGAATCGGCACTTCGACCCGTCGGTAAATTGTCACATTCGGAGATTTCCAGTCCGGCGCCCAAATTCCTCTCCGGGGAGCGCAGTCGCAGGCTGCCGATGCGATCACATACGGACACCGCTTTGCCCAAACAGGCATAACTTTTCGCTCGGTTATCGAAATCACATACGGACACTCAGAGGCGCTCGATGCCCTTTTATTGCCTCAAGCCCTAAGACGTCGTTTCTGGGTTAAAAATCCTTCGTTTCGCACTCCGAAATTGTGATTCTAGCCGACGATCTCCCCTATTCCAAGGATTTTTGGCAGTAGCGACTCCCTCGATTATACGAATCGCTGGTGTAGACAACACGCAGAGCCGCCCAGTCACAGTGATCGGAAGTCGTGTTCAACTCGACGCGAGATCTCCTCCCCAGGTCGTGGATATGGGTGCCCGAACATCGCCTATAAGTCACCTCCTCCGGTTTATTCCCACCCCTTCAGCGAAAGAATTGGGCATAACTTTCCACACGGGCATCGGAATCGCTTATGTGACCACAATTGGAATGGGCTCTCCGAGACGGTCGACAAGGAGCCATTTTTGCGGAATTCCATTCCGGGGCCAAAATTCCCCCTGGAGCGTGTGTACTAGTACACCGACTGCCGTACCCTCCGGTCGGACGCGGATTTTTTCGCCCGGGGTTCGGAACCGCCCGCGAGCCCCCAACTAAGAATCGGCACTTCGACTCGGTCGGTAAATGGTCGCATTAGGAGATTTCGGTCCGGCGCCAAATTCCTCTCCGGGAGTCCGGTGGGAGGCTGCCGATGCGATCGCATATGGACACTGCTTCGCTCAAACAGGCATAACTTTTCACTCGGTTATCGGAACCGCTTATAAGACCCCAATTCGGAATCGGCACTCAGAGGCGCTCGACGCCACTTTATAATACCTCAGGCCAAAAGTCGTCATTTCGGGGTCGAAAATCCTTCGTTTCGCACTCCGAAATTGCAATTCTAGCCGACGATCTCCCCTATTCCAAGGTTTTTTTGCAGTAGCGACTCCCTCAATTACGCGAATCGCTGGCGGAGACCACACGCGGAGCCGCCCAGTCACCGCGATCAGAAGTCGTGTTCAGCTCGACACGAGATCTCCTCACCAGGTCGTGGATTATGGGTGCCCGAACATCGCCGATAAAGTCACCCCCTCCGGTTATTCCCACCCCTTCAGCGAAAGAATGGGCATAACTTTCCGCATGGGCATCGGAATCGCTTATGTGGACCACAATCAGAATCGGCACTCCGAGACGGTCGACAAGGCGCTTTTCGCGGAATTCCATTCCGGGGCCAAAATTCCACCCGGAGCGTGTGTACTAGTACACCGACTGCCGTACCCCCGGTCGGACGCGGATATTTATTCGCCTGGGGGTCGGAACCCCCGCGACGAGCCGGGCCCCCAACTAGGAATCGGCACTTTGACTCGTTCGGTAATTGTCGCATTCGGAGATTTCATGTCCGGCGCCCAAATTCCTCTCTAGGAGCGTGGTCGCAGGCTGCCGATGCGATCGCATACGGACACCGCTTCGCTCAACACCGGCATAAACTTTTACTCGGTTTTCGGAATCGCTTATAAGACCCCAATTCGGAATCGGCACTCAGAGGTGGGTCGAAAATCCTTGTTTCAAACTCTGAAGTTTGATTCTAGCCGCGATCTCCCCTATCCAAGATTTTTTTTTTGGCAGTAGCGACTACCTCGATTACGCGAATCGCTGAAGGAGACCACACGGGGAGCCGCCAAGTCACCACGATCAGAAGTCAGGTTCAAATCGACGCGAGATCTCCTCACCAGGTCATGGATATGGGTGCCCGAACATCGCCGATATAGTCACCCCCTCCGGTTTATTCCCACCCCTTCAGCGAAAGAATTGGGCATAACTTTCCGTACGGGCATCGGAATCGGTTATGTGACCACAATTCGGAATCGGCACTCCGAGACGGTCGACACGACACTGGTCGCGGAGGAATTCCGTTCCGGGGCCAAAATTCTCCCCAGAGCGTGTGTACTAGTACACCGATGTCGTACCCTGCGGTCGGACGCAGATATTTATTCGACCGGAGGTCGGAACCACCCGCGAGGCCCAACTCAGAATCGGCACTTCGACCCGGTGATAATGGTCGCATTCGGAATTTTCGGTCCGGGGCCCAAATTCCTCTCCGGGAGCGTGGTCGCAGGCGCCGATGCGATCGCATACGGACAACGCTTCGCTCAAACAGGCATAACTTTTCGCTCGGTTATCGGAATCGCTTATAAGACCCCAATTCGGAATCGGCACTCAGAGGTGCTTGACACTCCCTTATCGCCTCAGGCCATAAGACGTCGTTTCGGGGTCGAAAATCCGTCGTTTCAAACTCCGAAATTGCGATTCTAGCGGACGATTTTCCCTATTCCAAGGTTTATTAGCAGTAGCGACTTGCTCGATTATGCGAATCGCTGGCGGAGACCACATGCGGAGCCGCACAGTGACGCGATCGGAAGTCGTGTTTAACTCGACGCGAGATCTCCTCCCCAGGTCGTGGATATGGGTTTCCGAACATCGCCGATATAGTCACCCCCTCCGGTTTATTCCCACCCCTTCAGCGAAAGAATTGGGCATAACATTCCGCACGGGCATTGGAATCGCTTATATGACCACAATTCGGAATCGGCACTCCAAGACAGTCGACAAGGCGCTGGTTTTGCGAAATTCCGTTACGGGGCCAAAATCCCCCCCCGGAGCGTGTGTACTAGTACACCGACTGCCGTACCCTGCGGTCGGACGGGAGATATTATTAGACCGGGGGTCGGAACCGCCCGTGAGGCCCCAATTCAGAATTGACACTTCGACCCGGTCGGTAAATGGTCGCATTCGGAGATTTTCGGTCAGGCGCCCAAATTCCTCTCCGGGAGCGCGGTCGCAGACTGCCGTTGCGATCGCATACTAACACCGCTTCGCTCAAACAGGCATAAGTTTTCGCTCGGTTATCAGAATCGCATATAAGACCCCAATTCGGAATCGGCACTCAGAGGCGCTCGATGGCCCTTTATTGCCTCAGGCCATAAGACGTAGTTTCATGGTCGAAAATCCTTCGTTCCGCACTCCAAAATTATGATTCTAGCCGACGATCTCTCATATTCCTAGGTTTTTTAGCAGTAGCGACTTCCTCGATTATGCGAATCGCTGGCGGAGACCACACGGGGAGCCGCCCAGTCACAGCGATCGGAAGTCGTGTTGAACTCGACGCGAGATCTCCTCCCCAGGTCGAGGATATGGGTGCCCAAACATCACCGATATAGTCACCCCTCCGGTTTATTCCCACCCCTTCAGTGAAAGAATTGGGCATAACTTTCCGCACGGGCATCACAATCGCTTATGTGACCACAATTCGGAATCGGCACTCCGAGACGGTCGACAAGGCGTTGGTTTCGCGGAATTCTATTCTGGGGACAAAATTCCCTCCGGAGCGTGTGTACTAGTACACCGACTGCTGTATCCTGCGGTCGGACGCGGATATTTATTCGACCAGAGGTCGGAACGGCCCGCGAGGCCCCAACTAAGAATCGGCACTTCGACCCGGTCGGTAAATGGTCACATTCGCAGATTTCCAGTCCGGTGCCCAAATTCCTCTCCGGGAGCGCGGTCGCAGGCTGCCGATGCGACCGCATACGGACACCGCTTCGCTCAAGCAGGCATAACTTTTCGCTCGGTTATCGAAATCGCTTATAAGACCCCAATTCGGAATCGGCACTCAGAGGCGCTGGACGCTGTTCTACCGCCTCAAGCCATAAGACGTCGTTTTAGGGTTAAAAATCTTTCGTTTCGCACTCCGAAATTACGATTTTAGCCGACGATCTCCCCTATTCCAATGTTTTTTGGCAGTAGCGACTCCCTCGATTACGCGAATCGCAGGCGGAGTCCACACGCGGAGTCGCCCAGTCATAGGGATCGGAAGTCGTGTTCAACTCGACGTGAGATCTCCTCCTCAGGTCGTGGATATGGGTGCCCGAACATCGCTGATATAGTCACCCCCTCCGGTTTATTCCAACCCCTTCAGCGAAAGAATTGGGCATAACATTCCGCACGGGCATCGGAATCGGTTTTGTGACCACTATTCAGAATCGGCACTCGGAGACGGTCGACAAGGCTCTGGTTTCGCTGAAATTCTGTTCCGGGGCCAAAATTCCCACCCGGAGCGTGTGTACTAGTACACCGACTGCCGTACCGTGCGGTCGGACGCGGATATTTATTCGACCGGGGGTCGGAACCACCCGCGATGCCCCAATTCAGAATCGGCACTTCGAGCTCGGTCGGTAAATGGTCGCATTCGGAGATTTCCGATTCGGCGCCCAAATTCCTCTCCGAGAGCGCGGTCGGAGGCTGCTGATGCGATAGCATACGGACACCGCTTCGCTCAAATAGGCATAACTTTTCACTAGGTTTTTGGAATCACTTATAAGACCCCAATTCGGAATCGGCACTCAGAGGCACTCGACGCCCCATTTTTTGCCACAGGCCATAATACGTCGTTTCGGGTTCGAAAATCCTTCGTTTCTTACTCCGAAATTGCGATTCTAGCCGATGATCTCCCCTGTTCCAAGGTTTTTTGGCAGTAGAGACTCCCTCGATTACGTGAATCGCTGGCGGAGCCCACACGCGGAGCCGCCCAGTCACAGCGATCGGAAGTCGTGTTCAACTCGACGCGAGATCTCTCCCCAGGTCGTGGATATGGGTGCACGAACATTGCTGAGATAGTCACCCCCTCCGGTTTATTCCCACTCCTTCAGCGCGAAAGAATTGGGCATAACATTCCGTACGGGTTCGGAATCGTTATGTGACCACAATTCGGAATCGGCACTCCGAGACGGTCGACAAGGCACTGGTTTCGCGGAATTCCGTTTCGGGGCCAAAATTCGCCCCAGAGCGTTTGTACTAGTACACCGATTGCCGTACCTTGCGGTCGGACGTGGATATTTATTCGACCGGGGGTCGGAACCACCTGCGAGGCCCCAATTCAGAATCGGCACTTCGACCCGGTTGGTAAATGGTCGCATTCAGAGATTTCCGTCCGGCGCCCAAATTCCTCTCCGTTAGCGCGGTCGCAGGCTGCCGATGAGATCGCATACGGACACTCTTCGCTCAAACAGGCATAACATTCACTCGGTTATCTGAATCGCTTATAAGACCCCAATTCAGAATCAACACTCAGAGGCGCTCGACGCCCTCTTAATGCCTCAAGCCATAAGACGTCGTTTCGCGGGGTCGAAAATCCTTCGTTTCTTACTTCGAAATTGCGATTCTAGCCGATGATCTCCCCTGTTCCAAGGTTTTTTGGCAGTAGAGACCCCTCGATTACGCGAATCGCTGGCGGAGCCCACACGCGGAGCCGCCCAGTCACAGCGATCGGAAGTCGTGTCAACTCGACGCGGGATCTCTCCCCAGGTCGTGGTATGGGTGCCCGAACATCGTCGCTATAGTCACCCCCCGGTTTATTCCAACACCCTTAAGCGAAAGAATTGGGCAAAATTCCGAACGGGCATCGGAATCGGTTATGTGACCACAATTCGGAATGGGCACTCCGAGACGGTCGACAGACGCTATTTTTGCGGATTTCCATTCGGGGCCAAAATTCCCTCGGAGCGTGTGTACTAGTACACCGACTGTCGTACCCTCCGGTCGGACGCGGATATTTATTCGCGGGGGTCGGAATCGCCCGTGAGGCCCCAACATACGAATCGGCACTTCGACTCGGTCGGTAAATGGTCGCATTCGGAGATTTCCGGTCGGCTCCGAAATTCTTTTCCGGAGCGTGGTCGCAGGCTGCCGATGCGTTCGCATACGGACACGCTTCTCTCAAAATGCATAACTTTTCACTCGGTTTCGGAATTGCTCATAAGACCCCAATTCGGAATCAGCACTCAGAGGGGCTCGACGCCCCTTATTGCCTCAGGCCATAAGATGTCGTTTTGGGGTCGAAACTCCTTCGTTTCACCTCCGAAATTGCGATTCTAGCCGACGATGTCCCCTATTCCAAGGTTTTTTGGCAGTAGCGACTCCCTCAATTACTCGAATCGCTGGCGGATAACACATGCAGAGCCGCCCTGTCATAGCGATCGGAAGTCGTGTTCAATCGACGCGAGATCTCCTCACCAGGTCGTGGATATGGGTGCCCGAACATCGCCGATATAGTTCACCCCCCCTCCGGTTATTTTCCCACCCCTTCAGCGAAAGAATTGGGCATAACTTTCCGTACGGGCATCGGAATCGGTTATGTGACCATAATTTGAAATCGGCACTCCGAGACGGTCGACAAGGCGTTGGTTTCGCGGAATTCCGTTCCGGGCCAAAATTCCCCCCCAGAGCGTGTGTACTAGTACACCGATTGCCGTAACCCTGCGGTCGGATGCGATATTTATTCGACCGTGTGCGGAACCACCCGCGTGGCCCCAATTTAGAATCGGCACTTCGACCCGGTTGGTAAATGGTCGCATTCGGAGATTTCCGGTCCGGCGCCCAAATACCTCTCCGGGACCGCGGTCGCAGGCTGCCGATGCGATCGCATACGAACACCGCTTCGCTAAAAAAAGGCATAACTTTTCACCTCGGTTATCTGAATCGCTTATAAGACCCCAATTCGGAATCGGCACTCAGAGGCTCTCGACGACCCCTTATTGCCTCAGGCCATAAGACGTCGTTTCGGGGTCGAAAATCCTTCGTTTCGTACTCCGAAGTTGCGATTCTAGCCGACACTTCTTCTATCCGAGGTTTTTTGGCAGTAGTGACTCCCTCGATTACGCGAATCGCTGGCGGAGCCCACACGCGGAGCCGCCCAGTCACAGCGATCGGAAGTCGTGTTCAACTCGACGCGAGATCTCCTCCCCAGGTATGGATAGGGTGCCCGAACATCGCCGCTATAGTCACCCCCTCCGGTTTATTCCCACCCTTCAGCTAAGAAGTGGGCATAACATTCCGCACGGGCATCGGAATCGGTTATGTGACCACAATCCAGAATCGGCACTCCGAGACGGTCGACAAGGCGATGGTTTCACGAAATTCCGTTCTGGGGCCAAAGTTCCCCATCGGAGCGTGTGTACTAGTACACCGACAGCCGTACCCTGCGGTCGGACGCGGATATTTATTCGACCGGGGGTCGGAACCACCCGCGAGGCCCCAATTCAGAATCGGCACTTCGACCTGGTTGGTAAATGGTCGCATTCGAAGATTTCCGGTCCGGCGGCCAAATTCCTCTCCAAGAGCGCGGTCGGAGGCTGCTGATGCGATCGCATACAGACACCGCTTCGCTCAATAGGCATAACTTTTCACTCGTTTTCGGAATCGCTTATAAGACCCCATTCGGAATCGGCACTATAAGGCACTCGACGCCCCCTTTTTGCTCAGGCCATAAACGTCGTTTCCGGGTACGAAATCCTTCGTTTCGCACTCCGAAATTGCGATTTTAGCCGAGGATCTCCCCTATTCCAAGGTTTTTTGGCAGTAGAGACTCCCTCGATTACGCGAATCGCTGGCGGAGACCATACGCGGAGCCGCCCAGTCACCGCGATCGGAAGTCGTGTTCAACTCTACGCGAGATCTCCTCCCCAGGTTGTGGATATGGGTGCCGAACATCGCCGATATAGTCACCCCCTCCAGTTTATTCCCACCCCTTCAGCGAAAGAATTGGGAATAACTTTCCGTACGGGATCGGAATCGGTTATGTGACCACAATTCGGAATCGGCACTCCGAGACGGTCGACAAGGCACTGGTTTCGCAGAATTCCGTTCCGGGGCCAAAATTCCCCCCCAGAGAGAGTGTACTTTACACCGATTGCCGTACCCTGCGGTCGGACGCGGATATTTATTCGACTGGGGGTCGGAACCACCCACGAGGCCCCAATTCAGAATCGGCACTCGACCCGTTGGTAATGGTCGCATTCGGAGATTTCAGGTCCGCACCCAAATTCCTCTCTGTTAGCGCGGTCGCAGGCTGCCGATGCGATCGCATACGGACACCGCTTCGCTCAAACAGGCATAACATTTCACTCGGTTATCTGAATCGCTTATAAGACCCCAATTCGGAATCAGCACTTAGAGGCGCTCGACGCCCCCTTATTGCCTCAGGCCATAAGACGTCATTTCGCGGTCGAAAATCCTTCGTTTCGCACTCCGAAATTGCGATTCTAGCCGACGATCTCCCCTGTTCCAAGGTTTTTTGGCAGTAGCGACTCCCTCGATTATGCGTTTCGCTGGCGGAGCCCACACGCGGAGCCGCCCAGTCACAGCGATCGGAAGTCGTGTTCAACTCGACGCGAGATCTCCTCCTCAGGTCGTGGATATAGATGCCCGAACATCGCGATATAGTCACCCCCTCCGGTTTATTCCACCCCTTAAGCGAAAGAATTGGGCAAAACATTCCGCACGGGCATCGGAATCGGTTTTGTGACCACTTTCAGAATCGGTACTCGGAGACGTCGACAGGTCGGGTTTCGCGAAATTCTGTTCCGGGGCCAAAATTCCCACTCGGAGCGTGTGTACTAGTACAACCGACAGCAGTACCCTGCGGTCGGACGCGGATATTTATGTCGACGCAAGAGTCGGACCACCCGCGAGGCCCACAATCAGAATCGGCACTTCGACCCAGTTGGTAAATGGTCGCATTCGTAGATTTCCGGTCCGGCGCCCAAATCCCTCGGTAGCGCGGTTGCGAGGCTGCCGATGCGATCGCATACTACACTGCTTGTCGCTCAAACAGGCATAACATTCACTCGGTTATCTGAATCGCTCATAAGACCTAATTCGGAATCGGCACTCAGAGGTGCTCGACGGGCCCCTTATTGCCTCAAGCCCTAAGACGTCGTTTCGGGGTCAAAAATCCTTCTTTTCGCACTCCGAAATTGCGATTCTAGCCGACGATCTCCCCTAATCCAAGGTTTTTTGGCAGTAGCGACTCCCTCGATTACGCGAATCGCTGGCAGTGCCCACACGCGGAGCCGCCCAGTCACAGTGATAGGAAGTCATGTTCAACTCGACGTGAGATCTCCTCCCCAGGTCGTGGATATGGGGTGCCCGAACACGCCGCTATAGTCCCCCCTCCGGTTTATTCCCACCCCTCAGCGAAAGAATTGGGCATAACTTTCCGCACGGGCATCGGAATCGCTTATGTGACCACAATTCGAATCGCACTCCGAGACGGTCGACAAGGCGTTTTTTCGGCGGATTCATTCCGGGGCCAAAATCCCCCCGTGGCGTGTGTGACTATTACAAGACTGCCGTATCCCTGGTCACCGCGGATATTTATTCGCCTCGGGGTCGGAACCCCCGGGGCACCAACTAGGAATCGACACTTCGACTCGCTCGGTAAATGGTCGCATTCGGAGATTTCCGGTCGGCGCCCAAATTCCTCTCCGGAGCGTGTCGCAGGCTGCCGACGATCACATACGGACACCAGCTTCGCTCACCAGGCATAACTTTCACTCGATTTTCGGAATCGCTTATAAGACCCCAATTCAGAAGCGAACTCAGAGGCGCTCGACGCCCCTTATTGCCTCAGGCCATAAGAATTCCTTTTGGGGTGAAAATCCTTGTTTCGAACTCTAAAATTACGATTCTAGCCGACGATCTCCCCTATTCCATGGTTTTTGGCAGTGGCGACTTCCTCGATTACGCGAATCGCTGGCGGAGACCACATGCGGAGCCGCCCAGTCACCACGATCAGAAGTCGTGTTCAACTCGACGCGAGATCTCTCACCAGTCGTGGATATGGGTGCCCGAACATCGCCGATATAGTCACCCCCTCCGGTTTATCCCCACCCTTCAGCGAAGAATTAGGCAAACTTCCGTACGGGCATCAAAATCGGTTTTGTGACCACAATTCGGAATCGGCACTCCGAGACGGTCGACAAGGCGCAGATTTCGCGGAATCCGTTTCGGGGCCAAAATTCCCCCCAGAGCGTGTGTACTAGTACACCGATTGCCGTACCCTGTCGGTCGGACGCAGATATTATTCGACCGGGGGTCGGAACCACCGCGAGGCCCAATTAAGAATCGGCACTTCGACGCGGTTGGTAAATGGTCGCATTCGGAGATTTCGGTCCGGCGCCCAAATCCTCTCCGGGGCCGCGGTCGCAGGCTGCCGATGCGATCGCATACGGGACACGCTTCGCTCAAACAGGCATAACATTTCACTCGGTTATCTGAATCGATTATAAGACCCCAATTAGAAATCGGCACTCAGAGGCGCTCGATGCCCCTTATTGCCTCACGGCCATAGACGTCGTTTTCGGGGTCTAAAAACTTCGTTTCGCACTCCGAAATTGCGATTCTAGCCGACGATCTCCCTGTTCTATGGTTTTTGGCAGTAGCGACTCCCTCGATTACGCGAATCAGGCAGAGCCCACACGGGAGGCACCCAGTCACACCGATCGAAAGTCGTGTTCAACTCGACGCGAGATCTCCTTCCCAGGTCGTGGATATGGGTGCCGAACATCGCTGCTATTGTCACCCCCTCCGGTTATTACCACCCCATAAGTGAAAGAATTGGCAAAACTTTCCGCACGGCATCGGAATCGCTTATATGACCACAATTCGGAATGGGCACTCGAGACGGTCGACAAGACGCTATTTTCACAATTTCCATTTCGGGGCCAAAATTCCCCCGGAGCGTGTGTATAGTACACCGACTGCCGTACCCTGCGGTCGGACGCGGATATTTATTCGCCCAGTGGTCGGAACCGCCCACGAGGCCCCAACTGGACTTGGCACTCGGAGATTTCCGGTCCGGCGACCAAATTCCTCTCGGCAGTGTGGTTGCAGGCTGCCGATGCGTTGCCATACGGACACCGCTTCTCTCAAACAAGCATAACTTTTCACTCGGTTTTTGGAATCGCTTATAAGACCCCAATTCGGAATCAGCACTCAGAGGGGCTTGACGTACCCTTATTGCCTCAGGTCATAAGATGTCATTTTGGGTCGAAAATCCTTCGTTTCGCACTCCGAAATTGCGATTCTAGCCGACGATCTCCCCTATTCCAAGGTTTTTTTTGCAATAGCGACTTCCTCGATTACGCGAATCGCTGGCGGAGCCCATACGTGGAGCCGCCAGTCACAGCGATCGGAAGTCATTTTCACTCGATGCGAGATCTCCTCCCCAGGTCGTGGATAGGTGCCCGAACATCGCGATATCACCCCTCCGGTTATTCCCACCCCTTCAGCGAAAGAATGGGCCATAACTTCCGCACGGGCATCGGAATCGCTTATTGGACCACAATTCGGATCGGCACTCCGAGACGGTCGACAAGGCGCTATTTTCGAGGAATTCCGTTCCGGGGCCAAAATTCCCCCGGAGAGTGTGTACTAGTACACCGACTGCCGTACCCTGCGGTCGGACGCAGATATTTATTCGCCTGGGGGTCGGAACCGCCCGCGAGGCCCCAACTAGGAATCGGCACTTCGACCCGGTCAGTAAATGGTTGAATTCGGAGATTTCCGGTCCGGCGCCCAAATTCCTCTGGGAGCATGTCGCAGGATGCGATGCGATCACATACGGACACGCTTTGCTTAAACAGGCATAACTTTTCACTAGGTTTTCAGGAATCGCTTATAAGACCCCAATTCGGAATCAGCACTTAGAGGGGATTGACACCCCCATTGTTGCCTCAGGCCATAAGATGTCGTTTGGGGTCGAAAATCCTTCGTTTCGCACTCGAAATTGCGATTCTAGCCGACGATCTCATATTCCAAGGTTTTTAGTAGTAGCGAGTTACCCGATTACACGAATCGGTGGCGGAGACAACACACGGAGTCGCCCAGTCACCACGATCAGAAGTCGGTTCAAAATCGACGCGAGATCTCCTCACCAGGTCGTGGATATGGGTGCCCGAACATCACCGATATAGTCACCCCCTCCGGTTTTTTCCCACCCCTTCAGCGAAATAATTGGGCATAACTTTCTGTACGGGCATCGGAATCGGTTATGTGACCACAATTCGGAATAGGCACTCCGAGACGGTCGACAAGGCACTGGTTTCGCGGAATTCCGTTCCGGGGCCAAAATTCTCCACCAGAGCGAGTGTACTAGTACACCGATTGCCGTACCCTGCGGTCGGACACAGATATTTATTCGACCTGGGGTCGGAACCCCGCGGGGCCCCAATCAGAATCGGCACTTCGACCGGTGGTAAATGGTCGCATTCGGAGATTTCCGGTCCGGCGCCCAAATTCCTCTCCGGGGAAGCGCGGTCGCAGGCTGCGATGCGATCGCATACGGACACCGCTTCGCTAAAAAAGGCATAACTTTTCACTCGATTATCTGAACGCTTATGAGACCCCAATCGGAATCGGCAACTCGACGCGCTCTAAGACTCAAGCCATAAGACGTCATTTCGGGGTCAAAAATCCTTCGTTTAGCACTCCGAAATTGCAATTATAGCCGACGATCTCCCATATTCCAAGGTTTTTTGTAGTAGCGACTCCCTCGATTACGCGAATCGCTGGCGGAGACCACACGCGGAGCCGCCAGTCACAGCGATCGGAAGTCGTGTTCAACTCGACGTGAGATCTCCTCCCCAGGTCGTGGATATGGGTGCCCGAACATCGCCGATATAGTCGCCCCCTCCGGTTTATTCCCACCCCTTCAGCGAAAGAATTGGGCAAACTTTCCCATGGGCATCGGAACGTTATGTAACCACAATTCGGAAACGACATTCCGAGAAGGTCGACAAGGCACTGGTTTTGCGGAATCCGTTCGGGGGCCAAAATCCCCCCGTAGCGTGTGTACTAGTACACGATGACGTACCCTACGGTCGGACGCGGATATTTATTCGCTCGGGGGTCGGAACCGCCCGCAAGGCCCCAACTAAGAATCGGCACTTCGACCGGTCGGTAATGGTCACATTCGGAGATTCCAGTCCGACGCCCAAATTCCTCTCGGAAGGGGAGCGCGGTCGTAGGCTGCCGATGTGATCGCATCATACGGACACCGCTCGCTCAAACAGGCATAACTTTCGCTTTTTATCGGAATCGCTTATAAGACCCCAATTCGGAATCGGCACTCAGAGGCGCTGACATCCCTTTATTGCCTCAGGCATAAGACGTCGTTTCGGGGTCGAAAATCCTTTGTTTCGCACTTGAAATTACAATTCTAGCCTACGATCTCCCCTATTCCAAGATTTTTTGACAGTAGCGACTCCCTTGATTACGCGAATCGCTGGCGGAGACCACACGCAGAGCCGCCCAGTCACAGCGATCGGAAGTTGTGTTCAACTCGACGCGAGATCTCCTCCCCAGGTCGTGGTATGGGTGCCGAGACATCACCGATATAGTCCCCCCCTCCGGTTTATTCACACCCCTTCAGCGAAAGAATTGGGCATAACATTCCGCACGGGCATCGGAATCGCTTATGTAACCACAATTCGGAATCGGCACACTCCGAGACGGTCGACAAGACCTGGTTTCGCGAAATTCCATTTCGGGGCCAAAATCCCCCCAGAGCATGTGTACTAGTACACCGATTGTCGTACCCTGCGGTCGGACGTGGATATTTATTCGACCGGGGGTCGGAACCAGCCTCGAGTCCCCAATTCAGAATCCGCACTTCGACCCGGTCGGTAAATGGTCGCATTCGGAGATTCCGGTCCGGCGCCCAATTCCTCTCCAAGCGCGATCGCAGGCTGCCGATGCGATCGCATACGGACACTGCTTCGCTCAAACAGGCATAACTTTTCAATCGGTTTTCAGAATCACTTATCCCCCAATTCGGAATCGGCACTCAAGGCGCTCGACGTCCAGTTATGTCTCAGGCATAAGACGTCGTTTTGGGGTCAAAAATCCGTGTTTTGCACTCCGAAATTGCGATTGTAGACGACGATCTCCCTTATTCCAAGGTTTTTTGGCAGTAGCGACTCCCTCGATTACGCGAATCGCTGGCGGAGACCACACGCTGAGCCGTCCAGTCACAGCGATCGGAAGTCGTGTTCAACTCACGTGAGATCTCCTCCCCAGGTCGTGGATATTGGTGTACGAACATCGCCGATATAGTCACCCCCTCCGGTTTATTCCCACCCCTTCAGCATAGAATTGGGAATAAAGTTTCCGCACGGGCATCGAATCGCATATGTTACCACAATTCGTAATCGGCCCTCCGAGACGGTCGACAAGGCGCTTGTTTTTGCGGAATTCCGTTACGGGGCCAAAATCCCCCTCGGAGCGTGTGTACTAGTACACCATCTGCCGTACCCTGCGTCGGACGCGGATATTTATTCGACCTTGGGTCGAACCGCCCCCGAGGCCCCAATTCAGAATTGGCACATCGACCCGGTCGGTAAATGGTCGCATTCGGAGATTCTCGGTCCGGCGCCCAAATTCCTGTCCGGGAGCGCGGTCGCAGGCTGCCGATGCGATCGCATACGGACACCGCTTCGCTCAAACAGGCATAACTTTTCGGTCGGTTATCGGAATCGCTTATAAGACCCCAATTCAGAATCGTCACTCAGAGGCGCTCGATGCCCCTTTAGTGCCTCAGGCCATAAGATGTCGTTTCTAGGTCGGAAATCCTTCGTTTCTCACTCTGAAATTGTGATTCTAGCCGACGATCTCCCCTATTCCATGGTTTTTTAGCAGTAGCGACTTCCTCGATTACGCGAATCGCTGGCGGACACCACACACGGAGCCGCCCAGTCACAGCGATCGGAAGTCGTGATCAACTCGACGCGAGATATCCTCCCCAGGTCGTGGATATGGGTGCCCGAACATCGCCGATATAGTCACCCCTCCAGTTTATTCCCAACCCTTCAGCGAAGGAATTGCGCATAACTTTCCGCAAGGGCATCGAAATTGGTTATGTGACCACAATTCGGAATCGGCACTCCGAGACGGTCGACATGGCGCTGGTTTCGCGAAATTCCGTTTCAGGGCCAAAATTCCCCTGCGGACGTGTGTACTAGTACACCGACTGCCGTATCCTCCGGTCGGACGTGGATATTTATTAGCCCGGGGGTCGGAACCGCCCGCGAGGCCCCAACAAAGAATCGGCACTTCGACCCGGTCGGTAATGGTCACATTCGGAGAGTTCCAGTCCGGCGCTCAAATTCGTCTCCGGGAGCGCGATCGCAGGTTTGCTGATGCGATCGATCACGGGCACTGCTTCGCTCAAACAGGCATAACTTTTCAATCGGTTTTCAGAATCACTTATCCCCCAATTCGGAATCGGCACTCAAGGCGCTCGACGTCCAGTTATGTCTCAGGCATAAGACGTCGTTTTGGGGTCAAAAATCCGTGTTTTGCACTCCGAAATTGCGATTGTAGACGACGATCTCCCTTATTCCAAGGTTTTTTGGCAGTAGCGACTCCCTCGATTACGCGAATCGCTGGCGGAGACCACACGCTGAGCCGCCAGTCACAGCGATCGGAATTCGTGTTCAACTCAACGTGAGATCTCCTCCCCAGGTCGTGGAATGGGGGAACGAACATCGCCGATATAGTCACCCCCTCCGGTTTATTCCCACCCCTTCAGCGATAGAATTGGGCATAAGTTTCCTCCGCACGGGCATCGGAATCGCATATGTGACCACAATTCGGAATCGGCACTCGAGACGGCGACAAGCGCTGGTTTTGCGGAATTCCGTTACGGGGCCAAAATTCCCCCCGGAGCGTGTGTACTAGTACACCATCTGCGTACCCTGCGGTCGGACGCGGATATTTATTCGACCGGGGGTCGAAACCGCCCCCGAGGCCCCAATTCAGAATTGCACATCGACCCGGTCGGTAAATGGTCGCATTCGGAGATTTTTCGTCCGACGCCCAAATTCCTGTCGCGGGAGCGCGTCCGCAGAGGCTGCCGATGAGATCGCATATACGGACACCGCTTCGCTCAACAGGCGTAACTTTTCGCCTCGGTTTCGGAATCGCTTATAGACCCAATTCAGAATCGGCACTCAGAGGCGCTCGACGCCCTTTAGTGCCTCAGGCCATAAGACCGTCGTTCTGGGTCGAAAAATCCTTCGTTTCTCACTCTGAATTGTGATTCTAGCCGACGATCTCCCCTATTCTATGGTTTTTTAGCAGTAGCGACTCCTCGTACGCGAACGCTGGGGACACCACACCGGAGCCGCCCAGTCACCGCGATCGGAAGTCGTGATCAACTCGACACGAGATCTCCTCCCCAGGTTCGTGGTATGGGTGCCCGAACATCGCCGATATAGTCACCCTCCAGTTTATTCCCAACCCTTCAGCTAGGAATTGGCATAACTTTCCGCAAGGGCATCGGAATTGTGTATGTGGACCACATTCGGAACCGGCACTCCGAGACGGTCGACATGTGCTGGTTTCGCGAAATTCCGTTTCGGGGCCAAAATTCCCCTGCGGAGCGTGTGTACTTAAACCCGCTGCCGTATCCTCCGGTCGGACGCGGATATTTATTCGCCCGGGGGTCGGAACCGCCCGCGAGGCCCCAACTAGAATCGGCACTTCGACCCGGTCGGTAAATGGACCACATTCGGAGAGTTCCAGTCCGGCGCCCAATTCCTCTCTGGGAGCGCGATCGCAGGTTGCTGATGCGATCGCATACGGACACCGCTTCGCTCAAACAGGAATAACTTTTCATTCGGTTTTCGGAATCGCTTATAAGACCCCAATTCAGAATCGGCACTCAGAGGAGCTCGACGCCCCCTTATTGCCTCAGGCCATAAGACGTCGTTTCGGGGTCGAAAATCCATCGTTTCGCACTCCGAAATTGCGATTCTAGCCGACGATCTCTCCTATTCCAAGATTTCTTGGCAGTAGCGACTCCCTCGATTACGCGAATCGTTGGCGGAGACCACACAGCTAGTCGCCCAGTCACCGCGATCAAAAGTCGTGTTCAACTCGACGCGAGATCTCCTCACCAGTTCGTGGATATGGGTGCCCGAACATCGCCGATATAGTCACCCTCTCCGGTTTATTCCCACCCCTTCAGCGAAAGAATTGGGCATAACATTCCGTACGGGCATCGGAATCGGTTATGTGACCACAATTCGGAATCGGCACTCCGTGACGGTCGACAAGGCGCTGGTTTCGTGGAATTCCGTTTCGGGGCCAAAATTCCCCCCCCCCCCAGAGCGTGTGTACTAGTACACCAATTGTCGTACCCTCGGTCGGGCGGACGCGGATATTTATTCGAATGGGGGTCGGAAACACCCGCGAGGCCCCATTCAGAATCGGCACTTCGACCCGGTAGGTAAATGGTCGCATTCGGAGATTTCCGTCCGGCGCCCAAATTCCTCTCCGGGAGCGCGTGGTCAGGCTGCCGATGCGATCGCATACAGGACACCGCTTCGCTCAAACAGGCATAACTTTTCACTCGGTTATCGGAATCGCTTATAAGACCCCAATCGGAATCGGCAGTCAGAGGCGCTCGACACCCACTTATTGCTCAGGCCATAAGACGTCGTTTCGGGGTCGAAAATCATTCATTTCGCACTCCGAAATTGCGATCTAGCCGACGATCTCCCCTATTCAAGGTTTTTGTGCTAAGCAGTAGCGACTCCCTCGATTACGCGAATCGCTGGCGGAGACCACAGCGGAGCCGCCGAGTCACCGCGATCGGAAGTCGTGTTCAACTCGATGCGAGATCTTCTCCCAGGTCGTGGATATAGGTGCCCGAACATCGCCGATATAGTCACCCCCTCCGGTTTATTCCACCCTTCAGCGAAAGAATTGGGCATAACTTTCCGCACGGGCATCGGAATCGCTTATGTGACCACAATTCGGAATCGGC
The DNA here is from genome assembly GCA_014218235.1 of Colocasia esculenta. Lineage (NCBI taxonomy): Eukaryota > Viridiplantae > Streptophyta > Magnoliopsida > Alismatales > Araceae > Colocasia > Colocasia esculenta. The sequence continues at coordinate 2,115,794 of CM024754.1, read as the reverse complement.
ACTCCGAGACGGTCGACAAGGCGCTGGTTTTGCGGAATTCCGTTACGGGGCCAAAATCCCCCTCGGAGCCTTTGTACTAGTACACCGATTGTCGTACCCTGCGGTCGGACGCGGATATTTATTCGCCCGGGGGCGGAACCGCCCGCGAGGCCCCAATTCAGAATCGGCACTTCGACCCGGTAGGTAAATGGTCGCATTCGGAGATTTCCGATCCGGCGCCCAAATTCCTCTCGGGAGGCGCGGTCGCAGCTGCCGATGCGATCGCATACGGACACCGCTTCGCTCAAACAGGCATAACTTTTCGCTCGGTTATCGGAATCGCTTATAAGACCCCAATTCGGAATCGGCAGTCAGAGGCGCTCGACGCCACTTATTGCCTCAGGCCATAAGACGTCGTTTCGGGGTCGAAAACTTCATTCGCACTCCGAAATTGCGATTCTAGCCGACGATCTCCCCTATTCCAAGGTTTTCTGGCAGTAGCGACTCCCTCGATTACGCAATCGCTGGCGAGCCCACACGCGGAGCCGCCGAGTCACCGCGATCGGAAGTCGTGTTCAACTCGATGCGAGATCTTCTCCCAGGTCGTGGATATAGGTGCCCGAACATCGCCGATATAGTCACCCCCTCCGGTTTATTCCCACCCCTTCAGCGAAAGAATTGGGCATAACTTTCCGCACGGGCATCGGAATCGCTTATGTGACCACAATTCGGAATCGGCACTCCGAGACGGTCGACAAGGCGCTGGTTTTGCTGAATTCCGTTACGGGGCCAAAATTCCCCCTCGGAGCCTTTGTACTAGTACACCGATTGTCGTACCCTGCGGTCGGACGTGGATATTTATTCAACCGGGGGTCGGAACCACCCGCGAGGCCCCAAGTCAGGAATCGGGACTTCGTCCCGATTGGGAAATGGTCGCATTCGGAGATTTCCGGTCTGGCGCCCAAATTCCTCTTCGGGAGCGCAGTCGCAGGCTGCCGATGCGATCGCATACGGACACCACTTCGCTCAAACAGGCATAACTTTTCACTCGGTTATCTGAATCACTTATAAGACGCCAATTCGGAATCGGCACTCAGAGGCGCTCGACGCGACCTTAATGCCTCAGGCCATAAGACGTCATTTTGGGGTCGAAAATCCTTTGTTTCGCCCTCCGAAATTGCGATTCTAGCCGACGATCTCCCCTATTCCAAGGTTTTTTGGCAGTAGCGACTCCGTCGATTATGTGAATCGCTAGCGGAGCCCACACGCGGAGCCGCCTTGTCACAGCGATCGGAAGTCATGTTCAACTCGACGCGAGATCTCCTACCCAGGTCGTGGATATGGGTGTACGAACATCGTCGATATAGTCACACCCTCCGGTTTACTCCCACCCCTTCAGCGAAAGAATTGGGCATAACTTTCCGCACGGGCATCGGAATCGCTTATGTGACCACAATTCGGAATCGGCACTCCGAGACGGTCGACAAGGCGCTGGTTTTATGAAATTCCGTTACGGGGCCAAAATTCCCCCCCGGAGCGTGTGTACTAGTACACCGACTGCCGTACCCTGCGGTCGGACGCAGAAATTTATTCGACCGGGGGTCGAAACCGCCCGCGAGGCCCCAATTCAGAATTGGCACTTCGACCCGGTCGGTAAATGGTCGCATTCGGAGATTTTCGGTCCGGCGCCCAAATTCCTCTCCGGGAGCGCGGTCGCAGGCTGCCGATGCGATCGCATACGGACACCGCTTCGCTCAAATAGGCATAACTTTTGGCTCGGTTATCGGAATCGCTTGTAAGACCCCAATTCGGAATCGGCACTCAGAGGCGCTCGACGCCCCTTTAGTGCCTCAGGCCATAAGACGTCGTTTCGAGGTCGAAAATCCTTAATTTCGCACTCCAAAATTGTGATTCTAGCCGACGATCTCCCGTATTCCAAGGTTTTTTAGCAGTAGCGACTTCCTCGATTACGCGAATCGCTGGCGGAGACCACACGCGGAGCCGCCAGTCACAGCGATCGGAAGTCGTGTTCAACTCGACGCGAGATCTCCTCCCCAGGTCGTGGATATGGGTGCCCGAACATCGCCGATATAGTCACCCCACCTGTTTATTCCCACCCCTTCAGCGAAAGAATTAGGCATAACTTCCGCACGAGCATCGGAATCGCTTATGTGACCACAATTTGGAATCGGCACTTTGAGACAGTCGACAAGGCGCTAGTTTCGCGAAATTCCATTCCGGAGCCAAAAGTCCCCCCGGTCGGTCGCATATATTTATTCGCCGGAGGGTCGGAACGCCCGCGAGGCCCCAACTCAGAATCGGCACTTCGACCTGGTCGGTAAATGGTCGCATTAGGAGATTTCCTGCTCGGCGCCCAAATTCCTCTCCGGGAGCGCGGTCGCAGGCTGCCGATGCGATCGCATACGGACACCGCTTCGCTCAAACAGGCATAACGTTTCGTTCGCTTATCAAAATTGCTTATAAGACCCTAATTCGGAATCGGCACACAGAGGCGTTCGACGGCCCCTTATCTCCTCAGGCCATAAGGCGTCGTTTTTGGGTCGAAAATCCTTCGTTTCGCACTTCGAAATTGCGATTCTAGCCGACGATCTCCCCTATTGCAAGGTTTTTTTGCAGTAGCGACTCCCTCAATTACGCGAATCGTTGGCAGAGCCCACACGAAGAGCCGCCCAGTCACAGCGATCGGAAGTCGTGTTCAACTCAACGCGAGATCTCCTCCCCAGGTCTTGGATATGGGTGCCCGAACATCGTTGTTATAGTCACCCCCTCCGGTTTATTCCCACCCCTTCAGCGAAAGAATTGGGCATAACTTTCCGCACGGGCATCGGAATCGCTTATGTGACCACAATTCGGAATCAGCACTCCGAGACGGTCGACAAGGCGCTGGTTTTTTCGGAATTCCGTTCCGGTCCAAAATTCCCCCCGAAGCGTGTGTACTAGTACACCGACTGCCGTACCCTCCGGTCGAACGCGGATATTTATTCGCCCTGGGGGTAGGAAACCCCGCGAGGCCCCAACTCAGAATCGGCACTTCGACCCGGTCGGTAAATGGTTTCATTCGGAGATTTCCGGTCCGGAGCCAAATTCCTCTCCGGGAGCGCGGTCGTAGGCTGCTGATGCGATCGCATACAGATACCGCTTCGCTCAAACAGGCATAACTTTTCGTTCGGTTATCGGAATCGCTTATAAGACCCCAATTCGGAATCAGCACTCAGAGGCGCTCGATGCTACTTTATTTCCTCAGGCCATAATACGACATTTCGGGGTCAAAAATCCTTCGTTTCGCACTCCGAAATTACGATTCTAGCCGACGATCTCCCCTATTCCAATGTTTTTTGACAGTAGCGACTCCCTCGATTACGCGAATCGCTAGCGAAAACCACACGCGGAGCCGACCAGTCACAGCGATCGGAAGTCGTGTTCAACTCGACGCAAGATCTCCTCCCCAGGTCGTGGATATGGGTGCCCGAACATCGCCGATATAGTCACCCCCTCCGGTTTATTCACACCCTTCAGCGAAAGAATTGGGCATAACATTCCGCACGGGCATCGGAATGGTTTATGTGACCACAATTCTGAATCGGCACTCTGAGACGGTCGACAAGGCACTGGTTTCGTGAAATTCTGTTGCGGGGACAAAATTCCCCCCCCCGGAGCGTGTGTACTAGTACACCGACTGCCGTACCCTGCGGTCGGACGCAAATATTTATTCGACCGGGGGTCGGAACCACCCGCGAGGCCCCAATTCAGAATCGGCACTTCGACCGGTCGGTAAATGGTCACATTCGGAGATTTTCGGTCCGGCGCCAAATTCCTCTCTGGGAGCACTGTCGCAGGCTGCTGATGCGATAGCATACGAACACCGCTTCGCTCAAACAGGCATCCATTTTCACTCGGTTTTCAGAATAGCTTATAAGACCCCAATTCGGAATCTGCCTCAGAGGCGCTCGATGCCCTCTTTTTGCCTCAGGCCATAAGACGTCGTTTCGCGGTCGAAAATCCTTTGTTTCGCACTCCGAAGTTGCGATTCTAGCCGACGATCTCCCCTATTCCAAGGTTTTTTGGTAGTAGCGACTCCCTTGATTACGCGAATCGCTGGCGGAGACCACACGCGGAGCCGCCCAGTCACCGCGATCGGAAATCGTGTTACACTCGACGCGAGATCTCCCCCCCAGGTCGTGGATATGGGTGCCCGAACATCGCCGATATAGTCACCCTTTACGGTTTATTTCCACCCTTCAGCAAAAGAATTGGGCATATCATTCCGCACGGGCATCGGAATCGGTTATGTGACCACAATTCAGAATCGGCACTCCGAGACGGTCGACAAGGCGCTGGTTTCGCGAAATTCTATTCTGGGGCCAAAATTTCCCCCCCGGAGGGTGTGTACTAGTACACCGACTGCCGTACCCTGCGATCGGACGCGGATATTTATTCGACCGGGGGTCGGAACCACCCGCGAGGCCCCAATTCAGAATCCGCACTTCTGCCCGGTCGGTACATGGTCGCATTCGGAGATTTTCGGTCTGGCGCCGGAATTCCTCTCTGGGAGCGCTGTCGCAGGCTAATGATGCGATAGCATACGACACCGCTTCGCTCAAACAAGCATAACTTTTCACTCGGTTTTCGGAATCGCTTATAAGACCCCAATTCGAAATTGGCACTCAGAGGCGCTCGACGCCCTCTTATTGCCTCAGGCATAAGGTCGAAAATCCTATGTTTTGCACTCCGAAATTGTGATTCTATCGGACGATCTCCCCTATTCCAAGGTTTTTTGGCAGTAGCGACTCCCTCGATTACGCGAATCGCTGGCAGAGACCACACACGGAGCCGCCAAGTCACTGCGATCAGAAGTTGTTTTCAACTCGACCCGAGATCACCTCACCAGGTCGTGGATGTGGGTGCCCGAACATCGCCGATATAGTCAGCCCCTCCGGTTTATTCCCACCCCTTCAGCGAAAGAATTGGGCATAACTTTCCGTACGGGCATCGGAATCGGTTATGTGACCACAATTCGGAATCGGCACTCCGAGACGGTCGACAAGGCGCTGGTTTCGCAGAATTCCGTTTAAGGGCAAAAATTCCCCCCCAGAGCGTTTGTACTAGTACACCGATTGCCGTACCCTGCGGTCGGACTTGGATATTTATTCGACCGGGGGTCGGAACCACCCGCGAGGCCCCAATTCAGAATCGGCACTTCGACCTGGTCGGTAAATGGTCGCATTCGGAGATTTCCGGTCCGGCGCCCGAATTCCTCTCTGGGAGCGCTGTCGCAGGCTGCTGATGCGATAGCATACGGACACCGCTTCGCTCAAACAGGCATCACTTTTCACTCGGTTATCTGAATCACTTATAAGACCCAAATTCGGAATCGGCACTCACATGCGCTCGACGCCCCTTATTGCCTCAGGCCATAAGACGTCGTTTCGGGGTCGAAAATCCTTCGTTTCGCACTCCGAAATTGCGATTCTAGCCGATGATCACCCGTATTCCAAGGTTTTTTGGCAGTAGCGACTCCCATGATTACGCGAATCGCTGGCGGAGACCACACGCGGAGCCGCCCAGTCACCACGATCGGAAGTCGTGTTCAACTCGACGCGAGATCTCTTCCCCAGGTCGTGGATATGGGTGCCCGAACATCGCTGATATCGTCACCCCCTCCGGTTTATTCCCACCCCTGCAGCGAAAGAATTGGGGATAACATTCCGCACGGGCATCGGAATCAGTTATGTGACCACAATTCGGAATCGGCACACCGAGACGGTCGACAAGGCGCTGGTTTAGCGAAATTCCATTCCGGGGCCAAAATTCCCCCTCGGAGCGTGTGTACTATTACACCGACTGCCGTACCCTGCGGTCGGACGTGGATATTTATTCGACCGGGGGTCGGAACCACCAGCGAGGCCCCAATTCAGAATCTGCCCTTCGACCCGGTCGGTAAATGGTCGCATTCGGAGATTTCCGGTCCGACGCCCAAATTTCTCTCGGGGAGCGTGGTCGCAGGCTGCCCATCCGATCGTATACGTACACCGCTTCTCTCAAACACGCATAACTTTTCGCTCGGTTATCAGAATCGGCCCTCAGAGGCGCACGATGCGCCATTATTGCCTCAGACCATAAGACGTCGTTTCGGGGTCGAAAATCCTTCGTTTCGCACTCCGAAATTGCGATTCCAGCCGACGATCTCCCCTATTCCAAGGTTTTTTGGCAGTAGCGACTCCCTCGATTACGAGAATCGCTAGCGGAGACCACACGCGGAGCCGCCCAGTCACAGCGATCGGACGTCATGTTAAACACGACACGAGATCTCCTCTCCAGGTCGTGGATATGGGTGCACGAACATCGCCGATATAGTCACCCCCTCCGGTTTACTCCTACCCCTTCAGCAAAAGAATTGGGCATAACTTTCCGTACGGGCATTGGAATCGGTTATGTGACCACAATTCAGAATTGGCACTCCGAGACGGTCGACAAGTTGCTGGTTTCCAAGAATTCCGTTCCGCGGCCAAAATTCCCCCCCAGAGCGGGTGTACTAGTACACCGACTGCCGTACCCTGCGGTCGGACGCGGATATTTATTCGACCGTGGGTCGGAACCACCCGCGAGACCCCAATTCAGAATCGGCACTTCGACCCGGTCGGTAAATGGTCGCATTCGGAGATTTCCGGTCCGACGCCCAAATTTCTCCGGGAGCGCGGTCGTAGACTGCCGATGCGATCGCATACGGACACCGCTTCGCTCAAACAGGCATAACTTTTCACTCGGTTATCGGAATCGCTGATAAGACCCAATTCAGAATCGGCACTCAGAGGCGCTCGACGCCCCAATTTTGCCTCAGGCCATAAGACATCATTTCGGGGTCGAAAATCCTTCGTTTCGCACTCCGAAATTGCGATTCTAGCCTACGATCTCCCCTATTCCAAGGTTTTTTGGCAGTAGCGACTCCCTCGATTACGCGAATCGCTGGCAGAGACCACACACGGAGCCGCCCAGTCATAGCGATCAGAAGTCGTGTTCAACTCCACGCGAGATCTCCTCACCAGGTCGTGGATATGGGTGCCCGAATATCGCCGATATAGTCACCCCCTGCGGTTTATTCCCACCCCTTCAGCGAAAGAATTGGGCATAACTTTCCGCACGGGCATCAGAATCGCTTTTGTGACCACAATTCGGAATCGGCACTCCGAGACGGTCGACAAGGGGGTGCTTTCGCGGAATTCCGTTCAGGGGCAAAAATTCCCCCCGGAGCATGTGTACTATTACACAGACTGCCGTACGCTGCGGTCGGACGTGGATATTTATTCGACCGGGGGTCGGAACCGCCACCGAGGCCCCATTTCAGAATCGGCACTTCGACCCGGTCGGTAAATTGTCGCATTCGTAGATTTTTTGTCCGGCACCCAAATTCCTCTCCGGGAGCGCGGTCGCAGGCTGCCGATGCGATCGCATACGGACACCGCTTCGCTCAAACAGGCATAACTTTTCGCTCGGATATCGGAATCACTTATAACACCCCAATTCGGAATCAGAACTCAGAGGCGCTCGACGACCTTTATTGCCTCAGGCCATAAGACGTCGTTTCACAATAATAGTCACCCCCTCCGGTTCATTCCCACCCCTTCAGCTAAAGAATTGGGCATAACTTTCCTTATGGGCATCGGAATCGTTCACATGACCACAATTCAGAATCAGCACTCTGAGACGGTCGACAAGGTGCTGCTTTCGCGGAATTCCGTTTCATGGCCAAAATTCCCCCCAGAGCGTGTGTACTAGTACACCGACTGCCGTACCCTGCGGTCGGACGCAGATATTTATTCGCCCGGGGGTCAGAACCGCCCGCGAGGCCCCAACTCAGAATCGGCACTTCGACCCTGTCGGTAAATGGTCGCATTCGGAGATTTCCGGTCCGGCGCCCAAATTCCTCTCCGGTAGAGCAGGCTATCGATGCGATCGCATACGGACACCACTTCGCTCAAACAGGCATAACTTTTCGCTCGGTTATCGGAATCGATTATAAGACCCCAATTCGGAATCGGCACTCAAAGGCGCTCGATGCCCCTATATTGCCTCAGGCCATAATACGTCGTTTCGGGGTCGAAAATCTTTCGTTTCGCACTCTAAAATTGCGATTCTAGCCGACGATCTCCCCAATTCCAAGGTTTTTTTGCTGTAGCGACTCCCTCGATTACGCGAATCGCTGGCGGAGACCACACGCGGAGCCGCCCAGTCACCGCGATCAGAAGTCGTGTTCAACTCGACGTGAGATCTCCTCACCAGGTCATGGATATGTGTGCCCGAACATCGCCGATATAGTCACCCCCTCCGGTTTATTCCCACCCCTTCAGCGAAAGAATTGGGTATAACTTTCCGCTCGGGCATCGGAATCGCTTATGTGACCACAATTCGGAATCAGCACTCCAAGATGGTCGACAAGGCGCTGGTTTAATGGAATTCCGTTCTGGGGCCAAAATTCCACCCAGAGCGTGTGCACTAGTACACCGACTGCCGTACCCTCCAGTCGGACGCGGATATTTATTCGTCCAGAGGTCGGAACCGCCCGCGAGGCCCCAATTCAGAATCGGCACTTCGACCCCGTCGGTGAATGGTCGCATTCAGAGATTTCGGGTCCGGCGCCCAAATTCCAATCCGGAAGCGCGGTCGCAGGCTGCCGATGCGATCGCATACGGACACCGCTTCGCTCAAACATGCATAACGTTTCGCTCAGTTATCGGAATCGCTTATAGGACCCCAATTCGGAATCGGCACTCAGAGGCGCTCGACACCACTTTATTGCCTCAGGCCATAAGACGTCGTTTCGGGGTCAAAAATCCTTCGTTTCGCACTCCGAAATTGTGATTCTAGCCGACGATCTCCCCTATTCCAAGGTTTTTTAGCAGTAGCAACTCCTCGATTACGCGAATAGCTGGCGGAGACCACACGCGGAGCCGTCCAGTCACCGCGATCGGAAGTCGTGTTCAACTCGACGCGAGATCTCCTCACCAGGTCGTGGATATGGGTGCCCGAACATCGCCGATATAGTCACCCCCTCTGGTTTATTCCCACCCATTCATCGAAAGAATTGGGCATAACTTTCCGTACGGGCTTCGAAATCGGTTATGTGACCACAATTCGGAATCGGCACTCCGAGACGGTCGACAAGGCGCTGGTTTTGCGGAATTCCGTTCTGGGGCCAAAATCTCCCCCCCCCCCCCCCCAGAGCATGTGTACTAGTACACCGATTGCCGTACCCTGCGGTCGGACGCGAATATTTATTCGACTGGGGGTCGGAACCACCCGCGAGGCCCCAATTCAGAATCGGCACTTCGACCCCGTCGGTGAATGGTCGCATTCAGAGATTTCGGGTCCGGCGCCCAAATTCCAATCCGGAAGCGCGGTCGCAGGCTGCCGATGCGATCGCATACGGACACCGCTTCGCTCAAACATGCATAACGTTTCGCTCAGTTATCGGAATCGCTTATAGGACCCCAATTCGGAATCGGCACTCAGAGGCGCTCGACACCACTTTACTGCCTCAGGCCATAAGACGTGGTTTCGGGGTCAAAAATCCTTCGTTTCGCACTCCGAAATTCCGATTCTAGCCGACGATCTCCCCTATTTCAAGGTTTTTTAGCAGTAGCAACTCCCTCGATTACGCGAATAGCTGGCGGAGACCACACGCGGAGCCGTCCAGTCACCGCGATCGGAAGTCGTGTTCAACTCGACGCGAGATCTCCTCACCAGGTCGTGGATATGGGTGCCCGAACATCGCCGATATAGTCACCCCCTCTGGTTTATTCCCACCCATTCATCGAAAGAATTGGGCATAACTTTCCGTACGGGCTTCGAAATCGGTTATGTGACCACAATCGGAATCGGCACTCCGAGACGGTCGACAAGGCGCTGGTTTTGCGGAATTCCGTTCTGGGGCCAAAATCTCCCCCCCCCCCCCCCCAGAGCATGTGTACTAGTACACCGATTGCCGTACCCTGCGGTCGGACGCGAATATTTATTCGACTGGGGGTCGGAACCACCCGCGAGGCCCCAATTCAGAATCGGCACTTCGACCCGGTAGGTAAATGGTCGCATTCGGAGATTTCCGGTCCGGCACCCAAATTCCTCTCAGGGAGCGCGGTTGCAGGCTGCCGATGCGATCGCATACGGACACCGCTTCGCTCAAACAGGCATAAGTTTTCGCTCTGTTATCGGAATCGCTTATAAGAAACCAATTCGAATCGGCACTCAGAGGCGCTCGACGCCACTTTATTGCCTCAGGCCATAAGACGTCGTTCCAGGGTCAAAAATCCTTCGTTTCGAATTCTGAAATTGCGATTCTAGCCGACGATCTCCCCTATTCCAAGGTTTTTTGGCAGTAGCGACTCCCTCGATTACGCGAATCGCTGGCGGAGACCACACGCGGAGCCGCCCAGTCACCGCGATCGGAAGTAGTGTTCAACTCAACGCGAGATCTCCTCACCAGGTCGTGGATATGGGTGCCCGAACATCACGATATAGTCACCCCCTCCGGTTTATTCCCACCCATTCAGCGAAAGAATTGGGCATAATTTTCCGTACGGGCATCGGAATCGGTTATGTGACCACAATTCGGAATCGAGACTCCGAGAGAAAAGGCGCTGGTTTTGCGGAATTCCGTTCTGGGGCCAAAATTCCCCCTAGAGCGTGTGTACTAGTACACCGACTGCCGTACCCTGCGGTCGGACGCTGATATTTATTCTACCGGGGGTCGGAACCACCCGCGATGCCCCAACTCAGAATCGGCACTTCGACCAGGTCAGTAAATGGTTGCATTCGGAGATTTCAGGTCCGGCGCCCAAATTCCTCTGCGGGAGCGCGGTCGCAGGCTGCCGATGCGATCGCATATGGACACCGCTTCGCTCAAACAGGCATAACTTTTCGCTCGGTTATCGGAATCGCTTATAAGACCCCAATTCGGAATTGGCACTCAGAGGCGCTCGATGCCATTTTACTGCCTCAGGCCATAAGACGTCGTTTCGGGGTCAAAAATCCTTCGTTTCGCACACGGAAATTGCGATTCTAGCCGACGAACTCCCGTATTCCAAGGTTTTTTGGCAATAGCGAGTCCTTCCATTACGCGAATCGCTGGCGGAGACCACACGCGGAGCCGCCCAGTCACCGCAATCGGTAGTCGTGTTCAACTCGATGCGAGATCTCCTCACCAGGTCGTGGATATGGGTGCCCGAATATCGCCGATATAGTCACCCCCTCCAGTTTATTCCCACCCCTTCAGCAAAAGAATTGGGCATAACTTTCCGTACGGGCATCGGAATCAGTTATGTGACCATAATTCGGAATCGGCACTCCGAGACGGTCGACAAGGCGCTGGTTTTGCGGAATTCCATTCCGGGGCCAAAATCCCCCCCCCCCCCCCCAGAGCATGTGTGCTAGTACACCTACTGTCGTACCCTGCGGTCGGACGTGAATATTTATTCGACCGGGGGTCGGAACGACCCGCGAGACCCCAATTCAGATTCGGCACATCGACCCGGTAGGTAAATGGTCGCATTTGGAGATCTCCGGTCCGGCGCCCAAATTCCTCTCCGGGAGCGCGGTCGCAGGCTGCCGATGCGATCGCATACGGACACCACTTCGCTCAAACATGCATAAGTTTTCGCTCTGTTATCGGAATCGCTTATAAGACCTCAATTCGGAATCGGCACTCAGAGGCGATCGATGCCACTTTATTGCCTCAGGCCATAAGACATCGTTCCGGGGTCAAAAATCATTCGTTTCGAATTCTGAAATTGCGATTCTAGCCGACGATGTCATGCCCCGCCAATTTAGCAGCGGAATAAATCGGGGAGGCATGAATAACGAGTATGGTAATGTAAATTGCGCATACATTCGCAAATATCAGAGCAACTAATGAACAATAATTGCAATAAAATTCATCATTTTATTGATAATTCATCTAAACTATTACAACCACTAATTCAGAGCCAAAACATAGGCTCAATGACATTATTGCATTGGAAAAGAAATCTAAAGTAAATATCTAACTAGACTTTAAGGTACTAAGGACATTCCATCGCTATGACTTCAGGACGCTCATCACTCCAGTCCAATCCCGTTGTTGTGTGTAAGGTCGTCACTTGACTTACCTAAAAAACACAATAACAAATAACGAAGGGTGAGCGATAACGCTCAGTAGGACTTAATATCTCGTGTAAACAAGCATGCTTTAAGTGATTAATATCTTGTAACGCAGGTTAACTAGAGAGAACGATCAAGTATAGTCAAGAGAGTAATAGTACAAGATAACAAGTGAACGATAATACATTTCTCAAGAGTATTGCAAAATTAGGATGACAACATAACGAGATATCGTGTAACAAGATAGTGTATAACAAGATAGCGTGTATTAAAATGACTTGTAATAGGATAGCTTGTATCAAGGTGACGTATAACGAGATAGCTTGTATATCAAGATAGCGTGTAACGAGATTGCATGTAAGGAGATAGCGTGTAAAGAGATAACATGTAATGAGATAACATGTATGGTTGCACCACGGTGCACTGGTCGAGTATGGCAATAGTCACTTTGGGACAGTAGCCGTTTAACGATAGTACATTTCGTATGAACTCCTCAGACTAATGTTAATCAGTCAGTGCTAGCACACTAATAGCACGGAACTGGCACACTATGTCTGAACTCCTCAGACTAATTAAATGTCTAGCCAATGTCGAGATAGTCAGAACCGGTGCAATGCATAACACCGTCAATAGCCCCTGCAGGTATTTTGGGTGGCTCTCTGCCCCCAGGACTAGATTGGAGCCCCTCGGACACTCTCCGTGCCCTGCACACTAAGCATTCAAGTCAGTAGGTCACCAGACCCATATTATGGCGCTAGCCAGTCATGCATAGTATAAGCAATGGGAGCCACAACAGCTCAAGAGTTTCAAGAGAGTACTAGATGCATAGACGAGATAGTAGAGTGAACGTGAACATATGAGAGTACAAGGATAGTAGACGAGATAGGGGTATAATTGTAAAACAACGATAAACCACGATAGTAACGGTTGCACAGTACCAGGTCGGGTACCGACAGTCAGGTAGAAGTCACATCCGCCCATTAGCCGTGCTATGAATACTGGCTAGATGGTCCGGCATGATCACAAGATAAGAGAGAACTTACTAAGGCCGTTTTGGATCGTACTGATCCCTAAGAGTGTAACGGGTTTTAAAGGTACAACCAGCTCGTCGGCAGTGGACGTGCGCCAAAGCCATACGGAGGCCTTGACAAGGAGTCCCTAGTCCAGTCGAGAGTATTCCCGGTGGAGAGGTGGTCCAAGTCAAGAGAAAAGTGTGTAGAAAACGGGTCTGTCGTGCCTCGAGTGCTCGAAGGCCGAGGGAAAACGGTAACGATGTACAATCACGCGAATAAAATGAAGACATGTGTCATTTAAATAATAGGGAAATTAGGTAGTTAATTCACTTAATTAGAGATACATTATTGAGTAATTTAATAGGGTCAAATGGCAATAAACAATGTTTAGTGTGCAAGTGTAAAGAAATCATGAGAATAGAATAAGTCGTGCTCACGGCTTTTAAATTAATAATAATCATTTAAATATTATCTAATAAAAATATTCAGATCATTTTTTAAGCTTAATAGTACATGGTTTAACTTGTACAAGGATTAGATGTCATTTAAAGTAGGGATATAAGAGAAATAAAGGTTCTGGCCGAAATTTCAAGAATGCAACGGGGGTGCCCGTCGCGACTCCAAGTCGCGACAAGGCGGCTGGGCGCGACAAGTGAACCGGCCGGTCTGGCTCGGTTCGGGGTGGATATCGCGGTGGTTTAGGTCACCGCGTTCTTAACGCGACATGATGGCGGGACGCGACCTGGCTGATATCGCGGCGGGTCGCGCCGTCGCGATATCAGGAGAGTCCGGCCCTTTTTTTTCTTTTTTCAGGGTTGATCAGATTTGAAACAGGGCTCTTCTAAATCCAATATAAAATCGTATAATGACTCAAAAATCACGAATCTAGTTTCAAATGAAAGTAGACACATAGATCTATCAGCATGCACGATTATTTGAAATTAGACAAGATTTAGGCATGCTTTGATCATGTTACATTCTGATGACCTAAACAGGTGCAGTCAGGGTTCAATGAATTTATTGGAGATGTATACATGATGCAAAATTATAAAACTAGCAGCGTTTGAAAGCTAACATGTAGTAGTATTTATGATAATTGTATCATGGAATGATGTCAAGTTTGCACGAGGTTAAAAAGGAAACAAGGAGGGTCGAGTGCACAGGTCTAATAGATATTCAAAGATTTAATGCTCCCTCATGGGAGATCGAAATCAAGCAACCAGGGGCGTTTGAAAGATAATAAGATGTAGTATATCTAAGAATTTTATCAAGGCATGAGAGCAAGTACACGTTGGGGATTATAGAAAACACAAGATCTCAGTTCATGGTAACAGCAGGACTTCATGAATTAAATTCGCCCAAATGGGTGAACGAAATACCACGAAACCATAGGGCTTTTGAAGAGGTACATGAAGGATACCTAGGTCACGATTTTAGCTTGAGTGATTGCCTACCTTTTTCGTGAAGGAAGAAAACCCTAGTTTTGGTGACGAAAATAAGAAAACCCTTCTTGCTCCAAGCCTTCTCCTTCCTTGCTCTTTGGTCCAGATCCTCTCCTCTTCCTCTCCAAAGTCTTAGCACGAAATTGTGGGGTGCTAGGGTCAAATGGGGGGTTTTGATGGCTTGTAGAGTTCTAAATCACCTAAAACTCTTTCCTCCTCATTTAATTACGAATTTCCATAATTATCACATATTTTTCTTGCTATATCTATCTAATTGGGTAAGGGAGAGGTCTAATTCGTAGGTAATAGTTTAGGATAGGATTAGGACTCTTATTAGGATATATATGAGTCATATTAGTGCTTTAATGACCCCTTTTTAATTAAGAGATAATATAGTTACGAATTTTCCTATTAATTTGGGTCTCTTATATTTAACCTAATTGTCTCACATCTAAATCCCAATTTTAAATTAGGATAGAGTCCTATTGGGTTAGACTAGGGTTAGGACTCTTTTTAAGATGATTAAGAGTTAAAATACTCATTATCTTAACACTTTTCTATTTATTAATATTTTAGGTACGAATTTCACTTATTTAACTCTCATCTCATGGTGGACTCTTCATAATTGGGCCCAAAACTTTATGCTAGGACCATTAGTAAACCTATTACTAATTTGACTTAATGGGTATTGATTCAATTCCAATTATTCACCCTTTATCCTTATGAAAATCTATTTATCACACTTATTCAAGTAATTTCATATTTTTATTTCAATTAAATATTATTCATGCCAATATTCTAACCTTCATCATTTGGGCTCTTACTCTTGGTCCAATAACTCGTGTGAGCTTAATTGTACAACCCATGTACTACTTTACTTATTGGATTTTTAATTATCCTTTATTAGAGAATTATTCATGGGTCAAGATTGTCCATTGGTCCAAATATCATAATGGACTATCATCCCATATTATTTAAGTCTACCCACATGTTTATTTTTATTTATAATCCACTTTGGGTCAGAAAATAAGGGTTCTTCGACTTATTCCTTAATTATGCTAATAAGTCGCATAAATTCTTAAACTAAGTCCAAAAGATTTTTCTATGCCCAAATTTCATGATGGGTCATTAGATAACATTATTTAAAGTGTAATTATTATTTTTTCTGAATTTCTATATGGGTTTATACGCATGCAATAATGATGTGCACCTTTTAAACTAATTGAATTTATTAATTGATAAAATTTCAATTTATCCAAAATTTTAAATTAATGGATTTTCCGGGGTACTACAGACGATCTCCCCTATTCCAAGGTTTTTTGGCAGTAGCGACTCCCTCGATTACGCGAATCGCTGGCGGAGACCACACGCGGAGCCGCCCAGTCACAGCAATCGGAAGTCGTGTTCAACTTGACACGAGATCTCCTCCCCAGGTCTTGGATATGGGTGCCCGAACATCGCCGATATAGTCACCCCCTCCGGTTTATTCCCACCCCTTCAGCGAAAGAATTGGGCATAACTTTCCGTACGGGCATCGGAATCGGTTATGTGACCACAATTCGGAATCGGCACTCCGAGACGGTCGACAAGGCGCTGGTTTCGCGGAATTCCGTTCCGGGGCCAAAATTCCCCCCCAGAGCGTGTGTACTAGTACACCGACTGCCGTACCCTGCGGTCGGACGCAGATATTTATTCGACCGGGGTTCGGAACCACCGGCGAGGCCCCAATTCAGAATCGGCACTTCGACCCGGTCGGCAAATGGTTGCATTCGGAGATTTCCGGTCCGGCGCCCAAATTCCTCTCCGGGAGCGCGGTCGTAGGCTGCCGATGCGATCGCATACGGACACCGCTTCGCTCAAACAGGCATAACTTTTCGCTCGGTTATCAGAATCGCTTATAAGACCCCAATTCGGAATCGGCACTCAGAGGCGCTCAACGCGCCCTTATTTCCTCAGGCCATAAGACGTCATTTCGGGGTCGAAAATCCTGCGTTTCGCACTCTGAAATTGCGATTCTAGCCTACGATCTCCCCTATTCCTAGATTTTTTGGTAGTAGCGACCTCCTCGATTACGCGAATCGCTGGCGAAGACCACACACGGAGCCGCCCTGTCACAGCGATCGGAAGTCGTGTTCAACGCGACGTGGGATCTCCTCACCAGGTCGTGGATATGGGTGCCCGAACATCGCCGATATAGTCACCCCCTCTGGTTTATTCCCACCCCTTCAGCGAAAGAATTGGGCATAACTTTCCGCACGGGCATCGGAATCGCTTATGTGACCACAATTCGGAATCGGCACTCTGAGACGGTCGACAAGGCTCTGGTTTCGCGGAATTCCGTTTCGGGGCAAAAATTTCCCCCCGGAGCCTGTGTACTAGTACACTGACGGCCGTACCCGACGGTCGAAGGCAGATATTTATTCGACCAGGGGTCGAAACCACCGGCGAGGCCCCAATTCAGAATAGGCACTTCGACCCGGTCGGTAAATGGTTGCATTCGGAGATTTCCGGTCCGGCGCCCAAATTCCTCTCCGGGAGCGCGGTCGCAGGCTGCCGATGCGATCGCATACGAACACTGCTTCGCTCAAACAGGCATAACTTTTCGCTCAGTTATCGGAATCGCTTATAAGACCCCAATTCGGAATCGGCACTCAGAGGCGCTCGACGACCCTTTGCTGCCTCAGGCCATAAGACGTCGTTTCGTGGTCGAAAATCCTTCCTCTCGCACTCCGAAATTGTGATTCTAGCAGACGATCTCCCCTATTCCATAGTTTTTTAGCAGTAGCGACTCCCTCGATTACGCGAATCGCTGGCGAAGTCCACACACGGAGCCGCCCAGTCACAGCGATCGGAAGTCGTGTTCAACTCGATGCGAGATCTCCTCACCAGGTCGTGGATATTGGTGCCCGAACATCGTCGATATAGTCACCCCCTCCGGTTTATTCCCACCCCTTCAGCGAGAGAATTGGGCATAACTTTCCATATGGGCATCGGAATCGCTTATGTGACCACAATTTGGAATCGGCACTCCGAGACGGTCGACAAGGCGCTGGTTTCGCGGAATTCCGTTCTGGGGCCAAAATTCCCTCCAGAGCGTGTGTACTAGTACACTAACTGCCGTACCCTGCGGTCGGACGCAGATATTTATTCACCCGGGGGTCGGAACCGCCCGCGAGGCCCAAACTCAGAATCGGCACTTCGACCTGGTCGGTAAATGGTCGCATTCGGAGATTTCCGGTCCGGCGCCCAAATTCCTCTCCGGGAGCGCTGTCGCAGGCTGCCGATGCGATCACATATGGACACCACTTCGCTCAAACAGGCATAACTTTTAGCTCAGTTATCGGAATCGCTTATAAGACCCCAATTCGGAATTTGCACTCAGAGGCACTCGACGCCACTTTATTGCCTCAGGCCATAAGACGTCGTTCTGGGGTCGAAAATCCTTCGTTTCGCATTCCGAAATTGCGATTCTAGCCGACGATCTCCCCTATAACAAGGTTTTTTGGCAGTAGCGACTCCCTCGATTACGCGAATCACTGGCGGAGACCACACGCGGAGCTTCCCAGCCACCGCGATCGGAAGTCATGTTCAACTCGACGCGAGATCTCCTCACCAGGTCATGGATATGGGTGCCCGAACATCGCCGATATAGTCACCCCCTCCGGTTTATTCCCACCCCTTCAGCGAAAGAATTGGGCATAATTTTCCGTACGGGCATCGGAATCGGTTATGTGACCACAATTCGGAATCGGCACTCCGAGACGGTCGACAAGGCGCTGGTTTCGCGGAATTCCGTTCCGTGGCCAAAATTCCGCCCCAGAGCGTGTGTACTAGTACACCGATTGCCGTACCCTGCGGTCGGACGCGGATATTTATTCGACCGGGGGTCGGAACCACTCGCGAGGCCCCAATTCAGAATCGGCCCTTTGACCCGGTCGGTAAATGGTTGCATTCGGAGATTTCCGGTCCGGCGCCCAATTTCCTCTCCGGGAGCGCGGTCGCAGGCTGCCGATGCGATCGCATACGGACACCGCTTCGCTCAAACAGACATAACTTTTCGCTCGGTTATCAGAATCGCTTATAAGACCCCAATTCGGAATCGGCACTCAGAGGCGCTCAACGCGCCCTTATTGCCTCAGGCCATAAGACGTCATTTTGGAACTCTGAAATTGCGATTCTAGCCTATGATCTCCCCTATTCCAAGGTTTTTTGCCAGTAGCGACCTCCTCGATTACGCGAATCGCTGGCGGAGACCACAAACGCAGCCACCCAGTCACAGCGATCGGAAGTTGTGTTCAACTCGACGCGGGATCTCCTCACCAGGTCGTGCATATGGGTGTCCGAACATCGCCGATATAGTCACCCCCTCCGATTTATTCCCACCCCTTCATCGAAAGAATTGGGCATAATTTTCCGTACGGGCATCGAATCGGTTATGTGACCACAATTCGAAATCGGCACTCCGAGACGGTTGACAAGGCGCTGGTTTCGCGGAATTCCGTTCCGGGGCCAAAATTCCCCCCCAGAGCGTGTGTACTAGTACACCGATTGCTGTACCCTGCGGTCGGACGTGGATATTTATAAAACAGGGGGTAGGAACCACCCGCGAGGCCCCAATTCAGAATCGGCACTTTGACCCGGTCGGTAAATGGTTGCATTCGAGATTTCCGGTCCGGCGCCCAAATTCCTCTCCGGGAGCGCGGTCGCAGGCTGCCGATGCGATCGCATACGGACACCGCTTCGCTCAAACAGGCATAACTTTTCGCTCGGTTATCAGAATCGCTTATAAGACCACAATTCGGAATCGGCACTCATAGGCGGTCGACGCGCCCTTATTGCCTCAGGCCATAAGACGTCATTTCGGGGTCGAAAATCCTACGTTTCGCACTCTGAAATTGCGATTCTACCTTACGATCTCCCCTATTCCAAGGTTTTTTGGCAGTAGCGACCTCCTCGATTACGCGAATCGCTGGCGGAGACCACACATGGAGCCGCCCAGTCACAGCGATCGGAAGTCGTGTTCAACTCGACGCGAGATCTCCTCCCCAGGTCTTGGATATGGGTGCCCAAACATCGCTGATATAGTCATCCCCTCCGGTTTATTCCCACCCCTTCAGCGAAAGAATTGGGCATAACTTTCCGCACAGGCATCGGAATCGCTTATGTGACCGCAATTCGGAATCGGCACTCCGAGACGGTCGACAAGGCTTTGGTTTCATGGAATTCCATTCCGGGGCCAAAATTCCCCGTCGGAGCGTGTGTACTAGTACATCGACTGCCGTACCCTCCGGTTGGACGCGGATATTTATTCGCCCGAGGGTCGGAACCGCCCGCGAGGCCCCAATTCAGAATCGGCACTTCGTCCCGGTCGGTAAATGTTCGCATTCGGAGATTTCCGGTCCGACGCCCAAATTCCTCTCTGGGAGCGCGGTCGCGGGCTGCCGATGCGATCGCATACGACACCGCTTCGCTCAAACAGGCATAACTTTTCGCTCGGTTATCGGAATCGCTTATAAGACCCCAATTCGGAATCGGCACTCAGAGACGCTCGACGTCCCATTATTGCCTCTGGCCATAAGAGGTCGATTCGGAGTCGAAAATCCTTCGTTTCGCACTCCAAAATTGAGATTCTAGCCGACGATCTCCCATATTCCAAGGTTTTTTGGCAGTAGCGACTCCCTCGATCACGCGAATCGCTGGCGGAGCCCACACGCGGGGCCGCCCAATCACAGTAATCGGAAGTCGTGTTCTACTCGATGCGAGATCTCCTCCCCAGGTCGTAGATATGGGTGCCCGAACATCGCCGATATAGTCACCCCCACCGGTTTATTCCCACCCCTTCAGCGAAAGAATTGGGCATACATTTCCGCACGGACATCGGAATCGCTTATGTGACCACAATTCGGAATCGGCACTCCTAGACTGTCGAAAAGGCGCTGGTTTCACGGAATTCCGTTCCGTGGCCAAAATTCCCCCTCGGAGCGTGTGTACTAGTACACCGACTGCCGTACCCTCCAGTTAGACTCGGATATTTATTCGCCCGAGGGTCGGAACCGCCCGCAAGGCCCCAATTCAGAATCGGTACTTCGTCCCGGTCGGTAAATATTCGCATTCAGAGATTTCCGGTCCGACACCCAAATTCCTCTCTGGGAGCGCGGTCGCAGGCTGCCGATGCGATCGCATACGACACCGCTTCGCTCAAACAGGCATAACTTTTCGCTCGGTTATCGGAATCGCTTATAAGACCCCAATTCGGAATCGGCACTCAGAGTCGCTCGACTAACCATTATTCCCTCAGGCTATAAGAGGTCAATTCGGGGTCGAAAATCCATCGTTTCGCACTGCAAAATTGCTATTCTAGCCGAAGATCTCCCCTATTCCAAGGTTTTTTGGCAGTAGCGACTCCCTCGATTACGCGAATCGCTGGTGGAGCCCACACGCGGGACTGCCCAATCACAGCGATCGGAAGTCGTGTTCTA
Source organism: Colocasia esculenta (assembly GCA_014218235.1). Lineage (NCBI taxonomy): Eukaryota > Viridiplantae > Streptophyta > Magnoliopsida > Alismatales > Araceae > Colocasia > Colocasia esculenta. The sequence goes on along the minus strand of CM024754.1, from coordinate 2,094,731 downwards.
CTCGACGCGAGATCTCCTCCCTAGGTCGTAGATATGGGTCCCCGAACATCGCCAATATAGTCACCACCACCGGTTTATTCCCACCCCTTCAGCGAAAGAATTGGGCATAACTTTCCGCACGGGCATCGGAATCGCTTATGTGACCACAATTCGGAATCGGCACTCCGAGACGGTCGACAAGGCGCTGGTTTAGTGTAATTCCATTCCGAGGCCAAAATTCCAGCCCGGAGCATGTGTACTAGTACACCGACTGCTGTACCCTCCGGTCGGACGCGGATATTTATTCGCCCGAGGGTCGGAACCGCCCGCGAGGCCCCAATTCAGAATCGGCACTTCCTCCCGGTCGGTAAATGGTCGCATTCAGAGATTTCCGGTCCGGTGCACAAATTCCTCTTTGGGAGAGCGGTCGTAGGCTGCCGATGCGAACGCATACGGACACCGCTCCGCTCAAACATGCATAACTTTACGCTCGGTTATCTGAATCGCTTATAAAACCCCAATTCGGAGTTGGCACTCAGAGGCGCTCGACGCCCCTTTATACTCTCAGGCCATAAGACGTCGTTTCAGGGTTGAAAATCCCTCGTTTTGCACTCCAAAATTGAGATTCTTGCCGACAATCTCCCCTAGTCCAAGGTTTTTTGGTAGTAGCGACTCCCTCGATTACGCGAATCGCTGGCGGAGACCACACGCGGAGCCGCCCATTCACAGCGATCGGAAGTCGTGTTCAACTCGACGCGACATCTCCTCCCCAGGTCTTGGATATGGGTGCCCGAACATCGCCGATATAGTCGCCCCCTCCGGTTTATTCCCACCCCTTCAGTGAAACAATTGGGCATAACTTTCCGCACAGGCATCGGAATAGCTTATGTGACCGCAATTCGGAATCGGCACTCCGAGACGGTTGACAAGGCGCTGGTTTCGCGGAATTCCGTTCCGGGGCCAAAATTCCCGCCCGGAGCATGTTTACTAGTACACCAACTGCCGTACCCTGCGGTCGGACGCGGATATTTATTCGCCCGAGGGTCGGAACCGCCCGCGAGGCCCCAATTAGAATCGGCACTTCGACCGGTCGGTAAATGGTCGCATTCAGAGATTTCCGATCCGACGCCCAAATTCCTCTCTGGGAGTGCGGTCGCAGGCTGCCGATGCGATCGCATACGACACCGCTTCGCTCAAACGGGCATAACTTTTCGCTCGGTTATCGGAATCGCTTATAAGACCCAATTTGGAATCGGCACTCAGATTTGCTCGACGCGCCATTATTGCTTCAGGCCATAAGAGGTCGATTCGGGGTCGAAAATTCTTCGTTTCGCAGTCCGAAATTGAGATTCTAGCCGACGATCTCCCCTATTCCAAGGTTTTTTGGCAGTAGCGACTCCCTCGATTACGCGAATCGCTGGCGGAGACCACATGCGGAGCCACCCAATCACAGCGATCGGAAGTCGTGTTCAACTCGACGCGAGATCTCCTCACCAGGTCGTGGATAGGGTGCCCGAACATCGCCAATAAAGTCACCCCCTCCGGTTTATTCTCACCCATTCAGCGAAAGAATTGGGCATAACATTCCACACGGGCATCGGAATCGCTTATGTGACCACAATTTGGAATCGGCACTCCGAGACGGTCAACAAGGCGCTGGTTTAGCGAAATTCCGTTCCGGGGCCAAAATTCCTCCCCGGAGCGTGTTTAGTACTATTACACCGACTACCGTACCCTATGGTCGGACGCGGATATTTATTCGACCGGGGGTAGGAACCGCCAGCAAGGCCCCAATTCAGAATCAGCACTTCGACCCGGTCGGTAAATGGTCGCATTCGGAGATTTCGGGTCCGATGCCCGAATTCCTCTACGGGAGCGCGGTCGCAGGCTGCCGATGCGATCGCATACGGACACCGCTTCGCTCAAACAGGCATAACTTTTCGCTCGGTTATTGGAATCGCTTATAAGACCCTAATTCGGAATCGGAACTCAGAGGCGCTCGACGCCTTGGTATCTGCTCAGGCCATAAGTCGTCGTTTCGGTGTCGAAAATCCTTCGTTTCGCACTCCGAAATTGCGATTCTAGCTGATGATCTCCCATATTCCAAGGTTTTTTGGCAGTAGCGACTCCCTCAATTACGCGAATCGCTGGCGGAGACCACATGTGGAGCCGCCAAGTCACCGCGATCGGAAGTCGTGTTCAACTCGACGCGAGATCTCCTCCCCATGTCGTGGATATGGGTGCCCGAACATCGCCGATATAGTCACCCCCTCTGGTTTATTCCAACCCCTTCAGCGAAAGAATTGGGCATAAGTTTCCGCACGGGCATCGGAATCGCTTATGTGACCACAATTCGGAATCGGCACTCCGAGACGATCGACAAGGCTCTGGTTTCGCAGAATTCTGTTCCGGGGCAAAAATTCCCCCCCAGAGCGTGTGTACTAGTACACAGACTGCCGTACCCTCCGGTCGGACGTGGATATTTATTCGCCCGGGGGTCAAAACCGCCCGCGAGGCCCCAATTCATGATCGACACTTCGACCCGGTCGGTAAATGGTCGCATTTGGAGATTTTGGGTCCGGCGCCCAAATTCCTCTCCGGGAGCGCGGTCGCAGGCTGCCGACGCGATCGCATACGGACACCGCTTCGCTCAAACAGGCATAACGTTTCGCTCAGTTATCGGAATACCTTATAAGACCCATTTTCGGAATCGGCACTCAGAGACGCTCGACGCCCCATTGTTGCCTCGGGCCATAAGACGTCGTTTCGGGGTCGAAAATCCTTCGATTCGCACTCCGAAATTGCGATTCTATTCGACGATCTCCCCAATCTCAAGGTTTTTTGGCAGTAGCGACTCCCTCGATTACTCTTCGGCGCCCAAATTCCTCTCCGGGAGCGCGGTCGCAGGTTGCCGATGCGATCGCATACGTACACCGCTTCGCTCAAACAGGCATAACTTTTCGCTCGGTTATCAAAATCGTTTATAAGACCCCAATTCAGAATCGGCACTCAGAGGCGCTCGACGCCCCATTATTTCCTTAGGCCATAAGACGTCGTTTCGGGGTCGAAAATCCTTCGTTTCGTACTCCGAAATTGCGATTCTAGCTGACGATCTCCCCTATTCCAAGGTTTTTTGGCAGTAGCGACTCCCTCGATTACGCGAATCGCTGGCGGAGACCACACGCGCAGCCGCCCAGTCACAGCGATCGGAAGTCGTGTTCAACTCGACACGAGATCTCCTCCACAGGTCATGGATATGGGTGCTCGAACATCGCCGATATAGTCACCCCCTCCAGTTTATTCCCACCCTTCAGCGAATGAATTGGTCATAACTTTCCGCACGGGCATCAGAATCGCTTATATGACCACAATTCGGAATCGGCACTTTGAGATGGTCGACAAGGCGTTGGTTTCACAGAATTCCGTTCTGAGGCCAAAATTCCCCCTCGGAGCGTGTGTAGTAGTACACCGACTGCCGTACCTTACAGTCGGACGCGGATATTTATTTGACCGGAGGTCGGAACCGCCAGCGAGGCCCCAATTCAGAATCGGCACTTCGACCCGTTCGGTAAATGGTCGCATTCGGAGATTTCGGGTCCGGCGCCCAAATTCCTCTCTGGGAGCGCGGTCGCAGGCTGCCGATGCGATCGCATACGGACACCGCTTTGCTCAAACAGGCATAAGGTTTCGCTCGCTTATCGAAATCACTTGTAAGACCCCAATTTGGAATCGGCACTCAGAGGCACTCGATGCCCCGTTCTTTTCTCAGGCCATAAGACGTCGTTTCGAGGTCGAAAATCCTTCGTTTCACACTCTGAAATTGCGATTCTAGCCGACGATCTCCTCAATTCCAAGGTTTTTTGGTAGTAGCGACTCCCTCGACTATGCGAATCGCTGGCAGAGCCCACACGCGGAGCCGCCCAGTCACAGCGATCGTAAGTTGTGTTCAACTAGATGCGAGATCTCCTCCCTAGGTCGTGGTTATGGTAGCCCGAACATCGCCGATATAGTCAACCCCTCTTGTTTATACCCACCCCTTCTGTGAAAGAATTGGGCATAACTTTCCGCACGGGCATCGGAATCGCTTATGTGACCACAATTCGGAATCGGCACTCCGAGATGGTCGACAAGGCGCTGGTTTTGCGGAATTCCGTTCGGGGCCAAAATTCCCCCCCCCCCCCCCCCGGAGAGTGTGTACTAGTGCACCGACTGCCGTACCTTACAGTCGGACGCGGATATTTATTCGACCGGGGGTCGGAACCGCCAGCGAGGCCCCAATTCAGAATCGGCACTTCGACCGTTCGGTAAATGGTTGCATTCGGAGATTTCGGGTCCGGCGCCCAAATTCCTCTCCGGGAGCGCGGTCGCAGGCTGCCGATGCGATCGCATACGGACACCGCTTCGCTCAAACAGACATAGCTTTTCGCTCGGTTATCGGAATCCCTTATAAGACCCGAATTCGAAATCGGCACTCAGAGGCGCTCGACGCCCTATAATTGCCTCAGGCCATAAGACGTCGTTTCGAGGTCGAAAATCCTTCGTTTCACACTCTGAAATTGCGATTCTAGCCGACGATCTCCTCAATTCCAAGGTTTTTTGGTAGTAGCGACTCCCTCGACTATGCGAATCGCTGGCAGAGACCACACGCGGAGCCGCCCAGTCACAGCGATCGTAAGTTGTGTTCAACTAGACGCGAGATCTCCTCCCCAGGTCGTGGTTATGGTAGCCCGAACATCGCCGATATAGTCACCCCCTCTTGTTTATACCCACCCCTTCTGTGAAAGAATTGGGCATAACTTTCCGCACGGGCATCGGAATCGCTTATGTGACCACAATTCGGAATCGGCACTCCGAGACAGTCGACAAGGCGCTGGTTTCGCGGAATTCCGTTCGGGGCCAAAATTCCCCCCCCCCCCCCGGAGAGTGTGTACTAGTGCACCGACTGCCGTACCTTACAGTCGGACGCGGATATTTATTCGACCGGGGGTCGGAACCGCCAGCGAGGCCCCAATTCAGAATCGGCACTTCGACCCGTTCCGTAAATGGTCTCATTCGGAGATTTCGGGTCCGGCGCCCAAATTCCTCTCCGGGAGCGCGGTCGCAGGCTGCCGATGCGATCGCATACGGACACCGCTTCGCTCAAACAGGCATAACTTTTCGCTCGGTTATTGGAATCGCTTATAAGACCCGAATTCGGAATCGGCACTCAGAGGTGCTCGACGCCCTATAATTGCCTCAGTTTCGGGGTCGAAAATCCTTCGTTTCGGGGCCGACGATCTCCCCTATTCCAAAGTTTTTTGGTAGTAGCGACTCCCTGAATTACGCGAGTCGCTGGCGGAGACCACACGCGGAGCCGCCCAGTCACAGCGATCGGAAGTCGTGTTCAACTCGACGCGAGATCTCCTCCTCAGGTCGTGGATATGGGTGCCCGAACATCGCCGATATAGTCACCCCCTCCGGTTTATTCCCACCCCTTCAGCGAAAGAATTGGGCATAACTTTCCGCACGGGCATCGGAATCGCTTATGTGACCACAATTCGGAATCGGCACTCTGAGACAGTCGACAAGGCATTGGTTTCGCGGAATTTCATTCCGGGGTGAAAATTCCCCCCGGAGCGTGTGTACTAGTACACCGACTGTCGTACCCTCCGGTCGGACGCGGATATTTATTCTCCCGAGGGTCGGTACCGCCCGCGCGGCCCCCATTCAGAATCGACACTTCGACCCGGTCGGTAAATGGTCGCATTCGGAGATTTCCGGTCCGGCGCCCAAATTCCTCTCTAGGAGCGCGGTCGCAGGCTGCCGATGCGATCGCATACGGACACCGCTTCGCTCAAACATGCATAACTTTTCGCTCGGTTATCGGAATCGCTTATAAGACCACAATTCGGAATCGGCACTTAGAGGCGCTCGACACCCCATTATTGCCTCGAGCCCTAAGACGTCGTTTCGGGGTCGAAAATCCTTCGTTTCGCACTCCGAAATTACGATTCTAGTCGACGATCTCCCCTATTCCACGGTTTTTTGGCAGTAGCGACTCCCTCGAGTACGTGAATCGTAGACGGAGCCCACACGCGGAGCCGCCCAGTCACAGCGATCAAAGTCGTGTTCAACTCGATGTGAGATTTTGTAAGATCTCGGGTCTTTGCGGATCCTTATTGGGTCTGTTAGAGGTTCTGTGTGGTCGACGACAAGACCATTGTCGTTGACTTGGGGTTGACGGCTAGGGCTAGCCGTTGACTTTGAGTCAGCGTCCAGAGATGTTGACGTTTGAGGTTGAACTCAGCGGCATGCGATATGGACGTCAAGGCGTTGGCGGTTCAGTAGGCGACCAGTGATGTTGACGTCGACTGGTCGGACCTGTTGAAATAGGGCAGCCCGAGAGCAGAGTTTTTCCTTCTCTTTTCCTCTCCTTTCCTCCACCTTTGCTTTTCTCGATTTCCACAGCTTCTGTTGGTTGATGTGAGCTCGTGGGAAGGCCCTGGATCGCGTGGCGGTGCTTGATCGGGCGGGAAACGCGTGGTTTTGGTGCGATTCGCGCGGAGTCTTCGGGGGTTCCGGCGCTATTAGTGGCTGTTCGGGGATTGTTTAAGCGTTCTGAGGTAGGGACTTAACCCCTATAACCTTCCCCAGCAAACCAGCATGCTCAATTAAGTGAATCAGTGTGCAAATCATGGTTTAGGGTTTGGGTTATACCATGCCGGAATTGTGGATGTTTTGAACAATCTAGGCGTTAGACTGTTTAATTCTGGTATTCTGGTAGTTTGGATTGATGAGAGGACGTGTTCCCCTTCATCAGTCGGAATTGTGTTGGGTATTTCTGCCCAACTGAACTGATTCGGTTCAGTTCTGGGTTTAGGGGACTGAAGAGCTTAACGTCCACGTCTGTTGACGTTGAGATCTTCAGGGGTGATTTAAACGACAAGGTCGATTGCCGTTTAATTAGGGTTAACGACATGAGGAGTGCCGTTTACCTCTTATTGGCGGCAATCGATATGGCCGTTAATCTCCTGTGTCCCAGCAGACTTAAGTGTTGTGTTTAGAGGCGATTGACATGTGATGTCCGCCTTGATAACACATGTGGGTCAGGCTTAGAGTGTGACTCTGCCTGTGCATGTGAGTGACTAGTTGTGACATGAGTGTTCACTTACTGTACGGAGTTTCAGGCGTTGAGTGTGTTCCGTCTGTTGTACGCGCGTTGCGTTACCGCGTGCCCGTTTCTGTTGTGTTACCTAGGCGTGGGTGCGACTCCGTCTAGATGACTAGCGTGTGGTTGTCCTCCGCTAGTGAGCCAGGACGCCGAGTGCGACTCTGTTCTGTGCGTACTCATTGTGGTGGTTTTGAGCCGGTCTCCATGGAGCCCCTTCTCTACCGCTAGGGTCAAGCGTAGGGGAAAAACCGGTCATGGACCAGACGCGAGAGAGAGCGTCTGTAGTGTGCACACGTGGCTGGGGTTGAGAGCCTCTGTGGTGACGGGACGCCGAGCCACAGACCCTAGCTGAATCCTACTTACTGTGTTGTGTGAGATGTGTGTTACTGAGCCGCGAGGTTTACAGTTTTGTTTGTGTGCGACGTGTACTTACTTTCAGTTTTTACTTTCCGCACTTTAGTTCTGTTGCCGGTGGGGTTACTTTTCCCTACTGGGTCTCTTTCTTGAGACTCACCCCCCTCCCTTTCAGGTGGTCTTCGTCATCTCCCGTTCCAGGCGAGTCTAGCCACTCCGGTGTTGGTGCTCCTTAGCTGCAGTGAGTAGTACTTTTTGTTGTACTTCTGTACTCTGTACCTTGCTCAGACTCTGAGTTGTATATGTGATGTTCATATAGTGGAATTTTACAGCTTTGCATGGTGTGTATCTTCTTATATTTAGTCTCCTCGACATCCTTCCTACCCTTCCGAGCTTGTCTCGTGGGTTAGCGGTCAGAATTCGGGTTACTGGTACTTACTGGTAATGCGGATTCTGGGTCGTTACAGTTTGGTATCAGAGCCTGGTCTGATGAGATATATATAAGGAAATACCCATCATGTTAACTCAGAGCATAAAGAGTACAGCTGCAGCTATTTATCTATCTATTTAGTTATTTAACCCGGAGTTAGTTAGTGTATTTATGTGTGTATTTTTGCTCTGTGTATAGTTCTATGGCACCTAGGCGATGTCCTAGAGAGGGAGTGGGTGAGCAGGTGACTCGTCAGGAAGCTGGAGATGCTCCGCCACCTCAGCAGACGCAGCGTTTGCCACAGGATGCGCACAGTGGTATTGTTCCGCCGCCGCCACCTTCACCTCAGGTAGCTCAGGATTAGACATGACTCCATTTCTTGAAGGGATGGCTCAGTTTGTTGCTCAGCACCGTGAGGCACCGGTACCCCAGGGTGGTACTGGGAAGGTGTTGAGGGAGTTCTTGCAGTTTCAGCCTCCTCAGTTTTTGGGCCAGCCTGATCCAGATGCAGCGCGGGCGTGGTTAGATGCAGTGGAGCAGACTTTTCGTTCCATGGAGTGTGTTCCCGAGGAGCGAGTGCTGCTAGCCAGTTACCAGTTGCAGGCGCAGGCGTTGTCTTGGTGGTCCTCAGAGTGGGAGACTACTTTTCAGTCTCGTCCACTTAGGCAGATTCCGTGGCAGGAGTTTGTCGTTTCTTTTGAGAGAGCCTTCTGTCCTACTTATGTCCGGACGGAGAGGTTGTACCAGTTTCTGGACTTGCAGCAGAGAGACTTTACTGTGGTGCAGTACAGGGCCAGATTTGTAGAGCTAGGGCGTTATGCTCCGCAGATTATGGGAGACGAGGGTCTGAGGACTCAGCAGTTCGTGAGAGGCTTGAGGCCAGAGCTTAGGCAGGCGCTGATAGTTGCTCGTGTCACAGACTTGGATGCGGCCTATCAGACAGCGGCAGCATTGGAGGCAGACACCTTGTGGACTCGTGCTCGGAGTGCAGAGGTTCAGACGCAGGTAGTTCCTTCTCAGCCTCGACAGCAGCAGGGCACTGTGCAGACGACCCCGAGGACTGCGACTTCCTATGCGTCCACTTCTACTGGGACGACAGCGAAGTCAGGATCTCGGAAAAGTTTCGGCGTGATAGGAGGCAGGCAGAGCAGAGGCAGCAGTCGGTTGGGAGTGTTCAGCAGCCGACAGGACAGACTTCGCAGCAGGTACATCGTACTTTTGCTGGTCAGTGTTACCGGTGTGACCAGATGGGTCACATGGCGCGAGATTGTCCTTTGCTACCTCGTGTGCCGTAGCAGCAGACCTTACAGCCCCGTGTGCAGCAGTAGCAGCAGCAGTAGGCTCCCGTGCAGCAGCGTCAGCAGACCGGAGGTTCTGGTGGGTCGAGAGGTAGAGGTCGTGTTACTCACTTGACCCGTGCAGACGCGGAGGCAGCTCACCTGGTGGAAGGTATTGTTTCAGTTTTTGGTTGTACAGCTAGAGTTTTATTTGATTCCGGTGCCTCTCACTCTTTTGTGTCTGAGGAGTTTTTAGACTCCCTTGGAGAGTTGAGTTCGGGAGAGTCTGTTGAGTAGCAGTAGAGTTGCCGACAGGGGACTTTGTCCTTACGTCCTACTGTCTCGAGGAGGTACCTGTGCAGTTGCAGGATCAGTGGTTGTCACCCGTCTGTTTGCTTTGCAGTTACATGACTATGATGTGATTTTGGGTATGGACTGGTTAGAGCGGTATGGTGCGGTGATGGATTGCCAGAAGAAGAGGGTGCACTTGCGGATACCTGGGGAAGCGGCGTTCTACTTCCAGGGTATCGTACCTCTTACTTCTCGCTTTTTAGTTTCTGCTTTGAGGGCAGGGAGGTTACTTGCTTCTGGTTGTCAGGGTTTCCTAGTTTCTGCAGTTACTCTTGACCAGATTGCCACAGGAGTGGGGGACATTCCTGTAGTGTGTGAGTTTTCGGATGTTTTTCCGGAAGAGTTGCCTGGTCTTCCGCCAGAGAGAGAGATTGAGTTTTCTGTGGAGTTGGTTCCTGGCACTGTACCTTTTGCTCAGGCACCGTACCGCATGGCACCAGCAGAGTTGAGGGAGTTGAAGAGGCAGCTTGGGGAGTTGTTGGAGAAGGGCTATATTCGTCCTAGCTTTTCTCCGTGGGGGTCTCCTGTTTTGTTTGTCCGGAAGAAGGATGGTAGCCTGAGATTGTGTATTGATTATAGGAAGCTAAATCAAGTGACCATCAAGAATAGGTATCCTTTGCCTAGGATTGATGATCTCTTTGATCAGCTTCAGTCTGCTCGTGTCTTTTCGAAGATTGACTTGAGATCGAGCTACTATCAGTTGCGGATTAGAGATTCTGATATTGAGAGGACTGCTTTTTCGGACCAGATATGGACACTTTGAGTTTTTTGGATGCCGTTTGGGCTCACCAATGCGCCAGCGGCCTTCATGGATCTGATGCATCGGGTGTTCCACCAGTCCTGGACCAGTTTGTTGTAGTGTTTGTTGACGACATTCTGGTGTACTCTCCGTTTCGGAGGAGGAGCACGCCGAGCACCTGAGAATCGTGTTGCAGACTTTGCGAGAGCACCAGTTGTATGCCAAACTTAGTAAGTATGAGTTTTGGCTACAACATGTTCACTTTTTGGGACACGTGATCTCAGGTGAGGGAGTTTCTGTGGATCCAGCGAAGATTGAGGCAGTTTTGCAGTGGGAGAGTCCCAGATCTGTGTCTGAGATTCGTAGCTTTCTGGGTTTGGCAGGTTACTACCGCAGGTTTGTTCGGGACTTTTCTCAGGTTGCTGCACCCTTGACTCGGTTGACGAGAAAGGGAGTTCCGTTTGTGTGGTCGGAGCAGTGTGAGCAAAGCTTCATGGAGTTGAAGCGACTGCTTACGTCGGCGCCAGTTCTTGCCTTACCTTCAGGTGAGGAGGGTTTTGAGGTTTGCACAAATGCTTCAGGTGTTGGTTTGGGTGCGGTCTTGATGCAGCAAGGCCGGGTGGTGGCTTATGCGTCTCGCCAGCTTAAGCCCCACGAGGAGAGTTACCCGACCCACGACCTAGAGCTTGCAGCTGTGGTGTTTGCTTTGCGGATTTGGCGTCTTTACCTGTACGGAGTGAGTTTTGTAGTCCGTACCGACCACCAGAGTTTGAGATATGTGTTTTCTCAGAGGGATCTGAATATGAGGCAGCGTCGAGGGATGGAATTTCTGAAAGACTATGATTTCAGCATTGAGTATAAGCCTGAAACGCGAATGTAGTTGCATATGCCTTGAGTAGGAAAGCACAGATGAGTCATCTGATGCTTAGAGAGTGGCAGTTGTGGTAGTCTGCAACAGAGGGGTCTTTAAGAGTTTCGTCCAGTCGTCGACAGTTTGTGTTGGGCAGTTTGTTAGCGGCTCCCGCCGTTGTGAGACAGGTTGTTGAGGCCCAGCAAGCAGATCCCGAGTTGTGTAGTGTGTTGCTTCTCCCAGAGGTTGAGCTTTGCGAGGACGGGACTGTTAGGTTCCGAGATAGACTCTATGTTCCTGTTGAGGAGTCTATCAGGAGAGTTGTTTTGCAGGAGGCACATGGTTCCAGGTACTCGATTCATCCAGGGTCGACCAAGATGTATCACAGGTTGAGACGTCAGTTTTGGTGGCCTGGGATGAAGAGAGACATAGCGGCTTTTGTTGCGAGGTGTTTGGTCTGTCAACAGGTGAAGGCCGAACATCAGCGTCCAGGAGGACTTGTGCAGCCGTTAGAGATTCCGATGTGGAAGTGGGACCATGTGACGACTGACTTTGTTTGTGGTTTGCCAAGGACAGCTGGAGGTTTTGACAGCATTTGGGTTCTTGTGGACCGATTGACGAAGACTGCCAGATTCTTGCCTGTCAGGACTAGTTGGGGTGTGAGTAGGTTGGCCGCGTTGTACGTAGAGCGGATTGTTCCCTTGCACGGAGTGCCGATCTCTATTGTGTCAGACAGGGATCCTCGCTTCACTTCTGGGTTCTGGCGCAGTTTCCAGAGAGCTTTGGGGACAGAGTTGGCTTTTAGTTCCGCCTACCACCCTCAGTCAGACGGTCAGTCAGAGCGGACTATCCAGACCTTGGAGGACATGCTTAGAGCTTGTTGTCTGGAGTGGCAGGGGTCGTGGACAGCTCACTTGCCGTTGGTCGAGTTTGCATATAATAATAGCTATCATTCTAGTATCGGTTTGGCACCTTATGAGGCTTTGTACGGATGACCGTGTCGCACTCCTCTTGACTGGTTCGAGGTTGGCGAACGGGTTGTCACGGGGCCAGAGTTGGTTCAGCAGGCAGTTGAGGTAGTTCAGCTTGTGAGACAGAGGCTTCAGTCAGCTCAGAGTCGGCAGAAGAGTTATGCAGATCAGCGCAGACGACCTCTCGAATTTCAGGTAGGAGACCAGGTGTTTGTCCATGTGTCTCCTATGAAGGGAGTGGTGAGGTTTGGTAGGCGTGGGAAGTTGAGTCCTCGCTTTATTGGACCTTTCACCATTTCTGAGCGTGTCGGAGGTTTGGCGTACAGACTTGAGCTTCCGTCAAAGTTGGCAGCAGTCCACAATGTGTTTCACGTATCAATGCTTCGGAGGTATCTTTCCGATGTGTCTCACGTTCTGCAGAGTGCAGAGTGGTCTGAGGTGACTCCAGTGTTGACTGTACCATAGTTTCCGTTGCACATTGAGGATCGCCGAGTTCAGAGGTTGAGGAACAAGGCAATCCCGTTAGTTCGTGTTGCGTGGCAGCGGCACTCCGGTGGTGAGTCGATGATATACTGATTTATTCCAAGACAAAGGAAGAGCATGAGGAGTATTTGAGGATTTCATTGCAGATTTTGAGGGAGAACAAATTATATGCCAAGTTAAGTAAATGTGAATTCTGGCTTGAAGAGGTTGTAGACACCCGATTATGACTAATGGGATGAACCACTTTTTTTGCTATCTTAGTGGGCCCCTAATTGGTCACTCACCTTGAGTCCATCACTTGCCTTGATTTGAGCCCATTAATCCATTAAAAATGCTTTGAAATCCCGAAATCTGTCATTTGAAAGAGTCCTTAGAGGATTTGACTCCTATTTTAGCAGGTGGTTAAAGAGAATAATCCAAAATATTTCGGATTCCTTGTCGCGACGCATCGTGGCGTCGCGACTCTAGTCGCGACGGTTAGGCCGCCGCGACAGCCCATGCATTATCCATGCACGTGGCAATGCTGTCGCGACCCCCCGCACCGTCGCGTCTCTAGTCGCGACCCCCGCGATCTGACGCGACAAGGACCGAGATCTCTGGCCTCCATAACCACATCCTATTTATCCTCCCATGCACTTTGACTTGGTCCAAGGGGTTTATCCCGACCCCTTGAACACTTTTGCGGCCCTAGGGACTCTCATAAGCTCCCCTAAGGACTCTACATCCGATTTTGATAGAGCTTTATCCCCCATTTATAATTTCCACATCCTTTTGAGGGATAATGTCTAATATTCTCACTCTAAGCTCTATATAAGGAAGGCTCCTCCTCATGAACGAGAGCCTCATCATATTACCCCGAAGGGCTGCCAAAATTTCCCCTGAACAAGACTTGGCCACAGCAGCCATCCATTCCACTCATTTCCTTCACATTCCACTCCTCATAACCCACTCATTCCACCATTAATGGAGCAAGGAACGTGAAGAGGGCGACTTCTGCAACCTCCTGGACCTCTTGCGCATCATCGGAGCTGCATCCACGCCAGGAAGTCGCCCTAATGGGGCTCATCATCTCCTCCTTCCTCTTTTCTATTTCTACATGCATCTTTATGTCGTTTTTTGAGTAGAGCACATCCATCATCCACCCACGTTTTCCCACACCCATAGGGGTTTAAAACCACCCCAGGTGCGTTCCCACCATGATCCCCCACCTCACTTCGTCTTTTAGGATAGATGCTACACTTTACATGTTCTAATAGGGTCTTCTCTTTGTGTTTTCGTTTGATTGGCAGGCAAGCAAGCAAGTCTACGAGCTCTGGTGCTCTAGCCGCTGGAGGACTAGAAGAAGGTCTCTACAACAAATCTCCCGCATTCAGAGAACGCGACGGCCTAGGGTGACGCGACAAAGCCGCGTCGGCCTCCGCTGACGCGATAACAGAGACGCGGCAGCCATGTCGACCGCGACACCAGGTCAGCCTTCCTGTTCTCTTCCTTTTTTCCTAGTTTAAGTTAGCCATTGTCTTTCTACATCTATAGGCAACTTATCTAGGTGGCGATCACATCCTCTTTTCCATGCCATCATATTTGATATTCATGTCTGTGTCGAGGGGAGCACAATCCCTGTGATTACACCTTTTGGCGATCACGATGGGACCTTCATTGCCACCCTCGTAGATTTTGATTGATTGCTTGCCATGTTTCCTTGTTTGTGTATCGTCATAGTGTCTTGTTAGGGTCGTGTTCTTCATTCCCTGCTTTTTTTCCGCTCTGTCATTGTCGCGACTGATCGCGGTGTCGCGACAAGGTCGCGTCGTCAAAGGGGGACGCGTCATCAAGTTCTGGTGCTTCCTATTCCCTGTGTCCTCCTTGTTCGATGCCCATGAGAGCATGCGTCCCTCTTATATTGTTTAGATCTTGTTTGCTCGCTTTCCTGTCTGATAGTATCCTGTTAGGGTTCGGATTTTCCGTTTAATTTCATCTGTAAGTTTCCAGTTCTTGTCGCGGTCGGAAAAGCGGACGCGACAAGGTCGCGGTCTGGACAGGCGACGCGTTAACAGGTTTGCGTTGTATGTTACTGCTTTCATCCAAACGGTTTCTGTCTGCTCCTTGATTCATGTTGTATCATTATAGTTTCTCTTGGTGTTCCTCAGTTCGGTAGGATAGTCTGTTTGAATTGGGTTGGTGACTCAGTGTGTTTTCGGGCCTCTGTCATTATCGCGGCAGCCCGCCTTGTCGCGATAGGGTCGCGACGTATATGGCCGTCGCGACTCCACCCGAGGACTTCTTTGTCACCCTGTTTGCTCCTCATCCCCATGCTTACATACATTTGGTCCCGTGCATACGCTGTTCATCCCACTTGGTTAGATTCCCCCTTGGTTGAGTGAGTCCTCTCACCTACGAGCACTCGTAGGCTGACTCGGGCCCGCCTTCCGAGGACCTCCGTAAGTCCCCGTGGCCGTACGCACGTTGCGGTTCGCCGGGCTGGTTGTACCCCATTGTATCCTCAGTTTGAACCACCCCCGCGTGAGTGTGTACCATCCTTAGCCGTACCATAGCACTTGAGTCCATTCCTATCAGGGACCGCATGACCGAGTGACATCTCTTTAATCAATTCACTTAAAAGGTCAAGTTCGAATCATAAGAAATTTGCGTTGTAAAGCATGATAACTTGAGTGCTCTGATCCCCCTTCTCCTCTCTATCTTTCTTGCCGTGACAGAGTTTAGGTGTGTGCCCCCCAAACTGGTTGGAGGGTGTATGCGTCATTGTCTAGGGAAATCGAGTCAGTCCCCTCCGATCCTCGTGTTTTACCATAATCCCCTCTTCGACATGGACCAATTTCGAGTCCTTGCCGACGATGCCCTCCCCCTTGGATTGCTCGAGGAAGTGGCCCAACCCCCCATGGCCACTCTCCCAGGGCATATCCAGCCTCCCTCCATTACTGGGATTCGCTCCCGTCCACCTTCTCCCCCTGGGGGTGATGACCCCCACTCTCAATTTAGCCAGCTCCTCCTCCTCACCTCACTCCGGACCAAGTCCGAGAGTTCATAGCCGCTGCCAAGGGGAAACAACCTCATCTCCCCGGGGTCAAAGTTCAGCCCGACCGGCGGATTTCTCTGCCCCGTCGCTTCAGCTCCCCCCTTTCTTCATCTCGGGCAGACCCTACCCCTCTCCGTCCTCGGCCATCCATTTTTCAGAACCAAGCTACCTCCCCCCGCGGATGTTCGGCCTCGGTCCCCTCCCACTACTATTATACGGCCGAACAGCCCCGCCCCTCGCGAAAGGTCTCACTCCTTGAGCAGCCACGCTCTCTTGTCCTACACATCAGATCCATCTCCTTCCGATTTCTTGGCAGAATGGACAAGTATGAAGAAGGAGCTTCATGACCTCCGGAGGCAATTGATCCTCGGAAGGTAGCTGACATTGCCCTCCCGTCCTTCCAATACCTCCGGGTGCCTCCCCAGTCCGAACTCCCTGTATATCGTCGATACTCCGGGGTAGGGACCCCTATGTTCATCTGAAGGACTTCGTCTATGAATCGGCGCCGCACAAGTATGACCGCCATCTCATGGCATATCTGTTCAGAAAATCATTAGACGGTCCGGCTTTGGAATGGTTCTATTCTTTGCCTCCCGAGGAAGCCGAGGACTTCCCAATTGTCCAACAAAGATTTCTGCAGCAGTTCCAAGATCGGGTGGGACCCGAATACTCTTTCGTGGATTTAGTGGCCGAGAAAATGAAGCCGGAAGAAGATTTCTCCACCTATGCTGACCGATGGCGTTCAATAGCCGCCAAAGTCCGTTGCCCAATGCCTGAGGAGGAGAAGGTGAAGCTGTTAATTTCCAACGCCACACCCACCTACCGAGCTATTCTGGCCATGAACGACATCTCTACCATGCACCAATTGTATAGTCGAGCCCGTTTCATCCAAACCCAACTCAAAGACTCGCCTATACATTCCATGTTCGAAACCCCCAAGGCCCGTTATGCCAAGAAGCCGCAAGGCCCAGTCACCGAGGGGATCCAGACCAATGAACAAGTAGGTGCTGTCAGCAACCCCCAAGGCCCAGTAGGTAGGCCCCCCTATAACCAGCAAACCCAACAGTCCTGGAACAACAACAGGCAACCACCTCCCCAAGGACAAAATCCTCCTCAAGATCAACGCCAATACTCCCAGGTCCCTCCACCACAAAACAAGAGAGCCCAATATCCTCCATTGCCTGAGTCTCTAGCCGATGTCTTTGCAGCCCTCATGTCCCTAAATGCTTTAAGGCTTCCTCCTGAGAAGGCGAATTGGAACATGGCGGCCGATCAAACTAAATAATGTGTCTATCATCGTCATCCGGGCCACAATGTGTCCGATTGTTTCCAATTCCGGGACATGATATACGATCTCCATGAGCAGAACCAGATTGATTGGGCAGAAATGAAGAGGTTGATCCAAACTCTGAGGGACCAGCAAGGCCAGAGGCAACAGCAGCAGCAACAAAGGCGACAGCAGCCGCAGCAACAACAGCAATACCAGCCTTTCCAACAGCAATACCAGCAACATCAGCAACAGCAGCAGCCGCAGCAGCCGGCAAACGATCTAGGCATAATCCGTAACCCCATGCCACAACATCAACCCGCTCCGAACCCTCAACCATTCCACCACCTCCTCCACCTGCGCATGTTAACCCCGTTGTCCACCATCCACCACCAGAAGCCCAGTGGGTCTTCGATGACGACCATGAGGTGGGCCAACTTCTGGCCATTTCTCACGTCACGCCCACTGTTCCCGCACCCATATCCCCACGCCTCCTCTCTTTACACCCCATATTGCCACCATCACCTCACCATCCTATTCCCCCGTCGTATCGCCCATCATCCTCCACCAACACCACACACCTCTCTCCCCTACGCCAGCACCTCTACTAGCCACCCCTCTATCCTTGACACCACAACCCCTCCCCTCCACCATAATCTTGCCCTCCGGAGCGGGCGAATGTTTCATCGGATGTATCCTAACGCATCCATGCCAATGCCAGGTCAGCAAACAACAATCAGCAGCAGCAAGAAGCGGAAGAGATTGATCCAGCGCCGGGAACTCAATATGACATCTTAAAGCACCTCGATCAGACTCCCGCCAAAATCTCCATATTGGAGCTCATTAAGAGGTCACAGACTCATCAAGACGCTCTCAGAACTTTCTTGCAAAGAGTCATGGTCAGCGAAGACATGAACCCAGACAATCTACCCTCGGTGCTCTCAATAGTGAACAGAGGACCTACCATTACCTTCTCTGATGGCGAGTTGGCCGCCCCCGAGGCCAGGAAAATGCCCCTGTGTGTGACAATCACCATAAACAAGGTGGCAATCGATGCGGCTCTGGTGGACACAGGAGCCTCCATTAATATGTGTCCACTGAGCACTCTTAGAGCTTGCAACATATCGGAACGTCAATTGCAGCCCACACCTACCACTATTGCTGCATATGACAATTCGCGACGTGCTTGTCACGGGGTCATCACTTTGCAAGCAGAATAGGCCCTCTCGTCATGTCTGTGGAGTTCTATGTGCTAAACATTGATCACACCTACAAAGCCATCTTAGGGCGCCCATGGATCGAATCACTAGGGGCAGTACCCTACACAGCGCATAATGCCTGAAGTTCCTTTTCAAGGGAGGATAGTCAAGGTCAAGAGTGTGACCACAACCCACACGGTGGAAGCCGTTGAGAGAGTACTACCATCAGTATGGCCCTCCAATAAGCCCATAATCTCGGTGCTTGATGTTAACTACACTTGGGCCTACACTTTCTCTTCTAATCGCCCATTGGGTCTCCTTCTATAATGGCAGTCAGGAAGGATGCGAGCAAAAATGCAAAGGGTGGGACATCATGTTCAGACTGGGTTATCAATCAGGAGAGGCCTGGGTGCTCATCTCCAAGGGCAGACCAAGACGTGGCCACCACCAAGAAGTTCACAAAGCGTGGCCTCGGATATTCAGAATGGGCCGCATTTCCATCCCCTTCACAATCCGATCATGGTCCACTCACCTGGTCCCTATATGAGCACTTCATCAAAGGGCCCATCCAACCCGGGTACAACACCACAACAGAAGCATCAAGGTCAGCTTATCAAGTTTTAGAAGAGCAGCGGCCCAGCAAGAAGAAAAGGGCTGAAGAGGAAACTGAAAATCCAGACCAGGATGACGTCATCTCGTCACTCAGTGTACTATTTGAAGAATCAGAGGCTGGGGCAAAACAGCTGGAATCAGAAGATCCCCTCTCAGCAATGGACCGTCTCTTCGCTGAAGAAGATGTACCACAAGTAGCGGCGCTATCACTGCAGTAACCACCGCCAGGCGACAGTTGCCCGGATTTGGTGAGGAAACCAGTCAGATCGTCTACCCCCCCTCATACAGGGTTCTGGCCAGCCCTCCCGGCTCCTACTCATTTTATTTCATCCTTGCTCAATTTCAATGTTAGTCCATTCCTTGCCTCTCCCCTCATTGTACAAATCTCACCGCCGCCTTGAGGCATTCACCCGTCCTTCACCCCGCTTCGTCATTTTCTTTAATGGTTCGGTCCTGTCTTTTACCGAAACCATTTAATCTCATGTAATTCTTTTCTATTCAAACAAAAAAAAAAAACAACAAAACAAACAAAAAAATAGAAAATTCAAAATCTAAAAAAAATGTTTCTTCCTGCTCCTGCCCTCGCGGCGATCCCCGTCACCCCCTTCCCGCTCCTGATCTCGACGGCGATCCCCGTCACCCCCTCCTGCTCCTGCTTTCCGACGGCGATCCCCGTCACCCCTCTCCCTGCTCCCGTCTCTCGACGGCGATCCCCGTCACCTCGCACCCCTGCTCCCCCAATAACCCATCGTCCCTTTTTCGCTCGCCGGTGGTCAGCCATGACCATTTCGGGCAATTCGGGTGAGGGGCCTTCTGCTCCCCTACACCCCGATGCTGTTGCTGGCACCCTGAGCTCGGGTGGCCCGCTTCCCTCCTCCGGCCCCATCGGAGGATCTTCGCGGCCCTGCCGCACCTGTCACTTTCCCTTCCAATAAATCTCTGGACGCTTCTCCAGCCTCCTGTAAATATCAAGTCTAGCTCAAGTTCAGGGTAGTTTCTAGTGAGTCCCCGTCCCCGTCTAGGAAGAAGAAGGGTAGTGGTGTACCCCGTAGATACCTCTTAGACTTAGTCCATAGTGTGGCGCTCTTCTAGCTGTCGAAGAGTTCGTCAAAGAAGCGGTAGTTCTGAACTTAGAGGAGATGGACAGAGGAAGGGCTAGACGACGCTTTGGATATATGAAATCGTAGCCGAAGAAGACCCATCAGATGAAGGAGTTGTGAAATAGAGGACGCTGCTGAGGCGTATGCTAGTGGTATGAGGAGATTCGATGAACCTACCTCAGCAGTCGACGAACCCACTAAGAGGTAATGTGGGAACGCAAGAGGACCCCAGGCTCTTGACCATAGCATCTGGTCTCCCTCCCGCCTGAAGAAGAAGAAGAGCTCATAGAATGTTAAGGGAGTTCAAGGATTCGTTTGCCTGGTCCTATGATGACATGCCTGGCATTGCCCCGATTTGGTGGAGCATAGGTTAATTCTGAAGCCAGGGGCAGTGGCCGTCAAACAGAAGCTAAGGAGGTCCTCCCCCACATCGCTTTAAAGATGAAAGAGGAGATTGATAAGCTACACAAAGCCAAGTTTATCCGTGTAGTCCTCTATCCTCTGTGGGTGGCGAATATCGTCCCGGTGATGAAGAAAGACGGAAGAGTGCGCATCTGCATAGATTTCCGGGATTTGAATAAGGCATGTCCTAAAGACGATTCCCGCTACCTCATTTGGATGTTTTGATCGATAATACAGCAGGGTTCGAAACTCTATCATTCATGGATGGGTATTCTGGCTATAATCAAATTCGTCTAGCCCCGGAGGATCAAGAAAAGACCTCCTTCACCACCCCATGGGGAACGTATTGCTATGTGGTCATGCCGTTTGGATTGAAGAATGCCGGCGCCACTTACCAAAGAGCAATGCTAGCTATCTTCCACGACATGATACATATTGATGTTGAGGTTTACGTGGATGATATCGTGGTGAAGTCGCGGACTCGAAAGGAGCATTCCTCCGTGCTTGCCAAGGTCTTCCGTCGCGCACAAGAGTATCAATTGAAAATGAATCCAAAGAAGTGCGTGTTTGGAGTTTCCTCGGGAAAATTATTAGGCTTCATAGTTAGTAAGCGGGGGATTCAAATAGATCCGCACAAGGCCAAGGCAATCAATGAGATGCCTCCTCCTAAGAGCATATCTGAACTTCGAGGTTTGATTGGTCGGCTGCAGTTCATAAGGAGATTCATATCTCAGCACTCTCAAAGATGTCGTCCTTTCTATGAACTATTGAGGGGAGGAGTTAGTTTTGAATGGAATGATAAATGCCAAGAGGCCTTCGATGAGCTCAAAAGTTACCTTATGAATCCGCCCGTGCTTCAGGCACCTACCCCTGGGAAACCCCTGATCCTATATCTGTCAACAATTGAGGACTCCCTAGGAGCTGTCCTTGCCCAACATGATGAATCCGGCAAAGAAAGGGCAGTCTACTACCTATCTAGGCTCTTCAATCCTTCCGAGCTCAAACTCACCACAATGGAGAAAACTTGTGCAGCGCTAGTTGGGTAGTGCAGAAATTGAAGCACTACTTCCTAGCTCATAAGGTGAGTTTGATTTCTAGAATGGACCCTATTAGGTATCTCCTTGAGAAGCCAGTTCCGGCCGACAGATTGGCTCGCTGGCAAAGTTTCCTCTCTCAGTTCGATATCTCCTTTATTGTTCAGAAAGCCATAAAGGGGTATGCCATTGCTGAGCACCTTGCTCACCTTCCTCTTCCTCATAGTGATACGGTTCAAGAGGATTTCCCCGATGAAAACCTATCACTTGTCTCCCATGATCCCTTCTGGTCACTCCATTTTGATGGAGCTCTCAATTCTAGGGGACGGGGCATAGGTGCAGTCTTGCTCACCCCAGAAGGGATCACCATTCCTTTAGCTTATCAACTCCAGTTCTATGCCACCAACAACATCTCCGAGTATGAGGCTCTCTTGGCCGGTCTTAAGCTCGCCTACCTGTTAGGCGCGCGTCACCTTAAGATCATAGGAGACTCTCAGCTCGTCCTTCGGCAAGTTCTCTCTACCTATCGCACTCGTGACCCCAAGCTCAAGCCGTATCAAGATCTGGTCACGCTCCTCGCCAAGCAATTCCGCCAACTCATCTACATTCATACTCCTCGCTCTCAGAACATCCTGGCCGATGCTCTGGCTTCGTTAGCTTCATCTCTCTCCTTCCCTCTCAGCCGTAGCGCTGAGACCATCACCGTTCAGAGATTAGAAGCTCCCTCAACTCAGGATCCTTGGTTCTCGAATCTTAGGAGCTCCCTAGTATTGAAGGCAGAGAAGAAGAAGCGAAGGAGTTGTTGCTTTTGAATTGGGGAATTGATGGAAGAAGAAAGCCCGTGGTACCGTGAGATTGAGCAGTTTTGCAAAGACGGTACCTTCCCAGAAGAAGCTGAAGCAGAAGATAGGCGAGCTATCCGTAGAGCGGCCTTGAAGTACACCCTCGTGGGTGAAGTTCTCTACAGACGCGCTCTAAATGGAATGCTCCTCAGATGCGTGACCGATGAAGAAGCTTGGAAAATAGTGGAAGGATCTCACTCCGGCGAATGCGGAGGGCACGTGAATGGTCAGATGTTAGCGAAAAAGATCCTTAGGCAGGGCTACTACTGGCCGACCTTAGAAGAAGACTGTGCCACCTACGTCCGTAGGGTGTCAGATGCCAAATCCATGCCGATAAAATTCATGCTCCCTCTTCCTCTTTGCATCCACTATCTTCTCCTTGGCCTTTCTCCATGTGGGCCTTTGATATCATCGGGCCCCTTGGTGACCCTAATGCTCAGATAAAACAAAAATCTTTCATCCTACTGCTACTGAGTATTTCACCAAATGGGCCGAAGCGGAAGCATTTGCAGAAATCAAAGGTTCGACCGTGTGCAGATTCATCATGAAGAACATCATTGCGCGGTTTGGAGTACCTGGCAGCATCGTCACCGACAATGGACCCCAGTTCATATCACAAGACCTTCAAGATCTTTGTAAGAAGTTCAATATTTCTTTGCATCATTCGTCTCCTTATTATCCGCAGGGCAACGGCCAGGCCGAAGCCACAAACAAAACGCTTTTGAAAATTTAAAGAAAACTTGTGAGTCTAATAAATTCGCTGATTGGCCAGAAAAGCTAATGAGGCTCTGTGGGCTTACCGCACCTCCATCCGCACACCTACGGGGCAAACCCCTTTCTCACTCACGTATGGAATGGAAGCGGTATGTCCACACGAAATCCTCATCCCTTCGCTAAGAATTCAGTTGGACAAAGAACTTAATCCCGATGAACATCGGGAGGCGTTACTTACGCAACTAGAACTCTTAGACGAACGGCGTCTAGCTGCAGCCGATCACGTGCTTTCGTATCAAAATAGACTCTCAAGATCTTTTCAAAGAAAGTGATCGAGCGTAATTTCAAGAAGGAGACATGGTTTTGAAGCGAGTTTTCATAAAACCTGGAGGTCCAAGGTCAAAGTTGTCTGCAAACTGGGAAGGCCGTACGTCATCAAAGAAGTGTACCCGGGAAACGCGTATAGGTTAGTTAACGCCGATGGTGATGAACTCTCTCATCCATGGAATGGGTTATATCTTAAAAGATTCTACCCCTGATCGAAAGTCTTTGGATAACAACACCGATTAATAAGTAGCCATTTGCCAATGTCTCGCTCCTTCTCATATTGACGGAATAATATTTGTGCAATCACGTACTCAACATGGTAAACCTAGGGTATTGTCCCTCCATATACAGTGTTCTCGCTTAGCCCTTGCTCAGAGAGACAAGAGGTCAATTCTCTCCCTATTCGGACAAGGTCTAGGGGCAAAGGAAAGCTAACCTGTAAGTCTGCAACGGTATAAACCATGTGTTTGAAGTCTCAAAAAGGGACGGGCAGTCCTAAGAAAAGCATATAACGCAAAAATAAAGCAACAAAATGACAAAGCGAAAGGGCATGTTAAAGAGTGGCAGTACAGTTCCCCGCGGGACGCCCTTGAGCCCGGTCGCACGCATGCCCCGGACAAAAGAGAAAATACTGTGGCCCTAAAGTCCCTGGACAACAGATGAATAGCACGCATAACTTATTCGTTGCAAGTCTTACAAGTCAGCTACCCCAACCCCAAGATTGAGTCTTATCTCATTTACATTCTTCCTATCCCCCTTAAAATGACCAGAGAATCCATGCGCTTGGTCTGTGTTGGAACATTGATTGTCACAGGGACAAGAAACTTGGCAAACCTAATATGAATATGCGTTGCACATAAATCTTACTCGCCAAAGTGACGTAGAAGTAAGGCCCGGTTAATTGCTCAACATTAGGAGGTGTTGTTATCAAAAGATTCCCCAAAATCAAAAAAAAAACAAAAGATCCCCAAAATCCAAAAAAAAAATCAAAAGATCCCCAAATCAAAAAAATCAAAAGATCCAAAAAAAAAAAAAAAATCAAAAGATCCCCAAAATCCAAAAAAATCAAAAGATCCCCAAAATCCAAAAAAAAAATCAAAAGACCCCAAAATCGAAAAAAATCAAAAGATCCTCAAAATCAAAAATATATAGGCGTGTGCATATTCCTTTTCTTTAGCATGCATTATTTCCATGGTCTTTTCGCCTATTTAATAAGGCTCGGCCCCTTGACAAATTGCGGAGTTAGCTTTTATCATGTTCTGTGCAAGGGGCCGAACCTAAGAACAGATCTAACTTGTTCTTCTAAGTGTGTGCAGGAACAGGAATCTAAAAAAAGAGCAAAGTATGCGTCGCGCTCAGATCTCTCTCTCTCGCTTGTTTGAATCTCGCCTCTCACTCGTGTCAAACAGTTCATTCATTCATTCATAAACACTGGCATAAAAAAATAAAACTGCACTAAGGTATGAACAAAATGTACATCGATAAAGGGGAGGTGGCTCACAAACTCCTCACTGACCGCCACCACTCTCCCCGGATCCCTCTCTCCTATCTGGAGGTGGCAACATCTCGCCACCCCCTCTGCCCTCATGAGCACTACCCTCGCCCGGCCGCGCCTCTCCTCCTCCTCGTTCCTCCGCCTACTGGAGGAACCCGCTAGGTACTGCCCACGGAGGCACCCGTCGCCCTGCTGACACTCACGCCACTCCGGCTCCGGCTGCGTGAACGGCCGATGTCCGTCACAATCTGCTGGAGGCTCCGCGCCAGTGTCTGCTGCGCTAGCAACTCTGCACGCAGTCGGTGACCTCCTCCTGATCTCCAGGTGGCCTCTGTACCCGCAGCGTCGCCAACTCCTGGTCATCTCCGCCACTCGTGCCTCAGCTGTCTCCGCCCGGTGCGCTGCTGATCTCTCTCGCTCTGCACGTCATGGCGTGCTCATGGGTCACCTCCAAGTCTCTCTCCTGCACAACAAGCATTCATTCAGCATCATTTGGAAATAATCAACTCAAAAGTCTCTAATCGAACTTACCCGCTCCTCCAGATGCCTTCGAGCCTCCTCGGCTCTCAGCACCGCCCCTGTCAGTCGGGCCTCCATGAGTGATGGAGACCCCCCTGCGCCCCGAGAGGAGGAAGCACCGCCTGCTCCGGCACCCCTCACCCTCTCCAGCTCACTCCGCTGCACGTAAAAGGCAGATCAGTTTCAAAACTTGCTTAACTTAAAAGGGGCTGAAAGGTGAACACAGTACTTACCAGCTCTGCCACCTGCCTCTGGGCTGCCTCCCGTCCTGCACCGCCGACTGGAGCAGGGCTCGGAGCGATGCGATCTCACCAGTCACATCCACCTGCAAGGAATTGTAAATCGTCAGTTTTAATCATTAAATCCCAATTCTTGAGTTGTGGCTTAGAAGGTTCTACCTGGTGTCGGGCACTCTTGTACACCTTTCCTCCGTACTTCAAGGCGTACGCCTGGAGGTAGGCATCATCGGTGGTCGCGTCCGATCTGACCCCCTGCCTTTCCGCTCCCAGTTCTCTATTTGCTCGCGAGCCCGCTCCCTCCAGTCTGTCGTGTCGTGAAGCCCCCGGAAGCTCCGACCCGGCCGGCGGAACCGGTCCCGACGGGGAACTCCACGACACTCTGCCTGAGGCCCAAGGAGCGCTGGGTCAGGAATAGGTTCAGAGGTAGCACGAGGTTGAGTGCATGCAACCACACCGACCTACCGAAGTAGGGGCGGGCCTGCACCAACCAAGGCTGTCCCTCATCACCCTCCCCCAGATATGGCCGCCAAACCACCTGCAAAAAGGAGGAACGATCAGTCATTTCAAGCAAATAATTCCAAAGAGGGGGAATTAAGGGTACTTACATCCAGGTAAGGGTAGCTGTCAATCGCCTCCTGGAGGTGCTCCAACTGCTCGGCCAGGTGGCGAGTGTCCCGGCGAGAGTCCCAACGGCGTGCAATGGGCACGAGGCCCGGCCGTGTGAGCTCCCCTCTCCTCAGGGCTGGGAGGTGTAGATAGGCCCAAACCTGCAAAATAAAGGCAAATTAGTTGGCAGTTTAAGCAAAATTGAAGTTTGAATCTAAGAGAGTTAGGAGAGAAAGTGTACCTGAAGAAAGGGGTAGAAACCACTCGTGGACGTCTGTCGCTCGGAGGCGCTCAAGCCGTCGAACTGGTGCGCTAAGAAGGCTGCCCCCCAAGCATACCCCCCTACCTCACCTAGTCCTCCAGCAAGGGCAGAAAGCGGCAATGGACTGCGTCGCCTCTCGTGGCAAACAAGAGTCTACCAAGAAAGAGGACGAGGAAGCGGCGCAAGTCCAAGTCCGCCTGCGGCCCAGGCTCACTCGCCAACTCCCTCCTACTGACTCTAGCCAGCCTCTCCAATACTCATCCTCAGTCTCCCCTGCGTTCTTCCCCGCCTCAAATAGACCTAGACTCTCCTGCAAGGCTACTCTAGGCACTAGGGAAGACCTACGCTCTACGGAAGGTCTAGGAGTCGCTCGGCTAGGTCATGGTAGCAAGGATAGTGTACCCGCTCACTGCTGCCCGCCCATACACTCTGAGCCCTGTGATCCGGCTCACATCCTCTAGGCTGGGGATCATATGCCCCCAGGGAACGCGAAGGCACTCGCCTCCGTGTCCCACCTGCTACGCAGGGCCTGGGTGAGGGCCGGGTCCACCCTCATCCTCTCAATCCTAAACCCTGCCCAACCCCATCTCGTCTACTCTCTCCCTCTGAAAGGGGGGAGGGCCAGGAAGGCAGCCAGCACCAGTGTCCAGGACACTCGAGCTCTCATTTCACCCTGCAAAAATTCGTTCAAGTTCAAATTCAGGTTTCATTTGTGTGTTCGGTCAGAGTCGCGACAGCCCTTGCAGCCGCGACCTTGTCGCGACGGTGCGGGCCGCCGCGACCTTATCGCGTCGCCTTTATAGGTCGCGATAAGGTCGCGACCGCCCTGGACGCCGCGACACTGTCGCGACGCCCCGCCCCGTCGCGACACCATGTCGCGACGAGTCGGGCTGACGCGTCTCCAGATTCAATCCGGCCGGAGCCTTCTTTGTTTGGTCCGTGTTTTCATGGGCCTCTCGCCCTACATGCGCCCTCCAGGGGCTCCGTGGCTCTCTCCACTATCACCATTCAAGGTTTAAGGCCAAGGGTACTTACCGATTTCATCGCCTTGGCCCGTTTCTTCCTCTCCTCTTCCACGTTCATGGCCGGAGTCATCTCCTCCTCGTCCTCTCCCATGACGGCCTCGGGCACCTCCTCCTCGGCCGAGGGCCTCTCCACCCGTCGTCGGAGTATCGTCGCTCCGCGTGGCGCTTCCCACGCGATGAGCCCTCGCCACTCTCTTTTCCGCCGTCCATCGCAATGTAGGTCGCTTGGATGATGTCCTGGGGCTAGCAAGGAAGTCGGGATGCAGGGGAGCTAGGGGGAGGATCCCAAGGTTCGAAGGTTCGAAGGTTTTGAAAAACCGGAAAGAAGAAAGGAAGGGGGGCGTTTGTTTTTGAATTGATCGGTTCGTGACGCGACGCAGCGCGCCGTCGCGTTCATGTCGCGACATAGTCGCGACGCACCGCTCGGCCGCGACATAAAGGCGACGCTCCTGACCCTCGCGTCATCAACAGAGCGCTTGCATTGCACAGAAAATTCACTCTTATTCATTCATATTCAAAATCTTTACACTCCCTAATCCATCCTAAGACAACCTAGCAATGCTTTCAAATCCTTTCCTAACTACCATCTGGCCTACAAATCAAATCAAATAAACCGAGCATCTCCTCCTGCAGATTGGAGCGTCTTCAAAGCTTCAACATACTCTTTGACCGTTGCATCATCTTCCTCCACCTCCGCTAAGATCACGCTCATAGCGCATCCCTCCCAATGGACGATGGCGCTGCGCATGTCACGCTCGTCCTGCGCGTCGCCCCTCTTCCTCTCTTGGATGGGCGGGAAGTGTGAGAGGATTGGAACTACTGTCCGGGCCGCACCGCACTGGAGGTAGCAGCGGTCCGGGTTGTAGGAAACGAGCGCCTCGTTGCCTAGCAACCTCAAGGCAAGCCCGGTGCGTTGAGGGAGATGAATCATCTTGCCATGCATGAATCGGGGGCGTGCGTCGAAGTCCGCCACGGTCAGACTCCGGAGGTACCCGCGCCACACTTGGATGCCCTTTATTTGCGCCGTCTTGCACCAAGCTCGGGTGCTCATGTGGAGTGGTCCGCCCACGTATGCCAGTGGATGGTTCAGCATCGTCTTACACTCCGCAGTCAAGCCCTCCTCCGCCCGAAATTGGATGGCATCCCCATCCATAGTTCAAGAGCAATCACCGACCCGTAGAAAGGCCCTCGAGTGCTGCAGAAGAGACCGGCATATAAATAACTCAAAACTGCTTGGCCGATGGTCAAACCTTCCGAGATGGAATCGATGATGCTCAGGTTGGCGAAGGAGATAGCCCCGTCTTCAGAAGGAAAGAGGATGACCCCGCAGATGCAGATGGCCGCCGCCTTGGCAATGGCGCCGTGTCTCCCGGTTTTCCGCTTGCATTGTGAGACGACCCACTGTGCGATGGGGAGTAGGTGGACGTGCATGCCACTGGTCATGGAGCGTAGGTCGTTCTTCGTGGAAGTCAGCTTGGCCAGAATACTCCACGAGTTGATCTGCTCCACAGTATACGATAATTTTATCTCCTCGCCTCGGTGGTAGCGCGGAAGACCGAGCATAACCTCCAATTCTTCCAAAAGTACGTGGCTTCAAAGTCAGAGAAGACAAAAGAATGTGTCTGAGTGTGCCACAGCTCGGTAAGCACGGTGATGCTATCCCACGTATGGACAATCTTGTTGTATTTCTTGGCGAGCACTAACACCGTAGACAATCCCCACTCTTTTAGGAGGGAGATTGAGGCAGGCGGCATCAGGTCAAGCATCGGAAGCAACCATGGTGGCTTAGAGAATCGCCTATGACCAGGGAGGATCTGGAGAAAGGAGGGGAAGAAGATGAGAAGAAGAAGAAGAACAGAGCAAAACAGACAAAAAAACAGAGTAATGCAGAAAGTGCAGAATCTCAGGGAGAAAAGCCACTTACTTGAAGATCCGGGCAGGAATAGATGTGTCTTGGGATAGCTGAGAGTTGCTGGAGATCGGTGTAAGACTCCCTAGCTGCCTTTGGGCCGGAGTAGGGAGGGATGGCCTCTGCAAACTCTGAAAACTTCCTCTTCATGGCTGCAGAGCTGAAGAAGGATGAAGAACTGGAAAGCAAAGGATAGTTGCTGGGGATTAGCAGTCCTAACCCTTTATTTATAGAGTCCTAAGAGTTAGAAACCTACTCTAATCCCGAAACTAGGAGTTAGGATAAGTCTAGGAAAGGTTTAGGAGTCCTAGTGCTAGTCTAGGTGTCTTAGGATAAGTCTAAGTCCCGTTTTTCTGCATTTTTAGGACTCTGTCCGAGTCGCGACGCCGCGATCAGACGCGACATTGTCGCGACGGAGCGCTGCGACGCGACAAGGTCGCGGTCGGTCAGTGTGTCGCGTTTAGGTCCGAATGTTTATTTTTCCTGCTTGAGCTTTGTATGTGTGCTTCTTTGACTATTTTCATTAAAATTCATCTTTCATCCTGTGGTTATTGTGCTTATTTTCTCATGGATGATTCGAAAAAAAAAAAATCAGGAAATGTCGTCACAGGTAAGTCAGGTATTGTATTTCTATCCCTACTCCCGCATTACTATATGATATCCTACTAATTATATCTTTTCAAGGACCAGCTGGTTCTCAATGTGCTCTGGGATTTGAGTTCCCATCTACCAAAAACTATGATGATCTAGGTGCACGTTGTTAACCATTGGATAGGCTGTTGAGCTAGTTAAGATCGGGGACGATGGGTTCAGGCCTGCACTGCGGTTGCAGGTAGTCTCTTGACCCTTTCTTATCCAGCTTAACAATATTATCCTTGATATATTTTATATTTTCTCACTTTCTTTGCATTTGTTTTGACGATTTCTTTTATTTTAGCCCAGCATACATCATATAGGATTTTGAGCTTTCCTGACTCATTCTAGACCATTGATGAGCTCTTGTTGAGTGCCCAATCATTCTTCATGTTTCAATGCAAGAAAGTCAATTCCTCTCCGAATCGGAAGGTTTGCCTCCGAGTGAGTTGTTCCCGTCAGATTGACAAGAATTTCCCTGTCTGGATTCCCTATCCAAAATCTCCTTTTCCTTTGATCCGTTTTGGTTGCGAACCGCTCCCAGGACAGAGTCATCGGTTACCTGTCTGGCACGCACATGTCCTTCCAAAGCGAAACCCGCAGGCCAACCGGCTAGGGTACCTCTCAATCGAGAGGTTGATCATCCTCTTCTTTCTTCTTCTCGTCCAGACTTGTGCTCTTCTTTGCATTCTACTCGAACAACCGACTCGGGGCTTTCACAAAGATTCCAATTGCCCATTGGTTGACATCGGGTGTCTCTTTACCTTGGCTTCCACTTTTCAGTCCGCTCCGCGTCATCACCATTCCGCCATCACTTCATGACATCTCCACGCCACTTTCGCTTCGCTCCCCTGCAAAGTAGAAGCCAAGGAGGGGCAATCTGTAGACACCCGATTATGACTAATGGGTGAACCATTTTTTGCTATCTTAGTGGGCCCCTAATTGGTCACTCACCTTGAGTCCATCATTTGCCTTGATTTGAGCCCATTAATCCATTAAAAATGCTTTGAAATCCCGAAATCTATCATTTGAAAGAGTCCTTAGAGGATTTGACTCCTATTTTAGCATGTGGTTAAAGAGAATAATCCAAAATATTTCGGATTCCTTGTCGCGACGCATCGTGGCGTCGCGACTCTAGTCGCGACGGGTTAGGCCGCCGCGACAGCCCATGCATTATCCATGCACGTGGGCAATGCTGTCGCGACCCCCCGCACCGTCGCGTCTCTAGTCGCGACCCCGCGATCTGACGCGACAAGGACCGAGATCTCTGGCCTCCATAACCACATCCTATTTATCCTCCCATGCACTTTGACTTGGTCCAAGGGGTTTATCCCGACCCCTTGAACACTTTTGCGGCCCTAGGGACTCTCATAAGCTCCCCTAAGGACTCTACATCCGATTTTGATAGAGCTTTATCCCCCATTTATAATTTCCACATCCTTTTGAAGGGATAATGTCTAATATTCTCACTCTAAGCTCTATATAAGGAAGGCTCCTCCTCATGAACGGAGAGCCTCATCATATTACCCCGAAGGGCTGCCAAAATTTCCCCTGAACAAGACTTGGCCACGCAGCCATCCATTCCACTCATTTCCCTTCACATTCCACTCCTCATAACCCACTCATTCCACCATTAATGGAGCAAGGAACGTGAAGAGGGCGACTTCTGCAACCTCCTGGACCTCTTGCGCATCATCGGAGCTGCATCCACGCCAGGAAGTCGCCCTAATGGGGCTCATCATCTCCTCCTTCCCTCTTTTCTATTTCTACATGCATCTTTATGTCGTTTTTGAGTAGAGCACATCCATCATCCACCCACGTTTTCCCACACCCATAGGGGTTTAAAACCACCCCAGGTGCGTTCCCACCATGATCCCCCACCTCACTTCGTCTTTTAGGATAGATGCTACACTTTACATGTTCTAATAGGGTCTTCTCTTTGTGTTTTCGTTTGATTGGCAGGCAAGCAAGCAAAGTCTACTAGGAGCTCTGGTGCTCTAGCCGGCTGGAGGACTAGAAGAAGGTCTCTACAACAAATCTCCCGCATTCAGAGAACGCGACGGCCTAGGGTGACGCGACAAAGCCGCGTCGGCCTCCGCTGACGCGATAACAGAGACGCGGCAGCCATGTCGACCGCGACACCAGGTCAGCCTTCCTGTTCTCTTCCTTTTTTCCTAGTTTAAGTTAGCCATTGTCTTTCTACATCTATAGGCAACTTATCTAGGTGGCGATCACATCCTCTTTTCCATGCCATCATATTTGATATTCATGTCTGTGTCGAGAGGAGCACAATCCCTGTGATTACAGAGGTATCCTTTCTCGGGCATGTGGTGACCAAAGATGGTCGCTGTTGATCCATCAAAGGTTGAGGCTGTGTTGAAATGGGAAAGACCGACAAGCGTCACAGAGATCAGGAGTTTTCTGGGATTAGCTGGGTATTACCGAAGGTTTATAAAAGATTTCTCAAAGACTGCAGTACCATTAACCAAGCTGACCCGGAAGGAAAATCCATTTGTGTGGAATGAGGATTGCGAGGAAGTTTCAATAACTTGAAGAAGTGTCTGACTACTGCCCATGTCCTCGCCTTACCCACTGAAGAGGGAGATTTGAAATTCATTCAGATGCTTCTGGTACTGGACTGGGATGTTTCTAATGCAACAAGGGAAGGTAATAGCTTACGCTTCCAGACAGTTGAAGATCCACGAAGTGAACTATTCGGTTCATGACTTGGAGTTAGCAGCTGTGGTATTCGCCTTAAAGATTTGGGCATTATATCTATGGTGAGCAATTTAAAGTCTTTTCTGACCACAAGTGTTTGAAATACCTGTTTCTCACAGAAGGAGCTTACATGAGACAAAGAAGGTGGTTAGAGTACCTTAAGGACTTTGACTTTTCCATCCAATATCACCCTGGGAAAGCCAATGTAGTGGCAGACACTCTAAGTAGACAACCAGGAACTGTTAGCTAGTATGATGCTGGGCGAATGGAAGTTACTGGAGCAATTTGCAAGTCTGAATTTAGACATGGAAAGAAGGAGGAACAAGTAATGATTTCTAATCTCCAGATACAATCCGGTCTGCTGACCGAAATCCAGGAGAAACAGGGAGGAGACCCACTCTTAGTTCAGATCAGGGAGAAGTTAGAACAAAGACCCGACTTTACTCTATCAACAGAAGGAAGATTATTATTCAGAGGTAGAACATGTGTCCCTATCATGAAGAACTCAAGAAAAGGTTACTGAATGAAGCTCACCAGTCCAATATACGATTCATCTAGGATCAACAAAGATGTACCAAGATTTAAAAAGGCCGTACTGGTGGCCAAACATGAAGAGGGATGTGGCCGATCATGTGGCATACTGTTTGACATGCATGAAAGTCAAAGCCGAACATTTCCGTACGGCTGGTGGACTGCTACCACTAGAACCCAGAGTGGAAGTGGGATAGTATCGGTATGGACTTTATCATGGGATTGCCCAAGACTAGAGGTGGTAAGGAGGCAATTTGGGTAATAGTTGACCGATTGACTAAGTCGGCTCACTTCTTGCCGATCAGAGTACATGGTCAGTAGATGTGTTGGCCGCTCTATATGTTAAGGAAGTAGTTAGATTGCACGGGGTTCCATCTAGCATAATATCAGATCGGGACCCTAGATTTACTTCACACTTCTGGAGGGGTTTACAAGCAGCAATGGGTACTAAATTAAACTTTAGTACTGCCTTCCATCCTCAGACTGATGGACAAACTGAAGGACCAATCAAATTGTGGAGGATATGCTTCGTGCTTTGGTGCTGGATTTCAAAGGTCGATGGGATGATCAGTTGTACTTGATGGAGTTTGCTTATAACAACAGCTATCAGGCTAGTATCAAAATGGCTCCATTTGAAGCCTTATATGGCAGGAGTTGCAGATCACCCCTTTGTTGGGGGGAGGTTGGGGAGAACCAATGGGTTGGACCCGACTTGATTGAGGCCACTGTCCGGAAGGTTCAGATTGTCAGGGAACGTCTGAAGATAGCACAATCCAGACAGAAGAGTTATGCAGACAAGAGAAGGAGAGAACTGGAATTTCAGGTTGGCAAACATGTTTTCTTGAAGGTCTCACCTTCGAGGGGAATACAAAGATTTGGGATCAAAGGAAAACTAAGTCCCAGATTTATAGGGCCATTTGAAATTCTGGAAAGAATTGGTCAGGAGGCGTATAGACTTGCACTACCTCCGCAACTAGCAAACGTGCATAATGTGTTCCACATATCCATGCTGCGGAAGTACTTATTCAATGTCGACCATGTAATTGATCACGAGGACTTGGAGATTCGAGAGGACCTGACTTATGAAGAGAAGCCGATCAAACTGTTGGATCGGAAGATTCAGCGACTCAGGAATCGTACCATACCTATGGTGAAGGTCCAATGGAGTCGAGACGGAGTTACTAATGCTACCTGGGAAACAGAGGAAAGAATGAAGAAAAACCACCCGAAGCTATTCTCAGGTACGAGCTACACCATTATGCGTAAATTTGGGGACCAAATTTCTTATGTGGGGGAGGATGTAACACCCCGGAAATTAGCAAATTTAAAATTTTCAGAAATATAGAGGGATAAATTAAATAAACGTATTGAAGAGACTTCCAATACCATGTGTTAATGACCTATTAACAAGATTGGGCCGAAAGAGCATATTTGGCCCAAGGATATGAATAAACTAGGACAGAAAATTGCCCAGAAATTCGTGTATGTAATTATGCAGTAATTAGTGAGGGTAATTTAGGGTTAAATTATGGATGATTAGTCATGTAAGGTAAGCTAAAAACCGAACTCAATCCCGATTGGAGGATTCCTAAACCTTTACTATCTCTTTTGGGTAAGGGAATCCCAGATTTCTTGGAAACTAGGAAACAGAGCCCGTAGCCCTTTCCTAGTATCATTAGGACGCTTAACAACATCCTAAAACTATAAGAACTCATCCCTAAACTCTTGGGGAAGGTTTAACAACGAAGTTGGAGTCGTTTGGAGGCAAGCAAGAACTTCTGGGGAGCAGGAGAAGGCTGGGAACCCGGAGCTTCATCCCCTGCATCTTCTGTTGTGTCCAGAACATCAGCAGGTTTTAGATCTTCATAAAGGTAGGTGTTCTCGAGCCAAGATTAAAGAAAACCAATGCCAACATGTAGTTCTTTGAGTCTAGGATCATTTGCACTTGATTTGCCCAATTTTCATGGAGTATTCATCGTGTATTGGTGATTTTCCCGAAGTCTTGCACAGTTAGGGTTTTTCTCGTTCGTCATATTGTGCACACGATTAAAGACCAAATTTGACTAAACTTTCTTCATGAATGTTCTTCCAATTGAAGTCACGATCATTTTCTATGTTGGATGCATTGTCCAAAAATCCTTTGTTAGAGAGTTAGGAGCATGTAAGAGAGTCTCTGCAGGATACTGCAATTTCGGGCTACACTTGATTTTCTGTTCTTCATATGTTTTATCAGGATTCAAGACCGAATTAGATCAAACCCTCAACATCAAAGTTCTTCTACTAGATGTCCTCTTCATCTTTCATGTTGAACGTTTTGTCTAAATGTCACTCGTTATAGAGTTATAAGAGTCGTAAGTAAATCACTGCATGAGAAGTGTCATCGGGTCCCACATGACCATGTGTTTTGTTATGGGAAAGCCACTAGTGTCGACACAGCCTGTGCCAGTGTCGACCTGCTGTCCCAAAACAGCCCAAAAAGTGTTCTGGGAAGGCCATCTAGTGTCGACACAGCCTCATCTTGTGTCGACACACTGTCCCAGTTTGACCCAGAAAGTTCTGGGAAGCTGATCTAGTGTCGACACCACCTGTGCTAGTGTCGACGCACTGTCCCACTTTGGCCAGAAGGTTTTCTGGAAGCTGTCTCTAGTGTCGACACTACCTGGACTCATGTCGACACTACTTGACCTTTTTGCCTTGTTTTTGATGCACTGTGTCGACACTACCTGACCAGTTTTGCATGTTTTTGTCTTGGTTTGGAGCATGGTGTCGACACCACCTGATCTAGTGTCGACACTACCCTTACAAGATTTTTTTGGTATAATTTGAGTCTAATTATTTCATGATGTCTTCAAGCATGTACATGATGTTATATAGTATGCATGGACTTAAAATAAATCAAACCATTAAAGGAAATAGTAATGATGTGAATATGATTCTAATGTGAAATTTTAATTGTTCTTATGTTCATTGGATTATCTTGTGATCTTGCTTATTGTCAATTGATAAGATAAGAATATGATATGAATATGGGGATGAATACATGATTAGTATGGACATGTTAGTGGTGATTTGCATATAAGTTTCATGGTTTCATGTTTTCCGGTGTTCAATTGATTATTTGTCATATGCATACATGTTAGGAAAGTACATGTTCTACATATGATCTGTCTTTAGAAACACCCTCACTTCAAGACATTAATGAATTATGAAATATAAGACGTTTCACTATCAAGCCTTGTTCTTTTGAGCTGTTTGTCATTTCTTGACTCTATGAGTGATCATGTTTCTTTTTACTATGAGCTTGTCATTGAAACTCTGTGGCCATAATATGAATATGCTTGTTCGGCACATCGTGGGACTCCGGTCCAAAACTTGATACAATGCCTGTGCAATAGGGCCCTGTCCGGTCCTGGGGAGTAGCGCCCCAACGTACTTGTTAACCGAGGGAGTATGGACTCTTGGTGCTTGGCATAGCACACCTGACATGCAAATTGTGAATTGTGCCTCCTGTTTGACTTGATAAGTTTGACTTGACATGATATGATACGTTTGTTCTTGTGAACACATGAACTCTACTTGAATATGGCCAATCTCTTCTGACATGATTTTATTCTTGAATTATCTGTCCATTGTATATGGAACTCGACATTTGATCTGACATGATATCCGTTCTACCTTGCTACTCAACTTGTTGGAAAAGCATGCATTGTCATCCTATTCATGTGCATATCTGCCTATTAAAATGCTAATCATGTATATTAGTGCCCGCACAATATTGAGATGTAAATCCTACTGAGCTAGTTCGCTCACCCCTATCATCCTGCTTTTTTTCAGGTAGTGATGAAGAACCCGTGGAGTCAGATGGGACTGGGCAAGAGTGACGAGCACCCGTCCTAGAATAGATGACAGTTTAGAAATAGAAATTGAGTAGTCTATGTAATAGTGAAACTTTTCTGGAAGATTATTTGAAATATGGACCCTTTGGTTAATTCTTCTTATGTGAGGTTGTATCTAGTTGAATGAAATGAATTAAAGTATACTATTGGTGACCATATTATAGTCTTGAATGCGTTGTTATATCTGAATGTGACTCTGCACTATTCAACTGTGATACGCCGGTTTGTATCGTTTACGTCCCCCGGTATTTATTCCGCTGCTAAATATTAGGGGTGTGACACACGCGGAGCCGCCCAGTCACAGCGATCAGAAGTCGTGTTCAACTCGACGCGAGGTCTCACCAGGTCGTGGATATGGGTGCCCAACATCGCCGATATAGTCACCCCTACGGTTTATTCCCACCCCTTCAGCGAAAGAATTGGGCATAACTTTCCACACGGGCATCGGAATCGCTTATGTGACCACAATTCGGAATCCGCACTTTGAGACGGTCGACAAGGCGTTGGTTTCACAGAATTCCATTCCGAGGCCAAAATTCCCCCTCGGAGCGTGTGTACTAGTACACCGACTGCCGTACCCTGCGATCGGACGCGGATATTTATTCGACGGGGGTCGGAACTGCCCGCGAGGCCCCAATTCAGAATCGGCACATCGACCTGGTCGGTAAGTGGTCGCATTCGGAGATTTCCGGTCCGGCGCCCAAATTCCTCTCCGGGAGCGCGGTCGCAGGCTGCGATGCGATCGCATACGGACACCGCTTCGCTCAAACTGGCATAACATTTCGCTCGGTTATCGGAATCGCTTATAAGACCCCAATTCGGAATCGGCACTCAGAGGCGCTCGACACCAATTTATTGCCTCAGGCCATAACTCGTCGTTTCGGGGTCGAAAATCCTTCGTTTCGCACTCCGAAATTGCGATTCTAGCCGACGATCTCCCATATTCCCAAGTTTTTTTGCAGTAGCGACTCCCTCGATTACGCGAATCGCTGGCAGAGACCACACGCGGAGCCGCCCAAGATCTCCTCCCCAGGTCGTGGATATGGGTGCCCAAACATCGCCGATATAGTAACCCCCTCCGGTTTCTTCCCACCCCTTCAGCGAAAGAATTGGGCATAACTTTCCGCACGGGCATCAGAATCGCGTATGTGACCACAATTCGGAATCGGCACTCTGATACGGTCGACAAGGCGCTGATTTCACGGAATTCCGTTCCGGGGCAAAAATTCTCCCCCGGAGCGTGTGTACTAGTACACCGATTGCCGTACCCTACGGTCGGACGCAGATATTTATTCGACCGGGGGTCGGAACCGCCAACGAGGCCCCAATTCAGAATCGGCACTTCGACCCGTTTGGTAAATGGTCGCATTCGGAGATTTCGGGTCCGGTGCCCAAATTCCTCTCCGGGAGCGCGGTCGCAGGCTGCCGATGCGATCGCATACGGACACCGCTTTGCTCAAACAGGCATAACGTTTCGCTCGCTTATCGGAATCACTTGTAAAACCCCAATTCGGAATCGGCACTCAGAGGCGCTCGATGCCCCGTTCTTTCCTCAGGCCATAAGACGTCATTTCGAGGTCAAAAATCCTTCGTTTCGCACTCTGAAATTGCGATTCAAGCCGACGATCTCCTTTATTCCAAGGTTTTTTGGCAGTAGTGACTCCCTCGATTACACGAATCGCTGGCAGAGCGCACACGTGGAGCCGCCCAGTCACAGCGATCGGAAGTTGTCTTCAACTCGACACGAGATCTCCTCCCCAGGTCGTGGTTATGGGAGCCCGAACATCGCTGATATAGTCACCCCCTCTGGTTTATTCCCACCCATTCAGTGAAAGAATTGGGCATAACTTTCCGCACGGGCATCGGAATCGCTTATGTGACCACAATTCGGAATCGGCACTCTGAGACGGTCGACAAGGCGCTGGTTTCGCGGAATTCCGTTCTGGGGCCAAAATTCCCCCCCGGAGAGTGTGTACTAGTACACCGACTGCCGTACCCTACGGTTGGACGCGGAGATTTATTCGACCGGGGTTCAGAACAGCCAGCGAGGCCCCAATTCAGAATCGGCACTTCGACCCAGTCGGTAAATGGTCACATTCGGAGATTTCCGGTCCGGCGCCCAAATTCCTCTCCGGGAGCGCGGTCGCAGGCTGCCGATGCGATCGCATACGGACACCGCTTCGCTCAAACAGGCATAACTTTTCGCTCGGTTATCGGAATCGCATATAAGACCCGAATTCGGAATCGGCACTCAGAGGCGCTCGACGCCCTAATATTGCCTCAGGCCATAACACGTCTTTTTGGGGTCGAAAATCCTTCGTTTCACACTCCAAAATTGCGATTCTAGCCGACGATCTCCCCTATTCCAAAGTTTTTTGGTAGTAACGACTCCCTCAATTACGCGAATCGCTGGAGGAGACCACACGCGGAGCCACCCAGTCACAGCGATTGGAAGTCGTGTTCAACTCGACGCGAGATCTCCTCCTCAGGTCGTGGATATGGGTGCCCGAACATCGCCGATATAGTCACCCCCTCCGGTTTATTCTCACCCCTTCAGCGAAAGAATTGGGCATAACTTTCCGCACGGGCATTGGAATCGCTTATGCGACCACAATTCGGAATCGGCACTCCGAGACAGTCGACAGGGCGCTGATTTCCCAGAATTCCGTTCCGGAGCCAAAATTCACCCCCGGAGCGTGTGTACTAGTACACCGACTGCCGTACCCTGCGGTCGGACGCGGATATTTATTCGACCGGGGGTCGGAACCACTCGTGAGGCCCCAATTCAGAATCAGCACTTCGACTCGATCGGTAAGTGGTCGCATTTGGAGATTTCCTGTCCGGCGCCCAAATTCCTCTCCGGGAGCGCGGTCGCAGGCTGCCGATGCGATCGCATATGGACACCGCTTCGCTCAAACAGGCATAACTTTTCGCTCGGTTATCGGAATCGCTAATAAGACCCGAATTCGGAATCGGCACTCAGAGGCGCTCGATGCCCTTTTATTGCCTCAGGCCATTAGACGTCGTTTCGGGGTCGAATATCCTTCGTTCCGCACTCCGAAATTGCGATTCTAGCCGATAATCTCCCCTATTCCAAGGTTTTTTGGCAGTAGCGACTCCCTCGATTACGCGAATCGCTGGTGGAGCCCACACGCGGAGCTGCCCAGTCACAGCGATCGGAAGTCGTGTTCATCTCGACGCGAGATCTCCTCACCAGGTCGTGGATATGGGTGCCCGAACATCACCGATATAGTCATCCCCTCCGGTTTATTCTCACCCCTTCAGCGAAAGAATTGGGCATAACTTTCCGCACGGGCATCGGAATCGCTTATGTGACCACAATTGGAATCGGCACTTCGAGACGGCTGACAAGGCACTGGTTTTGCGGAATTCCCTTTCGGGGTCAAAATTCCCCCCCGCAGCGTGTGTACTAGTACACCAACTGCCGTACCCTACGGTCGGACGCAGGTATTTATTCGCCCGGGGGTCGGAACCGCCCGCGAGGCCCCAATTCAGAATCAGCACTTCGACCCGGTCGGTAAATGGTCGCATTTGGAGATTTCTGTCCGGTGCCCAAATTCCTCTCTGGGAGCGCGGTCGCAGGCTGCCGATGCGATCGCATACGGACACCGCTTCGCTCAAATAGGCATAACGTTTCGCTCGCTTATTGGAATCACTTATAAGACCCCAATTCGGAATCGGCACTCAGAGGCGCTCGACGCCCCATTTTTGCCTCAGGCCATAAGATGTCATTTCGTGGTCGAAAATCCTTTGTTTCGCTCTCCGAAATTGCGATTCTAGCCGACGATCTCCCCTATTCAGAGGTTTTTTGGCAGTAGCGACTCCCTCGATTACGCGAATCGCTGGCGGAGACCACACCCACAGCCGCCCAATCACAACGATCGGAAGTCGTGTTAACTCGACGTGAGATCTCCTCCCCAGGTCGTGGACATGGGTGCCCGAACATCGCCGATATAGTCACCCCCTCTGATTTATTCCCACCCCTTCAGCGAAAGAATTGGGCATAACTTTCCGCGCGGGCATCAGAATCGCTTATGTGACCACAATTCGGAATCGACACTCCGAGACGGTCGACATGGCACTGGTTTCACGGAATTCCGTTCCAGGGCCAA
The DNA here is from genome assembly GCA_014218235.1 of Colocasia esculenta. Classification (NCBI taxonomy): domain Eukaryota; kingdom Viridiplantae; phylum Streptophyta; class Magnoliopsida; order Alismatales; family Araceae; genus Colocasia; species Colocasia esculenta. Next base: position 2,053,650 of record CM024754.1, on the reverse strand, counting down.
AATTCCCCCCAGAGCGTGTTTACTATTACACCGATTGTCGTACCCTACGGTCGGATGCGATATTTATTCGCCCAGAGGTCAGAACTGCGCGCGAGGCCCCAATTCAGAATCGGCACTTTGACCCGGCCGGTAAATGGTTGCATTCGGAGATTTCGGGTCCTGCGCCCGAATTCCTCTACGGGAGCGCAGTCGCACGCTGCCGATGCAATCGCATACGGACACCGCTTGCTCAAACAGGCATAACTTTTCGCTCGGTTATCAGAATCGCTTATAAGACACCAATTCGGATCAGCACTCAGAGGTGCTCGACGCCACTTTATTTCCTCAGGCTATAACTCATCATTTTGGGGTCGAAAATCCTTCGTTTCGCACGCTGAAATTGCGATTCTAGCTGACGATCTCCCCTATTCCATGGTTTTTTGGCTGTAGCGACTCCCTCGATTACGCGAATCGCTGACGGAGACCACACGCGGAGCCGCCCAGTCACAGCGATCGGAAGTCGTGTTCAACTCGACGCGAGATCTCCTCCCCAGGTCGTGATATGGGTGCCCGAACACGCCGATATAGTCACCCCCTCTGGTTTATTCCCACCCCTTCAGCGAAAGAATTGGGCATAACTTTCCGCACGGGCATCGAATCACTTATGTGACCACAATTCGGAATCGGCACTCCGAGATGGTCGACAACGCGCTGGTTTCGCAGAATTCCGTTCCGGGGCCAAAATTCCCCCCGAGCGTGTGTACTAGTACACCGATTGCCGTACCTACGGTCAGACGTGGATATTTATCGAACGAGGATCGGAACCGACAGCGAGGCCCCATTCAGAATCGGCACTTCGACCCGTTCGATAAATGGTCGCATTCGGAGATTTCGGGTCCGGCGCCCAAATTCCTCTCCGAGAGTGCGGTCGCAGGCTGCCGAGCGATCGGATACGGACACCGCTTCGCTCAAACAGGCATAACTTTTCGCTCGCTTATCGGAATCACTTATACGACCCCAATTCGAAATCGGCACTCAGAGCGCTCGATGCCCGTTTTTCTTGCCTCAGGCAATAAAACGTCGTTTCGAGGTCGAAAATGCTTCGTTTCGCACTCTGAAATTGCGATTCTAGCCGACGATCTCCTCTATTCCAAGGTTTTTTTTGGCAGTAGTGACTCCCTCGATTACGCGAATTGCTAGCTGAGCCACACAACGGAGCCAGCCCAGTCACAACATCAGATCGAAGATGTTTAACTCGACGCGAGATCTCCTCCCCAGGTCGTCGATATGGTTGTCCGAACATCACCGATATAGTCACCCCCTCCAGTTTAATCCCACCCTTTCAGCGGATAAATTGGCATAACATTCCGCACAGGCATCGGAATCGCTTATGTGACCACAATTCAGAATCGGCACTCCGAGACGGTCGACAAGGAGCTGGTTTCGTGGAATTCCGTTCCGGGGACAAAATTCCCCCCCGGAGCGTGTGTACTAGTACACCGACTGTCGTACCCTACAGTCGGACGCTGATATTTATTCGACCGGGGGTCGGAACAGCCCGCGAGGCCCCAATTCAGAATCGGCACTTCGACCCGTCGGTAAATGGTCGCATTCGGAGATTTCGGGTTTAGCGCCCAAATTCCTCTCCGGGAGCGCGGTCGCAGGCTGCCGATGCGATCGCATACGGACACCGCTTCGCTCAAACAGGCATAACTTTTCGCTCGGTTATCGGAATCGCTTATAAGACCTGAATTCGGAATCGGCAATCAGAGGCGCTCGACGACGTGTTTTTACCTCAGGCCATAAGACGTCGTTTCGGGGTCGAAAATCCTTCATTTTGCACTCCGAAATTGCGATTCTACCCGACCATCTCCCCTATTCCAAGGTTTTTTGGTAGTAGCGACTCCCTCAATTACGCGAATCGCTGGCGGAGACCACACGCGGAGCCGCCCAGTCACAGCGATCGGAAGTCGTGTTCAACTCGACGCGAGATCTCCTCCCCAGGTCGTGCATATGGGTGCCCGAACGTCGCCGATATAGTCACCCCCTCCGGTTTATTCCCACCCCTTCAGCGAAAGAATTGGGCATAACTTTCTCTACGGGCATCAGAATCGCTTACGTGACCACAATTCGGAATCGGCACTCCGAGACGGTCGACAAGGCACTGGTTTCGTAGAATTTCGTTCCGGGGCCAAAATTCCCCTCGGAGCGTGTGTACTAGTACACCGACTGCCGCACCGTGCGGTCGGACGCAGATATTTATTCGACCGGGGGTCAGAACCGCCCGCGAGGCCCCAATTCAGAATCGGCACTTCGACCAGGTAGGTAAATGGTCGCATTCGGAGATTTCGGGACCGGCGCCCAACGTCATTTCGGGGAGCGCGGTCGCAGGCTGCCGATTCGATCGCATACGGACACCGCTTCGCTCAAACAGGCATAACTTTTCGCTCGGTTATCGGAATCGCTTATAAGACCCCAACTCGGAATCGGCACTCAGAGGCGCTCGACGCCCCATTATTGCCACAGGCCATAAGATTTTATTTCGGGGTCGAAAATCCTTCATTTCGCACTCTGAAATTGCGATTCTAGCCGACGATCTCCCCTATTCCAAGGTTTTTTGGCAGTAGCAACTCCCTCGATTATGCGAATCGCTGGCGGAAACCACACGCGGAGCCGCCCAGTCACAGCGATCGGAAGTCATGTTCAACTCGACGCGAGATCTCCTCCCCAGGTCGTGGATATGGGTACCCGAACATCGTCGATATAGTCACCCCCTCCGGTTTATTCCCACCCCTTCAGCGAAAGAATTAGGCATAACTTTCCGCACGGGCATCGGAATCGCTTATGTGACCACAATTCGGAATCGGCACTCCCAGACGGTCGACAAGGCGCTGGTTTTGCGGAATTCCGTTCCGGGGCCAAAATTCCCCCCCCCCCCCCCGCCGGAGCCTGTGTACTAGTACACCGACTACCGTACCCTGGGGTCGGCGCGGATATTTATTCTACAGGGGGTCAGAACCGCCCGCGAGGCCCCAATTAAGAATCGGCACTTCGACCCCGTCGGTAAATGGTTGCATTCAGAGATTTCGGGTCAGGCGCCCAAATTCCTCTCCGGGAGTGCAGTCGCAGGTTGCCGATGCGATCGCATACGGACACCGCTTCGCTCAAACAGGCATAACTTTTCACTCGGTTATCGGAATCGCTTATAAGACCCCAATTTGGAATCGGCACTCAGAGGCGCTCGACGCCTCGTTATTGCCTTAGGCCATAAGATGTCGTTTCGGGGTCGAAAATCCTTCATTTCGCACTCCGAAATTGCGATTCTAGCCGATGATCTCCTCTATTCCAAGGTTTTTTAGCAGTAGTGACTCCCTCGATTACGCGAATCGCTGGCAGAGCCCACACGCGGAGTCGCCCAGTCACAGCGATCGGAAGTCATGTTCAACTCGACGCGAGATCGGTACTCTGAGACGGTCGACAAGGCGCTGGCTTCGCAGAATTCCATTCCGGAGCCAAAATTCCCCCCGGAGCGTGTGTACTAGTACACCGACTGTCGTACCCTACGGTCGGACCGGGATATTTATTCGACCAGGGGTCGGAACGCCCGCGAGGCCCCAATTCAGAATCGGCACTTCGACCAGGTCGGTAAATGGTCGCATTCGGAGATTTCCTGTCCGGCACCCAAATTCCTCTCCGGGAGCGCGTCGTCGTAAGCTGCCGATGCGATCGCATACGGACACCGCTTCGCTCAAATAGGCAGAACTTTTCGTTCGGTTATCGGACTCGCTTAAAAGATCCCAATTCGGAATGGGCACTCAGAGGCGCTCGACGACACATTATTGCCTTAGGCCATAAGTCGTCGTTTCGGGGTTGAAAATCCTTCGTTTCGCACTCCGAAATTGCGATTCTAGCCGACAATCTCCCCTATTCCAAGGTTTTTTGGCAGTAGCGACTCCCTCGATTACGCGAATCGCTGGCGAAGACCACACGCGGACCCGCCAGTCACAGTGATCAGAAGTCGTGTTCAACTCGACGCGAGATCTCCTACCCAGGTCGTGGATATGGGTGCCCGAACATCACCGATATAGTCACCCCCTCGGTTTATTCCCACCCCTTCAGCGAAAGAATTGGTCATAACTTTCCACATGGCATCGGAATCGCTTATGTGACCACAATTCAGAATCGGCACTCCAACACGGTCGACAAGGCGCTGGTTTCGCTGAATTCCATTCCGGAGCCAAAATTCCCCCCGGAGCGTGTGTACTAGTACACCGACTGTCGTACCCTGCGGTCGGACCCGGATATTTATTCGACCGGGGGTCGGAACCGCCCGCGAGGCCCCAATTCAGAATCGGCACTTCGACCAGGTCGGTAAATGGTCGCATTCGGAGATTTCCTGTCCGGCACCCAAATTCCTCTCGGGAGCGCGGTCGTAAGCTGCCGATGCGATCGCATACGGACACCGCTTCGCTCAAATAGGCAGAACTTTTCGTTCGGTTATCGGACTCGCTTAAAAGATCCCAATTCGGAATGGGCACTCAGAGGCGCTCGACGACACATTATTGCCTTAGGCCATAAGTCGTCGTTTCGGGGTTGAAAATCCTTCGTTTCGCACTCCGAAATTGCGATTCTAGCCGACAATCTCCCCTATTCCAAGGTTTTTTGGCAGTAGCGACTCCCTCGATTACGCGAATCGCTGGCGAAGACCACACGCGGACCCGCCCAGTCACAGTGATCAGAAGTCGTGTTCAACTCGACGCGAGATCTCCTACCCAGGTCGTGGATATGGGTGCCCGAACATCACCGATATAGTCACCCCCTCCGGTTTATTCCCACCCCTTCAGCGAAAGAATTGGTCATAACTTTCCACATGGCATCGGAATCGCTTATGTGACCACAATTCAGAATCGGCACTCCACACGGTCGACAAGGCGCTGGTTTCGCTGAATTCCATTCGGAGCCAAAATTCCCCCCGGAGCGTGTGTACTAGTACACCGACTGTCGTACCCTGCGGTCGGACCCGGATATTTATTCGACCGGGGGTCGGAACCGCCCGCGAGGCCCCAATTCAGAATCGGCACTTCGACCAGGTCGGTAAATGGTCGCATTCAGAGATTTCGGGTCTGGCGCCCAAATTCCTCTCCGGGAGCGCGGTCGCAAGCTGCCGATGCGATCGCATACGGACACCGCTTCGCTCAAATAGCCATAACTTTTCGTTCGGTTATCGGAATCGCTTATAAGATCACAATTCGGAATGGGCACTCAGAGGCGCTCGACGACACATTATTGCCTTAGGCCATAAGTCGTCGTTTCGGGGTTGAAAATCCTTCGTTTCGCACTCCGAAATTGCGATTCTCGCTGACGATCTCCCCTATTCCAAGGTTTTTTGGCAGTGGCGACTCCCACGATTACGCGAATCACTGGTGGAGTCCACACGCGGAGCCGCCCAGTCATAGCGATCGAAAGTCCTATTCAACTCTACGCGAGATCTCCTCCCCAGGTTGTGGATATGGGTGCCCGAACATCGCCGATATAGTCACCCCTCCGACTTATTCCCACCCCTTCAGCAAAAGAATTGGGCATAACTTTCCGCATGGGCATCAGAATCGCTTATGTGACCACAATTAAGAATCGGTACTCCGAGATGGTCGAGAAGGCGTTGGTTTTGCAGAATTCCGTTCCGGGGCCAAAATTCCCCCCCGGAGCGTGTGTACTAGTACATCGACTGCCGTACCCTGCGGTCGGACGTAGATATTTATTCGCCCGCAGGTCGAAACCGCCCGCGAGGCCCCAATTCAGAATCGGCACTTCGACCCGATCGGTAATGGTCGCATTCGGAGATTTCGTCCGGCGCCCAAATTCCTCTCCGGGAGCGCGGTCGCACTGCCGATGCGATCGCATACGGACCCGCTTCGCTCAAACAGGCATAACTTTTCGCTCGGTTATCGGAATCGCTTATAAGACCCCAATTCGAAATCGGCACTCATAGGCGCTCGACGCCGCCCTTGTTACCTCAGGCCATAAGACGTCATTTGGGGTCGAAATCTTTCGTTTCACACTCCGAATTGCGATTCTAACCACGATCTCCCTATACCAAGGTTTTTTGGCAGTAGCGACTCCCTCGATTATGCGAATCACTGGCGGAGCCCCACGCGGAGCCGCCCAGTCACAACGATCGGAAGTCCTGTTCAACTCGACGTGAGATCTCCTCCCCAGGTCGTGGATAAGGGTGCCCGAACATCGCCGATATAGTCACCCCCTCCGGTTTATTCCCACCCCTTCAGAGAAAGAATAGGGCATAACTTTCCGCACGAGCATCTGAATCACTTTTGTGACCACAATTCGGAATCGGTACTCCGAGACGGTCGACATGGCGTTGGTTTCGCGCAATTCTGTTCCGGGGCCAAAATTCTCCCCCGGAGCGTGTGTACTAGTAAACGACTGCCGTACCCACCGGTCAGACGCGGATATTTATTCGCCCGGAGGTCAGAACCACACGCGGGGCCCCAATTCAGAATCGGCACTTCGACCCGGTCGGTATATGGTCGCATTCGGAGATTTCGGTCCGGCGCCCAATTCCTCTCGGGAGCGCGGTCGCAGGCTGCGATGCGATCGCATACGGACACAGCTTCGCTCAAACATGCATAACTTTTCGCTCGATTATCGCAATCGCTTATAAGACCCCAATTCGAAATCATTACTCAGAGGCGCTCGACGCCCCCCCTATTGCCTCAGGCCATAAGACGTCATTTCGGGTGTCAAAAATCCTTCGTTTCACACTCCAAAATTGCGATTCTAGCCGACGATCTCCCCAATACCAAGGTTTTTTGGCAGTAGCGACTCCCTCGATTACGCGAATCGCTGGCGGAGCCACACTCGGAGCCGCCACGTCACAGCGATTGGAAGTCTGTGTCAACTCGACATGAGATCTCTTCCCCAGGTCATGGATATGGGTGTCTGAACATCGCCGATATAGTTACCCCTCTGGTTTATTCCCACCCCTTCAGCGAAAGAATTAGGCATAACTTCTGCACGGGCATCGAAATCGCTTATGTGACCACAATTCGGAATCGGCACTCCGAGACGGTCGACAAGGCATTGGTTTCATGGAATTCCGTTCTGGGGCCAAAATTCCCCCCAGAGCGTGTGTACTAGTACACCGACTGCCGTACCATGCGGTCGGACGCGGATATTTATTCGACCGGGGGTCGGAACCGCTCGTGAGGTGCCAATTTAGAATCGGCACTTCGACCAGGTCGGTAAGTGGTCGCATTCAGAGATTTCTGGTACAGCGCCCAATTCCTCTCCGGGAGCGCGGTCGCAGGCTGCCGATGCGAACGCATATGGACACTGCTTTGCTCAACAGGCATAACTTTTCGCTCGATTATCAGAATCGTTATAAGACCCCAATTTCGAATCGGCACTCAGAGGCGCTCGACGCAAGCTCATTGCCTCTGGCCATAAGACGTCATTTCAGGGTCAAAAATCCTTCGTTTTGCACTCCAAATTTGCGATTCTAGCCGACGATCTCCCCTAAACCAACGTTTTTTTTTTGCAGTAGCGACTCCCTCGATTACGCGAATCACTGGCGGAGCCACACGCGGAGCCGCCCAGTCACAGCGATCGGAGCCATGTTCAACTCGACGCGAGATCTCCTCACCAGGTCGTGGATATGGGTGCCCGAACATCGCCGATATAGTCACCCCCTCCGGTTTATTCCCACCCCTTCAGCGAAAGAATTGGGCATAACTTTCCGCACGGGCATCGGAATCGCTTATGTGACCACAATTCGGAATCGGCACTCCGAGACGGTCGACAAGGCTTTGGTTTCGCGGAATTCCGTTTGGGGATAAAATTCCCCCTCGGAGCGTGTGTACTAGTACACCGACTGCCGTACCCTGCGGTTCGGACGCGGATATTTATTCGACCGGGGGTCGGAACCACTCGTGAGGCCCCAATTCAGAATCAGCACTTCGACCGATCGGTAAGTGGTCGCATTTGGAGATTTCCTGTCCGGCGCCAAATTCCTCTCCGGGAGCGCGGTCGCAGGCTGCCGATGCGATCGCATATGGACACCGCTTCGCTCAAACAGGCATAACTTTTCGCTCGGTTATCGAAATCGCTTATAAGACCCCAATTTGGAATCGGCACTCAGAGGTGCTCCACGCAAAATTATTGCCTCAGGCCATAAGACGTCATTTCGGGGTCAAAAATCCTTCGTTTCACACTCCAAAATTGCGATTCTAGCCGACGATCTCCCCAATACCAAGGTTTTTTGGCAGTAGCGACTCCCTCGATTACGCGAATCGCTGGCGGAGCCCACACTCGGAGCCGCCACGTCACAGCGATTGGAAGTCGTGTTCAACTCGACATGAGATCTCTTCCCCAGGTCATGGATATGGGTGTCTGAACATCGCCGATATAGTTACCCCCTCTGGTTTATTCCCACCCCTTCAGCGAAAGAATTAGGCATAACTTTCTGCACGGGCATCGAAATCGCTTATGTGACCACAATTCGGAATCGGCACTCCGAGACGGTCGACAAGGCATTGGTTTCATGGAATTCCGTTCTGGGGCCAAAATTCCCCCCAGAGCGTGTGTACTAGTACACCGACTGCCGTACCATGTACCATGCGGTCGGACGCGATATTTATTCGACCGGGGGTCGGAACCGCTCGTGAGGTGCCAATTTAGAATCGGCACTTCGACCAGGTCGGTAAGTGGTCGCATTCAGAGATTTCTGGTACAGCGCCCAAATTCCTCTCCGGGAGCGCGGTCGCAGGCTGCCGATGCGAACGCATATGGACACTGCTTCGCTCAAACATGCATAACTTTTCGCTCGATTATCAGAATCGCTTATAAGACCCCAATTTGGAATCGGCACTCAGAGGCGCTCGACGCAAGCTCATTGCCTCTGGCCATAAGACGTCATTTCAGGGTCAAAAATCCTTCGTTTTGCACTCCAAATTTGCGATTCTAGCCGACGATCTCCCCTAAACCAACGTTTTTTTTGCAGTAGCGACTCCCTCGATTACGCGAATCACTGGCGGAGCCACACGCGGAGCCGCCCAGTCACAGCGATCGGAAGCCGTGTTCAACTCGACGCGAGATCTCCTCACCAGGTCGTGGATATGGGTGCCCGAACATCGCCGATATAGTCACCCCCCCGGTTTATTCCCACCCCTTCAGCGAAAGAATTGGGAATAACTTTCCACACGGGCATCGGAATCGCTTATGTGACCACAATTCGGAATCGGCACTCCGAGACGGTCGACAAGGCTTTGGTTCGCAGAATTCCGTTTCGGGGACAAAATCCCCCCCCCCCCCCCGGAGCGTGTGTACTAGTACACCGACTGCCGTACCCTGCGGTCGGACGCGATATTTATTCGACCGGGGGTCGGAACCGCTCGTGAGGCCCCAATTCAGAATCAGCACTTCGACCCGATCGGTAAGTGGTCGCATTTGGAGATTTCCTGTCCGGCGCCCAAATTCCTCTCCGGGAGCGCGGTCGCAGGCTGCCGATGCGATCGCGTATGGACACCGCTTCGCTCAAACGGGCATAACTTTTTCGCTCGGTTATCGAAATCGCTTATAAGACCCCAATTTGGAATCGGCACTCAGAGGCGCTCCACGCAAAATTATTGCCTCAGGCCATAAGACGTCATTTCGGGGTCTAAAATCCTTCGTTTCGCACTCCGAAATTGTGATTCTAGCCGATGATCTCCCCTATACGAAGGTTTTTTGGCAGTAGCGATTCCCTGGATTACGCGAATCGCTGGCGGAGCTACACGCGTAGCCGCCCAGTCACAGCGATCGGAAGTCGTGTTCAACTCGACGCGAGATCTCCTCCCCAGGTCGTGGATATGGGTGCCCGAACATCGCCGATATAGTCTCCCCGTCCGGTTTATTCCCACCCCTTCAGCGAAAGAATTGGGCATAACTATCCGCACGGGCATCGGAATCACTTATGTGACCACAATTCGCAATCGGCACTCCGAGACGTTCGACAAGGCGTTGGTTTCTCGAAATTCCGTTCCGGGGCAAAAATCCCCCCCGGAGCGTGTGTACTAGTACACCGACTGCTGTACCCTGCGGTCGGACGTGGATATTTATTCGACCTGGGGTCGGAACCGCCCGCAAGGCCCCAATTCAGAATCGGCACTTCGACCCGGTCGGTAAATGGCCGCATTCGGAGATTTCCGGTCCGGCGCCCAAATTCTTCTCCGGGAGCGCGGTCGCAGGCTGTCGATGCGATCACATACAGACGCTGCTTCACTCAAACAGGCATAACATTTCGTTCGGTTATCGGAATCGCTTATAAGACCCCAATTCGGAATCGGCACTCACAAGCGCTCGACGTCTAGTTTTTTCCTCAGGCCATAAGACGTCGTTTCGGGGTCATATATCCTTCGTTCGCACTCTGAAATTTTGATTCTAGCCGACGATCTCTCATATTCTAACGTTTTTGGCAGTAGCGACTCCCTCGATTACACGAATCACTGGCAGAGCCCACACGCGGAGCCGCCCATCACAGCGATCAGAAGTCGTGTTAACCTCGACGCGAGATCTCCTCACCAGGTCGTGGATATGGGTGCACGAACATCGCCGATATAGTCACCCCCTCCGATTTATTCCCACCCCTTCAGCGAAAGAATTGGGTATAACTTTCCACACGGACATCAGAATCGCTTATGTGACCTCAATTCAGAGTCGGCACTCCGAGACGGTCGACAAGGCACTGATTTCGCGGAATTCCGTTCCGGGGCCAAAATTCCCCCCAGAGCGTGGGTACTAGTACACCGACTGCTGTACCCACCAGTCGGATGCAGATATTTATTCGCCCGGGGGTCGGAACCACCCACGAGGACCCAATTCAGAATCGGCACTTCAACTCGGTCGGTAAATGGTCGCATTCGGAGATTTCCGGTCCGGCGCCCAAATTCCTCTCCATGAGCGCGATCGTAGGCTGCCGATGCGATCGCATACGGACACCGCTTCGCTCAAACAGACATAACTTTTCGCTCAGTTATCGGAATCGCTTATAAGACCTCAATTCGAAATCGGCACTCAAAGGCGCTCGACGCTCCCTTATTTCCTCAGGCCATAAGGCATCGTTTCGGGTTCGAAAATCCTTCGTTTCGCACTCCGAAATTGCGATTCTAGCCGACGATCTCCCCTATTCCAATGTTTTCTGGCAGTAGCAACTCCCTCGATTACGCGAATCGCTGGCGGAGCCCAAACGCGAAGCCGCCCAGTCACAGCGATCGGAAGGAGTGTTCAAATCGACGTGAGATCTCCTCCCCAGGTCGTGGATATGGGTGCTCGAACATCGCCGATATAGTCACCCCCTCCAGTTTATTCCCACCCCTTCAGCGAAGAATTAGGCATAACTTTCTGCACGGGCATCGGAATCGCTTATGTGACCACAATTTGGAATCGGCACTTCGAGACGGTCGACAAGGTGTTGGTTTCGCGGAATTCCGTTCTGGGGCAAAAATCCCCCCTGTAGCGTTTGTACTAGTACACCGACTGCTGTACCCTACGGTCGGACGCGGATATTTATTCGACCGGGGGTCGGAACCGCCTGCGAGGCCCCAATTCAGAATCGGCACTTCGATCCGGTCGGTAAATGGTCGCATTCGTAGATTTTCGGTCCGGTGCCCAAATTCCTCTTCGGGAGCGCGGTCGCATGCTGCCGATGCGATCACATACGGACACTGCTTCGCTCAAATAGGGATTACTTTTCGCTCGGTTATCGGTATCGCTTATAAGACCCCAATTCGGAATCGGCACTCAGAGGTGCTCAATGTCTAGCTTTTGCCTTAGGCCATAAGACGTCATTTTGGGGTCATAAATGCTTCGTTTCGCACTCCAAAATTGCGATTCTAGTCGACGATCTCCCCTATTCCGTTCGGAGGCCAAAATCCCCCTGGAGCGTGTGTACTAGTACACCGACTGCCATACCCTCCGGTCGGATGCAGATATTTATTCGCCCCGGGGTCGGAACCGCCCGCGAGGCCCCAATTCAGAATCAGCACTTGGAACCGTTCGTTAAATGGTCGCATTCAGAGATTACCGGTCCGGCGCCCAAATTCCTCTTCGGGAGCACGATCGCAGGCTGCCTATGCGATCGCATACGGACACCGCTTCGCTCAAACAGGCATAACTTTTCGCTCGGTTATTGGAATCGCTTATAATACCCCAATTCGGAATTGGCACTCAAAGGCGATCGACGCCCCCTTATTTCCTCAGGCCATAAGATGTCGTTTCGGGGTCGAAAGTTCTTCGTTTTGCACTCCGAAATTGAGATTCTAGCCGACGATCTCCCCTATTCCAAGGTTTTTTGGCAGTAGCGACTCCCTCGATTACGCGAATCGCAGGCGGATCCCACACGCGGAGCCGCCCAGTCACAGCGATCGGAAGTCGTGTTCAACTCGACGCGAGATCTCTTCCATAGGTCGTGGATATGGGTACCCGAACATTATCGATATAGTCACCCCCTCCGGTTTATTCCCACCCCTTCAGCGAAAGAATTGGGCATAACTTTCCGCATGGGCATCGGAATCGCTTATGTGACCACAATTCGGAATCGGCACTCCGAGACGGTCGACAAGGAGCAGATTTCGCGGAATTCCGTTCCGGGGCCAAAATTCCCCCCGGAGCGTGTGTACTAGTGCACCGACTGCCGTACCCTCCGGTCGGATGCGGATATTTATTCGCCCGAGGGTCGGAACCGCCCGCTAGACCCCAATTCAGAATCAGCACTTCGACCTGGTCGGTAAATGGTCGCATTCGGAGATTTCCGGTCCGGCGCCCAAATTCCTCACCGGGAGCGCGGTCGCAGGCTACAAATGCGATCTCATACGGACACTGCTTCGCTCAAACAGACATAACTTATCGCTCGTTTATTGGAATCGCTTATAAGACCCCAATTCGTAATTGGCACTCAGAGGCGCTCGATGCGCCCTTATTGTCTCAGGCCATAAGACATCGTTTCGGAGGTCGAAAATCCTTCATTTTGCACTACGAAATTACGATTCTAGCCAACGATCTCTCCCTATTCCAAGGTTTTTTGGCAGTAGCGACTCCCTCGATTACGCGAATTGCTGGCGGAGCCCACACGCAGAGCCGCGCAGTCACAGCGATCGGAAGTCGTGTTCAACTCGACGCGAGATCTTCTCCTCAGGTCATGGATATGGGTGCCCGAACATCGCCGATATAGTCACCCCCTCCGGTTTATTCCCACCCCTTCAGCGAAAGAATTGGGCATAACTTTCCGCACGGCATCAGAATCGCTTATGTGACCACAATTCGGAATCGGCACTCCGAGACGGTCGACAAGGCGTTGGTTTCGCGGAATTTGTTCCGGGGCCAAAATTCCCCCCGGAGCGTGTGTACTAGTGCACCGACTGCCGTACCCTCGGTCGGATGCGGATATTATTCGCCCGAGGGTCGGAACCGCCCGCTAGACCCCAATTCAGAATCAGCACTTCGACCTGGTCGGTAAATGGTCGCATTCGGAGATTTCCGGTCCGGCGCCCAAATTCCTCACCGGGAGCGCGGTCGCAGGCTACAAATGCGATCTCATACGGACATTGCTTCGCTCAAATAGGCATAACTTATCGCTCGTTTATTGGAATCGCTTATAAGACCCCAATTCGGAATTGGCACTCAGAGGCGCTCGATGCGCCCTTATTGTCTCAGGCCATAAGACATCGTTTCGGAGTCGAAAATCCTTCATTTTGCACTACGAAATTACGATTCTAGCCAACGATCTCTCCCTATTCCAAGGTTTTTTGGCAGTAGCGACTCCCTCGATTACGCGAATTGCTGGCGGAGCCCACACGCAGAGCCGCGCAGTCACAGCGATCGGAAGTCGTGTTCAACTCGACGCGAGATCTTCTCCTCAGGTCATGGATATGGGTGCCCGAACATCGCCGATATAGTCACCCCCTCCGGTTTATTCCCACCCCTTCAGCGAAAGAATTGGGCATAACTTTCCGCACGGCATCAGAATCGCTTATGTGACCACAATTCGAAATCGGCACTCCGAGACGGTCGACAAGGCGTTGGTTTCGCGGAATTTTGTTCCGGGGCCAAAATTCCCCCACCCCCCCCCTGGAGCGTGTGTACTAGTACACCGACTGCTGTACCCTGCGGTCGGACGCGAATATTTATTCGACCGGGGGTCGGAACCGCCCGCGAGGCCCCAATTCAGAATCGGTACTTTGACCCGGTTGGTAAATGGTCGCATTCGGAGATTTCCGGTCTGGCATCCAAATTCCTCTACGGGAGCGCGATCGCAGGCTGCCGATGCGATCGCATACGGACACCGCTTCGCTCTAACTGGCATAACTTTTCGCTCGGTTATCGGAATCGCTTATAAGACCCCAATTCGGAATCGGCACTAAAAGACGCTCGACACACCCTTATTTCTTTATGCCATAAGACGTCGTTTCGGGGTCGAAAATCCTTTGTTTCGCACTCCGAAATTGCGATTCTAGCCGACGATCTCCCCTATTCCAAGGTTTTTTGGCAGTAGCGACTCCCTCTATTACGCGAATCGCTGGCGGAACCCACACGCGGAGCCACCCAGTCACAGCGATCGGAAGTCGTGTTCAACTCGACGCGAGATCTCCTCCCCAATTCATGGATATGGGTGCCTGAACATCGCCGATATAGTCACCCCCTCCGGATTATTCCCACCCCTTCAGCGAAAGAATTGGGCATAACTTTCCGCACGGCCATCGGAATCGCTTATGTGACCACAATTCAGAATCGGCACTCCGAGACTGTCGACAAGGCGTTGGTTTCGCGGAATTCCGTTCCGGGGCCAAAATTCCCCCCCCCGGAGCGTGTGTACTAGTACACCGACTGCTGTACCCTGCAGTCGGATGCGGATATTTATTCGACCGTGGGTCGGAACCTCCCGCGAGGCCCCAATTCAGAATCGGCACTTCGACCCGGTCGGTAAATGGTCACATTCGGAGTTTTCCGGTCCGGCGCCCAAATTCCTCTCCGGGAGCGCGGTCACAGGCTGCCCATGCGATCGCATACGGACACCGCTTCGCTCAAACAGGCATAACTTTTCGCTCGGTTATCGAAATCGCTTATAATACCCCAATTCGGAATCGGCACTAAGAGGCGCTCGACATCTATTTTTTGCCTCAGGCCATAAGACGTCGTTTTGGTGTCATAAATCCTTCGTTTCGCACTCCGAAATTGTGATTCTAGCCGAAGATCTCCCATATTCCAACGTTTTTTGGTAGTAGCGACTCCCTCGATTACGGGAATCGCTGGCGGAGCCCAAACGCGGAGCCGCCCAGTCACAGCGATCGGATGTCGTGTTCAACTCGACGCGAGACCTCCTCACCAAGTCGTGGATATGGGTGCCCGAACATCGCCGATATAGTCACCCCCTACGGTTTATTCCCACCCCTTCAGCGAAAGAATTGGGCATAACCTTCCGCACGGGCATCGGAATCGCTTATGTGACCACAATTCGGAATCGGCACTCCGAGACGGTCGACAAGGCGCTGGTTTCGTGGAATTCCGTTCCGGGGCCAAAATTCCCCCCGGAGCGTGTGTACTAGTACACCGATTGCCGTACCCTCCGGTCGGATGCAGATATTTATTCACCCTGGGGTCGGAACCGCCCGCGAGGCCCCAATTCAGAATCGGCACTTCGTCCTGGTCAGTAAATGGTCGCATTCGGAGATTTCCGGTCCGGGGCCCAAATTCCTCTCCGGGAGCGCGATCGCAGGTTGCCGATGCGATCGCATACGGACACCGCTTCGCTCAAACAGGCATAACTTTTCGTTCGGTTATCGGAATCGCTTATAAGACCCCAATTAGGAATCGGCACTCAAAGGCGCTCGACGCTCCCTTATTTCCTCAGGCCATAAGACGTCGTTTCAGGGTCGAAAGTCCTTCGTTTCGCACTCAGAAATAGTGATTCTAGCCGACAATCTCCCATATTCCAAGTTTTTTTTGCAGTAGCGACTCCGTAGATTACGCGAATCGCTGGCGGAACCCACACGCGGAGCCGCCCAGTCACAGCGATCGGATGTGGTGTTCAACTCGACGCGAGATCTCTTCTCCAGATCGTGGATATGGGTGCCCGAACATCGCCGATATAGTCACCCCCTCCGGTTTATTCCCATCCCTTCAGCAAAATAATTGGGCATAACTTTCCGCACGGGCATCGGAATCGCTTATGTGACCACAATTCGGAATCGGCACTCCGAGACGGTCGACAAGGCGCTGGTTTTACGGAATTCCGTTCCGGGACCAAAATTCCCCCCGGAGCGTGTGTACTAGTACACCGACTGTTGTACCCTCCGGTCGGATGCGGATATTTATTCGCCCGGGGGTCGGAACCGCCGGCTAGACCCCAATTCAGAATCGGCACTTCGACCCGGTCGGTAAATGGTCGCATTCGGAGATTTCCGGTCCGGCGCCCAAATTCTTCTCCGGGAGCGCGATCGCAGGCTGCCGATGCGATCGCATACGGACACAGCTTCGCTCAAACAGGCATAACTTTTCGCGCGGTTATCGGAATCGCTTATAAGACCCCAATTCAGAATCGGCACTCAGAGGCGCTCGACGCACCCTTATTGCCTCAGGCCATAAGACGTCGATTCGGGTTCGAAACTCCTTCATTTTGCACTTTGAAATTGCGATTCTAGCCGACGATCTCCCCTATTCCAAGGTTTTTTAGCAGTAGCGACACCCTTGATTACGCGACTCGCTGGAGGAGCCCAGACGCGGAGCCGCCCAGTCACAGCGATCGGAAGTCGTGTTCAACTCGACGTGAGATCTCCTCCCCAGGTCGTGGATATGGGTGCCCGAACATCGCCGACATAGTCATCCCCTCTGGTTTATTCCCACCCCTTCAATGAAAGAATTGGGCATAACTTTCCGCACGGGCATCAGAATCGCTTATGTGACCACAATTCGGAATCGGCACACCGAGACGGTCGACAAGGCGTTGGTTTCACATGATTCCATTCCGGGGCCAAAATTCCCCCCCCCCCCCCCCCCCGGAGCGTGTGTTAGTAGTACACCGACTGTTGTACCCTGCGGTCGGACACGGATATTTATTCGACCGGGGGTCGGAACCGCCCGCAAGGCCCCAATTCAGAATCGGCACTTCGACCCGGTCGGTAAATGGTCGCATTCGAAGATTTCCAGACTGGCGCCCAAATTCCTCTCCGAGAGCGCGGTCGCAGGCTGCCGATGCGATCGCATACGGACACCGCTTTGCTCAAACATGCATAACTTTTCGCGCGGTTATCGGAATCGCTTATAAGACCCCAATTCTGAATCGGCACTCAGAGGCGCTCGACACCCACTTATTGCCTCAGGCCATAAGACGTCGTTTCGAGGTCAAAAATCCTTCATTTCGCAGTCCGAAATTGCGATTCTTGCCAACGAACTCCCCTATTCCAAGGTTTTTTGGCAGTAGCGACTCCCTCGATTACGCGAATCGCTGGCGGAGCCCAGACGCGGAGCCGCCCAGTCACAGCGATCGGAAGTCGTGTTCAACTCGACGTGAGATCTCCTCCCCAGGTCGTGGATATGGGTGCCCGAACATCGCCGACATAGTCACCCCCTCCGGTTTATTCCCACCCCTTCAGTAAAAGAATTGGGCATAACTTTCCGCACGGGCATCGGAATCGCTTATGTGACCACAATTCGGATCGGCACTCCGAGACGGTCGACAAGGCGTTGGTTTCGCGGAACTCCGTTCCGGGGCCAAAATCCCCCCCCCCGGAGCGTGTGTTAGTAGTACACCGACTGTTGTACCCTGCGGTCGGACACGGATATTTATTCTGCCGAGGGTCGGAACCGCCCGCGAGGCCCCATTCATAATCGGCACTTCGACCCAGTCGATAAATGGTCGCATTCGGAGATTTCCGGTCCGGCGCCCAAATTCCTCTCCCCTCTCCGCGAGCGCGATCGCAGGCTGCCGATGCGATCGCATACGGACACCGCTTTGCTCAAACAGACATAACTTTTCGCTCGATTATCGGAATCGCTTATAAGACCCCAATTCAGAATCGGCACCAAAGGCGCTCGACGCTCCCTTATTACCTCAGGCTATAATACGTCGTTTCGGGGTCGAAAATCCTTCGTTTCGCACTCCGAAATTGCGATTCTAGCCGACGATCTCCCCTATTCCAAGGTTTTTTGGCAGTAGCGACTCCCTCGATTACGCGAATCGCTGGAGGAGCCCACACGAGGATCCACCCAGTCACAGCGATCGGAAGTCGTGTTCAACTCGACGCGAGATCTCCTGCCCAGGTCGTGGATATGGGTGCCGAACATCGCCGATATAGTCACCCCCTCCGGTTTATTCCCACCCCTTCAGCAAAAGAATTGGGTATAACTTTCCGCACGGGCATCGGAATTGCTTATGTGACCACAATTCGGAATTGGCACTTCGAGACGGTCGACAAGGCGTTGGTTTCGTGGAATTCCGTTTCGAGGCCAAAATTCCAACCCCCCCCCCCCCCGGAGCGTGTGTACTAGTACAAGGACTGCTGTACCTTGCGGTCGGACGCGAATATTTATCGCCCGTGGGTCGGAACCACCCGCGAGGCCCCAATTCAGAATCGACACTTCGACCCGGTCGATAAATGGTCGCATTCGGAGATTTCCGTCCGGCGCCCAAATTCCTCTCCGGGAGCGCTGTCGCAGGCTGCCGATGCGATCGCATACGGACACCGCTTCGCTCAAACAGGCATAACTTTTCGCTCGGTTATCGGAATCCCTTATAAGACCCCAATTCGGAATCGGCACTCAGAGGCGCTCGACGTCTAATTTTGCCTCAGCCATAAGACGTCGTTTCGGGGTCATAAATCCTTCGTTTCGCACTCTGAAATTGTGATTCTAGCCGACGATCTCCCCTATTCCAACGTTTTTTGGCAGTAGCGACTCCCTCGATTACGCGAATCGCTGGCAGAGCCCACACGCGGAGGAGCCCAGTCACTGCGATCGGAAGTCATGTTCAACTCGACGCGAGATCTCCTCACCAGGTCGTGGATATAGGTGCCCAAACATCGCCGATATAGTCACCCCCTCTGGTTTATTCCCACCCCTTCAGCGAAAGAATTGGGCATAACTTTCCGCACTGGCATCAGAATCGCTTATGTGACCACAATTCGGAATCGGCACTCCGAGACGGTCGACAAGGCACTGGTTTTGTGGAATTCCGTTCCGGCGCTAAAATTCCCCCCCCCCCCCCCCCGGAGCGTGTGTTAGTAGTACACCGACTGTTGTACTTGCGGTCGGACGCGGATATTTATTCGACCGGGGGTCGGAACCGCCCGCGAGGCCCCAATTCAGAATCGGCACTTCGACCCGGTCGGTAAATGGTCGCATTCGGAGATTTTCGGTCCGGCTCCCAAATTCCTCTCCTGGAGCGCGGTCGCAGGCTGCCGATGCGATCGCATACGGACACCGCTTCGCTCAAACATGCATAACTTTTCGCTCGGTTATCAGAATCAAGGTTTGACGTATCGGGATCGGGAGGCGAATCGGATTTCTCTTGATCCGATTTGATTCCCCCGAATCGACCCGAATCGATCCGCATCGGATCGATTCTCATGGGTATAATATATAATATATCATATATATGATTTTATAATGTATAATATATTATTATATGATATAAATATTATATATATGAGGCGAATCGGACCGAATCGATGGAATCGAGGATCGGGTTTTCCTGATCCGATGCGATACGGGGGTATCGGGCCGGCTCGATCCGGCACGCCAAACCTTGATCGGAAAGCTTATAGTACCCAAATTTGGAATCGGCACTCAGAGGCGCTCGACGTCCAATTTTGCCTCAGGCCATAAGACATCGTTTCGTGGTCATAAATCCTTCGTTTCGCACTCTAAATTGCGATTCTAGCCGACGATCTCCCAAATTCCAAGGTTTTTTGGCGGTAGTGACTCCCTCGATTACGCGAATCGCTGGCGGAGCCCACACGCAGAGCCACCCAGTCACAGCGATCAGAAGTCGTGTTCAACTTGACGCGAGATCTCCTCACCAGGTCGTAGATATGGGTGCCCGAACATCGCCGATATAGTCACCCCCTCCAGTTTATTCCCACCCCTTCAGCGAAAGAATTGGACATAACTTTCCGCACGGGCATCAGAATCGCTTATGTGACCACAATTCGGAATCGGCACATCGAGACAGTCGACAAGGCGCTGGTTTCGCGGAATTCCGTTCCGGCGCCAAAATTCCCCCCGGAGCGTGTGTACTAGTACACTGACTGCCGTACCCTCCGGTCGGATGCGGATATTTATTCGCCCGGGGGTCGGAACCGCCCGCGAGGCCCCAATTCAGAATCGGCACTTCGACCCGGTCGGTAAATGGGCGCATTCAAAGATTTCTGGTCCGGCGCCCAAATTCCTCTCCGGGAGCTCGATCGCAGGCTACCGATGCGATCGCATACGGACACCGCTTCGCTCAAACAGGTATAACATTTCGCTCGGTTATCGGAATCGCTGTAAGACCCCAATTCGGAATTGGCACTCAGAGGCGCTCTTCGCACCATATTCCTCAGGCCCTAAGACGTTGTTTCGGGGTCGAAAATCCTTCATTTCGCACTCCGAAATTGCGATTCTAGCCGACGATCTCCCCTATTCCAAGGTTTTTTGGCAGTAGCGACTCCCTCAATTACGCGAATCGCTGGCGGAGCCCACACGCGGAGCCGCCCAGTCACAGCGATCGGAAGTCGTGTTCAACTCGACGCGAGATCTCTTCCCCAGGTCGTGGATATGGGTGCCCGAACATCGCCGATATAGTCACCCCCTCCGGTTTATTCCCACCCCTTCAGCGAAAGAATTGGGCATAACTTTCCGCACAGGCATCGAAATCGCTTATGTGACCACAATTTGGAATCGGCACTCCGAGACGGTCGACAAGGCGCTGGTTTCGCGGAATTTTGTTCCGGGGCCAAAATTCCCTTCGGAGCTGTGTACTAGTACACCGACTGACGTACCCTCCGGTCGGATGAGGATATTTATTCGTCCGGGGGTCGAAACCGCCCGCGAGACCCCAATTCAGAATCGGCACTTCGACCCGGTCGTAAATGGTCACATTCGGAGATTTCTGGTCCGCGCCCAATTCCTCTCTGGGAGCGCGGTCGCAGGCTGCCGATGCGATCGCATACGGACACCGCTTCGCTCAAACAGGCATAACTTTTCGCTCGGTTATCGGAATCGCTTATAAGACCCCAATTCGTAATGACACTTAGAGGCGCTCGATGTCCCGTTATTGCCTCAGGCCATAAGACGTCGTTTCAGGGTCGAAAATCCTTCATTTCGCACTCCGAAATTGCGATCCTAGCCAACGATCTATCCCTATTCCAATGTGTTTTGGCAGTAGCGACTCCCTCGATTACGCGAATCACTGGCGGATACCACACGTGGAGCCGCCCAGTCACAGCGATCGGAAGTCGTGTTCAACTCGACGCGAGATCTCCTCCCCAGGTC
Organism: Colocasia esculenta; assembly: GCA_014218235.1. Lineage (NCBI taxonomy): Eukaryota > Viridiplantae > Streptophyta > Magnoliopsida > Alismatales > Araceae > Colocasia > Colocasia esculenta. The sequence goes on along the minus strand of CM024754.1, from coordinate 2,032,155 downwards.
GTGGATATGGGTGCCCGAACATCGCCGATATAGTCACCCCCTCCGGTTTATTCCCACCCCTTCAGCGAAAGAATTGGGCATAACTTTCCGCACGGGCATCGGAATCGCTTATGTGACCACAATTCGAAATCGGCACTACGAGACTGTCGACAAGGCGCTGGTTTCGCGGAATTCCATTCCGGGGCCAAAATTCCCCCCGTAGCATGTTTACTAGTACACCGACTGCCGTACCCTCCGGTCGGACGTGGATATTTATTCACCCGGGGGTCGGAACGGCCCGCGAGGCCCCAATTCAGAATCGGCACTTCGACCCGGTTGGTAAATGGTCGCATTCGGAGATTGTCAGCGTCCAGCGATGTGAACGTTTGATGTTGAACTCAGCGGCATGCGATCTGGACGTCAAGCCTTTGGCGGTTTAGTAGGCGACCAGTGATGTTGGCGTCAACTGGTCGGACCTGTTGAAATAGGGCAGCCCAAGAGCAGAGCTTTTCCTTCTCCTTTCCTCTCCTCCCTCCACCTTTGCTTTTCTCGATTTCCACAGCTTCTGTTGGTTGATGGGAGCTCGTGGGAAGGCCCTGGATCGCGTGGCGGTGCTTGATCGGGCGGGAAACGCGTGGTTTTGGTGCGATTCGCGCGGAGTCTTCGGGGGGTTCTGACGCGATTAGTGGCTGTTTGGGGGTTGTTTAAGCGTTCTGAGGTAGGGACTTAACTCCTATAACCCTCCTTAGCAAACCAGCATGCTCAATTAAGTGAATTAGTATGCAAATCATGGTTTAGGGTTGGGTTATACCATGCCGGAATTGTGGGTGTTTTGGGCAATTTAGGCGTTAGATTATTTAACTCTGAAGTTCTGGTAGTGTAAATTGAGGTGAGGATGTATTTCCTTCCATCAGTCGGAGTTCTGTTGGGTGATTCTGCCCAATTGAACTGATTCAGTGCAGTTCTGTTTAGGGGACTGAAGAGCTTAACGTCCACATCTGTTGACGTTGAGATCTTCAAGGGTGATATAAACGACAAGGTTGATTGCCATTGAGTTAGGGTTAACGACATGAGGAGTGTCGTTTACTTTATATTGGCGGCAATCGATATGGCCGTTAATATCCTATGTCCCAGCAGTCTTGAGTTTTGTGTTTCAAGGCGATTGACAAGTGTAGTCCGTCTTGTTTACACATGTGGGCCAGGCTTAGAGTGTGACTCCGCCTGTGCTTATGAGTAATTAATTGTGACATGAGGTGTTCACTTATTGTACGAAGTTTCAGGCGTTGAGTGTGTTCCGTCTGTTGTACGCGCGTTGCGTTACCGCGTGCCCGTTTCTGTTGTGTTACCTAGGCGTGGGTGCGACTCCGTCTAGATGACTAGCGTGTGGTTGTCCTGCGCTAGTGAGCCAGGACACCGAGTTCGACTCTGTCCTGTGCGTACTCCTTGTGGTGGTTTTGAGCCGGTCTCCGTGGAGCCCCTTCTCTACCGCTAGGGTCAAGCGTAGGGGAAAACCGGTCGTGGACCAGACGCGAGAGAGAGCATCTGTAGTGTGCACACGTGGCTGGGGTTGAGAGCCTCTGTGGTGACGGGACGCCGAGCCACAGACCCTAGCTGAGTCCTACTTACTGTGTGTGTGTGAGTGTGTGTTGCTGAGCCGCGAGGTTTACAGTTTTGTGTTGTGGTGCGACGTGTACTTACTTTCAGTCTTTACTTTCCGCACTTTAGTTCTGTTGCCGGTGGGGTTACTTTTCCCTACTGGGTCTCTTTCTTGAGACTCACTCCCCTCCCTTTCAGGTGGGTCTTCGTCGACTCCCGTTCCAGACGAGTCTAGCTACTCCGGTGTTGGTGCTCCTTAGCTGCAGTGAGTAGTACTTTTTATTGTACTTCTGTACTCTGTACTTTTGCTCGGACTCTGAGTTGTACTTTTTATGTTTATATAGTGGAATTTTACAGCTTTGCATGGTGTGTATCTTCTTATATATAGTCTCCTCGGACATTCCTTCCTACCCTTCCGAGCTTGTCTCGTGGGTTAGCGGGTCAGAATTCGGGTTACTGGTTGTTACTGGTAATGCGGATTCTGGGTCGTTATAGTGTTCCTCGCTGCAACGCTTCGATTTTCCTGTTCATTTCCTACATATCATCTTTCCACCGAGGGTCTACCGCAGGGTTGGATTCTGCCGAGAAATGATCGGCGACGGCATTGGGTCTCGCGGAGAGCTCCGCTTGAATTGCTGGGACCGTTGGTGGTGGGGCGTCGACCTGCATGGGTCCCTGCGCAAAAAGGATAGAAGCGGGTCGCTGATCGTCGGCGTGGCTGACCGACGCAGCGGGTAGAGCTTGCTTGGGGTCAGTATTCCCCTGCCGAACGTCCATCGCCTGGCCCGCTGGCTCTCGATGCTCCGGTGGCGCCTGCCGCTCTTGCTCCATCCTGAGCAGCACCTGCTGGACGTTCGCCAAGATCTGCTCGACGCGCTCCAGGCGTGACGATGTAGTTGAGTCCTGTTCTCCTGCTCCTGAGTTGTCACCGGCCATCTCATCTATCATGGTGGTGGGGAGCATTTCATCGCCGGATGAACGAACGACTGCCTTCGCCTTGGGTGCCATAAGGAGTGGCTTTTTGCTCAAAGCAAAGTTTCCCACAGACGGCGTCAAATGTTGCTACACGAGCAATGAAGGAGTTGACCAGAGTCAACCCAAGTGGGCCCCGAGGCGACGGCGGGTCGTCGTTAACTTGAGCGGCTTCAGCTCGGACCTGCAAAGACCACCGAGCTGCCTCGGTGGGGAAACGCTCCGACACTCAAGTCAGGCAAAAGGAAAAAGAGGTAAGAGAATTCTTATGCCACGAGTAGCATCCCTGGGTCTGAAGCGTCTCCCTTGCTTTTATAGGGGGGCTGCCCAAGGTAGGCCTTTCTCCCCTGCCTTAGTTAGCCACGCACTCGGCGTCCTAAAGCAAGGGGCGTGATCACCGGATGTCTCCTCCTGGATTGCCGCTGGCGATTGCCAGCTAGGGATGGGAGGAGCTGTCGCGGCCCGAGATCTCAGCGCCTTCCCTTATTAGGCATGTAGTTTTTGAGAAGGTAGACTAAGATTACCTTATATGAGGACGAAAGAATCTTTAGCCGAGGGCCTTGTCTCGAGATTCCTCGCGACTTTGGTTGCCAAACCTGGTGCTCTTCAATGAAACCTCTCTTTGGATTAGATTCTTTATTTGTAATCATCAAAATTTTAATATGATTTGGAATCCGATCCTACAAAAAATGTATAACAGCAATGGGAAATGCTCTTGTTTCCGGGTTGGGTGGATATTTTTATATTGATCGCCATACTAGACCTCAATACTCCAACACTAATTTTGCAAGGTCGGAGCCTAACACGATCACCATTAATCTTGTGCTAGACATATAGCAAAAAAGTATCCCCAACAACTTAGAAACAACATTTCTCAAAAATTAAATGGCAAATTAAGACTTATTTCCTAATCCCTGTAAAAAAAAAGTGTCTCAAATAATTTCTCTTTTTGGTAGACTTTAATAATCAGTTCCTGAAAAAAATAGCTTCTGTTTTTTTTCCCCTAATTTACTCCTCCATCAATGCATACTTTTAATTTTTGCTATCAAATATGTATGACTATTGTATCCATATTTTAACTGATTTTCTCATTTATTTTAACTAATATTCTCATCTACTTTAATTAATTTTCTCGTTTACTTTAACTATATTCTAGATCTATTTTAACTCATCATTTATATTCTTATTATCTGTTCTTATATTTTTAGCAAATTCTTCTTCTACTTTAACTCATATACAATATTAATTTAACACATCCATACATGCACTTTAATAGAGAGGTTGGCTTTCTGTGTAACTTCAACTATTTATGTATCTTACAGTAGATAATGATATCAGTTAAAGTAAAAGAGGAAACCGATTAAAATAGAAGAAAAAATTAGTTAAAATAGAAGAACAAATCTGTTAAAGAAGATGAAACTTATTAAAAAAGAAGAGAAAATCAGTTAAAGTGTCTAATCTATTAAAATAATAGTTGTAGTGTGTTAAAACAGTAGGTTTCCTCTCATTTAATTTTAAGTTTGAGAATACAAACACGTGATTTTACTTTTTCAAAAATCAAAATCACCCAAAAATTCATAAAGACCAATTTTTTGATGCTTCAAATTTAAAACCTCATTATTACCCTTTTTCTTTCTATCTCTCTTCATTTTTTCTCCACTTTTTCAAAATCTATTTTTGAAAATTTTATAATCATTTTTCTCATTTGAAAACTAGAGTAAGAATGAGTGAAATTCCAATGATTAGAATCTCAATTTTTTTTCTCTCACAATATTTTCAAACGGTGTCTAATTACTCGGCTAGACAAAAAAAACCAATTTAGTAGAATAAGTCTTTTTTTAACAGTAAACAAAACTCCCTTCATTCATATAAATAGGTACAACAGCTACCGACGTGGCAACACTGTGCGTCGGAGACAGTCGGCGTACGCCACCATATGCCATATAACAGCCCAGGACCAAAGGTCCATACATACACACGGAGTAAAGGCCCAACCCCAAGGGGGAGAGGACTACGTACTGTGGACAACTGGAAATGGCCAGGCAGGAATTCTGATTCTAATGTCTTTTGAAAAGTTTTAATAAAGGCTTCTCAAATCTCAATTACCAGTAATTTCCCCATATATGTGGCTCAATTTTACGTGCAAAGAATACTCAAACATAATCCGGAACTTGTAGATACGATGAACAATTTTTTTTTTTTTTGGAAAAATTAAAATTCCGACTCTGTCAAGTGGCAATCTTTTGATCAGACTCCATCTGCCATGAACTCTTGAAACCTCATCTCATAAACCCTTTCTACTGAAGGAAAGAATGCCTATCTCCTATCTCAAACTCTGCTGTCAGAACTCACATATCCTTCTGTACAGGAAGCGGTGGAGGCTTGGAGCTACAAAAGATGCCTCTGCTGCCCCTCCTCGCAGCCAAGGAAGCACAAGAACCCCTTGAGCTCTTCTTCGATATGGTCTTGTTGCACGGCCCCGGCGCAAAGCACGGCCTGCTGCTCAAATCTAGCACCCCGCCGCCGTAGCTCCTGCACGGTTTCATCCTTCTCCTGTAAGGCGTCTCCTTCTTGGGGAGGTCCTCCACGCACCTCACGCTCGACAGAGATGTGAAGGACTGGGACTTCCCAGAGAAGAACTTGGACAGCCCTCTCCTGCAACATCCAAAAAAAAAAAAAAAAGCAAAAACCCATATTAGCAAAATTAGCACATGAAGCTGCAGCATGCAGCTAGCTCCATCAAAATCAAACATCTTAGTGCTCAATCTCACCAGGATCGAGATCGATCGATCGATCCAATTAACCGGGGAGTACTCACTTGATGGGGAGCTGGTCCATGAGCGAGGACAACTCGTACAGAGGCCCGCAAGCGTCCATCTGCGGGTGGCGAGACGGCGAGGCCGCCCCCGGGGACCCCGCGGCCGTCGAGGAAGTCGCATCGTCCATGAGATCCGACGACGAGGAGCCGATGGAGTCCCTGGAATCCCAGGAGAAGGAAACCGAGTCCTCATCTGCTTCCAAGAAGGCTTCCAGCACTGCTCCATGGAACACCGGCTCCATCCCTTCACCCATGTTTCCGTACTGGCTCCCGGACGAGAGAGAGAGAGAGAGAGAGAGGAGACCTTGAGAGAGCCGCTCAAACTTGAGATATGGGAGCTTACAACGCCAACGGGGGCCTTCGCACATATATATATCTCTATTCACAAGTATGAGTCAGAGTTGGGGAACATTGACGAATGCTTGGAGGTTAGTTTATTCATGTTCTAAAGATGGAGATGGGTAGGGATGGGGTCATCTTAGAGCTTCTTTATTAGCGGGGGTGATAAAAGGGGATAAGAGAGAATAAATTGGTGATAAAATTTATTTGACTTTGGAGTGGTTTTATATATACACTGATCCAAGATAATTTTAGTTATCTCTATATAAAAAGAGATAAATTTGGGGTCAACAAGAAATAAAAACTAAATAAGAATAACTTTAGTTATTTATATATATCTGAATTTGCGAGGGATATATAAAAGTACGTCAAATTAAACATAACTTCCAAATAATTTAGATGTGACTAAAAATAATATGAACGTGATTAGAGACCAAGGTTAGATTATATAAACTCCTCCATAAACTATATGAGATGAGGATAGCTTATTCTTATATAAAATAATAGGAAAATAAAGAGGCTTTATGTGCTGCACAAAGAAGATAACTTTGATTACATGATGGGTGGTGGAATTGTGGATAGGAATGGGAGGGTGTTTTAGGTAGTTGCCCACCCTCACAATCTTATGATATTCGACATTATCGTGGGGGGGAAGGTTTGGTTGGATACACGAATGACTTGGTTGCTGCCTGTCCGGGAAGCACAAAAGGGAAAGGAGTACTGGAATCAGTGGATAAGGCTGTGGAGGCCAAGCGTCCTACTACTCATCCATATCCGAGTCACCACCTGGCCGCTGATAAGCGCGTTTACTTGTCTCTTCAACTTTTTTTGGCCTTTTTTTAAAAAAACCCCGAAATCTGGGTGCGCGTGCGTACGTGTTCGGAAGTCACGGGTTGTGGCTAGAATTAAAGGGCGGCGGGTTTGGCGGTTGGGGACATGGCGGATCTTGTGCCCGCTCCGTCGCAGGAGGACCACGTGTAGCGGTCGGTCTCGGTAGATTCGGATGTCCGGTCCCGAAGTGGCAACTTGGGGATCCGATTTTTCCGGTTCCGTGCCATTTCGGAGCCCTGACCTTTTGGGAAAGTTTTGTGTGGTGCGTATGTTAGATATGAATTTTGAAATAAGGCCATCGTAATATATATCGAGGGGGTTTTTTTTATACAAATATCATGGGTTCAATTTAAGTACGTGAGAATTAATTCGTCCTAATTTTCTTTTTTATTATCTACAGATATACTCTTGTTATAGATAATGTAACGTATCCTCCGAGACCTTGTCTCGTTTGACCAGGACGACGGAAGTGAAAAATATGTTTTGAAAAATCTTTTAAGATCTACTTTAATAACTATTGAGTTTAATTAAGTTGGACAATTTTAACTTCAGATAGGTAACATTTTTTTTGTACATATATCTTTGTCAAAATGATGATAAAAAGGGTCATACTTGATTCCGTTAAAAGATGGCAAGGCGTAGACATCAGTTGACGAGAATTCGTCATTTGTCAGGGATGGTTGCAGCGAAGTCTCTTAAGACATTTTGTATTTATAGTTCGAATTTTCACCTTAATTAATATTTTAGCAGATATATTTATGAAAAAAAATATTAATAATTTTTTTGACCTATTCAAAAGAACCCTAGTAGATTTTTTTTCCCGTGTTTTTTTTCCTATCCGATTGTACTTGTAATTTTTGTGCTAGATGCACTCGGACCTAAAAACCCTGGCTCTCTCTTCAAGGTCTCCCTATTGGGATTCTCCACGTGGAGGGTTTTTTACCCCGAAAAAAGATAAGCATAAATATTTTTATACAAACACTCACGTGACGAAGGCGAGTCTCACAGTCATATTGTTGCGAGATCTATTTTTATGTGAGTCTTTATACTTTATATTTGTATAAAAATATTTGTACAAAGTCCTAATCTTCTACCTCTCCCACGTTTGTAGAACTGCCAAATGGAACGATCTGATTTTGTTGGAATCAGATGTGCGTTATTGTGGGCCACTAGTATAGATGGGCTCCTTGGACACGTTTCTCCACGCTTGGTCAAATAGTTTAGAATAAGGTAGGTCAACAGAGATTGCAACATGGATCATATAGAGTTGTGTGGCGTTGTGCGTGTGGGGAGATCCTCCCCGCCACACAAACGAAGGCGTCCTTATCCGCAAACCACGCAGATGCCACGTAGTCAGCAACGTTTGGTATCAATTCAAAAATATCGATTTCATGTGAATCGGATTTTTTTTAGTACTCTGACATGTCAGAGTTTCGTCGGATGGGTGAGATGCTTCGGCTGTTCATTTAAAAGGCTGGAGGAGAAAAATAAGTTATTCTAAGTTTTTTTATTGAATTGTCTTTTATCCTTTCCAATCATTGCTGTCTAAGAGAAGAAAGAAAAAAAAATATTTTTTTTTTAGAAATCACGGGGCAATCTCAAAAGCGACGGTGCCACTTTTGGTGGAAAAGAGAGCAAAATTGCTCTCTCTCTCTCTCTCTCTCTCTCTCTCTCTCTCACTTCTCACACACCCCTATACACTTGGTAACATTTGAATTGGCGTTTAGATTTGTCAGACATTTTTTGTGAGTCAACTTGATTATACTGGGTTTGTTGGGACCGACACTAAATCTAGGCTACTGTTGGGCCGAGGTCGGCATGGGATAGGCCAATCACGAGGGCCCGTTAGGGTCGTAGTTATATGTACGATTTTTATAAATTATCATACATGTTTATGATATATTTTAAGTGTAATATTTATAAAACTCTAGGTATATAATAAGTGATGATGTAACAAATATATTTATATATAATTCGTACCAAACAATAGGAATCACATATTTTTATAATGTTATTTTACTATATCTTATTACTCCTATGTGAATACTCGCATGAAGTGTCTCTACTACTCAATGTGGAGAACATTATGCATCTTCAATACTTGTAGATCTACTTATACCATATTATAATCATTAATATGTCATTTGAAGTAGCGTGAGATCAAAGTCGCACTTGCGTTATTTCTCTCCTTCTCCTATCAATTTATCTATAAAAAAAAGTGACTTAAAATATGAAACTTCGTGTGTGTAAGAAAAGAATGCTCAGATATAGGGGTGTCAATTGGACCGGGCCGGCCCGGAGATCCGGAAGCCCGGCCCGGTTTTAACTGGGTTTGGGCCGAAAAATTTAATTCGTTTAAATGTTTTGGCTCAGCCCGGCCCGGCCCGGAAAAGAATAGGGCCGGACTTAGATTTTGTGAGGCCCGGTCCGCTCGGTTTGAAAATTTTAATATAATATAATGTATATTAAATATGAAATTTATATTTAGAAAGATGATTATTTTATTTTGTTCTACAATAAATCTACTCAAAAATATAATCTTTTATAAATTAAATGATAATATAGATATAAGTAAAAAATATATATTTTTATAAATATATTATAATAAATATATTAAAATTATATATAATATAGGGAAAAAAATTATTTTTTCGAGCCGGGTCGGGCTTAACCGGACTTTTCCTGGCCGGGTCGGGCCACCCATACTGGGCCTATCCCCGGGCTTCGACCGGGCCCGGCCGACTTTTAAAAAACCGGGTCTGGGCTGGGCCTAGCAAGGCCCAGTCCAGGCCCAACCTATTGACACCTCTACTCAGATAAGAAGCATAGTCATACGTGTTAACTTGTACGTCAACATGGATCCATTGTGGATCACATTCGCACAAGCCTCATGTAAGAGGCAGAGTGGAAGGCCTTGAGACGAAACCAATACCCATAGTGGCACTGATAACACAATTAACTTTTGATTCTAGAGAAGATTTAGTACACTTGAGTTTTGTACTTTGTATTTGATTTTTTTTTTGATTGACCAATAAAAAAATGGACACAATACACCCATCTAATAAATGTGACAAGTACAAGTGCAAAGTGTAAAACTTAAATACACTAAATTATTCTCTTGATTTAAAGATGAGAAATACCTTATGCAGGACGAGTCATGCAACTGAGACTATATGTCGGCCATTTTATTGGTCAGTGTGCGGACAAGTACAATGTATCACTCGCGTACTGACCAATGAAAAAAAACCGAAGTGCAGTTTATCATACACGACTAATCATCTAATAAGTATTTCTCTTTCAAAGATGACCAAAGAATATATATCTACTAATGAAGATTCTATTGTGATAGTGATAAATTATATTTCTTCTAAGGCTTCTCACTTGCGTGTGGGCTTGCTCTTTTCATAGGTGCACGGCTTCACACCCAACCATCATGGTTGTCTTATGAGAAACATTTTGTATCTAGTTGAGATGTCCGCACGGAAATGCCCGTTGACATAAGTATGTGTGGATCTCGTTGTTATGTTAGGGCATCTACGAACAAACTTGCAGTATTTTTTGACGCCGAGTATAAAATATTTCTCTCCTTCTATTGCTAGGGTTGTATAAAATATGGTCCAAATTGAAAAATCGAATCGACCAATTCGGTTCGGTTCGATTCGGTTTCATGGGCTGAGTGGTTCGGTTCGATTTTTAGCTGAGAAATCGAAATGAACCGAATACCTATATATAATTATATAAATAATAGAATTAAACAAAAAAAGGTAGCGCAGTGGAGGGCGGCTTCGCGCGCCCTCCACGCGCCTCGCGACCGCCAAAAAAGCCCTTTTTTAACAGGTTTTTGCCAAAAATGTCATAAAAAAGCCAAAAATGCTATAAAAATATTTAAAAATACCAGAAATGTCATATTTCGGTTCGGTTCAAATAGTAAGTTCGGTTCGGTTCGATTTCTCCCAAAAATAAGAGAAATCGAACCGAACCGTGAACACCCCTATCTATTGCGCTCTAAAAGAGAAAGAGACTGATCTTTCACATAATTAGGTTTTTTTTACTTAAAAACTTGTGGTTATCAGGCATTAACGTGAAATAAACAGGTAACTGAGTGCATCTAAAAGAGAGAAACCATTGGCTACATGTTTGGCCATCCCCTCCAAAAATGGAAGATCCTTCTGAATCTTCTTAGCAATTTGCTCATCAAACTCTTATTGATGGTGCACAGCTGACAGCCCAAGAAACGTTACGAGCATGTGGTTCAGAGAGCACTTAATTAGCTTCCGGCGGGTTTGATAGCCAAAGCAATATCTCATAGTTCCAAATCTAATAAAAAGATATGATTTGTTAAGGTAGGTAGGACAGCCAAGAGTTTGTCTCTTATGGAACATTAATTCTCCAATAAATCTAGAAAGATAACTCTGCATGCTCTAAAATCATTACTCTTGATGATCTTATTTTACGAAACTCCACATCTTAATAAACTATAGATGTCCAACTATATATCGAACTCCCTCCTACGACCATGTGGCTATAGAGGTAAGCTTTCATTCGTAGGTTCATGGACGCCCGTATAGAAAATATTTCCCCCCTATGAATAGAAAATATTCAACCAAACAACATCTAAAAAAAAAAGTGGACAGAAAATTAGATAGGTTTTTTACAAATCACACCTCTTGAAACTTTTTGGTGTATTTCAAATATCCCCTGTGATCTTTATATGCCTTTAATAACCTCCTATAATTTACTTGGATTCATAAATATCATCATAGAGTTAGTTGCCATTCAAAGAAGACATCAACATATAGAATTTGATAACTCTGTTAATAAATTTTGAGATCAAAATAGCCCTTCTCATGCTCGCACCTCTTTCTCTCTTTCTCATACATAATATAGCATAGAGAGATAGAGAGAGTTGTCAGATAGTTCTCTCTCTCACACACACACAGAGTTCGACAAGGATTGTGTGAGAGAGAGGGTCGTCTTCTTCTCTTTGGTCATGATGGAATCCAACTAAGACACTTGCACAGGTAAACGGAATTAGAGCAAGAACCAAGCAATACCACTACAACTTGATCAAAGTAAGCACGCGGGGGCGCACCCACCGACCTTGGTGGTGAGCTTGTCAACCTCAAGACTAATCTGGGTGATAAACTTGGCGAACTTTCCCATCTTGGCAACTTGTCACATCTCTAGGAACAACCACATCTAGGTGGAGTCCTCCATGAGCACCACCTTGGAGCGGTCCTTGACGACAGAGATGTTGAGGAAGGCAATCGACTCCATCTCCTTCCCCTTTAACAGGCGCTTTGCTTCTTATAGGTGCAGCCTTGTCAATAGTTTCTTCAACTCTCTTGCGACATTCGCCCCCAACCCCATGGTCAAACCCAATTCATCACACACTGACAGTCATATTGTTCTCTCTTTCTCACACACATAGTCTGGCAAGGACTATGAGAGAGAGAGAGAGTTGTTAAACTGTGAATGTGAGAGAGCATGTGGTCTCTCAATCACGAGCTACGTAGGAGGAGAGGACTATTTGCATGTGGAAAAAAGGCCACCTGGCTAGGACGCCAACGCAGAGCCACTAGCAAAATAGAGTTGCCAATGTATATGAAGGCTGGGATAGAAATGAAATGAATTATCTCATATCAAAAATTGAGAAAATATTATTGAACTATATATATATAATTATCATCCACAACTTGTGGGACACCTTTTAAAATATAGACTTAGTTCTAATAAAAAAAATATTGTGGTTAATCCTGCGTAATAGGAAGTAATGTATGTGTGTGTCTCAATCACGAGCTACGTAGGAGGAGAGGACTATTTGCATATGGAAAAAAGGCCACCTGGTTAGGAGGCCAACATAGAGCCACTAGCAAAGTGGAGTTACCACCGTATATGAAAGCTGGGATAGAAATAAAATGAATTATTTCATATCAAAAATTGAGAAAATATTACTGAACTATATATATAAGATTATCATCCACAACTTGTAGGACACTTTTTAAAATATGGACTTAGTTCTTATAAAAAAATATTGTGGTCTCTCAATCACGAGCTACGTAGGAGGAGAAGACTATTTGCATATGGAAAAAAAGCCACCTGACTAGGAGGCCAACGCAGAGCCACTAGCAAAATAGAGTTACCAATGTATATGAAGATTGGGATAGAAATGAAATGAATTATCTCATATCAAAATTTAGAAAATATTATTGAAAGATATATATAAGATTATCATCCACAACTTATGGGACACCTTTTAAAATATAGACTTAGTTCTTATAAAAAAAACATTGTGGTTAATCGTGCTGACTAGGAAGTAGAGTGTGTGTGTAGCAAAATAGAGTTACCATTATATATTATATATGAAGGCTGGGATAGAAATGAAATGAATTACCTCATATCAAAAATTAAGAAAATATTATTGAACTATATATATATATATAATTATCATCCACAACTTGTGGAACACCTTTTAAAATATAGACTTAGTTCTTATAAAAAAATATTGTGGTTAATCGTGCTTAATAGGAAGTAGTGTGTGTGTTATGTGTGAGGAGAGAGAGAGAGTGTGTGTGTGTGTGTGAGAAGAGAGAGTCGGATTCTCTCTCTCTCTCTCTCTCCTGCGTGTGTTATGTGTGAGAAGAGAGAGAGAGATCTAGTGTGTGTGTGTGTGTTAAGTGTGTGAGAAGAGAGAGAGAGAGCGTGAAGGGAGGGAGGGTGTGGGAAGGGGGTGCTAGATGGAACGAGCTCTTCGTGGCACCTGGTTCAACCCCTCCAAGGCCAGCATGGGAGGTTCTCTCCGAGCAGAGGGGCTCCGTGATGAACCTGGCTACACAAGAACAGAGCTGAGGGAGAGTTGGAGGACGGGGTGGATATGCTTCAGAAGAAGAGAACAGAGGAAGTGATCTCAAATGCCATGCCGCCAAAATGGCCAGGTCGACTTCTATTTATACTTCTTAGTTACAGAACAGTTAGAGCTACACCACAATCCGTTGGTGAGTCTCTACAAATTGGACACAAACTAACAGATATCTAACTAATTCCGACAAAACAACGACCCAGCAACTACAAAACAACCAACTCCCTATGATCTAGCTGACCGAACCATATCAAATTCCTCCCCTCCTTCAAGACTGACCTTGTCCTCAAGGTCGAAGTTGGGATAATACTTGCAGAAGTCATAATACTCCTCCCATGGAGCATCTGAAGGGGATTGACCTTTCCATTGAATGAGGAGCTGTACCACTGGCTTATTGTCATGTTTAATGGGACGCCTCCCCAAAAGCTTATCAGGAACTATATCAACAGGCGGCAGCTCTGCTGGAAGAGGGGAGTACAGGAACATTCTGATCAGCATATTTGGCTTTCAATTGTGAAACATGGAACACTGGATGTATTCGTGAAGTAGGAGGCAAATCCAAGCTTGTAGGTCACTGAACCAATACGCTGCAAAATCTGAAAAGGCCCATAATAGCGGGCACTCAATTTTTTATTATACCTGGTAACCACTGAACGCTGTCGGTAAGGTTGTAATTTTAGATACACCCAATCACCAACTTGATATTCTTTATCTAACCGGTGTCGATCAGCCAGCCTTTTCATCCTGTGTTGTGCTTTAAGAAGGTGCTACTTCAGCTCACGTAAAATGTTATCTCGGCTGAGCAAAGAATCTTCTACTTCTTGCACCTTACATGTACCAGGTACATAAGATACAAAAGATGGTGGAGACACACCATAGACCACCTCAAAAGGTGTTAACCCAGTAGAGCTATGCATGGAAGTATGTACCAGAACTCAGCCCACCGCAAATATTTCATCCAGGAACGCTTCTGTTGAAAACAATAACAGCACAAATAAGTTTCTAAACATCGATTTAATACGTCAGCTTGACCATCCGTTTGAGGATGGTATGCACTACTCATATGGAGTTTTAACACCCTGCAACTTAAAAATTTCTTGCCAGAAGTTACTGGTAAATACAGCATCCCTGTCAGAAATAATCACTTTAGGCAACCCATGGAGCTTAACAACATTAACAACAAACTCCTGTGCAACTGAAACAGCAGTATAAGGGTGCTTTAAAGGAATAAAGTGAGCATATTTGGATAATCTGCCAATCACCACCAAAATAGATGGTTTGTTTAATGAAAGAGGCAGACCATCAATGAAATCCATGTGTACATGTGTCCAAATCTGATCTGGAATAGGTAGGGGCTGTAGAAGACCTGCCGGATGCTGCTGCAATGACTTAGTGCGTTGACAAACATCACAATTCCTTATGTAATCCCTGACAAAGGCATTCAAACCAGTCCAATAAAAACTGTGCTTAACTCGTTGCAAAGTCTTGTGATACCCAGAATGTCCTCCCTCAGGTGAATCATGGTGAGCTTGCAACAAAACAGGGAGTGAAGGAAAAGATTTATACAGTTAATCTCACCTTTGTAATAAAGAATTCCACCCTCGTAAGCAAATTTCAAAGCATCCAACTCACTAGCTTGCCATTTCTGAATCAAAGACTGAAACACCAAATCATTGGCATAAGCAGTTTGTAATTCCTGAAACCAAGATGGAACAACAATGGAAATGGCAAATCAAGTTGCATTAGACTGGTTGTCAGGGATCCTGTATAAAGTGTCGGCTACCTGATTATGATGACCAGGTTTATATTCTAAAGAAAAGTCATATCCCAGAAACTTAACTAACCATCGCTGCTGAGCAGGAGTGTGCACTTGTTGATTCAACAGGAATTTAAGACTTTGATGCTCTATCTGAATTATAAATTTTTGACCCATTAAATATGGCCTCCATTGCTGAATAGCAAAAATAATTGCTTTCATTTCTTTTTCATAAGTAGACATCCCTAACTGCTTGTTGGAAAAAGCTTTACTCAAATAGGCAATTGGTCGGCCATCCTGGATTAATACAGCACCCATTCCAACTTCACTGGCATCACATTCTACAATAAATTGTTCATTGAAATTTGGTTATGCCAAAACAGGGGCAGAGGACATTGCATGTTTCAGTTGACTAAAAGCTTGAGTAGCTGAAGGAGACCATGTAAGCCCATCTTTCTTTAACAACTGGGTCAAGCGAGCAGCAATAGAACCATAGTTCTTTATGAATTTTCTGTAATAACCTGTTAAACCCAAGAATCCACGCAAACCTCTTAATGACTGAGGAACAGGCCAAAATAAGATAGATTGGATTTTGGAATTATCCATTGCAACACCCTGCTCATAAATAGTGTGCCCCAAATAATCAACCTTGGTAATACCAAAGGAGCATTTAGACATAAAGGTGATTGTCTGATAGAATTTGAAGAACAGTCTGCAAATGTGACAAATGTGACTCCCAACTAGCACTATAAAATAGAATATCATCAAAGAATACCAGAACAAACCTTCTCATACATTGTTTGAATATATATTCATCAAATTCAGAAAAGTGGAGGGAGCATTTGAAAGACCAAATGGCATCAGAAGGAACTCATAATATCCTTCATGAGTTCTAAAAGCTGTCTTATAAACATCTTTTGGATGCATGCGAATTTGGCAATACCCGACCTTAAATCCAACTTAGAAAAAAATTTAGCTCCATAAAGCTCATCTAAAAGGTCATCCACCAGTGGAATAGGATACTTATCCTTGATAGTGTGCTGATTTAAAAATCTATAGTCAATGCACATTCGCCATGAGCCATCTTTCTTTTGTACGAGGACTGGGGCTGAAAAAGGACTATTACTAGATTGTATGTGGGTATGAGATAAAAGATCCTTAACTTCTTGTTCTATAATATCCTTCTGAAATGGAGAATGCATATAAGAAGGTCGAGAAATAGTGATTGATTCATCAATTAGAGGGATTGTGTGGTCATAAGATCGGCTAGGAGGCAACCCTTGAGGTTCTGAAAAGACTAAAAAATATTGTTAGAGAATTGCAGCTAGATGAGGTGGAAATGAAGCTAAAGAAGATGAAAATGTGGGTGGGGAAACAGTGGGGGTCGATTCAATGGAAAAGAAGGGAAATTTCTTAGCAGAGACTATACTAACATCAGAGTCAGAAACTCCCCTCAGCACAAAATCTTGATCATTCAAGGAAAATTGCATCGTCATCTGAGATAAATTAAATGTGATATCTCCCAATAATTGCATCCATGATGTCCCCAGCACAACATCTACACTGCCAAGTGGAAATGAAAGTCCCGGTAATTTCAGAGTCACTCCAGAACACCAACCCTGTGAAGCCAATTCCAAACTAGCAGCCATTTTGACCTTTTGCGGATCAGTGTAGGTAACAGAAAGGCCCATTTTCTTAACTACCAAAGGATCCAAAAAATTGTGAGTGCTCCCATTATCCACCAACACAATTACTGGCAAAGAACCAACATGACCAATTAACCTTAAAAGTTCCAGGAGAGGCTAACTGAGAAACACATTGACAAGACAATGAAGGTTCTGTCACTGATGGTACCTCAGTATCAAAAATTTCATAATCTAAAAGATTATATTCTGTAATATCTGGAATCAAATGGAGTAAAAATAGCTTATGTGATTAACAAGAATGTCCAGGTGTCCACTTCTCATCACAGTTGTAACAAAGACCCTTTGCTCGTCTTTCCTGAAGCTGCTGAGTGGTAAGTTTAGGAACAAGTGGAGTAGATGACTTAGGAGGTGAAGGCAGCACAGGCAGTTGAGAATTAACAGGCAAAGGAGGCTGATAGAGCTGCAAAATTGAAACTTGCTAGTCACCCTTACCATCTTTTAAAATTTTGAGTTAGAAAGACCCCAATCAATAGCATTTACAAACGTCAGTTAACATCTCTAAGCAATTTCGGTACTTAATCTCTCATTTCCATTTAGTGTTCACATTTGTGTTATTACACACAAGGAAAAGGCTTCGATCCCCTGCGTCCCGGTAGCCTGTGCTGAAGCCTCTGTTGATATGGGGATCGGGAAGATTCGATACAGACGATTCGATTCGCTCAACACACCAAGATCTTTTATATTTGTGAGCTCCATGGAACAAGGGACTGGTTTTCGTTTCACCAGTTCTCAAATCGATGATCACAGGAACCATTGGTTTCCCCCCACCTTTGGTTTCTCAAATCGATCGGGAAAGACATAAAACAAGCGATAAACCGGAACACTTGAAACCATCCAGAAACGGAGCTCCGAGACACAACTCAGGGAAGGGGATTGGGGAGGGGGGGAATGTGGAGAAGATGATTGTTGGCGATTCAAATGAACAGATGTGAATCCCAACTGCCCACCTCCACCACCTCCTCTTGGGAGGATCTCTGTAGCAGGAAACACTTTCGGCAAAATGTGCATCCGATTCGCACAACGCCGATACACACAATCCTGCTGCATCGTCCGCTGCGGCGGTCACGACGCTTAAATCCGGAAGACCCCATGGCCAGACACGAAACAGGAGAACATAAAAGACCCAAAGGAAACAGGATCAAGAAACGGGAAGCAAGAAGAAGGGAGGGAGCCGAGGCGGGACGCCGAGTGGAAGAGGAGAGGAGATGGCCTGTTTGATAGAGCATGGCGACTGGCGAGTAGCGCATCTGCGGCGGCGGTGGCATCGTCGCTTTGGCATCAGCCGCCAAATATATAGGAGAGCAGGCACCTGGGTTGAAGCGGCCAGTGGGAAGCAGAAAACCCTAAAAAGACCCAAATTACGAAGCTGCCCTCCATGTGGAAGCTGGGGTGGATGCCTAAAATCGGCATTTAAAGTGCATTCAAAATTATGAAAAGAGAAGATCCTAATTACGATATTCCCCCACAAGGTTACCCCGGATTCGTGGAATAAATTGAGCATTTCGTCAATTTTAAAGTTTATTTGAATGTTATTGTTCAGTATGATATAGGCAGTTATAGTTAAGATAATTTTTAAGAATTATATTTTTCATATATAAGTATACGCCTCATGTTATTTATATCTGATATCGATTTTGTTATCAGCATATGGCATTCAGATTTGAAAAATATTTAGAGCCCTCTAAAGAGGGTAAAAAAATGATATAGATTAATTGTCAATTAAATAATTCTATAAATTAAAAATTAGATAACATTTTTCTCTCTTTTTCTTTTCCAACTAATAAAATTACTTTTCAAATAATATGGAGAGAGATGATTTTATGTCCATAAATCCCTATAAATGTAAAATAGTTACACCTGACGACATGGGCAACTCCCTCATTGGAAGAGTAACCCTCTATAACGAATCCATTATTGTAACATCCACCAAACTCCATATGCTTACAGCTATAACGACTCACTATAATACCAGATTCGCAAGGGGGAGACATCTATAAATATTTAGGAACCTTCTGTATTCAGATAAATCCTTCTATAGCCAAAACTTGGGCGAAGAGTAATACTGATTTTATTTACTCTTACCTATTTTAACTTAAACATCAAAGAATTTTTTCTGAAAATATCTTCCCAAAACTTTTGACCTTTTTCCATCGTGCATATATGTGACACACAAGAGGGGTTATTCAACTCTCTGAAGATCTAAGATCACCATCTTCACAGTCTATATCGCTTTTTTTATCGTCTCTGAAATCATATGTATTATAACCGCTGCAGTGAACTTTTCTGCATATGATAGTTCATTTACTTTGGGTAAGCGTAAGTGGGCACAACATCCTCCAAGGCGTGCGTCCCCAACACCACACGCCAAGATAAATTTGGTTATACTTGTCAAAATTGTGCTGCTTAACATTTCCACAATCTTCTTAGGCTGCGACGAAGGACTTGTCAAGGATGTATTCAGAAGCTTCGTAGAGAGCTCACGGGGAAAAGTACGCTATCAACTCGCAGTTGGTACCACAAAAGGTAACATGGTGAGACTGCAATTTCTGGATTGCAGCAAGTGTTCTTCATTTACAATCTACCCACAAGAAAATTTTCTTATACTGAAATTGAAAAAAAAAAAAAGAATCAACCTTCATTTTGAGCTCAGATTTTAAAAAACGTGAATATTTCTAACATGGGAAACTAATAGGTATCTTGATGGGTAAAACAGGTACCTGACTCAATGCTAGGGAGTCCAAATGGTGTCAGATCCCCGGTTTAAGAACCATTGAAAGTCCTAATCTGCAGAGGGATGATGTCTTAAGCATCAATCCATTACATGATCATTGAAGTTAAACTAATTGCGATTACAATAACAAGAAGTGACTTTAGCTTTTCTACTAGTGTGTAGCTAACAAGTTTAACTAGGTCAGGCAACCAGTTTGTAAGCACGCTCTGAGAGGACGAAACATCCCCAAGTAAATATGCCTGCCCAAGTCCTTTATCTAAACTTGATCCAGGAACAAACCCTGAACACTGCAAAAATGAGTGGCAAAGTGAACATCCTTCAAGTGCATGCAGCCATATACAATGCAGGATCAGGGAATGGTAATGACGACAAAAACACCACACTTCCTAGCTTTGCAAGTCTGCCCATTTTTGTGTGATGAAACAGTAGAAACACCATTATCTTGAGAAGTTTATAGGAGGTTCTAAGTTGCCCACCAGAATTCCAAGATCAATGTCTTTGTCCTCGAACTTTTTGATGAATGGATGATCCTGAAACAGAAAAAGGACATTTGGTAAACGACATTGAGTACCAAAGAAACTAGACGATGTATACAAATAAAGGGCACTAACCAGAAGTTCCAGAGCTGACATTCTGTGATTAGGATCCTTCTGTACACTGAAACCAAAAGTTCAGCACCCACCAGAGTCAGCTTCCCATGAAATATGCCGTGTACAACTACAACTAATATGCATTGGCACGTCAAATGGTCATGGCTAACTAGAATTGAGTAGGGGGATGCACACACCCTGTGGATCTTTGATAAACAGATAACTGCTTACCCTAATTAAGAGAACAGATCCTTCGCACCTGAGATTACATGAAGATGATAACATTTTAAGTGCATCTCTAACAGATGCAGCCAGCACACCCAGGTCTAGATAACTAGTGAAGAAATGTAAGTGATCGACATATGTGATATCGGAATTTCAGGTAATACTGGGAAAGATATTCATAAAAAATGGTCATTCGAGTATGTTATGAGACAGTATATATCACAAGCTGCAGACCAAATGTATGGGTGAAAGATCGTCCTAGAAATTGATCATGCATATCTAATAATCTATCTCAGGTCACTATTTTGAATTTTTGAGAGCATACTGGGGATGAGATGGAGATGGGTGCATCAAAGGTTATATGCTAAACTTGAAATGGTTGGCATGTTTTTCCCCCTAGGTATGTCTGTCACCATGTCAATTTCATAATGCTAAATTTTTACCAACAGATCATATACCCTAACGTTATCCAGTTCATTGTGTATGTATAGTTCTATGAAACTGTATCATCGATAGCAGCCGCATCGTTGGAAAACTAAAGGATTAGGAATTGTCATGAAGCCAAAAGGTTAGAAAGAGCTTCCAGTGGCCTTGTTAATAGTAGATCCAAACAGACTGTTATCTTTGAGATGGTGTGTGCCCGATCCACAATAATGGAGTACCAAATATAATTCCAAAATATTGTAAAAATAGCAAGAGACTGCAAGGAAGATAATTGAATAGAGTTGCCAGAGCTTCCAGTGGCCTTGTTAATAGTAGATCCAAACAGACTGTTATCTTTGAGATGGTGTGTGCCCAATCCACAATAATGGAGTACCAAATATAATTCCAAAATATTGTAAAAATAGCAAGAGACTGCAAGGAAGATAATTGAATAGAGTTGCCAAAACCTATATCTGTAATAATTTCAGAGAAAGAAGTAAACCTGAAAAAGAAGCTATCTACATTCAGAGTGCAAATTTGAAAAGGAAATGGACATACCAGGCTGAGATAAATGCACAAAACTCTGGTGAGAACTGATCTGCTGCGGCAGCAGGTGGTGGTTGGTCAACAATAGCCTCCAAAAGCTCATAAAAGCTCAGCCAACCTTCCTGCTCATTGGATACATACGGAAAATGGCCTATTGCACACTCAAGTATTACCAAGCCAAAACTCCAGATATCACTCTTATAGTCATAACTGCTTCCGCTTATTCGCTCGGGCTGTCAAACAATGTGAAAAATTAAGACATTATCCACAAAATATTTCACAAAACTATTTTCCATTAGAAACTGGTTCATAAAAGCCAAAAAAAGGCGTTCCATCCAATTAATTCGTTGATATAACAAATGGCATGTGTTTATTCAACATACCGACATATAATTGTAGGTGCCCACAAATGTGTCTCGCTGGCCCATGGAGGTGGCAAGGACTGCACTCACTCCAAAGTCTGTAATTTTTACTTCACCTTGATGATTTACTAATAAATTGGATGGCTTTATGTCCCTGTGTATTACATGCCTTTGATAATGCAAATAAACCAAACCTTTTAAAACCTGTGAAGAAAGAAAAGATGGAAACCTTCAAACAAAAGAAAGCTGGTCCACTGAGATTGATACATTTGGGTTATGCAAATTAGAAATGAGAGAATAATTACTTGCTTGCAAACGACTGCAAGATATGGCTCCAGAATTGTTTTAACTTGCCGGATGACATCTGCTAAAGAACCACGATCCATGTACTCCAGAACCATGGATATAATTCCATTGTGATAGAAAGAGTGGTAGCAGACAACGATATGTGGACATTGAGATGCCTGGTTTATCTTGAGCTCTTGTACGATCTGCTTACGAACTTCCTCTTGGATGTTCATCTGGATACCCTGAATAAGATAATATATTATCAGTTTAGAGTCCAATTATTTTGATAAAACTTCAGTGATTCATTCACAAAGTCAGGTATTTCATTGTCTCAGTAGGCTTCAAGCAACACCAGAAATCGACACAAAAATGCTTAAAAAGAGAACTAAGAACCTTAGAACCCTCGCCACAGAATTGCCAATGCCCTTTAGGTTACAATAAAATGGGAACATATTACAGGCTATAAATACTACTCGTCCAAAGGAAGCCACATGGTTCATTATATGAGAAGCACTCGAGCAGAAGCTGACATCAAATAAATAAACATGAAGTTCCAATACAAACCACCCGAATCATCTACATGCTACGGAAACAAAAAAAAAAAAAGAACTTGTGTACACTAAGCTTAAAAGAGCATCAGGCAAGTGCAGGACATAAAAACTCACAGAAAATAATGCTAATAGAATGAATAGACTTCCTAAAACCATGGGCAACGGGTATAATGATCAAGCTGCAGACTTGAAACTAAAAGTGCAAGTACAAACTAAAAGTTAGTAATTATAAGGATTACACCCTGACCCAGGCAGTTGCCCAACCCATAATACATTAAAGACCCTGGTACCTCCTCATCAAAATGACTGCTAGCAAACATTCTGTTCAATTACCTTTTATTGGAACTTTTCTTTTCTTCTATTATGTATTTACTCCTTTCTTTTAGTTAATGAAACAATCCAAACAAAGACCAACACCATCTCAACAGGACAAATCTCACTCCCGGATTACTTGTTCCTTGACTCAACCTGGAACTCTGGATCAATCTTCAACACCTAGAACCTGTCTAAGACAAATGGGGCACCCAACCCAGTTGCATCCCTACTATTAATATCATATGTCAGCATGCATATATAAAATTAAAATTTCATTATTCTTATGCAACAAATTTTCCTATCTTCTCTGTAAATCTGACTTTGTAGGACAATGTCTACAATTTTACTTTTTGGTAACCAAAAGACAATGCCAATTTACTCCTGCATAGGTTACAGATCGCAACAAGAAGATAGATGTTGCATGAAGCTGAAGAACTAAAAGCATATCCATTAAATATTTGCCTCCCCCCCCCAACTATAAGAAAAGGACCGTTCAAAAGGTAAACATGAAATATCGAGTTGATAAACTCCTCTCCCATGGGACCGAAGAAATAGAATAAAAAAACTAAGGAACTTAGTGTCATTTATGCAGAAACCTTTAATGCATAGAATGTTCCCATCCATTTATGACGAACAAGTTGAACTACACCACCACTTCCCTTCCCGATGACTTTGATAGTCTCAAGATCTTCCACCTGTAGTTCCAAATCTTTTGCATCAGGGAGCTGTTCCTGAGACTGAAAATATAAAAGTTTAGTTAGTTCAGCATAAACTATGCAGAAAACAGTACTTAAAATGGATAGTTTTAGCAATTGGCCCACAAAATTATATATCACACAAAGGTATTGCTTGATTTCTTTGGGTAAAGACGTAACCAATCTATTTTTGCGCCATTTCCTGACAATATGAATAAGGTATCCTGGAAGATTCATCAAAATTCTATTTGTACTCTTAATATGTTTAATGTTGCAATTATATCAGAAGGAAAGTCTGAGGTTCATGATTAATGTATCATGCAAAACACAATTAGAGGAAAGTATGTAGCCAAACAGACAGTCACAATGGGATTCTCTGTAAAATAACGGGTCCTGATTTCAGACATCAAAGCATACAGGAAAGAAAGAAAGCCAGCAGATTTCCTATTTTACAACTGCCCAAGCTCCGAATCCAGAGGCTTCAATGTTTCTTATCAATCAAACAACCTTAAATGTATTAAGATTCAATCTATAACAATGTATCAGAATTATAGAACAACCCACCAGAAGACTATGAAGCAAAAAAACAAACAGTCACTCACTCATTCTCTGCAACGACTCACTTATTTGCCAAACCCCGTTTAACACCTAAGCAGCACCTAGAATCAAGAGAGAATGCATACAAGAGATAGTGACAAAATAGCAAATGGTCATATAGCAAAAATCTTTTAGTAATGCACAAAGTTAACAAGACAGCCATGGTAAAATCAGGGCCGTGGGCTGGCTGTGATTGGGTTGAAAATTGAAACATGTAACACACGGCATAGTGTCAAAATAGCAAGTCATCATTGTGAGCCCGATAATCGATTGTGTACTGCAGCGAATTTTGCTTTCTATGACTAAGCCCACACAATAGACACCATAATCGATTATGTATCCTCGATAATCAATTATATACACTACGGTAAATTTTGCTGTTCTTTATCATCTTATTTCAGTATTATACTTATCAAACTTATCTTATGCATGTGCCACCACCATATTCATGATGCCAAACAAACAAACATATTCATCGGCAGAACTGGCCTGATCATCAGGTACAAATAGGCTGTCAACAAATCGTCCTTGACGCATTCTCAACTTGTCGGCAAAAAGGCAGGCAGAAAATCCGGGGCCCTAATCTAAGTTAGGCTGTGCTCTATCTAATTGTGGTGCGCATATTTGACAGTGAAACCTGATTACTTGGCCATCAACCATCAAAGCATGATGAACTTCTGGAACAACACGGTCGTAACTAGCATCTATTGAAGGAAACATACATTTTTATATCTTGGATTATCTTGGTACAACACATTGAGATGTGCCTCGAATGTTGTGAAAAGCTACTACATCAGGTTTTGGCATCTGTTTATTCAGCTTTCTGCTTAACTCCCCAGTCAAAAAAGCACAGCCCAAGCTATTCTTTCACAAAGTTCGTACTCCGTCGGCGATAACCAATTGGCATACAAAAAATGAACGAGCTCAATCAATGGGGAATAATCGATCTTGGTTCAGCGGAGTTGGCCCAGCTCCTGGACAGCTCTATACTCACGGGTTCTAAGCGATGATTGGCAAATTAAAAAGGCATTGAACATTTAAATATTTCTTCTCAGATTCTAGGTTACAACGATGAAAAGAGACAAATTGGATTCATGAATGAGTGCTACCATGCAATTTGGTTCTTTCAAATATATCACGAGAACTAACAATAGAATACCCTACAAAGACAAGAACATTGCGTAACCGGACCTTGCAGGCACTCATCTTCTAGTTATGTTTCCCGTATTGAACACTTCGTTGGAAATTCTATAGAAGTCTAAACAGGGACTTGCCCTTGTCCTCCCCAACTTGCAGTTAAGGACTTGGAGAAAAGAAATTCAAAGGGAAAAACAATACCCCGGATACAGCGGCAATCAGTTCAATCAATAGTACAAAGACAACAAAAAAACTAGTATAATTTCGTTGAAGGATCACGGCTTGAGATCCGAAAAATTAGGCAATGTAACACACCTACTGCTCCATAATCTGAATCTGAATTCCACCAGAGTGAGCAGAGAGTAAACACATGGAGGAACAACTGGTGACAACGAAACATGCTTACCTGATTTCCGACAGCGGTTTCCTCAGAAATCAGTCTCAACCCCTTCTGGTTCAACAGGAGATCACCATCCTGGAAAGTCCCGCTAGCGGTCCTGAAAGACGCAAGAACAACCCCACACCCCGAATCCCTTAGTAGAAAAGGACACTGAATCATGAGAGGAGCAACGAAAAGCTGCGATCGGATACTTTGGAAACACAAGTTCCAGATCGAGAACCCTAGACCGGGAGATCAAGAAGGTAGAGCACGAGAGTGGTAGGGAAAAAGGGTCCTCGACGCAAGATTCGCGTGCGGAGGGCTTCCGCAAAGGAAAGGAGGCGGCGGCGGCAGCAGAGGATACTCACAGGAAATTGGTGACGGGGGTCTCCTGGTCGGGGATGGCGAGAGCGAGCTGCTTCAGCGGCCTCCTGCTCTTCATGGTCGCAGGGCCTCGGGGCGCGGCGGCTTCAGCAGACGAAAGGGGGGGAGGGGGGGCTTCGGAAACGCCGACGAAAGACCAGTCGAATGGAAGGGGGGAATTAGAAGAAAGAAGACAGCAGTAAACAAGAGCTGGGTGGGGAGGAGGAGCAGTTTTTTCTACCCGTTTTCCGCGCACGAGCTTGACGACCGGGCATTAAATTTCAAACCAATGAAGACCGCGAAAAGGTAAACTAAAGATAAATCGACAGCGACTGCATAAATTACCAGTTTACCCCCACACACCCACACTACTTTCTTGTATCCTAAAAAAAATTGTCAGAAAAAGATACCATAACATATCTTAAGTGCAATTGAAGCATTAAAATTAGAAAAGAAAAAAAAATATTCAAGTTGGGTTTTATAGGGAGATCACGGGGGTATTGGACCGAATGCTCAAACTCTATCATGTTTGAGACCTAGCAGTTCTATATATAGTCAACATGTTAAAATATTTTTAAAAAAATTTTTATCATTAAAATTTCATACGAATTAAATTGAATCGGTGCAATATTATATTTCAATTTCGCACCATTGTTTAGAGCTCTTCGATCTATCCCAACTCACCGAACCGACCCACCATGGAAGAACGCGTGACTTGTGTCTCTTGATTCTTAGTTCTCTTTGTTTTTATTTACTATAAGGTTTATAACATCTTATTTACATTTCGTTAGAATCACATACGGATCCAAAAAAATTTCAGTGAAGTCATTCTTTTTAAAAAAATTCCAACTAAATTAATTTAATGAAAAAAATTAAATACATCAATAAGATTTTAAAAATTCAGTAAGATCACATGACCCCAATAATTTATCTCTAGATCCGATCTGAAATACACTAATGTCAGTTTCAAAATATTTAAATATATTCAGCATTTCCATAAAATGGATAAGAATAAAAAAGTACCACACAAATATTAAAAATGACGGTGTATCTAAAAAGAGAAAATTTTAATACTGAGTTGAGCAAGTGTCCGGCCGCTCTCATAAGCAGAGGGTTCTACTGTCGTCAAGATAGCGAAATGCACACTTGTTTTGTGACCATCGACCAGTTGAATATTAAATATTTTTCATCTATAAAATTCATCTTTTCTCTCTCAAGGTTGACTAATTTTATTGGCATTAGTCGAATCGAAACATGTTATATTGAAATGTTTTAATCCGCATGATATATTTAAAAAATAATACTAAATAAAAACAACAGAAAAAAATCGTATCTACAGCGCTATAAACTTAGCTCCTCCTAACACAGCACAAACCAGCAAACCTCTCCGACATAACATAACCTCCCACGAGGTACCCAAGGTAAATGTTGTTCTAAATAGAAAACTTGGGAATGTGGGCTCAAGTAGTGGCTTATGGGCACTTCTTTTGACGCAAGTTGCCTACGAGTCGTACGTATAGAGAGCCCTGGTGGAGGCGCAGGCGCAAGTGACGTGGCTCGTATTCAGGCCGCCTCGCGCCGCAGGTGGCTCGATGGGGGTGCGGGATTCTTTGGACCGGGTGCATCAGATTTTTCAGAACACGGGTGGTTGGAGGTTGGGGATCGGGGGCGGCGGTCCCGCGGGTTGGATGAGCGACGTGGAATGGGCAGCTCCATCGCGATCAGCAAATTAAAATTCAGTCCTGTAGTCTGTCGATATTCTAGATTACTCCCTAAAATTTCAATATTTAAAACTACCCCCCAATCTGCTGTGATTTAAATAAAAAAAAATACCTGCCGGTGTTGCGGTTAGACCGCTCCTCTTTAATTGGGAACCGTTTTACTGACACGTTTTTTGGGTGTGGAAATAGATTTTATATAAATCGCAAATCTTTTTAAATTCTATTTTATCATATTTTCTCATATTCTCATGGATACATGCGTTTTGTGAATCTAAATCTCGTCGAATGCTATATGAGTAATAGTGACATGAGATGAATATGTAATTCGCACAGCGCGAATGTGCTAGTCACCGAGGTGACAACCAAATAATTTGTCTCCGAGAGTCGGAGGATTTTAGGTCTATTGTGCGCATCGTTTGACTTCGTCAAACGAGAGTGAGTGTCGGGTCCTGGACCAAAATCCCGTCGTTGCCTAAACGCAACGACGTTAATTATATCCCTCTGAGAGAGAAAACTCTTGATTAATCGCCAGAAATTAGAAAGTCATGTGGCCTAAACCGGAGACATCCGATAATAGTGCAAAGCACAATTCAAAATTAGGTCGGAGTGATAAACAGACACGATGTTTATTCGAGGTTGCCGGGTCTTTTAATTAGGTGTGATTGAATCTTCTTCTTTTTTACCCATTTGTCCATTTATTCTCTTCATTGACATGAAAATGGTCTTGACTCGGTCTTTTACTCTTTTGAAAATGTGAGATGATCTATTTACTCTTTTATTACAAAAAAAAAGGATTTCATTCGAGTCTTTGTTTTAAAAAAAAAATGAGTTCTAATTTAGTCTTTTGAAAACATGAGGTGACCTATTTACTCTTTTACCATGAAAGGGTTTCACTTTTGGTCATTTGAAAACATGAGATGGCCCATTTACTTTTTTACCATGAAAGAGTTTCATTTTGGTCCTTTGAAAACATGAGATGACCCATTTACTTATTTTCTTTTTTTTACTTTTATCATAAAAAAAATTTTAATTTGATCTCTTGCTCTTTTAAAACATGTGTAATGTGAAATGTTTTTATTTGCTC
This sequence comes from Colocasia esculenta, assembly GCA_014218235.1. Lineage (NCBI taxonomy): Eukaryota > Viridiplantae > Streptophyta > Magnoliopsida > Alismatales > Araceae > Colocasia > Colocasia esculenta. Next base: position 2,003,292 of record CM024754.1, on the reverse strand, counting down.
ATTTGTTGCCCTTATAATAGAACATTCTTTTAATTGCTCTCTTATTTTTATTATTCTTTTAAAAGGTGTACAACGTGGTTCTATTTGCGATTCGACGCCACTCCATTAGACTTTGGGGGCTTCTTCTTCTTCTCCCTTTTTTAGAGAGAAAAGGATCCCTGCCGATTCGACCTCCACGACGCAAATTCGGCAGCATCTCCCCTTATCTCGGTTGATAGGGAAGAGCACGGTACACGTCCATCATAACGGAGACGGCACCAAAAGAAATGGTGTACGCCAAATGACGGCGTAACCTGAAGGGCACATAACACCAGCCCCCAAGGCAAGCATTTAAGGAGGGGAACGGTGTCATGACCGCACAAATACCGGTCGATAGACAAAACTCATATGAGCCCATATACCCGGGCATAAATATTTCATTATCTAACTCGGGATTGCAAATGGGCCACTCTTGGGAGATGGGGCGGTTTTGAGCCGGCCATGGGCTTAATGGGCCTCTCTCCATAGGTGCTAAGCATGGGCGCATGGACATCAATTGTCCAACCCTTTGCTAGCATGGGAGATCCACCCCACACACCAAGATCCCTTAACGGGCTGTTCAAGACAGTAAGAACCGCCCCCTTTAGAGGATCAAAACAGTGAGTTTAGTGGGTCAATTACATGAGATGCTAAGCTTTAGGCATGAACATTGATTGTTCAACCCATGTCTTGCAAAGGGGACATGCTCCCAACATAAAAAAAACTCTTAGAAGGGACTGCTTAAAACAGTGAGAAACACTTATTTCGGAGGGCCAAAACAAGGGGTTTCAATGGTCAATTGCATGAGATGCTAAGCTTTGGACATGGACATTGATTGTCCAACCCATTTGCTAGCAAAGAGGGGCATGTCCCAAGGCAAAAAATGCACATAAATGAGGCTGTTCTAACAGTAAAAATCTGCACTATTAGGTGTTCAAAACAGTGAGCAAACTCTCATTTGGAAGGCCCAAACAGTGGGAGAAGGCCTCATCTCTTGAAGGCAAATTATGGGCCCAAGTAGGCTCCAAGGAGGGGGGCGGCCCAAGCAATGGAAGGGGCTTGTTTGGAAACTTAAACATAATGAAAATCTGCACTTTAGGGGATTTAAAATAGTGAGAAATCCTCACATGAAAGATGCAAAACAGTGAGCAAATCTCATTTTCTTGGGCAACCCATGAGGAACAAGCATGCACAAAGGACTTGTATCAGGCCCAATAAACTTCATTCCCCCTCAAACCCCATTTTATTGGGGTATGGGAGGTATGAAGGCTCTCATTTATGTCCTTTGGATTGATAGAAGACACACCATATGAAGAGGTGGTTTCCCCATCCGATGGCACTCCTCTCATGCAAACAAAAAAAAAAGGATAAAGAAATAAAGAGGAGACTTGCACACACATTAAATGCAAAAGGAAGAAAGACAAGAGACATGATAGACAAAACATTCTTTTTTGCATAAGAAAGAAATGGAGTACAAGAATATTCATAGAAATTGAGGGAAGAAAAGAGCCTATCGCCACCCCTCCCTTCTCTCTTCTCTCTTTCTCTCCTCACATGATGTGACCACTCATGGAGTAAGCACTCTCTCTTCTCTCTTTTTCTCTTCTTCACCTTTTCTTCTTGGCTCCCCTTTGCAGGTTGCTCTAGGGTAGGAAGGAGAGCAGCCGCCTCCTTGCTTCCTTGCTTGGAGAAGGATGAGAGCTCCTCCTCCAAAACTCCCTCTTCAGCCCCCTTTGGTGCTTTTTCCGCAAGGCACCCAAGAGCCCCCCTTTTCTCTCTTCCAAAGTTCTAGAAGAACCCCCAAAACAGGTCCCTTCCATCCCTCTCTGTAGGAGATTATTTTTTCCATTTTTAGAAACATCTTTGTGAGGTGTTGTGTTCTCTTAATCTCACCCCTTGTATGGGTTGAGATTGGACTTGGGTTAAGGGCTTTGAAAGCCTTGTAGGTGGCCATTTAAATGTGAATCCTTGTCTTGTGGGGATCTCTTTTAGGAATTGGGATGGCCATAGAAATGGGTCCATTAGAAAAATTTAAGGCGTCCACATTGGGCTTTTTGATATCAAATTGACATAAATATTAAAAATATGCCATATCAATATTTGAAGTAACACAATAAATACTTAAAAGAGATGGTTGTGGTGGATTTTAATTAGTGTGTTAGAAAAAGGTTAGTCGTGTCGTGTGGCTTGTAACAGATTTTCGATCTTCAAAATAGAAAAAAATTGTCGATGAATTTTATATTTTCAATCGACTGATTGATACGGTACAGATTGCACTGTACTGTGCTACGGAGAGTCTTAGTACGTGCAGTACAACCAACCTTATTTAGAAGTGAGTCCTACTTTCGTTGGATTTGCACCCTGGACGGAGGGGAATTATTTCCTATTAGAAGTTGTGTAAAAAATATGTACTAAACTATTTTTTTTCTTTAATAAGATAATTGTTAACATACTTAGAAATGTCACAATTGCCCTGATCCAATGAGTGCATACCGCATAAACCTTGTAAATTTAAGCATGGTTGATCTAGTTAAGTATTTTATTATTATTATTATATTATTATTATTATTATAATAGAAATCAGATCGAATCGAAATTCATACTATATCATGTTCCCCCGTCAAATCAACATGGGTAGGGGTGTAAACGAGCCGAGTCGAGAGAGTAGTATGCTGTTCAACTCTGTTCGTTAATTTTAATCGAGTTCGAGCCGAGCTCGAGCTATATCGAGTATTGAAATGCATGTTCAAATCGGCTCGTTTAAATACTCTCGAGCCGAGCCCTTAACGACTGTCTTAACGAGCTTAATTGAATTTGCGAGTTCGTATATATAAGTAAGTCCAATCTAATCTACATGTAAAAAATTGATCGTTCATAAGACCTAAGTTTATCTTATTTCAAGCTCATATCTCAATAGTTTTGATAAGTTACTTAATTTAACTATTTTAATATAATGTTTAAAATATATTATAATTTGTTATAGGCAATATGAGAATAGTAGATAGACACCGCAAAGGAGGGGTTGGTGCGCGACAAGGTAGGACGGTGCTGCAACTCCCCTTCGCACACCGCCCAGAGCCCCCTTTCTGTAACGTCGGTGACGGTACTGCGGCCGTTGAGAGCACCGTCTGCCACTGACAGATGGTCCACAGTAGTCGCCAGAGATGCCAGTGGCCGACAATGCGCCCCTCAGCCCCACTGACAGAGGGTCCACAGTAGTCGCCAGAGATGCCAGTGGCCGACAATGCGCCCCTCAGCCCCACTGGGGTGCTCACCTACTGCACAGGTCAGTCTCGAGAGGAACAAGATACTTGATACGGGGGGTATCTTGCAACACTAAATTTTGTGTTCATGCCCCTATTTACAGGATTTGTGTATATACCCTCATTTGCATAATTTGTGTATATGCACTATGGATTAGTCTATGACATAAGCCTTCATAAATATTTTATATTGTAATAATAACTGTATAAAAAACAAATAAATATTTTTATATCAATATATTTATTATTATATTAAAGAAATATTTAACGAAGTGTAACGAGTGCTTAGACAAGCTCTTAACGAATATTTAATCGAACTCTTAACGAGCTCTTAACGAGCTGTTCACGAGTATAATCGAGCCGAGCTCACATGTGTGTTCAGACTCGGCTCGTTTATGAATCGAACTTTTTTTTTGGTTCAAGTTCGGCTCGTTATTAAATAAACGAATCGAACGAGTTTTATCGAGTCGAACTTCGAACTACTCGTCGAACGTATCGACTCGTTTACACCCCTAACCATGGGAAAGATTGCATGTGTGAAAAGGGAAACAGAGAGGAAAATGCGAAAGAATAATAAAACAGAAAAGAGGGGGAAAAGAGGAAAAGCGCGGAGTTGATGCTTCTCCTTTATCATAGATACAGGTGGGGTTAATAATAGTTAATAGAGATTAGTGGGTGGTTTGTCCGAACGACCAGGGCCCCCATGCGGTAAGAAAATAACGCGGGGCCCCGCGCCCCTCTGGCCTCTTCCTTTCGCATCTCTTCTCTCTCCTCCACCACCTCTCCTCCCTCCCTTATTTAAACTGTTTACAAATTTTGAGATCTCCTCGAAGCCGCGGCGAGGAGCGACGCAGAGATCAGAGAGAGAGAGAGAGCAGAGAGAGGAGGGAAGATGTCTTGGCAAACGTACGTCGACGACCACCTGATGTGCGATGTGGGCGACGGCCACACCCTCACGGCCGCCGCGATCGTCGGCCACGACGGCAGCGTCTGGGCGCAGAGCAAGTCCTTCCCCCAGGTTTCGACTGCCCTCCCTTCTTCCTCCTCCCTCCTCCTCCTGCTCCCGCCCCCGTTCCGGCCGGCGGTTCGTCTTCTGCATATATGCCCCCGTCGGGAGGGAGCGGATGGTTGGCGCGGGATGCATCGGGTTTCCGCCGATCGTTCCTCGGGCGTCTTGAGGGGATGAGATTGATTGGCTGGATCTAGGTCGAGGAGTTTGTAGAGTTCGTCGTTTGATTTCGTTGAGATTTGTTCGGAGTCTGATTGTTAGCTTAGAATCTTAGATGGAGTTGGTGCCTGGTGGTTCTACTTCATCATGCTATTAGACCTTGTTTTGGGCTTGGTGGAGGTGACAATATCTTCAATTTGCTTCGGCTGAAGCCTTTATGTCTCCCATACTCTGTCATTTGTTGCAGCTATGGTTGGATTGGTGCGTTCGTCTTTTGCTCTGTTCTTCACGGGCATATCTGATTTGTTCTGTATCTGATCGCCTATAATACTTCTCCCTGCGTTATGCCATGGTTGCTTGTTCGTTTTTTGGAGAGATCTTGTTGGATCCCACTTCCCATTTATTTCGTATTAGATCTGATCGTTTCGAATTTTCCCGATTGCCTTAGAATTACTTGTTCCGAGGAGACGGTAGTCTCCAAACATGACTACTATTTGTTTATAACTTTATATATATATATATATATATATATATATGGGCATGCATGATGAACCTTGACATTCCTCGGATAGAAGTAGGATTCACCTGCAGACGGGGTGCGAACTATTCTTCTTGGCTTTCTATTTCTTCTCTTCCTCTTCTAGCTGCAATCTTTTGATTGTTGTGTCTCAAGAATGTACTTTTCGTGTGATCTTTTCTGAACACCGACGTTTGGCCATATGCTTCTCAATTGGTGAAAACTACTATTGATTTTGATGTATGATAACACACACTTTTAATATATATTCGCTCCTTATTCTTGTACTCTTTGCTTTTAACCCTTGTGTTTGCTTCGCATTAATCGTGCAGCTTAAACCCGAGGAGGTCTCAGGAATCATGAACGATTTTAATGAGCCTGGTTTCCTTGCTCCTACGGGCTTATTCCTTGGAGCAACAAAATATATGGTAATTCAAGGAGAACCTGGTGCAGTGATTCGTGGAAAGAAGGTATCTTATTTTCCCACTACCTGTTGTTCCCTGTTGTCTTGGATGCAATCTTTCTGACTACTTGTTCAGTAGAGATTCTTGAAATTTATGAACATACGAATTTAGAGAAGGTTGGTCGAATTATTGTACCGAGCCGAACTGAGTTTTACCTACCGTATCTGTCTGATTTGACTTTGATTCGGCCTAATAAATCTTAAAACTTTTATTATAAAAATAAAAAATTATTATTTATATCGAACCATACTAAGATCGGAAAATACCTGATATAGTACAATACACATGTACTGCCATACTTGGAGTCAGACGATGAGAAACCAGCAGTGTTGACATGATTTACAGTTGCTGTGAGACAGACATGGGTCACTTTTGTGATTACTCCTTTTCTTAACCAATGCTCTCTGTTATTACTCGAGCTCTTGATATATGAAATTGTTTGATTCTAATTATTCGAACTTGATGGAAAGAGATCGACAAAGTGCTACTCCATCACAGTTTCAGAAAAACACTGCATTTGTCGATTCAATCCATTCCAACACGAAAACGTGCCGTTTGAGTTGCATGTTTTTGGGACATTATCTTGATTCCCTCTGTGGGGCTCAGAACATGGGTTGCACTTGCCCCTCAAGAGGAAGAACAGAAAAAAGGTAGGTAGAAGAACGCACTGCAAGCGTAAAAAGCCAGCGTTACATTGCGCTGCCGCCCGTGGGTTTTGTCCTTTTGTTTTTTCCTTTCATTTGAGAAGGGCTTGTAATGGAGCTTCTCCATTTCTCACTGTTTCATTTTTCTCGTTGCTTAAATTTGCAGGGTTCGGGTGGTGTTACCATTAAGAAGACTGGCCAAGCTCTAGTTTTCGGCATCTACAATGAGCCTGTGACTGCAGGCCAATGCAACATGGTTGTTGAAAGGTTGGGTGACTATCTTGTTGAGCAGGGCCTGTAGAATGCCATCATCTGCTTGCCTCCCCGTTTTTTTTTTTTGGCCTTTTGGGTATGTGGTTTTGGGATTTCCTTGAAGGTCTCCTTCCATGGTTTGAACTTAGTCCATGATTTTTGAAGTTGGTACTTGTGTTTTGTCAAGGGTAATAATCTCCCGAGGTCAGAAACCATTCTTGTTTCCCCATTCTAGCCAGTTTGATTTTATCCTTCTGGGGGTTATTTCTGGTTGGCTGGCAGTTGTGTATTCAACATCTTATATATAAAAGTTCCAAGTAAAAAGCCATTCCTTCAATGCATTCAGTTTTATGTTTGTAAAGCTATAGCTCTTTGCGGGAAAGGCATTGGTGTTCTCGAACTTTCCAAAGAAAAAATGCAAAATCATGTTAAGAAAAATCTGACAATATAAAAGAGTAAAAATTATTTCTCAAAAAATTTGCAAGTTACACAGAAAACAAACGAGCGTGTCGCACGGCGTCGCAGCTCACGGTGGACTAGTTTTGTCCGTGGCCCAACACGAAATGGGCTGGTTTCGCGTGGCGGGGGCCCAGTGGCGGCCCATGGGCAGAGGCCCGAGGAAGCACAAGGGCCTGTGCATTTTGCCATCTACATTTTGCGCGTTGGCACACGAGCAGAACCCGTGCATAGCGATGTCCCTCGTGCGAAGACCTTGCACGTGGACCTGTGCAGGAGACCTATCCCTCAGGACTGCACGATTTAATCACCTTTTGAGTTTTTTGCTGAAAAATGGAATTATACGTTGAGGATTAACTAAAGAAATATTTAGTGCAAGAGTGCACTTGCAATACTTGAGTTGCAAGAAGAGCTCTTATTGAGATTGACCAATATATTTTGACACATCATTCATGAGTCCAACCTAAATTTTATGAACCTAATCTAAGTATTTATAAATTCAACTCAAAAATTTTTAAATCCACTCACAACTCAAGTGCAGGTGTACATTTGTATACTAAGCATTTCACTTTCCTATAATACAAATTTTAGTGAAGAGCCTTGCATATATATGGCATCTTCTCTCTCTTGTCTTCTCCATCCAAGAATGTTGGAAGGAGATGCAGTAATATAGGCCACCAATAGAAACCCATAGATAATAATTTTTATTAGGAGAAAATATCAACTAGCTACTCACATTTTATGTCGGTGTTTTGCATCATTTTGCTCTTTCATTTATTCCTGTTTCATGAAAAATTTAATCCACCCTGAGCCACCTTAAGCGGCCCGTGATTTGTAATTGGGAACAAGATATTTTCTAATATACTTTTTAATAGATAATAAGGGGAAATATTGTTCAATCTAGTCTTAAAGTATATATTGAAGGGCCTTAACTACTAATCACTCCTTGTCTATCACTTATCCAATTTTTTAAATAAAAATTATACTTTTGACCTTATTTTTGTATACTCACTTTCTTTGTTCTTATTTCGAAGCGAAATCTTGAAATCTTTTATCTATAAAAACAATGGACAACATTTTAGCTATAGAAAGTTTTTTGTCGTACTCTATAGAATTTTAAATTTTCAATGGATCAATGAAAAGAAAACACACAATTATATGATACTAATCAACATACGTTTGAGATAAGCGGACGACGTTAGAGGGAAGCATGCTAGAGACTAAGGAAATGTTGAAAAAACATTAGGAAAAAACAACTTCTCAAAAAAATCAAATTTGAAACAGATCTTTGACACAACATAGACTTTTGACAAAAGGTGAGACGTTAGACTTACTCGTTTAGAAACAGGGGAAAGGGAGACGGACATTTATTTTTATGTAATTATCTATTACCATTCTCCCACAATCTATGATTTGAAAGGTATATTAAATTTTTATCACTAGGTTGTTTGGTTGTAATTTTTTAATAATTTTTTTCTTAAATTTAAAAAAGAAGAAGAAGAGACATGATAACCTGTTTGGTAAGTAAATTTTTTTTTAAAGTGAAAATTTTATTATATGTAAATCTTTCTCAAAATAAAAATAAATGATGACTAATTTTTTTTTAAAAATTACACTCGCGGCTCTCTCCTTCCTTTCCCATACTCCCCCGCCCCTCCCCCTCCCATTCACTCCCCCTTGTGCCGGCGGCTCCCCCTCCCCCTACCGGAAACCCCCCCCTCCCCGGCCGGAATCCCCCCCCAACCCCCCTGCGCCCTCACCCCCCCCCCCCCCCGCCCCAGAACCCCCACCCGCCCCCGCCGGAACCGAACCGCCGCCCCAGCGCCCCACCCCCAGCCCCGCCCCCTGCCTTCCCCCCCAGCCCTGCTCCCCCCTCCCCCCGCCGGGCAGAAGCCCCCACCCCCCTGCGCCCTCACCCCCCCCTCCCGTCACCCTGTGAGCCCCCCCCCCCCCCCCCCCCTGCGCCCCCCCTCCCGCCACCCTGCGCCCTCACCCCCCCCTCCCACCGGCCAGAACCCCCCACCTCCCTCCGCCCTCAACCCCCCCCCCCCTCCCGTCGGCCGGAAGCCTACCCCCTTCCCCCCTGCGAACCTCCACCAAACAGGTCAACATAAAATTTAAAAATTTCGATACTTTTACCAAATAGATAACCGTAAATTATTATAATCTTAAATTTAAAAACAAAAATTGACACAACCTAAAATTTTAGGTAAAAATAACTTTTTTTAAGTGTTCCCAAACACCCCATTATCGTCCCATCCCGTTTAAGAAGCAGCTTGTTGGTCGTTTGCGATAAAAAGAGAGAGAGAAAATTTTCTCTCTATCACTCTCCACTACTTAGAGATTTTATAAATTGAAATCCTTCATTTATCTATTCCCAAATGTGACTTAAGAATTGAAGAAAGAGAGCACGCATACCACCACAAATATGTGTACCTCGAATATTTGATATCCGGACGTCCAAGTGCCTAGCATTTCTCTTTCTCGAACTTGAGACTTCTATAACTCATCATTTCTATGAAAACTGGTTGGCACTCATCTTTCTTTCGTAACTCACGTACACATATTCATATTTTATATTATTAAAAATGAATTTTCTCATTCAAAATATACACATAAAGCAGAATCCCTAAATTTGTCCGAAAGAATGTATCTTAAGATAGGATGGTTTGCTTCAACACCGTCTTTTTATGTACTTACTATTTATTTTCAAGGGTAGTAATTATTTTCTCACATCTATAGAAATATAATTTAATGTCAAATTAGATGTAATGAAAATAAATATGTACTAATAAGTAAGATCAATTTTCTTTTCCCCAACTCAAGCAAAAGATAAAATCTCAAGAGAAAGATAATACCTTTAGAGAGACACGTTGAAATTTCATGCATCAATATTAATACAATTCATGTAAATTGTGCCATGTCCCAATGTCGATAAGGCCTGCACACCTTTCCCCTCATTTGAGAGATTGTGCAGAAATATAATTTAGTCTCATATTTGATGTAGTGGAATTAAGTGTGTGATTATGAGTAAAATTCATTTAGCTTCTCCTAGTAGAACTTTCTTCTCTGAAAAAGGATAACATTTAAAAGGGAATAATACTTCTTGAGGATGAAATTTCACGCTTCAATAACATCTAGATAGAACAATAAATAAATTAAACATCTTATCTCTAATTTCATCATTTCTACATGAATAAGTTATTACTGCACACCTAAATATGTAAAAAAATACTAGTCAAGGTGCAACATTAAAACTTTTATGGCTCCGCGGTGCAACAACAGTTAACCAAGGATAGTGTCCTTCCACCTATTGTTGATTAAGGGTGTAACACCTCATATAAGAATATATTAAATGGACTAAATCAGCAGACTATCAACAACTCAGATTAGTCATTTTTGGAATTCGAATAAGAAAAAACTCTGAAATTAAATGTGTTCAGTTGAGAGAAGTCTCCGGATGAATGCCATTTCTAGAAAGTCTCCCAACTATTACGGTTGTTAGATCAGTTTACTGATTGGGTCGTTACAAAATATCTCTTTGATAACCAAATAAAGAGATTGATGATATGTTATTCATTTATAGGCTATCCTATGTTTAGGAGTTTTTTTAGTTTGAGATGATTTAATGAGAAATAATTATGAACGATATAACTTTTAATGTGATGTGATGTGATGTGATAGAGTGTATAGAGTTATCACCTTCTTATCCTTAGTTTGTCCTCATTTATCTATATATAAAGAGGAGATACATAATTTTTTTTTAAAAAGTACAACATCTAATGAGTTATCTCTAAAGATAACTTTTATATCTCTCCATAGATTCTATGAGATATCTATCTCTCCTTTTAACACCTCTTTATCGATGTATAAAAGTTATCATCTCATTTTTTCTTAAATTTGTTATCAAAGTGGGTTAAAACTTATCACTCGTGTTATAAATATCTCTGTCCGGTTATCAAACTCACCAAACACCATTTTATCAGGGGAGTCCAAATCAAAAGGTAACCCCGGCAAACCCACACACATGAGTCCCCCCTCTCCCGCTTTGTAACCCACGTTGTTGTGTCAGTTTTCCATGCTCATCACAGCTGTTCTCGTTGTGGCGAGCACTCCACACCAAAAGCGAACCGGAGTTGTGTTTAAAGCAGCAAACATATGGAGAGAGGGGGTACTGCTCATGACCAGTGACTTTGGAGGATCCAAAGGTTTTGGGCTCCAGGTTGCTAACCTGGCATTGCCCTGATGATTTGATCAGCAAAGGCCCGTTCTTGCTTTTAAGACGGCCTTTGGCCAAAATTATGGCATGCACGCGCCCAACCTTTTTCCCCACAGCTGGTTGCTGTAAAGCCACAACTTGGGATCCATTCATTCGGCTTCAGTGGCATAAGTTCATAATTGCACCAACAATATTATAGGTGGGTCTTCGTTTATGAGAAGAGTACTGTTACGTATTGAGAGATATATTCTACTATATATTGATATAACAGATGAAAACTAGTATCATGGTCTCGTCTGTCTGATGAGAAGAGTTTTATTAATGAGTGCAAGCGTCATTGACAGCAGCCGTCTGATTTGATGTTCGTGTGTACATGTCCATTAAGCTTCGCCTAATCGCCTTCATGCATATCTTCATGAGCCTATGTAAGGTTTGGTAAGATGTCTCCATGCGCATCTACGACCTTTCGTTCCGTACGTGTCCACTTTATCCAGTGGGATCTGGTAAAAGGGACCGCATGTTACGTCTAATTTGTAAGTAGGCAAGTTTATTTCCCAAAACAATCGTACTATAATTTTAAAATGAGTACTATTGAATGTACGGTAATTAATCGGATAAATAATTTATCTGGTCAACTCTGTCATTAGTTGATATACATGCGGAGGTTTAAGATTTAGAGTTTAGATATGTGCACCAGTTAATGACCAGACTGACCGAACAAATCATTTACTTAATTGATTATCCGATCACCCAATATTTCTCTTCTAAAATTAATCATAGATTAAAAAAGAAAGGGCATCTCAAGTGGGCTGACTAGTTGAAGACCTTGCAATAGGAAATACCAAATCCTACATTTAAAATTTTAGTGATACTTAATTTCTCGAATGATACGATCAAGTTCATACGTGTGTTGGACTTGGGATTTAAGCGCAGGTCATTTAAAACTCTATCCAAATTAAGTGATGGGTGGTGATGATTGGCCAAATATCGGCAACGGTGCATTAATACCAGTTCGATTTCGGCTCAGTGGAAATCTCGACTTAAATGACAATCGACCTAATAACAGTCTCAGCTAGTGATAGATCTTTTTTTTTTTTTCAGTGAGATCATTCTAAGAGTTAGAGTGCACTCAGAAAATTTATTTTGTAGGTCGGTGGGGTCATTTTCTTTGAAATATTTTTTAATCAAAATTAACTTAATAAAAATTTTAAATTCTTTAATAGAGTTTTAAAAATCTAATAAAACAACGTAACTCCACTAAACATAATTTAGATCCGCCACCGATCTCAGCCCCGATAAAGATCGATTCTGAAAGTTATTACTCCAACTCCACCTTGGAGTTATCTAAGGACACACATCGACTCTGATTAGGATTCTCTGTCAACTATACCCTACAACAAATCTATCTTATATAAAAAGTCTCACACTTGAACTCAAGTTCTGAAGCTATAAAAATAAATCTACAGATATATAGGTAAAAGCATATTTTTTAACATGAGATCTCAGCTCAATTTTATCTGTCTCTCTCTCATCCGTATATTTAATTTTAGATCGACACCTAACTTTGACGTCGATGATCTCAAGAATCCCTTCGAATTTAACTTCCTACAGGGTTGGATTGCAGTCCTCACCAATATCGGCTACTTCGGTTCCCTTTTTATCAGCAAAATCCGAGCTTCGCCATGCATCTTGAACATGCAGAGTCGGTGATACCGAAAAAAACATCAGGTTATAATTCCCATCACGAAAAAGACAAAGGAAAAAAGATTGACGGAGGGTGGATACGAATCCGGATTGGTCGCTCGCGAAGCGGTGAATCGATATGCTACTCTCCACCATGCGCGCAACTACGTACTCTGACAGAAAACTAATGGCGATCCGCCGGCCCCCCGATCAGATCGTCCCCACAGTTTATAATTCATGCAAAAAAGAATAGGCGCAGACATCGACGTGAAGCGGAAAGGCAAGTCTTGGGTGCATTGCGTTACGCCAACTCCTTGTTGTGTGATGCGACGTCTCGGTCCAAAATGGAGGTAGCTTTCAAGTGGCTCCGATCGATGGGGTTGCCGCGGAGAAGAGTACAGAAGCTACACCGGCGACGGGGTCCGGCTGTAGAAGTGCTGCCCACGCCGCCAACTGTAGTATGAAACAGTTCAGGACAGTGCTTCTGTATATATAGAAGTTCCCCGCTCACTCGATTTGGCACACACATACACGAGAGGGACAGAGAGAGAGAGGGAGTCCTGGTGATCGCAAGGATGTCTTGGCAGCCGTACGTCGACGAGCACCTGATGTGCGAGCTCGAAGGTGGGCAGACGCTCAGGGCCGCCGCGATCGTCGGACACGACGGCAGTGTCTGGGCACAGAGCAAGTCCTTCCCTCAGGTGCGGTGGCGCCTCCTCTCTTCACCTTCCCAGCTCTCTCCTCTGATCCCCTTCACGGCCGTCCCCATCTCTCTCACACAAGCACGAAACACCATTCCAATTAACTTGAGATGAAATCTGCTGCTTGCCATGATTCTTTGAGCTCCTACGCCTTTTTTTGTGTGTGGAATTTGGAGGATAGTGATGATCCTGTCCCTCTGCTAACTCGCAGCTTATATCGCATGTTTCTCTTTGATATAGATGGTGCTTATTACTGTTTACCCATGAGAACCCATGTTGCAAGTTTTAAGTCATATTTTGATCAGTTTTGACATTTTTTTGCATGAAGTTTTGTGCGGAAATCTGCTGTATAATTAAGCTTATTCTTATTATATCTTAAGAAAGAGTCGACGTAGTATCCCGCATGAAGGTACGTACGTACTATCTCACATGGGATTGGATTAATTAATCTTGGGCTGGAAGGTTGAACAGATTATACTCAATGTGGGCTAGAAGGTGCTGTGTGCTCGTACCCTTTCCCAATATTGCCTCTTGGATTAATATTTAATCTCCCCAGGATCGATATATGATCTGGGACACCTATTCAAATCTACAAATTTTACAGATTACACTACGGTCAAAACCTCGTTCAATTCAATCTTCTGTACGTTTTTCTGGTGGTGCCATGCATGCATGATGGGTCATCTTAATTTGGTGCACATATGAAAGCTTACTGCTGTCTAAACAAGCATGCCAGGTGATGACTGGTTTATGATCTAGGAAGTCAGTCAAGATATCTTTGTTTACGTACGTGGCTTAATCTTCATCACTTTTCCTTTCGATCGGTAGTATACGTTTTTAATTCAGACTATTAGGTGATTGCCATTATCGTTTGAAGAATGTCATAGTACACTCAATGGGAGTCCGTTTGATTGGTAGGTCACTGGGCTCCTTTTTAAAGCTACTTTTAACATGTCTTTTCTATTTTTGCTACTGATTTATTGTCTAAAAGCTATCCAATCGAATGATGGCATTTTGCATGTGCATGCTCGCACAATGGAGAACAGTACTTGAAAAGTTGCATTCAGATATAAAATTGTGGAGGCATTGTTTAGTTTTATATTGAATGTAGTGAAATAAGTGTGTGTGTTTATAAGTAACACCCATTTCTTTTCTCCCAAGAGAACTTTTTTTTCCAAGAAAGGACAAAATTCTAATCGAGGACAATATCTCTTGATAGGCATGTTAAAATTTCATACATCAACATAAACAAACAAAGGGAATGATTTACTGAAATTAGAATGTTAGAGTTTGTGCAAATGTCAAAAATGAATTACATGTTGCCAGTTTGGAAGCTAATGAACCAACAAGTCGACCTGGCATGATCTATGAAGGAATAGAATTATAGACAGAAGTAGGACATATCTTGGATCCTGTTTACCTCTACCTGAAATGGACTCTTTTCATACTGTTTTGTGGGTCTTTTTTTTTTCATGTGAAGATTTGCATAACCGAGAACAACCAACCGCATTGTGGACAGAAAAATCAGGCAAAGCTAGGCTCGCTGCTGGATGTTGTTAAGGTAAATTAATTTGTCTCCACGTGATCATGGAGATCAGAGGCTAGGTTGACAGAGACTATTCAAGGCAAACTATTCTGTCCTGGCATCATGACACTAATGCTAACCCGCTTGACTCAGCAGTAAAGAGAGATCTAGCTAGGAAGGAAAGCCGATCGAGATCTGATACAGTGCTTGATCTCACCTAGAAGATGTTGGGAATTTAATGATTTGGGCAGCCGGTGTCAAGATATAATGTCAAAATGAGCTCAAACCTCTTCATTCCGTACACAAAAGTGTAATGGAAGGTTCTCCTCTGAACCTTTGCGGGAGACCCGATTATGACTGCATGCGATGGAAGTGTTTTTTTGAAACATCATGAATGAAATATTAGGCATCCATATATATATCTGAACTCAGGGCAAAGGGATCAGCTAGCTGCCACAGTTTTTGATGTGGCATTTCGACACCATGTTTATATAGGAGATAAAAAACCAGCATATTTTGATTCATACTGGTCTTGTTTGCAGTTCAAGGCTGAAGAGATAACAGCCATCATGAATGATTTGACTGAGCCGGGATCTCTTGCTCTAACTGGATTACATCTTGGTGACACCAAATACATGGTCATCCAAGGTGAGGCCGGAGCAGTCATTCGAGGTAAAAAGGTGAGAATCTCAAACATATATAATCAAATCTTTCATGTAATCCACCTGAGACTTCCTAATTACTCCGTACGTACGAATTGTTTTGATAATTCTCTCAGGGTTCTGGTGGAGTCACCGTCAAGAAAACAAACCAGGCCTTGATCATAGGCGTTTATGATGAACCGGTGACCCCCGGCCAGTGCAACATGGTCGTCGAAAAGCTTGGTGATTACCTCGCTGACCAGGGGCTCTAAGCTTGGTCATGTTCTTACGTTCCTTGGGTTTCAGAGCATCTGCTTTACCATGGCTTGGGTAATATACATACATATTTGATCGTGTTTCTTGATTGTAAAAATAACTGCAGTGAAGCGTCTGCCGTCTCGGAAAGATCATGAGTTTGTTCCATTAATTTGTGATGAAGGTATTTGGGTTTGCCTTGAGGGGTGTGGCATGGCACCTGTGACGAGGATGGGTCTGGATATTCCTAGCTAGCTAGTGGATGAAGGATAGGCCCGTGCTGTATTAATGTTGGTTATATATATATATATACTTGCCTCTATTAATGTATTCGATGATGGGTATTGTGACTCCTCTTGGTTTTGAGATATTGGTATATATATTCTGTTTGTGTATTTTATGTAAAAGGAAAATTCTAGTTTTTACCTTTTCTATGAATGCACTTACACAAGTATAATAAGTATTTTTCAACGGAGAAAAATAGGTGCTCCTATACTTCATCTCAGGTTATCTTCTTGAAATCCTAAACCTTAAAACCTTAATCTGTCATCTTAGATTTTGGTGGGAATCGTGGAACGAGGTCATTAAAACTGATAACCATATGATCAATAGTGAAAAGGTGATATAGAATTACCATGAATATTTATCTATATTTATTTAAAATTAGATCCAATTAATCTATTTTAAATTTATTTTCATTTATATGTCTACTAAGGTTATCTGTTCTGCTTTCACTTAAGAGAGGATGGAATTATGTATGGAGGTCACCTCTCAGGTTTTTTCCTGATGGGAAACGGCCTGGACCAGGTTGCAGAAATTAAAACTATGGACAGGATCCGTCAAGTTGGAGACTGGGCAGTCTTTGAAATAGGCCCATGAACGTGGGCGATGGGCCCAATGATGGACTCCTTTTGATCTAACAAGTTTAGATCAAGCCATAATGCCGGCCCACTTACCCAATATATAAGAGACCCATTATATTTTCGTTTGTGCATTTGTGCATGAAATGAAGGATCAAGATTTTACAAGTCTAAGCTTGAAATTAATCAGGTTCAAATCATTTCAACTGCATGCTTTGGCGAATTTTTAAGACAAATTAAGTTCCTTACTTAAGCCAATTTAACACTGAGCTTAGGGCCAGCTAATGGGAACCAGATCTGATTAGAATGTGGCTTTTTTAAACTTTTATCCCAATAATTTTACTGGATATATATGGTGCAGGATTGTGCGTGTTCATCCCAAAAGTTCTTTACCTATATAAATTACCCTTCCTGCCTGCCGTGGCTTAATGGGCCGGGGTATATCCCGGGGTTTTACACAATCTAGAAAAGCAGTTTGGACAGGCGACTAATTAATCTAGAAAATAAAGATGATTAATTATGTCGAATCTTCATGTATATCCTACCACAAAGAGTAAGCCTTTTTATGGTAATTGGAAATAAGAATATAGAGTAAGCCGTACATGGCCGGGGGAGCGTCTCTAAAAAAGAAAACTCCACCTTTCAAGAAGAATCAGGATCCTCGTGACCACACAACCTATGGACTATAAGATTTATATTTAGCTTGCTAATTTTATAAGAAAGTTATTGATGAGCCGACCCCTAGTCTTTTGTTTTTCTCTCTTAGGGAACATAAATTTGTGTGTGTGTATATATATATATATATATATATATATATATATATATATATATATTATATATATATATATATACCCCACTACTTCTATGGATTGTCAAAATTCCCTTTGATATATCAAAATATATAATTGTGCTTATGTCCTTCCTAGCTTTACATCATTAAGATATGTTGTCAAAAATACAAATTAACAAGCTTAAAAAAATACCCTTAAGAGGTGTCATCTCCCCCTGTATTGATCCTTATTCATTTGAGAGTACAGATGGGTAATTTCAATATGATATGGGCATAATTACATCTACATCAATGATGTTTGTGACAATTTATAAAAGTGATAGATATATATACGTGCAAAGATGGCAATCATATATATGTATGCGAGAATGTGGACACCCCAAATCGCTAATGGGCCCCCATCGCCGGCCCATTACCCTCCACCACCGATCCAAGCCCTTCATGGGCTTTCAAAAGAGAACCAAAAGCCCACTGAAAAAAGACCCAAAGGCCCATGAGAAAACAAGATTATCTCACCCCATAAAGTAGGAGGTGAGAGTAAGCTTTTGCAACTCCTCCCAAAGGGGGGTCCCTTTTTTGGCAAAAAGGTGGCCTGCCACCTTGCTGCGCCAGGGACTAGTGGGGGCTGGTTTTGGGCAAAGCCTCTCTTCTAGAAGACTTGGGGAAGAGGGCAGCCGAGTGGGGGTTTTTTACGTGAAGGGGCCAAGAAAAAAGGAGGCTCTCGTTTTTTCACCAAGGCAACCAGCAAGAGAGCTCCTGCGTTTCTGCTCAAGGTTCTCCACACGTGAGGCCATCTACAAGAAGAAAAAGGGAGAAGAGAAAGGTGAGGTGAGAAAGGGGAGAGAGGGAGTACTCCTTTTGTTATTTATTCCCCCCCCCCCTTGTCTTGTCCCATCAAGAGAGAAGAGAGTGAGGAGGTGCCCACGTTGGGGTCTTCCCCCTTTGTTTTCTTTGGAGTTTTTTTGGTATCTTCTTTACTTCTTCAACAAAAGAATACCATTTTATATGATTTCTATCTTTTCTTGATGTGATTGATCATTTGCATAGCATTTAATGCATGTTCTCCCCCATCTTATCTTGGTTTTAATTTTTTTTTCTTTGCAAAAGGAGGTCACGGGATGGGGGTTTCTTCTTCATAGAGGGACGTCTCCCTCCCCTTTAACACCTCCAAATGAGACTTTTCCATGCCTCCCATACCTCAATAAATGAGGCCATGGGGGTATGGGACCCCTTCTCCCATTCAATGCATGCATAGCATGCTAAACTTCTCCCCTCAATAAGCCACGTTTCTTGCTGTTTTGGCCCTGTATAAGATTGTTTCATTACTGTTAAAGCCGCCCTCCAAGAGTCCTCCTTTGGGTCGATGCTTGTCCTTTGTGCTAGGCATGGGGCTGAGCAAATAATGCTCATGCCTTCTTGTCTAGGCATCATCTCCAAGAGACCCATTAAGAGCCTAATAGGCCATTGTTCGCCCTCTCAATAGATAATCCCCTCCACTGCTTCTTCAGCCCCCTTTCGATGTGCATTTAATCGATATCAAACAGTCCCCAAGAAAGTCTTATTTCGGTAAATGCATGTCCATTTTCGCTAGCCAAGGGGTTGGGCAAACAATGCACATGCCTTCTTGTTTAGTTCATCAAACAATAGGCTTCAAATCGTCTCAAGTTCAAGGACCATCCCTGCCATGAGCAAGGGTGCTCCAGGAGAGAGGCGGCTGTCACCTGTTGTGCAGGTAGCTACCCGCGCCGATTCGGCCCGGTACTGGTCTTGGCAGCCATGCAGGACCAGGGAGGGCTGCGCCGATTCGACGTCCCCTGGTCATCATGACGGCTGAAGTCATATGAGGAAAATCATTGCTCGGTGTGACATCAGCCAATCAATAGTCAAATAGCTTAATGTAAGACCCATCCACATCCCCGGGTTGGATAGTATAATGTCTATGTCCGAGCGGGTGGGTTTACATGCATGTTGTTCATCTGTCCCGTGGGTTACTTGGTCATGATGTTGCTCGAATCTCCGTAGGCGTGCCTGGGGGATTGGGGTCATGTGCCATTGGAGTTATATCGTTTTACGATGTATACTCTCTCTTTTGGTGCCATCTTCATTTGTGGTGGATGAGTACCGCGTTTTCCCCCTATTGACCACGATAAGGGGAAATACTGCCGAATTTTCCCCGCAAGGGTTGAGTTGGCGCAAAAATCCCTAAAAGAGGTCATTAGCTTCCAATTGAGTTGGCAACGTTGCAAACGAGCATCGATTCATTGAAGTCTATCACTTCAGTGGAGTTGCGCCGATTCAGTTTTTGTTGTCTGCCGCGCCGAATCAAGGCTGTCCCTGAGCTGCGCCGTATCGAGTGTGCCCCGGTTGCCAAGTGACTACTAAACGGCCCAGCTGTGTCGAATCGTGAGCAGAGCTTCATTTTAAATGTTTCAAAAAGAACCAAGTGACAAATTGAGAGCTTTTCCATGATAAAAGAACTAAAAAAGGCAAATCAATCACCCCATGTTTTAAATGTCTCAAAAGGAACAAAGGATCAAATGAAACCCTTTTCAAGCAACAAAAGAGCAAAAGATCATCCCACGTTTTATAAAAGAGCAAAAGATGGAATTGAACTCCTTTTTTTTAAGGACAAAAGATCACCTCATGTTTTGCAACGGGATAAAAGACTCAAATTGAAATTGTTTTCAACAAGAGACCAAGTCGAAATTGCTTTTAACAAATGATCCAATAGACCTTTTTTTAACTTCTCTCTCTCAATCAGATCCAATGGACCAAATTGAACTTTTTCATGATAAAAGAAACAAATGAGTAAATAGGCAAAGAAATTCGGTAATCGACCAAGTAAGAGATCAAATGAGTCCGAATAGGCGTTCGTTTCGCTTAATAGTACCTCGGCTCAAATTTAAATTTACGTTTCGCACTTCTATCGGATGTCTCCGCTTTAGGTCATGAGACTTTCTAAATCTGGTGATTAATCAAGGGTTTTCCCTCTCAGAGAGATGTAATTAACGTCGTTGCGTCTAGGCAACGACGAGATTTTGATTCAGGATCCGACACCTCACTTTCGTTTGACGAAGTCAAACGGCGTGCACAATAGACACAAAACCCTCCGGCTCTCGGAGGCAAACCATCTGTTGTCACCTCGGTGACTGGCACGCCCGCGCTCTGCAATTGTAGGGTCATCTCTCGTCACCATTGCTCTGTAGCATTCGACAGAATTTGAAGTTGCAATCGCAGCCATAAGAAAAAGAGCAACATGATAAATAGATTTTTTTTTAAAATAGATTAAAATTTTCCATTTCCACATAGAACACCTTAAAGAAATTAAGGGTCATCAAGAGTTTACTACATGTTTTAATAACTATACTTTAAAACAAGGTTGTGGCTATGTGTGTTTATGGTTCGATTTGGTCTGAATTAGATCATTTTTGACTAACCCGAATAAAATAGAATAAAGTCTTCAAATCGAATCAAATCAAATTTCAGTTCATTGATTCGGTTTAAATTGAATTTTTTATTTTTTAATTAAATATAAATAGATTTATTATTATTTATACATTTAAAATAAAGATAAAATAAAAAATATACAAATTTAAATTAAAATTTAACTATGTAATAAAGTTTTTATATTTATAAACATGTATATTTTAAAATATTATTATTATTAAATAATTTTTTAGTTTATTCAGTTCGATTCGATTTCACAAGAAATAAAATTAAACTGAATCAATCACAACAAATCGAACCAAATCAGTTCGATTCAATTTGGTTTTTCAGATGGATCCGAATTACGAACACAACTAACTGTCTAACTGTGGCCATGACATCTTGTAACCTTGTGTCCGGCGTGCAGGTGTACATCTCGCTAGAGGGCGAATGTGCCCACTTCTCTCGAATAGGATTCCCCCCGCACTCTGTACGATCCAGTAAAAACAGTAGCGCTACGTACCTAGCTTGGTCACTCTCGTCATACTCGCCGCTGCCACAAGTTTTGGACAACACTGTGACAGACCAGATCAGAACGCAGCATCTAAGATATTAGCAAATATTGCATCAACTGTCTCTAGCTACTTGGAGCATTAACTAATCTCTCCCCACCTCACATGAGTCTTGTACGACCCCTGCAGCCAAGTTGTTCCAACTAAAACTACAGTGGGGTCACCGCTACTGCAACTTGCAAGCCAAATTAACAACAGTATACGCATGGTAATTAGATATATATATATATATATATATCTATATATAGTTGCGGAACACGATGAGTTGACTAGCTAGAGAGAGTACCCTTCTTCTTTGTATCAAGAAACACCCCCCACCACCCCTGCGACCCCCTGTTGAACCACGTGTGTTTCTTTAATCTAGGAGCCATTGTGGGGTGACTGTTCTGATCGCAATCTTTGGGCGACGATCCCCATGGCCATGGGGACATGGCTGTGGTGCAGACGATGGAGTGGAGGTGGTCAGCTGCTTCCACCACCCCCCAGGTTACAGTTTGGTGAGAGCAGAGTGAGGTGGCCGGAGTACTGGTTTCCCCTGAGCGGGTCCTCCCTCCGGCCGGCGCTTGTCGGGAATCCCAGCGCCTTCTCCTCCGATCAAGAGCAGCTGGTGTGGTGACGAAAGGAGGGAGGGAGGAAGAAAGGGAATCGCGAGAGGAGATGGAGCACAGGAGACCGGCCACCTGGGTTGTCTGCATCGGCCCATCCTTGTTCGGCGCCACCATGATTAAGCGTATGGTTGGCTCATGCAAGCATTATAGATAGATATGGGCCAACAGCCGCGCATGGCCGCGGGCGTACGCGCGCGTCGTGCGTTGGGGGGGGGGTGTGATCGATGCACCCACCTCCCGACACAGATCCCCATCAGCTCACATGAGCGAATCGCCCGGTTCTGGATACGGGCTGCATGTGCATGTGGGTCTTTGGAGCCGCACATGCACATGGCGTTGCAGCCTAACCACCGCGCGCGGACTCGGTCGATACGGCCCGCTCTGACTCGGTGGTCCGGGCGAGCGACAGGGACGTTTCACGGACGGGTTTGGGGAATTAAAAGGGGGAACCTCGCCCTCAGCGCCAAGGCTATGTCGTCGTTGGGCAGGCAGATATTCTACGATACCTGTTGATACCCTGTGGACGGATCTACTAGACTGGAGATGTCTGGCCGATCTATGGACTCGACTAGCCACGAGCAGTTGGGATTAGAGCTGCAAAAGAATTAATATATTTGATGCGTAGCTCGAGTTCAATTAATTGAAATGTTACTCAAGTCTAAATTCAATTCGTTTAAAAATATAAATGAGTTAGATTAAGTAAAATTTTAAGTTAGTTTCATAAACGAGTTTGAGTGTGAACAAATGTCATAACAGCTTGCTTTTAATTATATAAATTAAAACAAATTTTTTTTTTATTTAAAATAGATAAATTAAGCAAATTATAAATACTCTTGAAATTTTAGCTTAAATAAAATAGATTTACGTCTTATGATATTCGTTCGTTCGGAGTTCGAATTTGAGAGTATTTAAACCATGCTAGTACAAGTCAACTTACGTAAGTGATGTCACTTTTAATCCTCTACAAATCTCTTTTGATAATATTATAATAATATTTTCTCACTATATATTATATACATATGCATGATATTTATATTATGATGTTCATGAATCTGTGCAATGAAAATTAAATCATGATGAGATCATGATAATGAATTAAACCAATTCTCTTTAAACACATAACTTGAATATTTCTGATCATAAATTACTCGAGAAAAATATCGAGATAACCAAATATTTTATTTGAGTATTTCATTATTTGATATCAGACTTATAAGTCTAAAAATTTCAAATCTAGTACAATTAGTTACTGAAAATAGTAACCAATTATACGAAGAAAATTGTATGTCAACTAAGGATCATCCATTCTCGATATTATAAGAATAATATCTCGCATGTTCTTACTTAGCTAAATTTATGGCTAGGATTAATCGGATTGAGAGAGAAGGAGTTCTCTGGGAGAATCCTATAAGAGTAAGACTCAAACAAATTCTATATATGTCTAACAACACCATGTCTGATATTCAGTCTCTGAGATACTAGATGGATGAGAGACTATAGATACAAGATAATTGAGGGCAGATATATCTAATAGATTTGACCACTCGTACCGTTTGAGGATTATAACGTAATAGCTTGGTATGTCCATAGTCGATGAATTGAGTTAATCATTATGGAAATAATGACTCACTTAGTCAGAAGAGATTCTGACGAGAAGCAACTCACAATTGACTCGGTATTAGACCTAAAAGATCACACACATAAGGTGAAACAATGCGATGATAGAGGATTTGATAAGAGTTATCCAACAAACTCTTTTCTGATCTGAAACAGCGATAGAATTAACTGTTGTCAGGATGTCTTGACGATAGAGTCAATTATCACCAGACCATTCTAGCGACGGGATCAACTGTCGTTAGGATGGTCCTGACTATAGAATCTTGTATTGCCAATATCTCTTGGCGACACACTATCTTGTTGCTAAGAAAGGTATGGTCGGTCGTAGTTAGGACCATACGTAGCCAGACCAACATGATGTGAGTCATGAGTGGGTTGTTGAAGAGCTCTCAATATATGAGAGTGGGTTTGTCAAAATGCTACAAGCTGAGCTCTTTTGGCAACCATCACCTCTCCTTCTTTGCTCTCTCTCCTATTTTTCTTCTTGGGAGAAGAGACTATAAGATGGGCCGACCCCTCTTTTATGTTGCTACTTGTTGTTGTTGCTTCCTATTACTACGTACTACGACTTGCTAGTGCTACTAGGGATGCACCATCATGGGGAGGAGATATCGATGCAAGGAGGAGCGTTGTCACTAGGGCATCCACTATGTGGATATCGTTAGAGGGAGGTCTCGAGAGCTCCTTCCATCCAAAGATCGATTTTACATTTCAAAAGATCTACGAACTCCCAAAGTGAGAATATCTCAATCTTGAATTTGCATATAGTTTCACATGCTAGATATCATCTCGATCCAATAATAAAGGTGTGTGTGAATCATATTGTTTTAAATTTCATTCTGCTACGAGTTTGATGCTTTGAAGTGATCCTAGCAAACCTTTCTTGAATAGGTGCACCCCTTGTTAGGCTGACCAAACCTAGCATATTGGGGTGTTGGACTGAGGTGTTTCTACCCCAAACCAGGGGTCGACGCCGCGAGTGGGCACCCTAGACCGCGATCCAATGGATATCGTTAATCTTGTTATGTGACGGTCACTCGAAGTATTGAGTCATCGGTTAACTCCCACATTTCTTTAGCGCAACAGCCAAGTAGAGATGCATAACTACTAAAACACTTGGATCTCCCCTCCTAAACAAATGGCGGAGAAAACAACTAGTAGTATAGCGACCGTCAATTCCCCTCTCCTAAAGTGATCTCTTTAGCGACTATAAAAGTAAAGAAAAGAGTACAAGTAAAAGGGAAGAGGCCAGCTCTTGGTAGCTCACAACTCATCTACCCCAGACTCACTTCTCAGCCTTACATTCCATTTTTGTCTCGGTACAACTTGATTTGACTATATATTGAACTATCGATCTTAAGAACCAATCTTCGGACTTGACTTCTATGCAAATTTGATAAATGATGACTTTGTCTTCCACCACATCATCATTCTTCTTAGATAATTTTGAAGTTAATACATCTCCATCTTTGTCGGCACAAAAAAATATTGGCTTCAAACAGTAACTATACGCCATGAGAGGGCCATGTAGGAAGAAATTAACCTAGCAGCAGGTACCACGAGAGCTCTGTGATCACTGCGCAGTGGAGGTTGAAGAAGGTGAAATGCTGTACACAGTCTTAGCTAGCAAATTCTATACCTTTTGTCCAGAAACACAGCTGAGACGCTTTAGCTAGGAGATCGAGCTACCTATATATCATGGGACAAGAGTTTCTTTACTGATTCATGAAAGAGTTTACTAGCGTTTGGGATTCCTGGGTCACAAACTGACCTTTTGATACGTGAGAAAGAAGATGGATGTTTTAATTTGAAGGAACTGTTCGGTATTATAATAAATTGAGAATAAATTAAAGATATTTTTAAAATTTTAAAATTGTTATTATTTTATTTTCAATCTATCTTGATACCGAACGTGATCGGAAGATTTGATTGACGAAGAAGTATCGGAGAGCGGCGGACTCATTGTTTCTTGCTAAGAACAAACCGACGTCGATGACTGCATCAGCGTGCGTCTTGTCCCTCCGCAAGAACACAAGCGGCACCAACCAAATCCGCTGGTCTGATTTTGTAGCTGACCGCTACTGTTCTTAAGGAGAATAATTTTGCCAGGTGAGGTTGTGATCATCGGAGATCTTGCACAATTCCGAGTGATCTTCACAAAAAGGATTCCAATTCAATATATAGTTAAAAATTATTAGATTAATATTAAGGTGTCATATCTTTCTATCACATATATATTTTCCCACTTAGTCTTTTACTTTCTAATTTCGGATCAGACTGAGATAAATAACTTATAGTAGCTATAGATATCTTTTAATAAGTCGGAAATATATATCTAACGTACGTTAACCGTTAATCTTTAATGTTAGAAGATAAAAATTGTGTAGCAAAAGAAAATGGGACCGTACGTATATGGCACTTCTCACGTTATGGGTATATGAAAATCTTAGATTTCACTTTCATATCTAACATACAAAGTGAAAACATGAGTTAAGGTACTAGATTAACTTTCTTCTTCCTTGAATATATAGCCAACACTAATTTTCATGATAAGACTAATTAAGAATGGGCAGATGGTTTTACGCTATGCGGATAATAAGCTAATGAAGTCGGCTTGAGATAATTAGGGCCGAGGTGATCTGATTTTGGGTGCTCGAGATTGGGTGATCGGATGTTGAGAGAAGATGGGAAATGAAATTGCTATTGAGTCGACGTCATGACATGTAAGAAGTCAATCTCGAAAATAAATTCTCAAATTTGAGTCTCCGACAATCAAATCAAAAATTGACTTAAAAGAGAAACATAAAATTTAGAGAGAGAGAAAAAAAAAAGTCAAAGAATTTATGTTGAGATGTAATACAAATTCTTTCTATATATCTTTTTTTTACCTTTACTTGCCATTTTGTTTTCATAGGGTGGGAGAAGGGAAGAGAAGTGAGAAACTTTCGATATAAAAGATTAATCCCTATACTACTTTTCAAACGAATCGTTCGTTTCGAGATTTGTAGGAGTTGCCAAGATCATTTTTTTGGCCATGCACTAATCTCTTCGACGATTACAGAATTGCATGACATCCCATTCCGGACTGATCGTCGAAGTTCTTGACGTGTATAGGTCAAACTCTGAATTCGGACATAGCCCTTCTAATGTTGTGGGTTTAAATTACTTCTGGATCGTCAAAGAAAGTTACGAGTCCATGATCGAATCGAGCTAGATAGACGGGAAGCAAAATTTCCTCATCCCGTTACCGTGGTAACGGGGTTGGACGAAACGTCACCTTAGAAATAATAGGTGGGGCCCACTGCGAGCATCCTATAGGAGAGACTGCCCCCATCACCGGCGGGGCCCAACGGCGGCCACCGGGGACGGCCAAGGATAAGCAAAGCAAGTATCCCACGTCAAATCCATACTATAAAGTATCGGCGCAGCACGACAGACTGGAGACAGCTAAGACCACACGTACCATTCCCATCGCGTGGGGCCCGCTTCCAGCTGTGCGGCGAAGCTGGTCCACCCGGACCCCTCCCCACCTGAGAGATGCGAACGCGACCACCGGGGACGACTCATCTAATCACACCCGTCCCATTAAATCAATCACGTACACATAATATAATATATATATATATATTATATTTAGAAACAATATAATATAATATATGCAAACTTCGCCTTCTGCCGTGAGGAATTCCCGTCTCCCCTCCCCAGAGACCTTGACGACGACCCATTAAAACCAGTTAACGTCCTTCGATCGGCGTTAATGGCTGCAGTTGCGTCCAGGTCGGCTAAACTAAACATTTCCCACCGGCACCGGCGAGGACCTGTCAGGATTACCTTTTGGGAAAGGAAGATGGGAGTGTTAGTATCCCGGTGGACCCTCAGAGTTGCTGTCGGGGCCCATCGTGGGGGGGGCCCTGATCAGCCTGGGCTTTGCCAAGCCCAGAACCCCCCCTCTTGCGTTGATACATATAATAGAGACCTCAAAGTGTTCTGGGGAAATAATTCCCGGACGGCGCGAGTGAGGTCGCTCAGAGGATTGATATCGTATTAAAGGACAGGCCGTCCGGGACGACGTAGCGGACCGAACCCAGCAGGAGAGAGAGGAAGACCAAGAGGGGAAAGGAAGGGAAGGGAGCTGTAGATATGGATCCCTGCCCGTTTGTGCGGCTCATCATAGAGTCTCTTGCACTAAAGCTGCCGCCGGTGACGTCGAAGCCGGCCGGCTCCGGTGTCCACCCCTCCAACAGTCCCTGCTTCTGCACCTTGCAGCTGCAGAATCTCTCCTCGTCCCCCACCTCCTCCTCTGCTGGGTCCTTGAAAACGGTGCCTCTTCCCCTCTCCTCCGACTCCTCCACGGCAGACGCTGCGGCCGCGGCCGCCGCCCTCTCACCGCCTTCTTCCTCCCACGTTGTCTTCAACCTCGACCCCACGGTCCTCCAGCGGGTGTCGGGGAAACCCGCGACCCTATCCGTGTCAGTCTACTCCGGGCGCACGGGCAGCACCTGCGGGTTCAGCTCCGGGAGGCTTCTGGGGCGGGTCAAGGTGAGCGTGGATCTGGAGGCGGCGCTGGTTCGCCCCCTGATGCTGCAAAGCGGGTGGGTGACTGTGGGGAAGGAGACGGCGGCGAGCGGGCCCCTGCCGCGGCTGCACCTGGTGCTCCGGTCGGAGCCGGAGCCGAGGTTCGTGTTTCAGTTCGAGGGCGAGCCTGAGTGCAGCCCGGTGGTGTACCAGATCCATAACGGGGGCGGCGGCGGTAGCCTCAGGCAACCCGCGTTCAGCTGCAAGTTCTCCGCTGACCGGCGGAGCACCACCAGGTAGGTTTTCGTCGTAAAAACCTGTTCTTTTCCGCGCGCTTAGGACAGCATTCGCTTCGCCCAAAAAGAAATCCAGAGCCGGATCCTGCGCATGTAATAAAGTGCACCGCGAGGCAAACTAACATACGCCAAGCTGCTGGTACGTACACCTCCGGCTTTACGTAAACTAGAGTCGATATGTCTTCTACCACGCCTCGGTTACTACCGAATTAATTTCAGTGTTAATTAATACTAATTATCCCATCCTCTTAAGTATAATAATAATTATTATATCTACATTTTCGTCATCCCGCTGTTCTAAAATTATTACCTGACTAATTAACTTCGATATACTATAAGAACGTATTACTAATTTACTAGGATGATTTGGCATGCGAGAAGTACTTCAGAGGAATAATAGTACAAGTTATAATATTTTTTCACTTCCATAATTACATCGCCAACTACGTCCATAAAAGAGAGATACCGGGCATTATACTATTCGGAATCGTACGTTCTCCACGGTAGAGATGCGCTTGGTTGCGGTTGGTAACATTGTCAAAAATATGTAGTTAAATTTTTTTTGCTCGCTATATGTGATGGTTAGGTCCCTGTCATTGGATTCCCGCATCAACAACGCGAGCGGCGGCAGCGGCGCGAGCTGCTGGGGCGCCTTCGGCCGCCAGCGGGGGCAGCTGAGGAGGGAGCAGCAGCAGCGCAAGGGGTGGACCGTCACCATCCACGACCTCTCGGGCTCGCCTGTGGCGGCCGCTTCCATGGTTACCCCCTTCGTCCCTTCCCCTGGCTCCGACCGGGTGTCCCGGTCCAACCCGGGGGCATGGCTTATCCTGCAGCCCACCGGCCACGCCTCCGCCACCAGCTGGAAGCCCTGGGGCCGCCTCGAGGCTTGGCGGGAGAGGGCCCCCGCCGACGCCCTCGGCTACCGCTTCGAGCTGGTCGACGACCCGACCAACGGCGGCGGTGTCACCATCGCGCAGTCGGCCATCAGCGTCCGCAAGGGGGGCGAGTTCTGCATCGACCCAAGTGCCGTGGAGGAGGCTTCTGCGAGATCGCCTTCGCCGTTCGTGGTCAGGGGTTTCGTGATGGAGTCGACGGTGGAGGGGCAAGGGAAGGTGAGCAAGCCGACGGTGCAGGTGGGCGTGCAGCACGTCCGGTTCATGGCCGACGCCGCGCTCTTCGTAGCGCTCGGCGCGGCCATCGACCTCAGCATGGACGCCTGCCGGCTGTTCTCCCAGAAGCTGAGGAAGGAGCTGTGCCAAGACCACCAGGACTACAGCTCGTGACTACCCGTACGCTTGCCCGAACCCGCGCGATGATCGTCTCTATTTCCTTGAGCTTTGCTTCTTGTTTCAGGATAGCCGCTGGCCGGAGCGCGAGCACATCTCCGAGGTTCTGCAGATTCTTTGTTTCTTTCTTCTTTGGCCACTCCACCTCTTTTTGATCATTTTAGGTCATTCTTTCATTCTTTTCTGTGTCGATCTTATTTGTTGTGCGGCTGCCGCTTTTTGTGATTACATTTCTTTCGCGTACGTTCTGTGTTGCCTTTGGACATTGATCTGGTGTGTCCGTCACTGCATGGCGAGGGCTACACTTTCTTGAATAATGGACATGTCTTCCAACTCTCTCCAAACTGATCATAATTCTGTGTCCATTTTTCTAGCTCCACCTGACCATTCTTCTCTCTTCCAAGTTGAGAATATCAATCACTTGGCTTCTCATAAGATGCGCCTCGCTGCTTCCAAAACTTACGACGATGGACATTAATGGACGATGTGCGCTGCAGTAGACCTTCGATGTGATGGTGTGTGGTATTGGCCTTTTGAGTAGAAATAACTTAACTTCACTTTTAACTAAAAATTCATCAGTAGGTTTGAACAAAGCTGACTTTAGTATTAGTCAATGTTTTGATAAAAAAGAACTTTAGTACTACTCAATGATTCTAAAATCTGTCCGATTTAAGAATTTTTTTTAGGATTTCTAGTTCTAAGCCAGCATTGTTATTATAGGTAACTTCTAAAATCTAATGCCACTCTCTTCAAAAGAACCCGGTCGTGGATTTTATGCAAACACAAATAGTATATCCACTTCCAAGTGAAACCGGGAAACATGCATGCATGCATGGTGTTAACCGTCTGCTTTTCTTCAATTAATTACCGTATATATGAACTCCATTAAATCCATGGCTATAGTTAGTTGTATTAATTCTGATGGCCACGTTCTCTACTTCCATTGCTGCCAGTTGCTGCAGCTCACACAGAAAACAAGTTTGATAACCGGATAGGTGACCCTAATTAAGATAGGGGCTTATCTATGCCAATAAACCCCACTTTGGTAACTGGTAAAAGAAGATTCCGTGAATAAGTTCGTCTGTTCTAACATCGCAAAACTATGGAGTGGTTGGCATCTCTATGATAGAAAAATGTATAAATCGGGCGGGGATGGGCTATAATGCCAAAAATGTATAAAAGTACGTAGATCCACAGCAAACAGAAAGATTAGCCGGAAGATCCATGGAGCCGTCATCTCTCGAAGGAACTCGAATCGTCGTTATCGTCACTGGTCGCTCCTATTTCGCCAACTTTTACAAGCAGTGAAGCAGAACACTTTGTCCACAATGCAGCCTCGACCATCTCTCCCTATGATGGTGGTGGTGGTGTGTTGGCTTTGGTGGCAACAGGAAATATACTGAGGAATGAGAAGAACAACGGCGTGGAAGCATCAGAGCTCTTCAGAAGAGTCTCTAGTAGAACATAAATGACCACCTGGATTTCTCTCTTTTCGGAGATATAGAACACAAAGAAAGAGAACAAGCCCTCATCACTGGAGTAGGTCCAGGTATAGAACACAAAGAAAGAGAACAAGCCCTCATCACTGGAGCCAGGTTGGAGAATTCGTCAGCGTGACGTCAATTTTGCAAGGGGAAATCCCACACGGTTCTTCCTGAAAACTGATTGTAAGAAAAGACAAGACAATGAAACAACAGGAAGCTGTTTCCTTCGAAAAAAACGTGTTGCCAGCAACTAAGAAATCTGTGCTCCGGGAGATGCAACTCGACTGCGTATTCTGCTTGAACGTCTGACAGGAGTGGAAGCCACTTTCTCGGCTTCTTGCTTACGGCCACTCCTCTTTTTCATGAAAAAAACATGGAATACATGATTAGTAATGGGAATTCACGAAAGGCTTCGATGAAAAGTTTCATGCTTCTAGCTACAGAAAACCCATTAAGCATTTTATTCAATCTGTTTCCTGTCTTTAGTAGGGTAACTTATGAACATCCTTGTGGTGGTGAGATCACACACACTACAGAAACCGGACGGTGTTCTAATGCAGCAAATCTATGGTTAGAACTACTGTGTGCTTTTCGAAGAAGGCTTAGAATCACACATGATTGTTAAGAGATCAAGGTGATGGGCCTTCAACTGTTAGTTATTTATGAGAGAGACGTGTAATTAGTGCGTTATCTACAGGACTAGTGGGAAGCACTGCAACAAAAAAAAAGAAAAAGAAGAGAGCAAACGATCTTAATTACCTGTTTCCTCACGGGTTCCTCCTGAGCAGGAGTTCTACATGTAGCAGATTCATCTGGCAGAACATCTGGAGAAGTTTGATTAGCTTCTTCAATAGGGGGTGAACTCTTCCTTCTTGACATCTCCTGAGATAGTGAACGTAGTTCTTCAATTTTGATGGTTTGCCTCCACGAAGAAGGATTGCTGGTTTCAGAGATGCCTTGCTCTGCAATGGAGAACTCCCCGAGCAATTTAACTGCCGGTGGATTCCTTTCATATGGATCCTTGTTCCTGGCAGTATCAAGAGGGGTATCAACAAATCTTTCCCCATCCAATTTCACTGCTGGTGTGTGGGTTACATGAACTTTTCTGTATTTGTTTGCATCGACGAGGGAATTGAGACTCTTGTCTCCTCTCTCCACAACCAATTTCACTGTTGGTGCATGGTCTTCATAGATATCCTCTGTATATTTGTTTGGGTTAGAAAGGACATTTGAATCCTTGTCTTCCATCTTCTTGGTGTTAGCCACCTTTGAACCATTTCTGCCATCAGCTGCCATCCCAGAGTTGGGGAACGATGCTGAAGACTCTCCAGCAGCAGTCTTCGATGTCTTCCAGAATTGAAGGAAACCTATGATTGTGGAGGCTGCAACTGCTAACACCACAAGAACAATGGTAAATGATCTCATCCCGTGGAATCTGAAGGCATTAGCAACCTTCATAGTTTCGGGGAATGATGCTGGAGCAGCGACATTTAACTTGCTTTCAAGGTTCACAACTTCTTCTCCATGGTCCGAAACACTTTCTTCCTGTGTAGGTGCAGGCTCACTTGTCTCTTCTGTCAA
The DNA here is from genome assembly GCA_014218235.1 of Colocasia esculenta. Lineage (NCBI taxonomy): Eukaryota > Viridiplantae > Streptophyta > Magnoliopsida > Alismatales > Araceae > Colocasia > Colocasia esculenta. Next base: position 1,970,451 of record CM024754.1, on the reverse strand, counting down.
ATAATCTTTTTCTCCTATTTCAGTTCCCATGAACATATCCCCCGCATGCTCCTCATGGATGACAGCCTCAGTACTGAAACCATTCTCATGTTCAAGGTCAAGAACCCGAACGATATCTGAAGATTCCACATTTTCTCCTTCAGTCTCGCAGTTATCTTCTATTGTGACAATGTCATCATCATACTGGGTTTCCTTAGGATCACTTGCATATGCCTCAATTTCCCCCTCTGCCACGACTTGAACAGAGTCAATCTGCATGCCACTAACTTCTGCTGTTGTCACCTCGCTTTCCTCCGGAGATTCCTCACTTTCATCAATTTTTCCTTCCATCATGGTCAGATTAGTTTCTGAAATCACACTGCCAGCCCACAATGCTTTCAAATTGCCCTCCTGTTGCAGCTTTTCACACCCAAAATCCCCAGATTCCATCAGACTGTCCAATCTATTAATGTTTATTCCAATACCCCAATTCGCCAAATCATTGAAGTGCCCGTGTATGCATGCATTACTACTTATAAACCCGTTCAGGTTTCTTCCTACGTTGTCCGCAACTTCGTGAGAGAAATCTTTACTTTTAAACAGATTTCCCTCGGAGAGAAGAAAATTTTGCAGACGAGATACAGCAGGCCAAGGATGCGAGGAAGATATATAGCAAGTCGAGAAGAACAAAACCCCAAAGAGAAGCAGACATTTCCATACCAGGTTACAGTACGAAGGCCTTTCTTCTTCTTCTTCTTCTTCCCCTTCTTCCACAGTGTTATATTCTTCTGCTTCCTCCACTCCTTCACCAGTTTCTTTTCCTTGGAGAGATTTCACAGCCGATCCTTCCTGTTTCACCGAAGGCGAAGGGGCAGGATCTGAAGGAGATCTGTCACTGCTTGGGCTCTCGGCCTCGAACGAGCCACTCAGGTCGAACCCAGAGCTGCCTTCTGTGCCTTTCAACTCCATCTGTCTGCGGATGTATATTTCTCGACGCCTGTTTGGATTGTAGCGAAGGAACTTTGGCCTCGGGGACAGATAATTTGTCAGAGGATCATAAGGTTGGGTTTCAGAGCTCACCACAGTTTCTTCTCCCGTCCTATGGGATTGAACCCCGGACGGGAAAGAGACGACCTCGGGAGCCGCCGCGTAGGGATGGCCATGGACCTGGCCGGGTTTCCTCACTTCTGGGTTTCCTTCCGAGTAGGTGCCGGAGCATTCCGAAGGGGGAGCGTCGTTCTTTTGGGTCAACACCTTCTTCCTCGGGAGCGCGGTTGTGGTGGTTGACATGAAACCCTTGGGTTCTTTCTTGAGATTCCGGGGTCCCAACCCAACTCCTCCGCGGAGCTGCCGGCCGTTCTCCTTGATTTCTTCGGACGGTATCCCTCCTGCACATCTCTCCTTTTTCTGGAATTCTGTAAAAATTGGGAACCATGGAGCCACATAGATCCTCTATAAGATACATCAGGAAGAACTAGAAGAAGGACAAAGCCACCTGATCCAGGAGACAGGAGAAAGATCCAAACAACTTAGCAAGACCCGATCCAGAATTTTCACCTGGGGAAGTAAGTTTGGCGACAGCAGAAGCTTTGGGGCCCGAGGAGGAGCTTCTCCAGGAATCGTCCATTAATCTCCTCCTCTTTTCCTTCTTCAAGAGATGTTGGAGCTGGAGGAAATCTCCCAGGTTTCTTTCCTCCTTTTCACCTTCTCGGGTGGTGGGGGGAGCGGGGTGGAAGGGGAAGAAGACCGTTTGCCGATGGACCAGTCACAGTTTAGTTTAAAATTTTTGAACTGCCCTTCTTTCGACCGTTGAGATTCTCAACTCCGGCCGTCACGAGGCTTCGGTGTTATTCTCACCCCTTCTTTCCCCGACAGGAAACGAGATAAAATAATGGGAAAAAAGGGTGAGAGTATCGACGTAGTCCGGATTCGAAGAGCCGTTAGAACCACCCACTTGGAGACGGATCTGGTCCAGGATGAAACTTTACCAGTTGCATAAATATATATAAATATATTATAAGGAATTGGCAATTAGAAAGTAAGTTTGAAATCTTAAGACCGCATTAGAAGTAAATTGTTTTTTCCAGGTAAGATGAAAGCTCAAAGGTTGTCTGAATCCGTCTCAAGCAATGCAACATTAGCTGTCTCTTAATTTGAATTAGCCTAAGCATATATATATACACTTAAAAAGTACTAAAGAAGTTGATAGGACGGCCTTCAGAAAAAGAAGAAAAAAATAGTTTTCAACTAGAAAGGCACTGAAATGCCACCTGATCAATTTAAACAAGCTGAAAGTCTAGTTCGTTAGTTGTGTTGTTTGATAAAAAAAAAATTGTTCGGACTAGTATCCGGAGATATATATGAGTGAGATCTATTGTACATTTTTAAAGATATTTTTATCTAGACATTTTATCAGAATAACAAATATTTCTCGCATTTAAAATACAAAATCAAACTTAGGTCTCAATCTGCAAGGATATAAATACAAGAAATGGCAGCCGGATCGTCGAGTAAAGCCAAGTGGAATTAATTGGACCATGTTGGCGTGGTTGCAACAAATTAAGGTTGGTGGTGGCAACAGAACAGCTGTCTTTGGGGTTGTGGCTAGCATGACCCAATGTTTCTGACGTCAAGTCAAGGGTGCCAAACACGACAACGTCTATCAAATCGATTTGTTTGGCACGCAGATTTGCAGAAGATGGTGGTGATGCAATTTTGGAAAGAAAGGGGTATTGCATATAAACTATTATTAAAATAAAATTGCGATTTTATCACTCTTGCATGTATATTTAGATGCAGTATCAAAAATAACGTGTGTGAAACTATTAGGTGGTATTTTGGTCATGGTGGATTAGATTGATGGATCGAATCGGGATCGAAGAACTCTTAAGACTATGTTTGGAACCGCGACCAAACAACTTTTCACTTGCAAACGTCCTAACAAAAGTGGCAACGTTTCTAAGGCAACGTTTGTCACTAATTTTTAAAAAGTGAAAATCGATAAAATCGCAAATCGGCGTATTTCGCCACCAGTGCGAGACTTTTGGCCTCGTCGCCTGCGCCTCACGACGTGGGCGACGAGGTGTGCAAAAATTTAAAAAAAAAAGAGAAAAATTCCAAACAGCGCGACCTTGCTCTCTGTCTCTCTGCTATTTTTTTAGAATTTTTCAAAAACGTAAGTGAACCCGCTTTTTCCCACAGAGAAGAGAGAGTTTGACATCTCTCTATCTCTCTCCTCCTTCACAAATCACCTCTACACGCAAACCATAGTCGCATCTCTATTTGGAATCGCAGTTGATTTTGTCAGCACTTTTGCAGCGCAAAATCAGCGCAAAATCTTTCCAAACTCGTTTTCAATTTAATATTGTGTGCTAGCAGATTTCAGACCAAAAAAGAGATAGACAAAACATCTTTTCTCTCTTTTCACAGTAAAAAAGTCTGGAGGTTGCTTCTAGACACTTTTTAGCTTATTTTAATATAGACGACGATCGACGGGGTGTTTGACGAGATTTGTTTTTTAAATATTTTTTTAAAAGTTAAAATTTGTTATGGGCGCGGGGGACGATACAAAAATTTACTATATTTTGGACACATCCGACGATGCCCAAATCTCCTATCCTCGCTGCTTTTGCAGAAGTAGTCGATTTTTTTAGATTTTAAATTTTTAAAAGCTCTCTCAAACGATGCCTAAGTATAGTATTAACTAGAACGTATCACATTAGTTCGATTCTATTTTCATTAAAATTTAATAATAAAAAATTAAAAAAGAGGAAAAATTGTTATTGGGCCGGTTGTGTCTGGAACCATGCAGGTCACTACGCCCAGCCATGACTTTGGCACTAGTCTCTTTTGTGGAATGACCCTTGTGTGAACTTTTAACACATTTTTTATATTTAATATAATATGTGTGCACATATAAATGCAGGAAACATATATAAATTTTGATATGATAATAATATGTGTGCATATCACATTCATATAAGACTAGTTGACACCTGATCACCTCTATTTCTATATCTAACTCTATTCGTTGTTAATATCGGTTTTATTGATTTGGAATATTAATTAATTTTACGGTTATATAATAGTTTAGTATGGATTACGACGTCCATGGCGTCAATGGCCATCTCCTACCTTCAATTCCGAGGCCTACCTCTACCACCTTTTTTCTCATTGATTGGCAAAAGTACAGGTGTTGGGAAGAACAAAAGAAACACTTTTATTTCACGTACAACACGGCCACTTATCTCTACTATAAACAATTTGAAAGGAGGAGGGTTAGAAAAATTCTATCTATCTAGCTAGGTAGTCCTTAAACAGTAGATTCTCTTCTTCCACAATCGAGTTTTCCCTTTTCACAGTGAAAATTTTTGGTAAACCAGCTTATTGCGAACGTTTTGCCTTATATCATTAAACGAGCCCCTCGAACCTACATTTATTAGGCTCTTCGATTTATCGCAAACATTGTTTTGGTACACGTTACAAATGTTGTTGGTGTACTTCATAGGTGAGTCTGTGGCTTGGTCTGACTCAGTGAGTCTGAAATTGAAGAGTTGAGACTTGATCTATTCATCTATCCATACATATATACATAAACACACACATATATATTGATGAAGCCACTGCCAAACCCGTAAGAGTGATTACGGATCAACTTCATTGGTTTATGATAGGATGGTTGAATCCACCGATGGAGAGAGAGAGAGAGAGAGAGAGAGAGAGAGAGAGAGAGAGAGAGAGAGAGAGAGAGAGAGAGAGAGAGAGAGAGAGAGTATATACTAGTTCGATCGAGATCTCTAGATAAGACCTAGAATCTAAAACCCTTTTACTTATGGTGATGGACCTATTTTTATAAGTGAAGAATTAAAGTTCATCAGAGGAACTCTTTAGGTCAATTGGACTCCAAGAGATTCTAATCCGACTGTGACTCTTGACAGAAGTTCTAGAGAAAGTTTTGGCCATATTCTTCGGGATGGAGACTGAGGCATCGTTTGGAAACATTGTGAGAAAATGAGATTTGGGATTCCAATAATTGGAATCTCACTCTTTCTCACTCTAATTCTCAAATGAGAAAAGTGATTATAAATTTTCCAAAAGTAGATTTTGAAAAAGTGAAAAAAAAAGTGAAGAGAGATAGAGAGAAAAGGGGTAATAATGAGGTCTTAGATTTGGAGCCTCGAAAATTGATTTTTATGAGTTTTTTTTTGTGATTTTAACTTTTGAAAAAGTAAAATCACCTATTTATATTTCCAAACAGTGCTTGAGTCATAATTGACTTTGGAGTCCATTGTCGTGAACTTCAAGACGAATAGCAATGGACTTGTGGACGTTTAGATGGGTTCCAAGTCGTAAGCATCATCTGTTTGGTCCATCGATCCTTTCCCTAGGTTGATGTCACCTCTAGACAGATGCAAAATTAGAATGGGCTAATGTCGATCCGAGTCAGGATGATGCCCTTGTTGGGCTGGCTATTGAGACCTATGCGTATATTGGTTGAAAAATTAGTTTATTATATTATTTAAAAAAAATTTCTCTTTTTTTTTTTTTACATTTCCACTTTCAAAAAGAGTTGTTCAGACTTGACTTATAACACTGACAAGCGAAGCCCAATCCAAAATGTGAACGCGGGCCGAAGCAACCGTGCATGAGTTGATTCGCATTCAAATTATAGCAATAATAAAATAAAAAAAAAGAAAAAAAAATTCTAATCGAACCGACCGTGTCGAATTAGTGTGATTCCGTGTACCCAACCATGAGTTGGGATTTATGAAATGAATGCCACCTGAATAAGTAAATTACGAGGGCTATAAGTCAATTCTGAAAGTTTATGAGGACTAAATACTAAAAAATTAGATAAAACTGATCTATAAACATAAAAAAAAAACTACATCAAAATAAACCAAGACAAATCAACACTCTACCTAAACGGGGCATCACCAAATCTCAATCAAATTAAATAAAAGAAAATTAAGACTAGCTTCTGCCTTGAAAAAATGATCTAACATACATGAGAGTATCAGTATGATCACTTCGTTCGGCAGCTAAAGAGACGAGTTGCCCGTGCATGCTGACGTCTGCGCAAGTGGAGACTCCAATGGAGCAGCCCGAATCCCTGACGTCGATTTCTGAGCGATAACAAATGGTGGGCCGTGGAGAGAGCGCACTCTTTTTAAATGGTGGGCTTTAAATAATCTAGAAGACAACTTTTGTTCTTTATTTAATTTTCTGTTTTACCTTTCCATATAATCAATTCACACCCTTATTCTTTACCATCAGGTATATATAATTATTGTGTTTGTACTTTCACCTGTTTCATCGTCAACTTTAATTGGTTTATTCATCTGCTTTAATTAGATTTCTCATCTATTTTAACTTATTCGTTACATTCTTATTCTTTGTTCTTATATTTTAATCAAATTCTTCTTCTACTTTAACTCATTGATAATATTACTTCAATATATTCATACGTGAGCTTTAAACACATTCATATATATGCCTGAGCATACACACTCTTCGACAGTAATGAGCGTAATGGAACTATAATCTCTGAAAGCTATATAATGGATGCTCCAAAAAGATGTTGACAACTAGGCATACACACTTTAATTGGGACATAGGTTGGTTGGCTTTCTCCGTTATTTTAACCATTTACGTATCTTACAGTAAGAAATTGTTTATTACTTTAATAGTTTACAATTTTACTTTAACCTCTTATATATTACATAATCCATCACATATGTAATTGTTATAAAGCTTTAATATAAGAGTTCAAGTCACTAAAATATGTGTAACAGTGAGTTAAAATGTGTGAGACTCAAAGTCACTATTGACATGACTTACAATGTAAGTTTGAAGGTATTAAAATAAGAGTTCCAAATAGTTAAAATATGTGTAACAATGAGTTAAAGTGTATGAGATTTAAGATCACTGTTGACATGACTTATAATCTAATTAGTTCGAAGATGTTAAAATAAGAGTTCTAGATTGTTAAAGTATGTGTGACGATGAATTAAAATATCTGAGACTTAAAATCACTATTGACATGACTTATAGTTTAAGGTGACGTTTGATAACATTTAAGTCTTAAGTCTGAAATCTTATTTCATATCTATTCTCTAAATTTGAAACTTAAAAAAATCTTAATAAATGTAACACATTCATTAAAAATTGTTTGATAACTAACTTAAATAACATCTAAATTAATATCTTATTTGATAAAAATACTATATTTAAGTATTTTTTTAACATCTTAATATATGAAAAGCAACCGGCAATCCGAATACGACGGTCGACCATTAGAATTTGGTGATCGAAGAATTTGCCAATCGCTGACAGAGTCGCCAAATTTCGGTGGTCAACGGAGTTGCTGGAATTCGACGACTCATTGCCAGCACAGTTTGCTAGAATCTAAGGACTCATAGGTCACCGACTGTTGGAATTTGGTAACTAGTCGTCGGTGGAGTCATTGGATTTCCACGACAATCTACTAAAATCTGACGACTCACTGATCGTTGGAATCCGATGACTGATCATTGATAGAGTCAACAGATTTTGACGATAGTCCGTTGAAATTTAGCGACTCGCTGGTCGTCGAAATTTGGCGACTGGTCACTTGCAGAGTCATTGGAACTTGGTGACAATCCACCAAAATTTGGTGACTTGCCGGTCGCCGAACTTTGGCCTTTGGTCACTGACAGAGTTGTCGAATTCTGGCTAAAGGTCACTCGCCGCCAGATTTTGCCGACCCGAGGCTACCACGAGTTTAAAAAGTTGAGGGTCTGAAAAAAAAAGTGATATCTCATAACTTAAAAATCAAGAGATTTTTCAGATTTAAGTGATGAAATTCAACATTACTTCAGATGTTTTATCAACCAATCTGAAATCTTAAAAATAGTTATTTTAGATATTAAATATCTATTAAGTGTTATCAAATAGGTCTTAAGTTTGAAGACATTAAAGTAATAGTTCAATATCGTTACAATAGTAGTGATAGTGAGTTGAAATATGTGAGATTTAAAATATCTCTTGACATGACTTAAAACTTAAGTTCAAATACGTTAAAATAAAAGATCGAAATAGTAAAAATATGTGTGACGGTGAGTTAAAATATCTAGAAGTTAAAATAACTATTGATATGACTTAAAATATAAATTCAAAGATTTTAAGACGAGAGTAGAATAGTTTTAAAGTAAAAGATTGTGCACGGTCGAATGACAAAAAATCTCACTTAAAAATCGTACAGTGCGGATTTCGAAAAAGCAAAAATTAGAAGTTAACACTTTGCAAAAAAAATTTAGACTTTTTCGCGTAGATTTTTCTAACAGGGGACCTATAATTAGGACGCTCTCATTGGTAGGGACTCCTAATTAATTTTTTTAATACATTTATAAATTTTCAATGGGGGAAAAGTAAACTACCCTCTATACACACAAATCCTCGACATGAGATGTCCGTTCATATAATGTAAACTTTGTGTGTGCAGATGAATATATAGAAAATGTGTAGAAGCCGCGCGGGCCATTAGCCCATCGACTTCTATAGATGCGTCATGGTTAGACACCCTAATGAAGAAGGGGGCGCGCTTGCGCCTTTAGGTGGGCCAATATATATACAGTAGCTGCACAGACGTGGCCAATGCAGTGAAGCTGCCTAGAGACACCCAATGGGCTTCGGCAGTGGTGACGCGGAGATGCACCTATACTATGCAAAATTAGGTCTTTGTTGGCGAATGGCGACGACACCCTCGCCGATAACACGATTGTTGGATGCACCAACTCCGCAATTGCTTAGTGACACAGACACACATCCATATATAGTTGTCGTCCCATGCACCCTCTGTCCGTACGTTGCCTACAAAGTTAAGAACAAGACAAAGAAAAACGAAAAAAAACCCACATTCCCAAATCCGAATCTAATTAAAACTTCAATCATCACCAGCTGGCGCACTGAGGGGATCAGTGGATTCAGAAAGATACAACTTTTGGATTGCCTCGATCATCTGATGATATGTGTGATGACTGCGTGCGTTATTGGCGACCGGCAGTGCGTGGGCCAGATGGTGATCTTCTATCCGATCCCTTCGATACTTGTCCGGCCGAAATGTTGTAGTATATTAGTTCTAACTTTATACAAAATTGTAGCTGTGGGAATGTCGGATTAGTTAGGACACAAGGATCACGGATGGGTGAGTTTTTCAGCTTATAGTTTCCACCACGAGATCAAATTAATCGAAAGCGAATTTTGTGCTTTCAGAACACAAGAAAAGCAGTCATTTGCGCTGCAGCTGGTAGTCTCTAGTTTCGTCTACTAATTCTCAAATTTATGCGCCGATGAACTGTTGAATGAAGGATATATCCTTATTAGATTGGAAAATGGACGCATTGGAGTTTTGTGGAAACCAACCGCGCGCATTATTGATCTTTTTATATTGATGGTCTGGATGGTTTAATGTTATACAGTAAAGTGTTTGTGCGATGTAAAAGGGTTAAAAAAATAAAACCGAGGTTCATATTTCACAAGGACTTCCCAACACTGGTTTCCAAGACAGAAAAGTTAAACGAGACAAACAGAGATTACTACTTTTAAAAGTGGATTTTTGGAGCCCCCGGCAACATATTAAAAACCAACTGTATTTGATAAGAGAAATGTTTATTGCAAGATATAAAGTTGATGTAAATAATTGTTCGGTATGTGATGTTAGGAAAAAAGTCTTGATGCACACTTCAAGGTCATGTGCAAGATGACACATATCATCTTGCACACCATCTAGAGTTGTGCAGCTAATTTATAGATGAAATATTCAGTTATCTTTATTTTTTTAACTTTAAAATGTTCGATGACATATTTTTATAGGATTTGAAAGATGACATCTGCCATCTTACACACCAAACAGATGTTCGTTGAAAGTGTGAGAGAAAGGAGGATTTTCTCATAGTCTCAATCAATTGAGATATATATATATATATATATCTTGTAATAAATACAAACATCTACACCAACAAGTCTGTCCAAAAACATAGAACCCAATAACCGAAGTTTGGATCGTCACACTTGTCCAACTTGATACTATATTCTAGCCCTTCCCAATAACCGAAGTTTGGATCGTCACACTTGTCCAACTTGATACTATATTAGATCCCATCCCTTCCCCATGCATGCGGGGCAGTCTAGCCATTTCCAGGTGAGGTCCATACAAAAAGGGTCGGAAGGCTGGTGAACAACGGAGGAGTAAGAAGCAGGCCATTCATCTTGTTCTAGGCAAGAACAACTGCCCTTTCGGACCCATAGGTTGAAAGGAGGAAACATGGATTGCAGAGGGTGGTAAAAGAGTTGGCACCTCAAGAGAACCATGGCCCCCCAACTCACTTGGCCATGCCGTCGACGCCCATCACAGGGCTTACAAAAGTGGAGCCGAAAAGCGAGGCGCAGAGAGGAACAGCGACTCACGGGCGGCAAACAACAAGCAGGACAGAACAAAGAAGACAACACTAAGGTGGCCAGGCCAGACCAAACCACGATGCCCCTTCATATATAAACGAGCATGATCTACGGAAAAAGGAGCAATTTTTCTACCCAAGGAAGTAAAAATATTGGCCCCCCGCCAGTAGACGAATAGAACAAGAACAGAACAGTAGCAAAGACAAATCCCAAATGATAAAAGGAGAAAGAGGAAGGTCCTCCCGGAGGTTTGTAAGAGAAGAGGAGGGGAGAAGGAATTCCGCAGAAGCACGTGTACTTAGGCTCCTCGTTGTCACGCTGTGAGAAAACCGCAGCTGCCGCTCTCCCTTCCTTTCCCTTCCCTTCCTTTATTGGCAGAAGCGAAGCCCGTGAACTCCCTCTTAAATTCCCGACGCCTCTCCTCCCTCCAACCCTGTCATCTTCTCCCCAACTCCTCCAGCACAAGAAACAGAGCGAGCTGCGGGGTGCCCACCCAGACGCCTCCATCTTCCTACCTGCCCACGTCTCCATCGCTTTCCTCGTCTCCACCTCTCCCTCATTCCCTCTCTCCAACCAAAGCATTCCATGTCTGCAGCTGCTTGCCAGTATGCCTTCTTTATCACCTTCCTGCTGTTGGTTAACTCCAGCCATGTATTGTGCCACACCAAGGGGATCAGGCCGGGCCGGCACCCGGGGAGTAGGTACCAGGGGAACGCAACGCAGACCCGGATGATAGAGCAGCAGTTCCTGCGCTGGGTCAGGTTCGTGGGCGGCCTCCGGCACACGGTCTTCGGCGCGGCCATGAACAGGCTCTTCCCGTCGTACACGCTCACCGTGGACAAGAACCCGGCCGCGGGCGACTTCACCACCGTACAGTCGGCCATCGACTCTGTTCCTTTTGTCAACCTCCTCAGGGTGGTGATCAGGGTCAATCCTGGTGTCTACACGTGAGTGACCTCTCTCGCCATCTCACGGATTAATCTTGCAGAAATTTGAGTTCTTTATTTTTTTGGCCCCATCAGTAGCTAGTTTGCCCAATTGTTCGTTGTGCGAATTGCTTTGTTCTTGATCGTTGAGTTCTGCATGGTCGAGTTAGAATGTGGTGGGCCTTTTTTTTTTCTTTTCCCCGTGCAGTGAGAAGGTGACTATTTCTCCATTGAGAGCATTCTTAACCATAGAAGGAGCTGGAGCAGAGAGAACCATCATCCAATGGGGAGACACGGCTCAAACACCGGGGCCAAATGGGCAGCCCATGGGCACCTTCAACTCGGCAACATTTGCAGTGAACGCCCCTTACTTTATAGCGAAGAACATCACTTTCAAGGTATGTACTCTGCCCTTCCATTAACGCTGTGACACAACGGAGCCTGTTCTGAGTTTTAAGACTCAGGAAGGAGAGAGGCTTCAAATTCTCCCACACATTTCGCTCTTTCCCCATCTTTAAGATGCATCAACACTTCCCAATGGATGAACTTGCTTGCTTTCAACGAAACATTCGAGCCCCCAACATGCTCTGCTGAAAACAAATTAATGCCTTTTGTTGGTACGAGTTTTTTTAAGTGAGAAATTGGTCAACCTTGCGCATGCTGGTGCAACGCAGAACACGACGCCTGTTCCACCGCCCGGGGCTCTGGGAAAGCAAGCTGTCGCTCTGAGGATCTCCGCAGATACCGCATCCTTCTGGGGCTGCAAGTTCCTGGGAGCACAAGACACGCTTTATGACCACCTCGGCAGGCATTACTACAAAGACTGCTACATTGAGGGCTCCGTGGACTTCATCTTCGGAAATGGTCTCTCCCTGTTTGAGGTACTACGTCTCCACAAAACCCAGCCCAACATAAACAAAGTGTTCGGAACGAACAGGGTTTCTTGTCGCCACCCGTTGGTTTCAACACGATACATTTCATTCAGGCATTTTAACATACAGTCGCTCCTCTCGCCGGGAAGAGGAAGCGAGTGCGATTAGACGGTGAATTTTCCGACGGCGATAGCTTTGATAGGACAGTTGTCGCAGGCCTCAATTCCTCCTTCATAGCTAGGCCTTTCACCGCTCGTGACCTCGATTCTCCGAGGCCCACAGTGTGGCTACCCTTGTGGCCCTGCATTGAAACGACACAGGTGAAATTAAAGACGGAAAAAGAGGATTGAAAGCCAGGAAACTCTCCAGCTGAACACATGCATCAACTGTCAGCGCCAAGTGATGCATCCCTTTGGACGCAGTAATGGGTTCCACGGAAAAGACAAGAACACTTTTTGAGCTCTGTATGAGCAGGTTGGTGATCGACCCCCCCCCCGTTCCTTGTCTTGTGAAGCGTCGGCGCCGCCATGGCCACGGCCACCCTGCCGGGGGATCACTTTTGCCTTGGGCTGGTCGCTTTCGTTATAACTCGCTCGAGTCTACAAAGCGCTCCAGTGATCGACCGGGAGTTGTCTTTTATGCCAACTTTTGGTGTGTGGCTACGCATCTCCACAGCTCTCTGCCCCGTTACAACACAAGTAGTAGTAGCACAATGGGTTCGACAAGACAGCCCACCGTTTTCTTCTCTTAATTTCTTTTTATTAATTGGCTCTCCTTTAATTAATTCTATCCTTTCTAATTAGGCATTAATTTCCAAGGGCATGCAAATTAACTGCTCATCTCATCTCCTCTGTTTTTTTCCTTTTAACTTAGAACAAACTAGTTTGGTCGATTAATTTGGGTCGTGTGCAGAGCTGCCATGTGCACGCGATAGCTGTGAACTACGGGGCGGTGACGGCCCAGAACAGGATGAGCATGCTGGAGGACACGGGGTTCTCGTTCGTGAACTGTAAGGTGACCGGGTCGGGTGCACTCTACTTGGGCCGGGCCTGGGGAACCTTCTCCCGGGTCGTCTTCGCCTACACCTACATGGACAACATCATCATGCCCAAGGGCTGGCACAACTGGGGGGATCCCAACCGCGAGATGTAAGCTAACCCATTAACCCACCTCTCTCTCTCTCTCTCTCACACACACACACTGCACACGCACGCACACAAATATACGCACGTACACACTTCCACTATTTCGTTTCCCTCTACTTTTTGGCTATCGCAGTCTATTGTTTTGGGCACGCGCGCACTGGCAGGATGTGGTCTTCTGGCACGTCGTTTTCATGCACAAGTTAGTCGCATCCATTCCCACATCATAGATAATATTAAAAGAAAGCTAGACTTTGTGAAGGGGGAATATTATCTAGTCGGATCCCCAAAGGTGGGAATTTTTTCTTATCACATGGGTGTCCATAGATAGCGAGCCTTCTAGACCCGACGAACGAGTCTTCTTTATATGAGTCATTTCCATTCTTATGGAAGTCCTTTGCGTGGAAAATGAGTGTTCTTAGCTTGCAATTATATATAAAAAAAAGGGTCAACCCACAAACACAAGAAAACACACGAAAAGACAGAGATAAAAGGTACCCCTTTATCGTAAGATTTCGGACACATGGTAGTGCCCATTAATTTTTGTACCATGCTTATAGAAACTTAGGTCCATTCAGGTTTCAGAGTGCAAATCTCAGGCATACAAGGAGAAGTGCTGCCACCTGCTTGTGCGTACGTCCTCTTTTTCTCATAAACTTTCAAACTTGGGACCGTGGGAATCTTGGGCCATATGAAATGCGATCCTCCCAATTGATCACTCGTCCCATGTTGCCACTACGACCAACTTAAAACAACAACAAAAAAAAGAGGAGAAATCCCCACCGCAACAGCCCAAGAAATGTTTGAGACCACAGAACAACTGAACAAGGGAATCTTTCTGTCCTCCCATTAAAAGTGGCCTCCTCTGAGAAGGCCTTCCACAGGATCAAGTCTCTACTCATTCCACTCTTGAGCAGCTCTCCATTAAATACTCGCATCCATCTACTCCAAAAGAGGAGCCAAGCAAGACCACTATGTCACGCCCACCGTCCACCGGCCGTCACTTCCCATCTCAGACAGAAGAGGCGCGGACATAACTTAGTTTGGTGGATGGCGCCGCGTCGCCCTATTTGTCCTCCTCTGTCTATATAGTGGGCCGAGGGCGTGCTGCACTCATAGTAGTAGTGTTCCCTTTTTCTTTACCCGATTCCTTTGTGGGCCTCAGTGGAGAGCGTAGGGCCCGCGATTTGGTGGGCACTGCTCACTTGGGTGTTGGCAACTCTTCAGTGCTTTTGCTTGCTACGGTGACCAGGTGACGTCAGGCAAAATGAAACAATGGATGAGATGACCCCACATGTTTAGAACCTTTCTAGCAAATTTTCGTAGGGAGTTTGCATCCAGGTGGATGTAAACCACCCACCCAAGTAGGATAAAGGCTTAAAAACAAGAGGTCCCGAGTTCGATTTCTGGGGGGGGGGGCTTACCTGATTTACATGTAATCTTCGAGCTGTGTAAATTCGAGATTTTTTCGATCAAGTGAGGTAAGAGCAATACGGGTATATAAAAAATAGGAGCTGCCAAGTCCTGACCTTGGAGTTCACGAACTCCTGAGTCTACAAAACCACACGGGACGAGATTTCCTCGTTATCAAAAAAAAAATTTACATCCAGGTGGATGCAAACCACCCACCCATATTGGGGGTGGGTGATGTTACCCCACCCAATGGGTGGGTGGGTTTGTTGCAAACCGCCACCGTGACGGTTTGCAACAAGTCTTTCCCTTCTAGCAAATCTAATCCTAGATGTTACCCACATGTGGTCGAGCAGCATGGGAAAGAATTAAAGATGAGAGAATTGGAGATTATAGTCTTTATCTTTCGTTTTACGTGAGAGAGAAATCTAGGTCTCGGATTTAGGGGAGTCTGTGTCCTTGGCTTCTCTGCAAACTTTGGAAACTGTTGCGTGAGCTATATATGTGGTATGGTTTGTTGGTCTAAAACTGATGTCCGCTTGTACGTGTACGTTGTTAGGCAGAACCCCTTTTGATGAAGTGATTGTAGTTATTGGAAGATGTTTAAATATGTAAAATATTGATTAAGAAAGATGGGCGTCGTACGTACGTAGATGTGCCAGAAGGTTTTTAATTTAACGAGCTCTTTTCCGATGGATGGCGTGGCATGCAGGACTGTGTTCTACGGGCAGTATAAGTGCGCGGGGCCAGGGGCGAGCTTTGCAGGGAGGGTGGCCTGGTCGAGGGAGCTCACGGACGAGGAAGCCAAGCCTTTCATCTCTCTCAGCTTTATTGATGGGTCCGAGTGGATCAGGGTATAACTGCTCGGTTATCAAAACGAGGAAAAAAGAATTAATTTGAGAGGAAAAAGATTGGATATGTTGTGTGCATTCTTCACGGCAATAAAAATTAATCTCTGTTGCCACCTGCTCGGTGTCCCATTGTCTTATAATCCATGGAATCTCTCTCTCTCTCTCTCATACACACAAACACATTCTAATCATAGATTATATGAGAACAAGTGTAAATAGTAAAATTTGTCTTTTTGGCTTTTATAGTGGAGAATAAATGTCATAATATAAATTATATGAGAAATATTTATTACACTTATCAATTATATTTTTGAAGTCACTGCCAGTTCCCAACGGGCCAAAATAAATTGACATCTTGGTTTCCTATCCTGTGAAGAAGCAGTCTATATGGTCTTTTTGATAACTAGATAAGGAAAGTGAGGATAGACTAAATATGAATATATAGCTATCCATGTTAGGGGTTATTTTGGTTTGGGATGGTTTAATAAGAGATAGTTATGAAAAGTAATAATTTTTAATGTGATGTGATGTGATAGAATGTATAAAATTATCACATTTTTATCTCTAGTTTGACATCATGTATTTATGTATAAATGAGAGATGCACGATTTTAAAAGAATAATATTATATTTAATGAGTTATCTTTAAAAATAATTTTTATCTCCCTCTACAGGTGAGATACTTATCACCCCTTTTACACTTCTTTACCTCCGTATAAAATTTAACACTCGAGTTTAACCTATCTCGGATATCAAACCTATCTAAAAGTTAACCTTTTTTTAAAGTGGAAGATAAATTATCCTATCCGATCATCAAACTTAGGAGTAATATCTAGGAGGGTATCAAATTTGTGTCCGTATTCCTACAAAAGGTGGGAAGGCCCGCGCATACGCATGGAGTCAAAAGTCAAAAGGCCGCCTTCCGTCCATGTTCTTTATTTCTTATGATGGATGGGAACTTTATCTTTTATGACTGAGATAACCTCTAATATTATTGAGTGGAAAGGATCACCATGAGCTTCAGATAAGATGGTTTATATATCTATTCATATTTATTTTAATGTATTCTTTCGTAATTACTTCTATTAGATTGTGTAGTCATCCTCATGCCAATTGTGTGATGGTCATATGCAACAGAAGAAAATGCCAAAAGTTGTCTTGAATGATTGAACTTTGGATTACGTGGAATTTTCTCCAAATTTCGGTGGTGGTTGGAAAGCTCTACTTATATTCCAATTTTAACATTTCTATTTAGTTTTATCTGTTGTTAGTTGTAAAGTTCTACTGAACGATCGAACATAGGCTTATCCACCATGCATACTGTTTTATCTAATGGGATCACTATCCACTACAGCATTGGGTTTAAATCCTAAGCTTCCGAAGTTGCAACATATTTAAAGCTCTTTTAGATGATATGGTTCAGAAGAAAAATTGTCAAAGTGCTTAGACCTGTTTATTATCTGGAATACCTTAGACAGGGTTTTATTTGAATTCCAACGTTGATAGAGTTTATAACCAGTCTAAATTATTTGATCAAAAGGTTGTCAATAATTATTATGTGAACTGCCAAGAGTTAAAGCAATAGCAATAGAAACTCCTCATAGATGTTTTCAGTTGGATTATCTTCACAGGTACCTTCTCATATGTTTATTTTAGTGCTCTGCAAAAAATTATTATGTTAATTTTTTCAATGTTAATGGTTGAAGAAAGAAGAAAAAGTGGAAAAGAAAAAGGTAGAGACTTAAAACATAATCTTGTAATTTTTTTTTTAAAGAAAAAGGCCAAGGAAGGCTTATTTTATTGATTAAGCAGAGATACTGACAACAAGAGACATAGCCAAATACAAGTCAACAACAGAATAAAGGCTATCTAAAACTCCATAGATGTTCTATCCCATGAGTGAGTTCCCCAAAGGACAGTTCGAGGACGTAAGTCTGGTCGACGTGAACAATGCTCCATGTCTTCTTCATCCGATTTCAATTCAGATGTCTATTGATTTAATCGAAAATCAGGCATGAACATATTTTCAGCTTTAGCGAGGTCAGCTACAGATGAAAACTTCATCCGCCAATCTGAAGTTGGTGCTTGAACTGACGTATTAATATCATCTATCAAATTCACTGGACTAGGAGAACGTTCCCGAGTGATCGGTAAGCAAATCCTAACACCCCCTTTGCGAGTTGGTCGTGAGATTTGACGTCCAGAAGATGACCCACCAGAAGAGAAATTAGAATTCACTCCCGTAGTAGACTCCCGCAGTGATTTCAACACTTTTGGGAGCATATTTATATTTTGATTCCTTCGGCCAAGCAGTGATTTCATTTTTTTTCTACATTCATCTGCAAAATTTAGGATAATAGCATTTTATGTTGTTTGCTTTTTATCCTTTTCTCCTGATTTTTACTAAAACTAATTAGGTCAAACTCCACAAAAGAGATCTCCACAAATAATTTTCTACAAGACATGCATATGCTAAAGCGCGTTTATTAATTAGGTCATGCATTTCATGGTTTTGATCGAGTTGAGTCATATATGTTTTATCAAGTTTTAGGACAATTCATATATATTTGATTGTTCTAAATGTCATAAAACATGAATTTAACAATTTGAACAAGTAACTTCACTGTTTCTTTGCATCCCAAACATTTTGTATGATAATTATACTTCCATCAATCCACTTCTTTTCTTCCAGTTTTATTTTTTCATATAAAAATGAAGTCAGATTGTTGAGCTTGGCGAATTAGTTACTATCATAATTAAAATGTAAATTATAATGAAAACTAAACTAATTCAGATGCTACTTGTATAACCTTACAGAGCTGTGTTACCACGGTTTCAAAAAGATCTAGACGATTCTTCCACGCCAAAGAAGGCTGGCTTTTGTGAGGGCGGGATTGGTGCCCGGCCCTTGGTGACCCGGCTGGCCCGTAAAGACTTGTCGAATTGCCCAATAAAAATGTTTTGGGCCTGCGGCCCAATTTAGATGTAGGCCATAGTGTGGATAGCGATCATTCGTCATTGGGCCCCAATAACTACAAATTATAAGGACCACCGAATCCTATTTCTTCATCACTGCTGAGCGCTTCTCAAAAAGACTAATGCATTTAGGAGTCCCTCACATGGACCGTGACAAATTCTCCTTACTTTCGACAAATTCTGAGATGATTAGGCACCCTTTTGATGCCCAAAGATCACTCCTCCCCATACGTTTTATGCACATGTTCTTGGGATCTGAACTTAGACACCAACATTAGAGAGCTGGAACCATCTAAAAATGATCACAGTACTCATTTGGAAGGTCCAACAGTACGTACTCCCTTTAAAGTCATACTATAAAGTTTGGCCACATGTCCCTCACACCGATGATGACAAATGTTCAATTACATGTCCCCACCCACATCGATCTTGCGCTAGTGTTACCCCTCTGAATCGGTAAGAAGTCTCATATGAATTATTTATCAAACAATTCTATATATTGACTAAAGACCTTGTTAGATCTTTCTTTATTTCTCTTTCTCAACTAATAAAATTACTCGACGAATAATTTACACAAGACTTGTGAGCAGTTCAAACTGACAACAAGTATTTCGTAATTGTCCAAATATGCATCGTGTGAGCAAGCTGCATGCATGCAACCACTAAAGCTCTGCTCTCCATGAAATTATAAGACTTGTTACCCCTTTGCAGTGCTGTTTAAGTAAATGATCCACTGCTGCAGCATGTAATGGCATCGATCGGTGGTCCGGAAGCATTATTATTCCTTCTGAGAGGTACCATGTGGACAGCAAAAATGGAACAAGAAGACCGGCCCATCCCTTAAACTCTCTTCCAGATGGGCAAGGTGGCAGAAATGAGGCCCACCAGTGAAGTCCCAAGAGCCCACGAGGTAATAGCCTTATCTCATCCCATAAAGGGGAGGTGAGGATAAGCTTTTGTAACACCTCCCAAAAGGCACTTCTAAAATGGGAAAAAGGTGCCTATGCGCAGGAGGGAGGCAGGAGGTTGGCTGGCCCCTTTTTGGGTGGAAAAAAGTCTCTAGAAGCTTGGTGGGTGTGGAAGCACAAAAGGCCAAGAGAAGGTTACGGGAGAAGCCAAGAGAAGGGGGCTGGCTGGTTGTCTTCTCCACCACAAAAAAAAAAGAAGCCAGCAGCAAGCAAGGAGGAGAGCTCTGGTTTTCTGCTCCAAGGCAGCAAAGAGGAGGCCCTCCCGTGAGGATTTCTGCAGAAGAAAAAAGAGAGAAGAGAAAGGTGAGATGAGAAAGAGAGAAAGAGAGAGAGAGAGAGAGAGAGAGAGAGAGAGAGAGAGAGAGAGAGAGAGAGAGAGAGAGAGGAAGCATCCCTCTTCTTCCCCCTTTGTTTTTTTCTTTGCATGGTCTTGTCCCATCAAGGTAGGGAGAGGAGAAGAGATGTCACGTTGGAGTTTTCTCTCCCATTTGTTCTTTGAAGCTTTTGTACTTGGCCCCCTTTTTCCTAAGCAAGAGAACACTTTTTTATGTTTAATGTTTCTTCTCATTCCTTGTGATGTGATACATTATTCCCTTTGCATTTAATGCTCATCACTTCCCCTCTCCTATGCAAGTTTTTTTTTAAGAAAGCTCTCTCTCTTTTGCATGGACAAAGGGTCCCGGGATGGAAGAGGCCATCTACTACATGGTGCACCTCCTCATCCCCAATAGGCCAAAAAGGGGGGTCTCTAGCCTCTCCATACCTCAATAAATGAGGGCATGGGGTTGCAAGGCCTTACCTCTCATGTAATGCATCATTGTCCCCATCTCGTTTCCCTCTTCAAAAGACCATATCTCCTTCGTTTTGGCCTTGCAAAGACCAGCTTCTTACTGTCAAAACCGCCCCTCAAAGGTCCCCATTGTGATCAATGTATACCCATGGCAATGGTCAAGGAGATTGAGCAAATAATGCTCATATCCCCTTGCTTAAATGCCATTTCCAAAAGCCCCATTCAAAGAGATCATGAAACCTGGTTCACCCCTCTCAATAGACCACCCTCATTGCGGTTTTCAGCCCCCATTGATGTGCATTTCAAGCCAACACCGAATAGTCCCTCAAGAGCTCCATTTTGCTAATCAAGGGGATTGGGCAAACAATGCCTAGATCTCTTTGTTTAGCCCACCAAACAATGGGTTGCAATGCCATCTCAAACTCCAAGATCACCCCTGCCATGAGCAAGGGCGTTCTAGGAGGGAGGCGGTTTTCCATCCTTTGCTCAGCTGGTTGGCTGCGCCGATTCGGCCTGGCACTGGTTCTGGCAGTCTTGTAAGACCAGAGCAGAGCTGCGCCGATTCGACGTCCTGGCCATCATGTTGGCTGAAGTTACGTGAGCAAAATCATTGCTCCATGTGACACCAGCTAATCAACAGTCAAAAGACATAATATGAGACCCATCCACATCCTCGGATCGGACAATATAATGTTCGTGTCCGGACGGGTGGGTTTGCATGTGACTCATCGTTCCGCGGGTTGTTTGGCCATAACATTGCCCGAATCTCCGTAGGCATGCCTGGGGGATCGAGGTCATAGGCCATCGGAGTTGCGCCGTTTTACGACGTACACTCTCCCTTTTGGTGCCATCTCCGCTTGTGGTGGATGAGCATCGCGCTTTCCCCTCTATCACCACGATAAGGGGAAATGCTGCCGAATTTCCCCCGCGAGGGTTGAGTTGGCGCAAAATTCCTAAAAGAGGTCATTAGCTTCTAATTGAATTGGCAACGTTGCGAACGGAAGCCAATTCGATGATGTCTATGATTTCAGCCAGGCTGCGCCGATTCGCCTTATCTCGTCAGCTGCGCCGATTCGAGGACGTTTGCGAAGTGCGTTGAGCCATCGAGCTCCGCCGAACGAATAGAACTCCGTTCCAAATGCTCAAAAGACCCAAACAGCAAATTAAAATCATTTAATGATAAAAAGAGTCGCAAGAGCAAATTGAACTCTTTTCAAATAAAAAGAGCAAAAGGGCATTTCATTTCTTACAAAAGAGCAAATGATTAAATTCAACCCTTTTTTAAATGACAAAATAACCTTCATGTTTTTACAAAAGAAATTCCTTTCGTCAAATGACCAAGTTCAACTCTTTCTAAATGACAAAAAAAAATAAATAACCTTGTGGTTTGCAAAGGATCGAAGGGTAAAAATGAAACCTTCTTTTCAAAGAGCAAAAGACCATCTTATATTTTGCAAAAGAACAAAGGACTAATTCGAATTATTTTTAAGTCAATCAAAAGTCTCAAACCAAGCTTTTCTAAGTACACAAAAGACCAAATTGTGCCCATTTTCAACAAAAAGTCAAAGAGACCACCCCTTTTCAAAATTGTCTTTCTCAAATGGACTTAAAAGACCGAATTGAATCTTTTCGTGGTAAAGAGGACCAATAAATAAATAGACAAAGAGATCGGGTAGCGGCTTGAGTGAAAGGTCTAATGGGCTCGATTAGGCGTTCGTCTCGCTCCCTAGTATTTCAGTTCAATTATGCTTCGCACCCTTTATCGGATGTCCCGTTTTAAGGCCACGAGGCTTTCTAATCTGGCGATTAATCAAGGGTTTTCTCTTTCTAAAAGAGATGTAATTAACGTCGTTGCGCTCAGGCAACGACGGGTTTTTGGTCCAGGACCCGACCACTCACTTTCGTCTGACGAAGTCAGACGGCGCGCACAAAAGACTTGAAAGTCCTCCGACTCTCGGAGGCAAACCATTTGGTTGTCACTTTGGTGACTGGCACGCCCGCGCTGTGCGAATTGTGGATTCATCTCACGTCGCCATTGCTCGTGTAGCATTCGACGAGACTTGGATTCGCAATACGCATGCATCCATGAGAAAAAGAGGAACATGATAAATAGATTAAAAAAAAAAAATAGATTTTATAATTCCATTTCCACAGCGTGGCACGCCCGGTGGGACCAAGCTTCCCTTCATCTCTTCGCCAGAATAGAAAGTCATATGGCCTCATATGATTGATATTGACTATCATTTTGAATTGACTAACAGGTGCTAATTGACTAATGGCGGGAGTACGTTTCGGACCTCTCGTAGTCCAAGACCATGCGCGAACGGCTACCTCGCGGTACCAACCCGTTTTGGGAGCTTCCCTCCCATCGTCGAGTTCCCCAACTTCTTGGGGGTCGCCTTCGTCAACGTCCTTCACCCGGAGGCTAAGAAAGAAGATGAAGCTGAAGTCGTTCGTGAAGCTGAACTCAAAGGGACCGCTCAAGAGCTAAGCTGCCACGTGCACCACATGGAGCGCGGCAACAACAACAAACCCAAGGGAAAAGAGGTCAACCAACAGATCACCGAAGCTGAGAACATCGTCACCCGTCGTGCACGGGTGTCTGCTTCGGGAAAGACTGTGCGGATCGGAGACTTAAGGATCCATCTGCAAGAAAAGAAAACAGAGGCTATAGAAAAACGGGTCGTGCCAACGGTGCCCGTGGATAACTCCTTCCAAGCTTTGGCAAACAGAGAAGATATGTACAGCACGTTCAAGGACAAGCTGCCCCCAAAACCGATCAAATTCAAACAGGTCTGGCGACCTAAGAGAATGCAGAAGCTCAGGCCAGAAGAGCCCGCACCAAGAGAGAACCCTCCAGCAAATGTAGCTGAGAAGAAGATCTATGACTACCGCCGGCCGGCCAGAGGCTTTGGAGCTGGAATTTGTCAGGGGGGGGCATATGCTTATGCCCGCTTCCACGACAAAAGAGCAGAACTGTGGAGGTGTGCTTACCTACCGCCGATAAGAGAAGACTCTCCTGAGTCAATGATCTCAACCACCTGTGAGCGCCAGGGGGCAACAAGGGTCACAGCTGACCATACCCCTCACCTCATGAACGCCCCTCTGCGGCGTGAAAGGAGGCGAAAAGATCTAAGAGCTCCTCGGACGCCAGCCAGGAGCTTCACTGATGAGAGTGATGTTCCGTGCGGACATTGGCACCAGCATGCCAGGAGAGCTAAACCCCGGGCATCGGTTTTCGAAAGGTTATCTTTCCCTTCCAGCGTCTCTCGGAGGGCTGAAAGGGACCAAAATGGGAACATTAAGATATTTGCCTGCCACATGGCCGGCATATGGGGCCGATATGGGGCACTGCCAGCTAATGATGAAGAGCTAGCAGAATTGGCAGAGAGACCTGGTGCCCTCACCAGAAGAAGAGCAGCAGCAGCAGCCTTGGCAGCCGCGTATGGATATGAGAATCCGCCTGCAGTGGAAATGACGGCGGTTAGTGCCAATGTGGTCACCGCCCAAAGCGCTGGGGGCAGTGATGATATTCCTCCGCCGCCACCACCGCCAGATGCAATTTCTGGGGGCACCTCGCAACAGATCCCTCTTGCTGCACCCATAGATCCGGCCATCATGGAGTTGTTGCAGCAATATCAAGCCGAGATCGCAGACCTTAAGCGCCAGATTAAAGGCAAAGAGACTGAGGGACATGCATCCCGAGTAGCGGAGGGCTCAGGAGAGACCCCCAAGGGACCGTGGGGTCAATTGAAGCTTCGGCCCAGCGTGCTGTCATACGCACAACGAATGAGCGGTCACAACAATCCCCTGCAGCTACGGCTCAACAGCCACGCTCACAGGCTCAATACCAGCTGTTGCAGCCGCAGTTCTTCCAGCAGCAGCAGCAACCACGCCAGTCGCAGCAAGCTTATTCTGCGCAACAGCAGTCATTGCCCGCTCACGATCCTGAGCAGCAATTAGACAATCAAGAGCCGCCCTCGGTGCCACCGGCGGCCATTATCAATACCCCGAGTAATCAGCCGGCCCACTTCTATCCTCAGCAAGTGGACCCAGCCACTATCAACAAGCTCATGGTGGAACAACTAATTGACATGAGACTCGCCGAGCGGGGTGATGGAGAACAGATGGCCTTTGATGCATATAGGGTACCCTACCCTGCGCACCATGCTGCAAAGAGGCTGCCCCTGGGCGTTACCAAGCCTCCAAAGTTCGACAAATTCAACGGGCAAGGATCCCCAAAGGAGCATATAGCCCACTATATCAATATAATGGGCGACTTGGCCGCTGATGAGTCCTATCTGCTGAAGTTCTTTGGCTCCTCTCTGACGGGCCTAGCATTTGAATGGTATTCTAGCCTGCCAGCAGGGTCTGTATTAGACTGGGCAGATATGCAAAAGAAAATGAGAGAAAGGTTCTACATTGCAGAAAGGGAGGTCACAGCTGCCGAACTCTATGCAACAAAACAAAAAGGCAATGAATCTGCCCTGGATTACATCCAGCGGTGGAGGAACCTTAGTATGAGATGCAAGCGCCCTCCTCACCAAGAAGATGCGGTGCAACTTTGCAAACAGAACCTGAAGAGAGAGTTATTGGAAAGAATGATCGGGATGGAAATTCGGTCATTCGACAGGCTGAACGATGTGGCAGCTGAAATTGAAGCCTTTATGGCTAGATATCCCAACAATGCAGGAATGGAACAAAAGGACAAGCCAGCCAATAAAAAGTCTAATGGAAAAGAGGCGAACACTGTCGATCTAAAGAACTTTGAACAACAAAAGGGTGTTGGGTCTTCTGGCACCAAGTCTAAGACTCCAAGGCGGCATATGCTTCTCCAAGACAAATTTAGGAAGCCATACTCTTTCCCCAAGGAGAAAACAAAAACATTGTTCGAATGGGCCACTCATTACAATAAGGTTACATTTCCAACACCCAAAAGACTCGATGAAGCGGGAAAGAAAGATGACCCTCTATTTTGCCCATATCATCAGGTCTTGGGACATAGCATAGAGGATTGTTATGTGTTCAAGGACATCATGGAATCCTTGATCAGGAAGGGGGAGCTACAGATGGGTGAATATAAAGTGAGTCCACCTCAACCACATGAAGCCCCTGTTCGACAGCCAACAGCTAACATGGTATCACTGTGCCAACGGCTGTCAGAAGAGATTTCTAAAGCTAGTATGCAGATGAGCTATGAACACTGCATTATGGCCCCTGCCAGAGATCAAGAGAGTTGGAAGAAGATGCTTCAGCCATCTCTGTCAACTGTCACTCCAATATGGCATCTGGCAAAGCCCCAAGTGATCTCCATGAGAAATACTATCAACAGAAGGCGGCGGACACCTCTGCTATTGTACAGAGGGGGCAGCCCATCACTTGAACAGTTACAAGCATTAATAGATGAGTCAGACAAATATGAGCAACCTAAAAGGCGTCTTGTCCAGCTACAAGGATATGTACCATGGGAGGAGCTAGAAATGATGAAGCTAGAAGAGGCAACTGAACAAGAAATGTTTCGACCCCGAGGAGAGCTGCTCTGGGGGCAAGTACCAACAGAGCATGAAAGGAAAAATAGAAGATCCAAGAGGAAGGAGGAGAAAATGTTTGTTACTCTTTCCTGCAACACTATATCATCCTTTCCAGATATTACCAAACATGGTGAAGGAGAAGAGGTCAACCATAATTCCAATGGGGCGAATCAGACTGAATCGTCAAACCCTGAGTCTCTCACAAGATCCAGAAGAAGGTGGGAGAAACTACCTCTGACGAATCGCACCATTATTCTCAGGGGAGAAGCATCTTATAAGATTCCAGGGCATGAGATCCAAGGTATGCAAGCTCCACCTCCACTGAAGGTGTGCAAAAATCAAGAAGCTGGGGGCAAAATACCATCTTTTGTTGAGTTCCTGGCATTAAGGGAGCAGTCTGAGTCATCCCATGCACCTCAAATGACACAAGAAAGGATCGACGATGAGCCGAGCAATCCAATCAGTGAGGTTCCAAATAAGACCTGCTCAAATATCAAAAAGGAATGCGACTCCAAGCCATTGGCTAATATTCCACGCATACCTGTAGATAATCCTGTCATGGTAGCCCAGTCGCAAAAATATCAAATGGAGATTGAAATGCTGAGAAAGCAGATTCAAGAAAAAGAGACATATATCCTGGCATCAAAAGAAATGGAAGGCTTGGTCGAAGCATTTCAAAGCGACATCAATCCATCCCAAACTTTGCCAATAGTGTCGCAGTCGATGCCAGCCCGCATTGGGGGCATCTTGCTCACACATCCATATCAAATGGCTCCGAAGCGGCCGGAGATCTATTCAACAAAAGTCCAAGAGTTCACCCTAAACCCACAAATAGAGAGGGTGTCCATGCAATCGGCCCATACTCGCCCAAGCTTGGCGGATCCAGCACTGGTGAATAGCTTGATGAGGCTGACGGGGATGAGTGGTAGCATTAATGCTACACCCTGCGACAGTGCAGCTCCATGCCCAGGGGTTCATGATATACACCATACAAAGGCAATGAGAAATGTGACCCGTGGGCCAACAACTTGTAGGTCCTTATCAAGCAGGTGCACATATTCAAATCGTCCTGTCAAGCCCATGGCAGACAGACTAGGCAAGCAAAAGATATCTGAAGCGTGCCCCAATATGGCTGAGGAAGCAATCTCGGCGACTAAATTACATGCCATTTCTCAAGGAGGTGGAGAACCAGCCCGAGACTATATCCGACGGTGGATGGACGTCTGCAGGAAATACAAGCAACCACTATCTGAAGAAGATGCTGTCAATATATGCAAGAATAACTTGCAAGAGGAGATCCTAAATAGAATGGGTGGCATCGATATCAGAACCTTCGATCGACTGAAAAATGTTGCCACTGATATTGAGGCATTCCTCGCCAAGTACTCTTCTGCTGATACTATTGGCCAAAGGAAGAGGCATGTCCAGACTCTAGAAGTTTCTGAAGGGGAAGCCAGTTCCTCACTTGACAAATTGTCAAGGCGAAGGAAAATTCCGCTACAAGAGAAGTTGCAGAAGCCTTACTCCTTCCCAAAAGATAAGACACTGGTTCTTTTTGAATGGGCGCAACGACATAACAAAATTGTCCCACTCGAGCCTAAAAAGCCGGAAGATATCAAGAAGAAAAACGATCCCCGATTCTGCTTATATCATCAACTGCCGGGGCATGTTACAGAGGACTGCTACATCCTTAAAGATCAAATTGAGTCCTTGATAAAAAAAGGAGAACTGCAAGTGGGCGAGTACCTGGTGTATCCGTCGCGATCTCATGGGGCTCCAATGCAGTAGAAAAGAAAAGCATACGATAGCTTATACTAGCCAGTATGGGGGCATATGCATGCCAAAATACACGAGCTAGAAAGCATAAGCAATTCAAGATGCTCAGTGCACAGATGAAGCTCGTGCACCCTAGAGGAACTTCAAGATCTTCGGCTCATCACAAGCAAGTGGGCAAGGATCACCTCACTGAAAATGAGTTACTCTAAGGACATGTGTTGATCACATATGTAATGTCCATGGATGTAAATGTTCATAAAAAAAAAAAGAGAAAGAAAAAAAAAGAAAAAATGACAAAAAAATAGTTACAAAAAATGAGTAAACAAATGATGACAAAAAAAAAAAATAATAAAGGAAGCATCTTGCTGAGGTAGTCACACCGACCACCCAGCATGAGACCCGATCATCGAGGCGGTCTCAACTGGCTCTTTCAGGGCCACCTGAGGTATTATCGTCAATGACGAGCAGCAAAAAAAGTAAAGAGGTCAGTCATACCGCTAGTCGGACTATGGTTCTGAGACAAATAATACCTCAGCAAAATTGCGTGTTTTCTGTAGGGCGATGATATGAGCCCGCATGATCATATCGCATTGGGCTTTCACCGCTTATGTCCATATTCATGCATGGATTTTCTTACCGGATTTTGAGTGCATATTCTTTTTTCCGGATCCCTAATAAAGTTGACGGAGGATTTATCCTTATTCCGATGTCATCTGCATTAAAAAAAAAACTGGCAAATTGTCAATCATGTTTTTAAATAGCCATATTTTAAAATCGACAAGCTTGCCATTCATGATTTCAAAAGAACCCATATTTCAAAAGTGGCGACTCGCCAATCATGTTTTCAAATAGCCATATTTTAAAATCGGCAAGCTTGCCACTCATAATTTCAAAAGAACTCATTATTCAAAAGTGGCGACACGTCAATCATATTTTCAAATCGACAAGCTTGCCATTCATGATTTCAAAAGAACTCATATTTTAAAAAAAGTGGCGTTTCACCAACCATGTTTTCAAAAGTCATATTTTAAAATCGGCAAGTTTGCCACTCACGATTTCAAAAGACATATTTCA
The DNA here is from genome assembly GCA_014218235.1 of Colocasia esculenta. Taxonomy (NCBI): domain Eukaryota; kingdom Viridiplantae; phylum Streptophyta; class Magnoliopsida; order Alismatales; family Araceae; genus Colocasia; species Colocasia esculenta. Next base: position 1,941,720 of record CM024754.1, on the reverse strand, counting down.
AAATTGACAATTTGTCAATCATATTTCAAAAGACATATTTTAAAATTGGCAAGCTTGCCACTTATAATTTCAAAAGAACTCATATTTCAAAAATGGCAATTTGCCAATCATATTTCAAAAGACATATTTCAAAAGTGGCGATTTGTCAATCATATTTCAAAAGACATATTTCAAAACTGGCAATTGGTCAATCATATTTCAAAAAAAAAGTGACAATTTGCCAGTCAAATTACAAAATAGACGTTTTCAAAATAACGATGCGTCCATCATATTTGAAAATTCATGTTTCAAAACTCAAAATCATGTTTTTCAAACGGGACCTTAGCTCCCACATGCTTAATAAAAAGATCGAGGCCTCTACGCCCTCACAAATTTTAAATCGGGCTCTTCGCCCCCATGTTTTCAAAATGGGCCTTTGTGCCCACATCTTTCAAAATCGGGCTTCCACGCCCTCGTGATTTCAAATCGGACTTTCACGTCCTCACAATTTTAAATCGGGCTTCTCTGCCCCCATGATTTCAAACTAGGCCTTTGTGCCCACATCTTTCAAAATCGGGCTTCCACGCCCTCATGATTTCAAATCGGACTTTCACGTCCTCACATTTTCAAATCGGGCTTCCATGCCTTCATGAGTTCAAACTCATTTTTCAAATCGGCATTTGCCAACCATTAAAAAGAAAAGGCTTCTGACCTTATACCTCCAAATAGATTGCCCCTGATTGTTGGCCACTCCGATTCATTGCAGGTCACCAATTCCAACACTAGATGATGAAACCAGGCCAACGGAGTTTCCCGTAGGTCTTGAAGCTGATGGCGTCAACATAATCGACGTCCCCAGATGATGAAACCAGACCAGCGAAGTCATTCGTGGGTCTTGAAGCTGATGGCGTCGACACAACCGACGTCCCCAGATGATGAAACCAGGCCGACGGAGTTTCCGTAGGTCTTGAAGCTGATGGCGTCAACACAACCGACGTCCCCAGATGATGAAACCAGACCAGCGAAGTCATTCGTGGGTCTTGAAGCTGATGGCGTCGACATAATCGACGTCCCCAGATGATGAAACCAGGCCGACGGAGTTTCCCGTAGGTCTTGAAGCTGATGGCGTCGACATAACCGACGTCCCCAGATGATGAAACCAGGCCGACGGAGTTTCCCGTAGGTCTTGAAGCTAATGGCGTCAACACAACCGACGTCCCCAGATGATGAAACCAGGCCGACGGAGTTTCCCGTAGGTCTTGAAGCTGATGGCGTCAACATAATCGACGTCCCCAGATGATGAAACCAGACCAGCGAAGTCATTCGTGGGTCTTGAAGCTGATGGCGTCGACATAACCGACGTCCCCAGATGATGAAACCAGACCAGCGAAGTCATTCGTGGGTCTTGAAGCTGATGGCGTCGACATAATCGACGTCCCCAGATGATGAAACCAGGCCGACGGAGTTTCCCGTAGGTCTTGAAGCTGATGGCGTCAACACAACCGACGTCCCCAGATGATGAAACCAGGCCGACGGAGTTTCCCGTAGGTCTTGAAGCTGATGGCGTCAACACAACCGGCGTCCCCAGATGATGAAACCAGACCAGCGAAGTCATTCGTGGGTCTTGAAGCTGATGGCGTCGACATAACCGACGTCCCCAGATGATGAAACCAGACCAGCGAAGTCATTCGTGGGTCTTGAAGCTGATTGCGTCGACATAACCGACGTTCCCAGATGATGAAACCAGGCCGACGGAGTTTCCCGTAGGTCTTGAAGCTGATGGCGTCAACATAATCGACGTCCCCAGATGATGAAACCAGGCCAACGGAGTGTTCCGTAGGTCTTGAAGCGATGGCGTCAACGCGACCGACGTTACCGGAAGATGAAACCAGGCCAACGAAGTAATTCGTGGGTCTTGAAGCTGTCGACGTCAACATAACTGGCGTCTCTAGAATATGAAACCAGACCAACGAAGTCATTAGTGGGTCTTGAAGCTGATGACGTCAACACAACTGGTGTCACCTGAATATGAAACTAGGCCGACGAAGTCGTTCGTGGGTCTTGAAGCCGACGTCGCCAATACAACTGACGTCACTTGAAGATAAAACCAGGCCAATGGAGTAGTCCGCAGGTCATGAAGCAGGTGTCAACAACCTTGACACTCGTGTTAAAAAAAATGAATGAAAGGGCTAAAAATAGAGATGCCCGTCGGACCTACTCGGATTGCACCGCTGAGTAGGGGTAAAAAGGACAAGAAAAACCGGCCACGATGAAAACCCGAAAGGGCGTCATGGGCAAAATTGGGAACCCTGCCACGTGAAAACCCGAAAGGGCGCGTGGGCAAAAGCAAGAAGGGGCTGACTCCGGTGAAAACCCGAAAGGGCGCTTGGGTCAGTAATGTGGTAAAAAAAAAATGTAAAAAAAAGTTGCAAGAAGAGGGAGTTCTATCTCTGCTCCCCCCAAGTGGACCTCCTTTTGTTATGTTTCCCTAAATCTAGAAAGGCACTTTCGTGTCAAGCGGTCTTTATCATTTATGCCTCTCTAGAACCCTAGGTTTAGATACCACTACCTTTCCAAAACTCCAGATAAAGCTCAACCTTGACTTCTTGCCTTGGCTGACCAATAGATGTTTACCTTTAGAACCCTTGTTGAAGCTAGCACATAGGTTTTTCTGGTTACCATTTTGCAATCAACCCAAATAACCTCACACCATCTACCAACATCATGGTATGATTGGTGGTCGAGTTATATTCCATTCATGAATCTCTCTTTATAGTATATATATGTATACAAAAAAAAAAGAGCAAAAAAAAGAGGCTTAAAATAGAGGTGCCTCGCTGGACTTGTCTAGGTTTCCCCTGGACAAGGGTAAAAAGAGCTAGAACCCGGCCATGGTGAAAACCCGAAAGGGCGCCATGGGCAAAATTGGGTACCCCGCTACGTGAAAACCCGAAAGGGCGCGTAGGCAAAAGCAAGAGGGGGTCGGATTGGGTGAAAACCCGAAAGGGCGCTCAATTCGATAATGTGAAAAATACATGCCAAAGACAAGCAGGCTTCAAGTCTCTAGAAAGAAATCCTGACAGAAGTGGTACTCGACAATCAAAACTTATTTTCACGTCAGTGCCAGTCAAAGCTCGCCTTCATGCCAATGCCAGCCAAGGTTCTCCTTCATACCAGTCAAAGCTCACCTTCATGCCAGCGCCATCCGGAGCCCACCTTCAAGCCATTTCCAGTCGGAGCTCACCTTCATGCCAGTTGAAGTTTATCTTCATGACAGAGTTGGCCGACAATCAGAGAAGCATGTGTCAACAGATGATGCCTCCTAATAGTTTTCAAGCTTCTGGGTGGAGAATGCTGAAGAAATTTATCGATACCCAGACATAACAAAGTCAAAAGAGGAAGACAAGACCACATTAATCTAGCTATGAGCGAAGCAGCATTGATGAAGGTCACAAGCTCTCAAGTAACTTGTTAGTTCAATGGTCTTCATTGCCCTATTGGGTTTCTTCATCGACTCACGAGGCTGTCGACTCTTAGCACCAACAAGAAGGAGGAATCCGGCTCATAGTGCTACCGACTCGCTAGGCCTGTTGAATCACAATGCCTGCGAAGGGAAGATCTACCGACACATGAGGCCGCAGAGTCATAGAGCTAGTAAGGAGGATGACTGTCGACTCAAGATGGCTGCCGACTTGCAGGGCCCACTAACTCAGGCCGAATCAAAGCCCCACAGACTCACAAGGCCAGGCCATTGAACAGAAGGTGCTATCGACTCAAGGAGTCTGCCCACTCAAAATGCCACTAAGCGGGGAGTCTGCAGACTAACAGAGCTGCTGATTGATCAGCTTATCAAGTCAGAGCCTGCTTATCATGCAAACGAGCCCAGAGGCTGCCAACTCGCGTTGACGTCAACTGTCTCAAGCTAAGCACAATAATATGAACACAATAGAAAAAGTCGAGAGACCGTCAGAGCATTGACGGGCCACAAGGCTGTCAGTACGAAGACAAGTCAATGACCGTGTGTGCTGACAAACTGACTCACATCAAATTGAAGATGAGACCCAGTTGACGTCGTGCAGGTTCACCCACGGGCGTCGCTCCGCTCATCCCTCGCTCGCACCACCCCTGGGTGGGGGGCATTTGTGGACAGCAAAAATGGAACAAGAAGACCGGCCCATCCCTTAAACTCTCTTCCAGATGGGCAAGGTGGCAGAAATGAGGCCCACCAGTGAAGTCCCAAGAGCCCATGAGGTAATAGCCTTATCTCATCCCATAAAGGGGAGGTGAGGATAAGCTTTTGTAACACCTCCCAAAAGGCACTTCTAAAAATGGGAAAAAGGTGCCTATGCGCAGGAGGGAGGCAGGAGGTTGGCTGGCCCCTTTTTGGGTGGAAAAAAGCCTCTAGAAGCTTGGTGGGTGTGGAAGCACAAAAGGCCAAGAGAAGGTTACGGGAGAAGCCAAGAGAAGGGGGCTGGCTGGTTGTCTTCTCCACCACAAAAAAAAAGAAGCCAGCAGCAAGCAAGGAGGAGAGCTCTGGTTTTCTGCTCCAAGGCAGCAAAGAGGAGGCCCTCCCGTGAGGATTTCTGCAGAAGAAAAAAGAGAAGAGAAAGGTGAGATGAGAAAGAGAGAGAGAGAGAGAGAGAGAGAGAGAGAGAGAGAGAGAGAGAGAGAGAGAGAGAGAGAGAGAGAAAGCATCCCTCTTCTTCCCCCTTTGTTTTTTTCTTTGCATGGTCTTGTCCCATCAAGGTAGGGAGAGGAGAAGAGATGTCACGTTGGAGTTTTCTCTCCCATTTGTTCTTTGAAGCTTTTGTACTTGGCCCCCTTTTTCCTAAGCAAGAGAACACTTTTTTATGTTTAATGTTTCTTCTCATTCCTTGTGATGTGATACATTATTCCCTTTGCATTTAATGCTCATCACTTCCCCTCTCCTATGCAAGTTTTTTTTTAAGAAAGCTCTCTTTCTTTTGCATGGACAAAGGGTCCCGGGATGGAAGAGGCCATCTACTACATGGTGCACCTCCTCATCCCCAATAGGCCAAAAAGGGGGTCTCTAGCCTCTCCATACCTCAATAAATGAGGGCATGGGGTTGCAAGGCCTTACCTCTCATGTAATGCATCATTGTCCCCATCTCGTTTCCCTCTTCAAAAGACCATATCTCCTTCGTTTTGGCCTTGCAAAGACCAGCTTCTTACTGTCAAAACCGCCCCTCAAAGGTCCCCATTGTGATCAATGTATACCCATGGCAATGGTCAAGGAGATTGAGCAAATAATGCTCATATCCCCTTGCTTAAATGCCATTTCCAAAAGCCCCATTCAAAGAGATCATGAAACCTGGTTCACCCCTCTCAATAGACCACCCTCATTGCGGTTTTCAGCCCCCATTGATGTGCATTTCAAGCCAACACCGAATAGTCCCTCAAGAGCTCCATTTTGCTAATCAAGGGGATTGGGCAAACAGCCTAGATCTCTTTGTTTAGCCCACCAAACAATGGGTTGCAATGCCATCTCAAACTCCAAGATCACCCCTGCCATGAGCAAGGGCGTTCTAGGAGGGAGGCGGTTTTCCATCCTTTGCTCAGCTGGTTGGCTGCGCCGATTCGGCCTGGCACTGGTTCTGGCAGTCTTGTAAGACCAGAGCAGAGCTGCGCCGATTCGACGTCCTGGCCATCATGTTGGCTGAAGTTACGTGAGCAAAATCATTGCTCCATGTGACACCAGCTAATCAACAGTCAAAAGACATAATATGAGACCCATCCACATCCTCGGATCGGACAATATAATGTTCGTGTCCGGACGGGTGGGTTTGCATGTGACTCATCGTTCCGCGGGTTGTTTGGCCATAACATTGCCCGAATCTCCGTAGGCATGCCTGGGGGATCGAGGTCATAGGCCATCGGAGTTGCGCCGTTTTACGACGTACACTCTCCCTTTTGGTGCCATCTCCGCTTGTGGTGGATGAGCATCGCGCTTTCCCCTCTATCACCACGATAAGGGGAAATGCTGCCGAATTTCCCCCGCGAGGGTTGAGTTGGCGCAAAATTCCTAAAAGAGGTCATTAGCTTCTAATTGAATTGGCAACGTTGCGAACGGAAGCCAATTCGATGATGTCTATGATTTCAGCCAGGCTGCGCCGATTCGCCTTATCTCGTCAGCTGCGCCGATTCGAGGACGTTTGCGAAGTGCGTTGAGCCATCGAGCTCCGCCGAACGAATAGAACTCCGTTCCAAATGCTCAAAAGACCCAAAAAGCAAATTAAAATCATTTAATGATAAAAAGAGTCGCAAGAGCAAATTGAACTCTTTTCAAATAAAAAGAGCAAAAGGGCATTTCATTTCTTACAAAAGAGCAAATGATTAAATTCAACCCTTTTTTAAATGACAAAATAACCTTCATGTTTTTACAAAAGAAATTCCTTTCGTCAAATGACCAAGTTCAACTCTTTCTAAATGACAAAAAAAAATAAATAACCTTGTGGTTTGCAAAGGATCGAAGGGTAAAAATGAAACCTTCTTTTCAAAGAGCAAAAGACCATCTTATATTTTGCAAAAGAACAAAGGACTAATTCGAATTATTTTTAAGTCAATCAAAAGTCTCAAACCAAGCTTTTCTAAGTACACAAAAGACCAAATTGTGCCCATTTTCAACAAAAAGTCAAAGAGACCACCCCTTTTCAAAATTGTCTTTCTCAAATGGACTTAAAAGACCGAATTGAATCTTTTCGTGGTAAAGAGAACCAATAAATAAATAGACAAAGAGATCGGGTAGCGGCTTGAGTGAAAGGTCTAATGGGCTCGATTAGGCGTTCGTCTCGCTCCCTAGTATTTCAGTTCAATTATGCTTCGCACCCTTTATCGGATGTCCCGTTTTAAGGCTACGAGGCTTTTTAATCTGGCGATTAATCAAGGGTTTTCTCTTTCTAAAAGAGATGTAATTAACGTCGTTGCGCTCAGGTAACGACGGGTTTTTGGTCCAGGACCCGACCACTCACTTTCGTCTGACGAAGTCAGACGGCGCGCACAAAAGACTTGAAAGTCCTCCGACTCTCGGAGGCAAACCATTTGGTTGTCACTTTGGTGACTGGCACGCTCGCGCTGTGCGAATTGTGGATTCATCTCACGTCGCCATTGCTCGTGTAGCATTCGACGAGACTTGGATTCGCAATACGCATGCATCCATGAGAAAAAGAGGAACATGATAAATAGATTTAAAAAAAAAAATAGATTTTATAATTCCATTTCCACGTACCACCCTACTAAAATTTGGACATATCAATTCAAAAGACCAGCTAGCACCGCCTGTAGTATCCAACTTTGGACTGCTATTCTGGGGTACTACTTGTACATGATCTGCCCGTAACATGCCCCATTAGAGCTGGGAAGATCCTCTCCACCCGTGTCTTTAACATGCACCAGATCACATCCGAAAAGAGATCTCCTTTAAAACCATCTGCACTGTTCCAAAAGATGGTCACGGATGCAGGTTGAAGCCCGGCCGAAACTGAGATGCATATCTGGAACAAATATGGGTCTTGAAAGAAGAGAGAGGTGGTAAAGGCAGGATTCTCGCAGGAGTACTTGATGAGAAGAGGAAATGGAATCCTTTAAGTTGGGGGTTGGTTTTTTTGTATCGGAGAGACCAGATCAAGGCGCAGGCCGGCCGGCCGTACCCATCCGGATCCTATCCTACTAAACACGCCTCTCAGGATTTGGCCGTCGTCACAGACGCCATGTTCGAGACGGCATGCATTTTCCTTTGCCCGCAGAAAGCTAGGCTAGCTGTAACATTTCAAAATCTCCCTGTACATGTTGTAATAATCGTCCTACATATGAGTTCTGGCTAGCCGGCCCTGATGACCACCCTTTTTCACCAACCAGCTACGAACGTACGTAGTGGAGAGGAGAGGAGAGGAGAGGAATGACCAACTTAATAATATTTAAAAAAAGATCAAATTTTTATTATTATAAAAAGAATGGATTTTATTAAAATGTCATTGGAAATGGATAAACCCTAAAAGAAGAATGAGTCATTCTTTTAAAGTTGACTAAGATTGACTTATTTTTAACGAATAAGTGAATAACTCATTTTGTTAGGATTTATCCATTCTCAATGAAATTTTAATAAAAATCTACTCTTCTTATAATAATAAAAAGATATATATATATATATATTTAATTTTTTAAAATATATTTTTAGGTGTTGTGATGTAAGAAGTGCAGAGGATTCGCTTTTGAGAGGAGAGGGGGGGGGGGGGGGGGGGAGTTGCCATCGTAATTAATGATGAGCCAGTCCCCCATTTTTTTCTTTTCTCGAATCGGACTTATTAGAAAGTGGACGAGGCCCGGGTTGTATTTAAGTAAGCCATGTACAGTGGTCCAACCCTGCCCGGCAGCCGCATCGATCCCTCTGTTGCTGGAGGCCCATACAAAAAGGACCCAAACAAATGTCAACGTCTCGGCCGGCGGGGGCCCGAGGCGTTCCGATTTACCGCAAGCGACCAAAGGGCCAGGGCGTCCCCGCGGGTGGACAACGCCTGCGCCCGCTGCTACCGCAGCACCGCATACGCCACATAGGACAGCCTGCGGCAGCCATGCGTCGTGGTCCACCTCCCTTCCCCCGCCACCCCACCACAAACACAACACACACACACACATCGCTATCCTTCACAGTTCACGCCCTTGCCGACGACGGAGCTAACCAACGGCCACCCCCTGCGCATCCGTAATTCCTCCCCCGCAGCCCCGCCTTTACGTATCTTTTGTTGTCTGTGCCCCCGGCCGGAACTAAACTGCCCTAATTGCTCTCCTCCTCCATGCTCACATGATGCCCGGGGCTGCTCCGGGGCACCCTTTTTAGGCCAACCCGGCCACCATTTACTAGTACGTACGCCTACGGCGGCCCCAGCTGCTTGAGATGGTCCCGCCACGGGGCCTATCCCCTTGCCCTGGGGGTGGCAGCAGTTAGCGCTGTGGGTGGTGATATATCTAGCAGCTGAGCTGGGGGAGATAAAAGGCAAAGGGCGAATTGAGCTTAGCTTGCAGCTGGCCGACCAATGGCATCGTCGCGCATGCACTTTGCTGCATGTTGTCAGGGGACGACAGCTTGTAGGGAGGATCTCTGGTTATAACGCGCGCGGGGGGTCCCATGCATTCTGGTCGTCGTTGTCGCGGTCAGTGTTCATTAATTGATTGGGTGGACTCGAGACCGGCTCTCACAGCGGGGTGGGAGGGGAAACGGGATGTGTTGACACGTGAAGCCTGGCTACAAATTGGCTTATGCAGAAAGGGTAAGAGCTTTGACGTGAATACTGGTTTGCCCCCCCCTAGCTACACAGTGCCGACACCGCCCGGGATTCAAGGCGGGGCGCGCCCCGCCGTGCGCATGTGCTGCCCGATCAGTCGAGTCCCCGCCGGGGCTGGTGCTGGTGGCGGCTTGCCGCCGTCACTTAAGATTACCGCGAGTGGCTAGCTCCTCGCACGAGGGTAAAAAAACAGCCATGTGGATGTGGATATGGATGTGATCACCTCCTCCCACACCAACGGGGGAAGCATCCTCGCACGACGGTAAAAGGCCCAACATGCAGATAGATAAATAGATAGCTCCGGGCCCAACATCAACGGTTGCTGTCTACGCTGTCCGACACCGGCACTTCCTGCAAGCAAGCACTCGATTCCACCAGACCAAGGACAGAGGAGGAGCGTTTGTCATGTAAGATTACACTTCGTAAATTTAGGGCCCGCTCATGTTACGTACTACTGTGCGACTCCACGAACTTTAGTGCAAGTGGGAGCCACGAGAACGATGAGACAACCCATCGAAATTAACCACCGTGAATGATGGAGTTGAAGGTGGTGTTATAAGGTGTCACGAGCCCACCATTATGTGTCCATTTTATCCTGCCCGGCCTGGTATTTTGACTGCTGATACAAATTTTAAACCCACGCGGTATATAAATATTGAGAAATGCTATGGTGCGGGAATCCTTTGATACGGCTCTGTCGTAACATAATAAAGATTATTAAATTTTAATTTAACGATGGAACGCTACAGTACATCTATACTCGGTGTTTAGATGCTAGAGTGTTTAGGATATATTCTTTGTTCGAGTGTTTGGTAAGTTAGACTGCATTGATGATACGGCGGGATCGTACCCAAAAATTATACCGTATCATAATATTATATATATATATGTATATACAATTAATACTCATGGAAGCTATTTTTGAGGGAATTGAAGCTGCTTCCAATTAGTGTAGGCTAGTTATTTTGAAAAATGATGTTCTATGCCTACGCCATCTCAAGCCGTCCTGCCCTGTCTCCTCTATCATTGAAGAATGCAAATTTGCTCTGACATCGAGCTTCATTTCTGTTATTTTTGTTCCTCGTTCTTGTAATGCTGCTGCTAAATGTGGTCTTCGTCTATCTAGGTTCATACATTTTTTTACCTCCTTTGGCCAAGTGTGGACATCAAAAAAGCACAACAAGGCAAAGCTGGGCCCAATGGCATGGTATGAGGAAGCCCATCTGTTGGCCCATGGCCCAAATACCCCCATGCAAGGGGTGATTTTAAGCAAGTTGTCACCCTCCCACTACAAAAGCTCACCCAAAAAGTAACAGATGGAGGCCGGTTGCACCCATTTGGAAAAGGAGAGGGAGGCTGCGTGAAGAGCAAGAAAGGGGAGAAGGAAGAGGAGCTCGGGCTTCTTCGGGTCTGGCAGTGCAGAAGAAGGAGGGCCGGGGGTTTGGGGTTTTCCTCTGCTGTCTCTTCTGGGTAGAAGCCAAGAAGAGGAAGGGAAGAGGCCAGTGGGTTCTTCGAAAAAGCCGCAGCTAGCAGCAGAAGAGAAGGGGTGAGGGCGGTATCCAGTGTAGCAGACCAGTTGTTACCGGGTTTATTTGCCATTGCTCAAATCCATCCCTCATTTCTCTTGCCTTTTTTTTTATATGCTTTCCCTGCTGTCCTCTACGTGCAGAGTTTTTTTTTGAAAGCATGTGTTTGCCCAAAGAGATATTGATGTGTATGGGTTGAAGAGACATATGTATATATGTTAGCTTTGTCTCCGCTTAGAGACACATCAGTGATAGTGCTGTTCTGTGCATTTTAAACTTCTTGCCTCCATTTGCTTTAATGTGTTTGTCTGCTCCTTCTTCATGAAAACCGGAGGGGTCTGTTCTTCTAAACAGTGGGGAGGGGCAATTTAATGCCTCATTCCACCCATAAGAAAACCGGTATATGAAATCTTTGGGTACTGTTCGATTTACCAGGATCTGTGTTGAACGGTGTTTTTCTTTCTCTTATACTCTTCCGTATGTGCTTCTTTGCAAAAGTCCTGTACAAGTTGTATGCGTAAGAAATTCACATTTCATCTGATTTAAGCACGAGCACTCACTGCCAAATCAACTCATTTCGGGTCTAAGCACAGAGGGGTTGGGTAATTTGATACCCATGCCCCGCTTAAGATCTGAATAAGATGTATTCGGGCACACTCCCATCACATTCATCTTGTTCTCCGGGGTTTAAAGATTGCAGAAAAGAAGGACTTCAGTTGAAGGTCCGCTGCCAACTCACCTGAGCAATGAGTTTTGGCATATATATATATATATTTTTTGGGATCGATTGCTGTGGTGTTTCGCTGGAATCGACCAAGGCATGCCTCAGTCCCTCCTCCAAAAATTTGGTGCCATTTCGATATGATTTGGAGCTGGTTTCATGGAGAAAAGATGGCGTGGTTCCCTGCCGACACACTTGAGTCGGCTGCCATTTCCCAGCCTAGCTGCCGACTCACTTGAGGGCTGCCAACTCACTGGGGCTGAGGCCATGTTTTCCGTATTTTAAGGGTGGTTAACATGACGTTTCGCTCATTTAATTGATTGGAATTGACCAATGTTTATGTTAGTCCCCTCCCATAAAATTTCGTGCCATTCCGATGTCATTTGGGTGGTGATTTCATCGAAAATGATCAATTCTATTTAGCTGCCGACTCACCTGAGTTGGCTGCCAGGATGCCGACTCACCTGAGCTGGCTGCCAGGCTGCCGACTCACCTGAGTTGACTGCCAGGCTGCCGACTCACTTGGGCAGCACGCATGCTTTCCGCGATTCGAAGGTGATCGGCGTGGGATTTTGTCCGTGTAAGAGTTTAGAATTGCCCGGGACATGCCTTAGTCCATCCTATAAAAATTTCACGCCGTTCCACCGTGATTTGAATGCCATTCTGTCGCAAGCAGGGGCTGCCGACTCACATAGAAATGAGACTCTATGAGGCCCCGGGTTAGATAATATGATATCTATGCCCGGGTTTCTAGACTCGTACATCATCGGGTTGTCCATCGGACTATTTTCGGTCTCGGTACTCATCGGTCTCCCTGTAGCCTTGCTCTGGGAACCGGTACCGTGTACCACGTGGGTAGCGCCGTACGCGGCCAATACCCCGTTTTGGTACCATCTCCATTATGGTGGATGGATACCGTGACCTCCCCCACATCTCGTGAGTCCGGGGAGGTGCTGCCGAATTTTCCCCGTAAAGTTTGAATCGTTCTGTGTTTCTGGCTGATGAGTCGGCAAGGACTCAGCAGGCTCCCGACTCACTGCATCAATGAAGAGATTTGAATTGCTGAGTCGGCAAGCCTCATATATGACGAGTCGGCTAGCCCTGGCTTATGAGATTGCTTATTTTTGGTCCCGGTATTCATCAATTCCTTAGTAGGCAAGCCTTGGGGACCGGTACCGTGTGCCTCTTGGGTGACGCCGCGTGCGGCTAACACCTCGTTTTGGTACCGTCTCCATCATGGTGGACGAGTACCGTGCCCTCCTCCTTCGCCATGAGTAAGGGGAGGTCTTGTCAAAATTTTCCTCAAAGCATCCTTTAAAGACTTCATAAGACTAAAAAAAAACTTCAAAGTGATTCGGCAGCACTGCATGAGCCTGGCCAACTCACTAACCTGGCCGATTCATAGCCTGGCCGACTCAGCAGCCTGGCCGACTCAGCAGTCTGCCGACTCAGCAGCCTGGCCGACTCGGCAGTCTGCCGACTCACCAGCATAACTACAACTATCATGTTTTAAATGGAACAAGGAGAATACAATTGGCATTAATTGTCAAATATCAAATGAATAAATGAATAAAAGGCCTCCAAAATTGTATGTGAAGATGATAATGATCACAAAGAGCTAAATGCCATCAATAAACATCTTTCTCTTTGCCATGTTGGCCTCGCTTTAGCACGCATTTTGCACCTTTATCGGATGTTTCCGTTTTAAGGCCATGAGACTTTCTAATCTGGCGATTAATCAAGGGTTTTCTCTCTCGGAGAGATGTAATTAACGTCGTTGCGTCTAGGCAACAGCGGGATTTTGGTCCAGACCCGATCTTCACAATTGTTTGACGAAGTCAAATGGTGCGCACAACAGACTTGAAGTCCTTCGACTCTCGGAGGCAGAACATTCGGTTGTCACTTCGGTGGCTGGCACGCCTGCGCTATGCAAATTGCCGATTCATCTCTCGTCATTATCGCTCGCGTAGCATTCAACGGGATTTGGATTAGCAATACGCATCCATGAGAAACATGATAAACAGCCAAATTTTAAAATTAGGAAAATTTTCATTTCCACACCAAGTTAATTATATTAGATCTAATAAAATTATCTTAATTATACTCTACCTCGTACAGTCTTTTTACAATAAATTAATATATTTCATATATATACACGATCGATTAACCCACATACATGAGAGTATGATATAACCAACTCTCTCTCTCTCTCTCTCTCTCTTAAAATTTATGGCGTCACAGGGTGGAAGTCTTGGATTTGCTTTTCTTCCTCTCATGCCTGGTCGATTAAAGAAGCTGATTCGAAACCACGGTTTGAATGGCCCGGCCCGGAGCTCACTCCGAGATGGGCGTTGCCAAGAAACAGATGCTCTTCTCCCGATTTGGTCAAATCGATGCTGTGTTCTTTCTCTGCACCGGGTAGAGATTTGGAGGGAAGGATCGGTGGACCACGCTACTTTCAAAAATTCAAATCCGGGGTTTTTTTTACTAAGCAACCTCTATCTTAGCATTAAACTAATTATTATGCAACACTAATTAAGCGCCCGAGCCCATTTCGAAATATTGTTTAACAATTCTAGGAACCGCAGGGTCCATATATACTCAAAGTTTCGTCTTTGCAAAGGGAGGGAAGCTGTGAGGCCTGTGAACATAACTGGAGAAACCAGCAAAGCGATTGCTCACACCCCCAGGAGCTCTCTAATCTCCTCCTGCATGGGAAAAGCATTAGAATTGATGTCCGCAGATGGCCTTTTTTTTTCTTTTCCCCACGAAGGTGCAGATAGATGATGGAGAGTACTATTCTTCACCAAATAAGGGATCCAGCTTTGAATGGTATCCTACTTCGTTGATTCCAAAAGTTTTATGTGAGCCCATGAACCAAAGAACAGTACTGATCTCTGTTTAAGACAGGATTTTCGTCAATCCCCTTAATTTGAGTCCCACCATCAAATCCATTAGCCCTCTTCTTTTCCCTTCGGCCTGTTTTGGCAGTAATTAATTATGTGCCTCTGGGTTAAGGTATATAGGTGTACGTAGTTTAACCTATTTTTTAATCTATTTTACTTTGAAATAAAAAGTAGAGATAGGCAAGTTATCCAAATTAAGGTAACTCTACTTCACCTAATTAAAAAGGGTCGGATGGAATTACTGTAGTTTATCTTTGGTTAATAATTACCAATGTCTCTTGTTATACGCTATATATACTACTATGTCAAAATCAATTAAACCCCAATCATGTATTTTATATGCACATATATCTAGAGATAATTAAAATAGATCCCAAAATGGCCTTCCATCTCCCCTCATATGCATCACAATGCGTCAATTTCGAAGTTTCAGTGCCAATTCAGGTATTCACACGGCCCGTTCACTAGCTATATATCTAGCTGGGGTGGAACTTAATTACCACCTAAACAATCATGGCCTAACCCAGACACCAATCCCCATGAATGAGCTCGGTTCTTACCACCTACCCAAACATGGCCTAACGTGTCGAGTTATTGATTAATCCATCTCTGATCGCCGTCATTAGTTTATAAACCCAAAGATATATCTAACCCAGAGGTTAATCCCCATTCGCTCGGACCTCACCGGCTACCAGACATGGTCTAATGCAATTAGCATCAATCCCCATTTCCCTGGCCCTCGCCGGCTACGTACTGAAACTTGATCACCTAATAACGTGTCGAGTTCTCGATAAATCAGCGTCTGGACACGACCATTTTATAAATGGGAAGACGCCGAGACGTACGTTAACCCTCTCGCAGCTGCATGCGCACTAGAGAAAGATTTGAATCAGAAGGGCGAGGCCTTAATTAGTCTGAAATCTACGAATCAAGCTGGGAAAAATAAAGAAGTTTTGATCATGCACGGAGTCCTACGTATTACCTGGATAGGCACGAGCGATACGAGGGGCGTCGATGGAGGCCTACTAGGAATAACACCCGGAATAGAAGATTCCGGTGCCCAGCTGGGTCGAAGTAGCTAGCCCGACCCGTTGTTCTAATTTTGGTACCACTTAAAAATGATGCAGTGGGGATCCCATGCGACGGATTCACAAAATCCATTACTCCCCACGTATGCTTGAAAGAGCAATATCTATTCTAGTATATTTAGATGCATGTGAAGTCTCATTTGAATTGGGGGTTTATAGTCTTGAGAAACAAAAAAAAAAAAAAATCTTAATATGGTGGGGCGGCACTCTCACTTCATTAGTACCGTGTACTGAGCCGACAAAATTTAAAACAAAATATTTAAGAATCTGATCATTTCCCTTCCGCAAGTTGTTATATATTTCCTGTACATTAATCACGCAGCAAGTATTATTCTCCGCTCACATGGTGGCCTGGCAGGATGTACACTCACAAATGAGATTTAAATAGCTAGCGCGCACACAGCTGCCACGACCCTATCACGAGTATTCTATAGTGTAACCTTCAGGGGCTCCATCATGTACCACGCAGAGAGACATTAAAGTCAATGTACTATTGTATTGTAGTATAGTCTATATATGGTGACTATAGTCTAGTTTATTCGTTCGCGAAGTTAAGTGACCTCTCATTGGTGATCCATTTGTGGGTGTAGTGTAGCAGATGGATCGAGTTTGGGCCTGTTTTTTTGGCGACGATAGAATTGCAAATAGAATTTGATATTTTAATATTTTGATTTAATTTCGATAAAAATTATCAATTTTAAAATTAAAAAATGATAACGATAGTTTATCAGAATCGGTATCGAATATTCTGATAAATTAGTAGAATCAAAATTGAAAAGTAATCGGAAGCAATATCGATTATTCTAATAAATTATCTATAAATTCAAAAGTCAAAATGTAAATATTTTAATTTATCAAAATTTCAATTTCGATAATATTATCAAAATCGAAACGAAATAAGATTTAATTATTTTTAATTTCATCAAATTAAATCAAATATATTTCAATTATCGAAATCAAAATTTATATTTTCTATTTCAAATCCAATTCAGTTGCAGCCCTATCAACAGCTCTTTCGAATGCGAGTGGTTTTGGGAGACAAAACAATTAACTCTATATATGAAACTCGCAGCTTTCCAAAAGGAAAAGGGGACCCTGCGCGCAAGTTCTCTCGAGACACTGTTCATCACCACGACGGCGATTTCTCCGGTTCCCAGGCCAGAATATGCAGAGAATTTGAATGCGTTGTCGTTTCTGTGCGAATCTGTGCATTTGAACCCCACACCAGCACGCAAAATTTTTAATTCGATTTTAGGATTGAGCTGGGCCGGAGTGCCCCTAAATTCTGTTGTCTGGCTTGTTATCGAGTTTCGGATTGAGCTAGTCAGCCACTCTAACGCAACCTTTCATAAGCAAGTATGTTTCAGACAAGCCGCCTATGACTTTGGGTTAAAACGTAATGAAGGGTGTACCCTTAATAGCATGTGGCTTCTATCTGACGCGAGACAGGAGATATATAAGATTTGGGTGTAAAACACACAAATTTAGATTATGCTGGGAGTTGAAACCTGGTTTCAACCCAAATGGGATTGTCCGCTTAAATCTTGCCGCCAAAACCGTAAAGGAGGTTTGATTTATTTATTTATTTGGAAAGCTTTTGGGCCACGATGGGCATTTCGAAATCTGAGGAGTTTGATAACTGTGCAGAGATGGAACATATTATTAGGTAAACATCACTGGACAGGCGCATGGGGCCAAGAACCCTACCAGAGCTGCACGGTGATCGAAACTGCCCTTGAGATGAGGCATGCATGATGTAACGTCTGCCGCACAAAGTACAACAGACTTCCCCAACCCCGAACCCTTCCCCACACCCACCACCCACCCCCCACTCATCCGTCAAATCAAACCCTAATCATTACTGAAAAGAAATTCGAAAGATTCACATGACCTTTCCCTTTAGCGAACATGGTGTGCTTTTAACTACCACTCTCACTCCGAATCAACCACATTTATTTGCCATAACGTCATCAAGGACAACACGCCCCCACACACACCTTTCGACTCTCTCTCCTAAATAAAAAATGTCATTCACACCATGTTCGATTACGATGTACGAGTATTTATTTCCTGATACTACGTAGAAGGGGATGCAGAGGGATGTAGTGGTTGGGTGGATGTTCGTATCCTCGGATGTGGATACGATGTGGGATTTCAGTATTTTCACAGCCAAGTTAACCCGGAACATCACTATTATAGCTCTGTTAACAAAGGGAGATACGAAAAAGAGTATTAAAATAGGATTGGTTAAATCCATAAAATAACCTATCCTTTGTATAAATTATCCGAACATTCGAACACCTCCTGTTGGTTTTACTTGTGTCCAAGCGCGCCAAAACACTAGAACAGTCTTATCGCATATAGAGAGCAAAGTAGAACTGACGGATGGGGGTTGGATGGCAGGGGAGAGAAAGGTAGTGAGTGCCAGCGCACGCAGCAAACCGACGTCACAGCTCGTCCCCGCACATGCAGCAAAGCAGGGGCAGCCCCATCCAAGCGCACAAGAGAGAACAGCGAAAAGGAACAGAGCACACACCATCCACGATGCGAAGCGAGAACAAGGGAACAGCAAAGCAAGAGCGGACATCGACAAGACCGCAAAAGGGGAAGCAACCCACCTCTAAACATTCCCGTTTAAACCAGAAGCAATTAAGGAGTCCCGACGTGTTTACAAAGCTTGTTCTATCGCCGCCCACAGAGATTAAAAAGAAAGCCCACGAGCTGATCCCATATCAGATGTTGGGTTACATGTACAAGGATGAGCTGAAGTTGAGAAGGTAAGGGGGCCGCGCCCCTTCTTCACCAAAAGCGATTAATCATGTCGTCAAAAGTTTGCGGACGGTGGGAAAAACGTAGTAGAAGAAGAGAGAAAGAAAGGCCACAAGCTTGGGGAATCTGCTGGTTCATCACCATCTCCTTTGCAAATAGTAGTCCCTCTCAATTTCCCTGCCCAGCTCCATGGACCGGTCGAGCCTCCCCACCACGGCATTCTTGAAGTTAAAGGTTTCCTGGGCCTGTGAGTACGAGCGGTGCATCCGAACGCCGCTCAGGCTGGCCCTCGGCTCCACCATGTCGTTCAAGGGTAGCCGCTTCGGGCCCGCCGGCTCCGGCCGCTGCTTCGGGGCGCTCTGGGACCTCACCTTCGCTTCGAACGACTGCGTCTTGGCCATGTAGTTGGGGTCCTTGGACAGGTTGTAGTGGTATCTCCTGAGCATGACGTCACCCCCGCAGACGCTCTTCGCCGGTGTCGAGGGCATGATCCCGCCCGAGTTCATGAACCGGGGGGTGCTCTGGGCGGTGGAGAAGCGGCACTCGTCGCCGGTGAGGCACCAGTCGAAGTCGTGGAAGTTCTTGCGGGGGTCCGGGATGGAGATGCGGGCGGGGACCTGGCATGGGAGGGGAGAGGAGTGCGGCGGCACGTCGTCGGCGCAGTCGGACAGCGGGGTGATGGGCCTCCGGCTCCTCGACTTGGGCCTGCCTGGGTCGATCTCCACAATCTTGGGGCTCTCGTCGCAACCGTTGAGCGTGTGATCCATGGACGCCGACAGCCGCCGGCTGTGGAACGATGCCGCGTACTCGCTTCTGGTCTCATCAAAGCGTTCCTGGAAATTGGGTACGATGCGGGGTCAGAAGAGAACTTCCCAACTAATGGAGATGACTATAGCGAAGAGGGAAAAGGAGGCCACCCCCCTCCCGACGAGGGCTCCTCCTCACGCACCAGTGACCTCCGCGGCCGGACTTCCGGATGGAACCTAGTTGGGTCACGGACGGGAAGGTTGCGGGACCTCTGCATCCGGACGGTGGCCTGAGCTCTAATGAGAGCTTGCATACTGTGGAGGGTGGCGGCCGCTTGCTTCCGGACGAGGTAGCCGCGAACCAGGGCCTGCAACTTCACAAGCGCCTTGAGGGCCCGGAGAGCTTTCTTCGCCTTCATTAAACGACAGATATCGTTTCAAACATTAGAAAGAACAGACACACACAGAAGCATCGCCGCCATGGGCTTCCATTAGTAGAAATAATTGAAAGGGAATCGATCCGTGAAGCAAATTGGTCTGCAATAAAGGCATACCAAAGATCTTTGAGGATATATATGCTTATACGGTTCCCTACATAACGAAGAAAATAGAGCATAACGCTGTGCTACAGTGGAGGCGATAGGAAGCAACAGTGAGCACACGACAGCGACAGCGCTACACATTTATGTAAGGGCAGGAAGAAGAACACGGCAAAAGGTGTAGAACAGGGGGGGAAACTGATGCGAAAGGGAACAGCTATTGGGGACATGGGCATACCAGATAAGCCCGGAAAACCGTTTGGATCTTCACAGCTGCCCATTTTTCCCGGCCGCCGCTGAACATGGTCCCCCTGCCTTGGCTGGTCAGCCTCACCACCGCCACCGCAGCCTGAGCGGCCGCCACCGCCGCGTCGGCCGCCGCGGCCGTCGCGGCGGCGACCGCAATGGCGTGCTTGCTCTGCTCCTTCTCGGTCTCCGAGTACAGCGACCGCAGCCATCCAGGGTCGACGGGCGCCGGCACCGGAACCTGCGCTGCTGCTCCTTGGTCCTTGCCCGACTTCTCGAAGCTCCAACGCTTCTTGTCTCGCTTGTCCCCACCGCTGCCGGCGGTCACGGTGCCGGAATTATCCTTGGATTCTTTCGTGTCCTTCTTACCGCCCAACAGGCTTCTCAGCCACCGGTCGCCCTGCCCATACTCCGGCGGCAGATGGTGCACAGTCCCAGGGAACAGGGCAGAAAGGGCTGCAACACGCACGCTAGATCCTGTGGGAGAAAAGAGAAGGGTGGGAACCGGATGGATCAAGACGAATGCGAAAATAAACAAGTTTCAGGAGAAACGCTCCGCTTTACTCCTCGAAGAGGCGGATGATGCGGTAAAAGAGGGGATGGAGAAAAAGAACAAGTAAAGATGTGAGAATTTTTTGAAATAAAAACCTGTCAAGGCCTCGTGATGAACAGCATTACAAGACAAAAGCATGTCCGGGAAAGATACAGGAAAGAGAGCAACACCACCACCACCGTCGGAACCCCGCTCGCCGCGCACAACATCCCATTATACTAATGGTACAAAAGCATCAACTTCCCTCACGTTGCACACATCCATCACACAAAAGAATGATTCACAAGCTCGAAGAAGTAAGGATGAGGGAGGGAGAGCGTCTGGAGTAAAGACTAAAGAGTAGCTTCAAATAAGAGGCGAATCGAACAACCTCAAATTCAAAAGTGGGCTGCGGAAGGAACTTGGGTGGGTCTTTCACACGTCTACTACAAACAGAGAGCAGGGAGGAGAGATGGAAATAAATGTGTGTTTGGGAGGGGGGGCGGTCCTGGGGGAGGGGGGTCAGCTCCTCTCTCTAAATATTCTCTGCTATCCCAAAAGTTTAGCAGAAAAGACGACCGGTTTGGGGAAGAAGGGAGATGGGACATCTTAAAATTCGAGAAAAGATTGGACTTTTCATGCTACCGGGACAAGCTTACTTATGAAACGATACAGTAGCGAGAGCTCTTCTCTCAATGCAAACATGCCCACATCACACCATGTATGAGCAGAATAGACAAAGATATATTATAGGGGAAGATAAAGACCACATCTCAGTACATCACAAATCCAGAAAACAAGAAGGATTTCCCCACTGCTGGCTGGTGGGTACACAAGAGAAAAGAAAAAAAAAAAAGAGAGAGGCAAAAAGATAGAACGCAGAGGCAGAGGCGCAGACCTCTCACCTGTGTATCGTCTCCTTCAACTTGCGCATTGAAGGCTAACAGAGAAAGAAGCACACGAACAGCAAGGAGTGGGGATAACCGAGTAGAGATAAGAGAGAAACCCACCCACCCGAAAACCTGAGATAAAGCTCGGGTTTCTCCTCCTTCAATGTGGAAGCTGAAGCACAAATTTGAATGACTCCATTATTTGAAAGAGAAGAAGCAATAATTTAACTCCAAAACACCCAACAGAGCTCACAGACTGCAACATGGGCTCTCCACTCCCCCTTCTCCATTCCCACCCCCACCCCCCCACCCTACTCCGTTCTCTCTTTTCCGGAGCGACGTGTCCTTAAAAGATACTCTATCTAGCTCAGTTTTCTCAGCCGCTTCCTATCTCGTGAGCCCCCCCTCCCACGGGTTAACCTTTTAAATATTACAAAAACTCCATCCCCCACCAGGCCCCAACCCAACCCCACTGAGGTGAAACCCCACACTCCCCTCTCTTTCTCCCCCACCCCTCTGTGTGCAGCTCGCACAGTCGAAGGACAGATCTTTTTACAGAGGAGGCAAGCAAAATACCAAAATAAAGAGAGCCCTGGGTTTTTTTCTCCGCTGCCGAGATCATGCAAAGTTGCAGCAGAAATAAGGGAGTACGGCTGCGTGGGGTACAGCAGGGGCGTCTTTTCACCTCATAGGGAAAAGGGAAGAACCTAGTTGGTTAGCCATTACCTCTCCCCCACTCCCTCGCCTGGGGCCCTCTTCTCCTGCCGTGCCACTGCGCCCGCACACCTCGCCGGCTGCTCTCCTCCCTCACGATCAATTCTCCGGCCAACTGCGCCTACGGGTACGGCCAACGCGTCCCTCCCAGCCTTCTCCAACCGGGGCCTTTTAAACAAAAAGTCACCGTTACGTTAATCACGGGGGGAACGCTAATTATTCATTAATTTAATTAATTTCGCATCCTTTTCAAATTTCGATCATGCTAGCTAACTACGTAGGCGGCGACACTAGAAAACAAAAAAAAAATAAATAAGATCTTCGTTTGTTCTTCCTCATTTGACGATTATCATAGACGGATCTAGAATAAGATCAGTGGAGTCACGTGATTCTATTGAAATTTTAAAACTATGTTGGTGAATTTAAAAATTTTTATTAAATTATTTTGGTTGAAATTTTTTTTAAATAAAATGACTCCACTGAAATTTTTCTGAATCCGTCTATGACAACCATGACGGTGATGTGGGCAGGGAAGGAAAAGGGCAGATCTTGTGCGTGTTAATTACTAGCACGAAAACTATAAAATGGAGATACGGATTAATGGCGATGTCAAAGGAACCGGGGATCCGTGATGATGGGACAAGCGGCCACGTGTCGGCGGGCACCGGCGCTCGCGCAGTACCCGGCGGGCAGGGACCGGAGCGAAGGACGCCGATGATGGCTGCTACAGATCATCCCACATCATTCGCCGGTGGATGATACGATAAGAACGTTAGCTAATGAAAGAGAAAAGTTTTTTAACTTTCGAACGTTGGCGTGGGAGGTCATGGGAGGCTTCTTTAAGAAAGGGAAAGTTTTCAAACATAACTAGCCGTTTCGAAAACAGTCGCGTGGGGGGGGGGGGGGGGGTGGTCTAAAAAAGCCACGGTGCTAAGTAGAGTAAGGGAAGGGCACGGGGGAGAACAGATCACGACGCGTCGGTGCATGGAAAAAGGGTAAACCCCAGCTCGTCCTAATCTTGGAGTACACCTGCAGATGGGGGAAGCATCATGATGTGCCTCGGAAAAGAATGCCATGGCCCTTTGGCTGTGTTAGGGACTTGTTTGTCTTTTTCCCTCTTTTTGATTGAGGTAAGTTAATGGGTGGACGTGTGTTTTGGTTTTATTTTTTGTTTGCGTCGCCGAGAAGAACAAATTCTTATAAGCCAAGTGATAACTAGAGGGTGCGAGTCCTCTGAACTTTGAAGTGATTTTTGAAAAAAAAAAAGGTAAAAAAAACAAAGTCTTTTGAAGTGATTGATGTTAATGGAGAACAATCTGTTGTCCTTTACAAACAAATTAAGTGAAATTCGCAACTATCAATACATTGTAAATTTTATACTTCATAAAGGAATGATAATAATTTAATGTATTTGAGTTTTACATTTTATATTTACATTTCTTAATTTTCATTGAATAAGTGTATTGTGTCTTTTTTCATTACTCAATAAAAAGAGAAAAATATAAATACAAAGTGTAAAACTCAAGTGTACTAAAATCTTCTCTAAAGAAAGAATTTCTAACATGATATCATAACTTTGAAAGAAAAGCAAAATAAGTTGGGCATTTGTATATATGGGCGGATTTAATAACTAGATAGCAATTTTTTATTAACCATGTTCTTCACATTTGAACTCATTTTACTCATTATAAGGTATTCGAATAAGTTATGCACAAATCATACAACACTCATGATATCCTACATAAGTTTGTACCCACCAAAGTTTTAGTTAGTCAATTTATAAGTCAGATGCTATTATATTTTGTACTCGATGTGAACATATTTTTGTCTATGATCGAAGATAATCTAACTTGAAATGATAGTGTTTTTTATTTTGGTTGGATAGCCATTGATTCATTGGGCAAACAAGCTCCAACCCGGAATATGAGACCCGACACTCTGTCCACCCACCTCCCCCAGTTCCTGAAAATCCCCTAAAAACTCTGCCTAAAGCGTCGAAACACAAACCTCTTTATAAAGTCTTGAGAAAGTCACCTAAAAAAGTGTTGTAGCGCATTTTGTTGGAATTGAACCCAACCCATCTTGGTGAGTGTGTATGTGATTTCGCTGTTCGGTAATGAACCGAATAGGTTCCCCACTGAGACATGAAGAGAATTGTCGTCGGTGCAGATGGTGATCTGCAAGATCAGATGACTTCAGAGGAATCTGATCGATAAATTGGAAGAATTCTCCGATGCCTAAGTTAGAGATGGCTGTAGAATATAGTGTAGAGGAAGGGTTCTTTTGGTGTGTGCTCTTGCACGTGGGCGATTGTGATGGTTGATTTTCTATACCTTTGCATGAATGTTGTTTCCATTTATATAGATGTAGGACTTGAAGAGTCCCTACCTGCTTCTGATAAACGATGTCCGGAGGTTGTGATTGTTCAGTTCCCAAGGAGTGTGTCTATTCAAGACGTCCCTTGGGGTTCTGTGCTATGGCTGCTCCAGATTATAAGAGGACGTGTCGCACTGTCTCATTGAACGTTGTTGGGAGACTAAAGATCGCTCATCATGATTTTACCTTTTGTAGGTGCCGAACAAGAGACCGTGGACTTGTTAGATAAAGTTATCTGATGTTCGATGGTTCCTTGTCGTTCGGCATTAAGCTCGGGGTTGCCAGGAGACCTCCAAAAGCTAATTTTGTTTGGTGTCTGAGGACACGTGATTGAATAATTTTCTTCTGTATGAGAGGTCATAAAAAATGGCCAATAAATCAAGCTTAGAGATATTTACAAAGGAAGAGGATTTTCTCGACGTGCTTGTTTACTCACATATATTTAAAATGCATAGTATCTTCTATCATATCATAGCACGTATAAAAAAAAATATTTCTCTGATAAAGACATCTCGTGCGTGGCCTCGCATAGTGCTCCAAATTTATGTATCGCCTATGCTTGTGAAGCATAATATGACACCGATCCTTGACGTAACTTGCATCTTTCCGTGAAAGAGTTTGGGCGCTCTTCATGTTTCTGTCTCATTTCCCTTTCCCTTCAAAGCTATTTGTCCGAACGCAAAGTGGGAACCGCACATGTCGATGCAAAGCTAGTCAACCTAATAGCTTTCTCGCATCAGTCTGCCCGCAGTTATATAGTTCAGATTTGACTAGAGCAAGTACGTCGTACGGATCACAGAACCAATGTTTCTTTTTTTTTTTTTTTTGAAAAAATGGATCTATTATTTTATTGTTTTATCAATAAAGAAGAGCAAGGTTTGTGTGCTACTTGAGTTCCTACCTTTCAAATAAAAGTTAAAAGCGTCATCGAATTTAGAAAAATGGGTTTTCCTTATCCATTTTCAGATGCAATAATTATAAGTGATTAGTGATCAGGATTGTTGATTAAATGTCATTACTTTGCACGACGTGTGTGCCACCCTAGCGCCAAAGTAGCTAGTTGGATTGCTCAGAGCCAATTCAGTCTAAATATTTCTCATCATCTATTATTTTTTAATAAGATAAATTAATTAGAAGTTTTTATTAGATATTTAACTTATTTTTTAATCTCTGATAAAAATATAATTTCTTATAATAAATATTATCTCTTATTACAATATATTTGTATGTTAAACTCTGTTATAACAAAAATTTCACTTCTACAGTAAAAAATTGTTAATCAATTTATCTTTTTTAATAAAAAGAGCTCTCATCTTAACACTTTTTATTGATAAAAAAAGGGAAAAAACGAGAGGCAAAAGCCGCTTATAACTAAGGGGCATAGCCAAACAATAAACGCCAGCTCAACAAAGCGAAATTATAATGATGAGATTATACGGCAAATACAAATTATAAATATAATAAGTATGGGAGGATAGGAACTAATGTTTACACAGATGAACATTAATCCCAATCAAAAGGGCCACGAAGAAGAGTAGTTCGAGGACGAAATCTCAGACGATCGATGGAAGCTACGATCAAAATCATCATCTGCAACTTCTTGATTTGACTCCACCGAAAAAAAACAGCATTTTTGGGTATAAAATATTTTCTTATTTTAATAAGTAGAGCATCCAAACTTGTTGGTTCTGTGGCAGAGATACCAATGGACAAAGTTTATCAAAACGCAAATTTAATTAAAACCAGTAATAAGTACTGTTGGTGGAGGTTTGAAATTGTGCCCATTTCATTAAAGTTATTTCGAATCCTAATACTTGGCAGATTCTAATTAGTGTTGGTGTTCAAACTCCTTATGTACTAATCTCTATTCCATGAGCCTTATTTGATGTGTTGTAGATCCCTGTAA
The DNA here is from genome assembly GCA_014218235.1 of Colocasia esculenta. Lineage (NCBI taxonomy): Eukaryota > Viridiplantae > Streptophyta > Magnoliopsida > Alismatales > Araceae > Colocasia > Colocasia esculenta. The sequence goes on along the minus strand of CM024754.1, from coordinate 1,915,483 downwards.
AACATCGAAAATGTTATAAAATAGAATATTTTTTATGTTGGGAATGTCGTAAATCATTTCTAGTATTTCTTTTACACTTGCAACAATGTAAATTGTGGATTTTGAAATCGGTTGATTTATGTGATAACTGATAATCCTTCTATCTGGTTTGAATTTTTAGTCCAAAAACCACAAACAATAAAAATCTCATAGTTTAAGAAAATGTGGTGACTATAAAATCAAGTGCTCTATTTTTATTTTTTTAATTAATAATATTAAAATTTTAATTTTATAATATTTCACGGCACATCAAGCGGACCTAAAACAAACTTCTCGGAAGATCACATTTCTTATGTAGGAAGAGTAATCTCCTGTTACTTGCCATGCATCCGCACTATATAATAAGAAGCCCACGTACGTTAGGATTTCATTGGGGGTTGTGTGGCGTTTTCCTGCTTGGACTTGAGCCAAGCGGGCCTCCACTGGAGAAGATGGGAAGATGATCGTCAGTGCGGATAGAAGTCTGCAAGACCAGAACTAGATCAGGGGGGCCCGATTGAAGAACCGGGAGAACCCTCTGATGCCTAAGTCAGAATGAGACTTGAGAGGTTTGAAGGAAAGGGGGTTCTCGTGTGTGAGTCGCACGAGGGCGAGTGTGAGCGTCCAAGACCACATACATCTGTTCGGAGGTTACCTGGGCCTTTTATAGGCGAAGGTGCAGAAGGGGCGGGACGAGACGTCCCTTGATATCGCCGGAAAGGACGCGCCGGTTGGCACCCTTGGCGAGGAGTTTACACGTTGAGGCACCCGTTGAGGGGTTCGGTAGTTAATGCGCTGCTTGATCGTGGGGCGCGTGCCGTGTAGCCGTTATAACCGCCGCGAAGGGGCGAAGGGCTGCTTGGATTCGCCTGAGCGGAAGGTACCGAGCAGGTAGCCTACTCGGTGGGCTAGACCTACTGTTCGGTAGCTGAGCCCGCTGCTCGGTACCTGGTACCCGGGCATTGCTTATGCCAGCGGGTCTATGGTATGATTCCTGCAGGGCCTGTTCGATAGACAGTGTCTGAACCAAACAGGATGAGGGGTGTCCGGAGACTACCTTTGGAGACCTGGAGGGTATCGGGCGCGGAGGCCGCACGGTGCCCAGTGCTCGGGTACTTTGGTGATTGCGGGCTCGAGCAGGAGCCACCTGATCTGTTCGGTAAGGACAAATCTTGTTGGAGCAGCCGGTGCGGTGTTCGAAAACTAGTGCTGGGACCGTCGGGCGTTTACAGCTGAAGCGTGTTCGGCAGCCGGTTGGCTGAAGCCGAGGACACGTGGCACGAGGGCCATAGCCGTTTTGTCTTGCTGGGTCTTGATGGGCATAGGAGGCTAGAAATAGCCTCTACACTTGCCCCCCCACCCTCTCAAGTCTACTCGGATGTGATCGTGAGCACTTGAGAGGGAGATGTCTTCATGCCTGCGGCGGAGCAACCAGTCGATCGCGATGAGGTGATGTCCTCCTCAGAAGCGCTTGTAAACGAGGTCGGAGGTCGCTTTGGCGGCGTGGCTGCCGAGCTGGTGGCAGGCAAGGTGGTTTCCGTGCAGGTACGTTCCGTCGGTGTCTAGAGGCTCGTGGGTTCCGCGCAGGTCGAGCTGAAGAGCTCGTCAACCCGGGGTTGAACCGAACACCTCTGTCATAGGACGGGTACCGCGCTGGTCTTCTGAGCTGAAGAGCTCGTGACCAGGGGTTGTACCGTTCGCCCGACTTCTTTAACTAGCGTTGTCCTTTTTCCCTCTCTTTTCTAGTTGTGTTATGTCCGAATCGGAATTCGTCGGTGTCTAGAGGCTCGTGGGTTCAGCGCAGGTCGAGCTGAAGAGCTCGTCAACCTAGGTTGTACCGAACATCTCTGTCTTAGGACGGGTACCGCACTGGTCTTCTGAGCTGAAGAGCTCGTGACCAGGGTTGTACCGTTCGCCCTTTAGATCAACCGATAGAACAGCTAAGAGAGAAGGACGCTGAGCAGAGAGGCTTTTATAAACAATAAGCCTTTCACATGTCAGGTTCTCGGTATGGTTTTGCCGCCGAAGGTAGGCAGGTTGTAGAAACCTCTTCCGAGAACTCAAATGACCTTATAAGGTCCTTCCCGTTTCGGGGCGAGTTCGCCTGGTTGGCTCGGCCGCAGCTAGATTCTCCTCGCACGCAGCGTGGCGTTGGGCAGTGGAGAGGAGCTCGGCGAGGGTAGGCGGTTGCTGGACTCCAAGCGTCCTCTGAAGGAAGCCATCGCGAGTGCCTCGGATGAGGGCACTGGTGGCTAAAGAGACATCGAGGCTCGGGATGCGAAGTGCTTCTGTCCGGAACCGCTGGACGTAGTCTCAGAGTGCTTCGTCTTTCTTCTGCCGAACAGACAGAAGTGATGCCGCGGTGCGCGGTTGAGACCTTCCGACCAGGAAGTTGTCCGACAAGGACTTTTTCAACTGGTGGAAAGAAGAGATGGAGCCTGCGGGGAGGGCTTCGAACCATGCTCGCGCAGCCTCCTTCAGTGTGGTCGGGAAAGACCGGCATTTGGCTGCGTCTGATGCTCCGTGGAACACCATGTGCGACTCAAACCCATGGACGTGGTCCGCTGGGTCAGTGGTGCCGTCGTAGGGCGCGATGGAAGGTAGAGGCAGTTTTGGGGAGACCCAGGCTTCCAGGATCTCCGCGGTGAACGGGGAGCGGAAGTCCAGGTCGTCGTCCCCCAAGAGTTTGCCTTCTGCCTTCTGGATCATCATGTCCATGCGGCACTCAAGGTCAGCGACGCGGCGGAGGCGTCTGACCAATTCCTGGTTGGCAGGAGTTGAGCCCTCGCGCCTGGACGCGTGGGCGTTGGAATCGCGTCGGAACGCGCGAGGGCCTGAACCGCCGCGACACGGCGGGGTGAGTTGGCCTGTCGCACTGGTGTTTGGCGCGCGAACGGGGGCGATTTTGCATGCTGCTTCTGCAGCGCTGGAGGGGCACGAGACCGTCGGTGAGACGACTCCGCTAGTTGCTCCGGTGGCGGGGGAACCGTCAGGGCCGGCTGTCTGGCCAACTGGGCCTGGAGGCCCTGACAAATTCCTGTCAGATGTTGCATCTGCCGCCGGAGCTCTGCTATCTCCAGGGCGGTCGCAGGTACTGCAGCAGCAGGATTGTCGCCGAGTGCACCAGTGGGGGCGACGGCGGCGTCGACAGGGGGGACTCTGATGCGCGAGTCCGCGCATAGCTATCGAGATCTCGTCGCCCTACTGCTGTAGTTCTGGTGAGAGGAACGTCCGCGAGCCATGGCTGCTGTCGTTCCCACAGACGGCGCCAAACTGTGGTGGCGTTTTCCTGCTTGGGCTTGAGCCAAGCGGGCCTCCACTGGAGAAGATGGGAAGACGATCGCCGGTGCAGACAGAAGCCTGCAAGACCAGAACTAGATCAGGGGGGCCCGGTTGAAGAACCGGGGAGAACCCTCCGATGCCTAAGTCAGAATGAGACTTGGGAGGCTTGAAGGAAAGGGGGTTCTCGTGTGTGAGTCGCGCGAGGGCGATGTGAGCGTCCAAGACCACATACATATGTTCGGAGGTTACCTGGGCCTTTTATGAGCGAAGGTGCAGAAGGGGCGGGACGAGACGTCCCTTGATATCGCCGGAAAGGACGCGCCGTTGGCATCCTTGGCGAGGAGTTACGCGTTGAGGCGCCCGTTGAGGGTTCGGCAGTTAATGCGCTGCTTGATCGTGGGGCACGTGCCGTGTAGCCGTTATAACCGCCGCGAAGGGGCGAAGGGCTGCTTGGATTCGCCTGAGCGGAAGGTACCGAGCAGGTACCTGCTCGGTGGGCTAGACCTGCTGTTCGGTAGCTGAGCCCGCTGCTCGATACCTGGTACCCGGCATTGCTTATGCTAGCGGGTCTATGGTATGATTCCTGCAGGGCCTGTTCGGTAGACAGTGTCTGAACCGAACAGGATGAGGGGTGTCCGAGACTACCCTTGGAGACCTGGAGGGTATCGGGCGCAGAGGCCGCGCGGTGCCCGGTGCTCGGGTACTTTGGTGATTGTGGGCTCGAGCAGGAGCCACCTGATCTGTTCGGTAAGGACAAATCTTGTTGGAGCAGCCGGTGCGGTGTTCGGAAACTATTGCTGGGACCGTCGGACGTTTACAGCTGAAGCGTGTTCGGCAGTCGGTTGGCTGAAGCCGAGGACACGTGGCGCGAGGGTCATAGCCGTTTTGCCTTGCTGGGTCTTGATGGGCCTACGGGCCTAGGAGGCTAGAAATAGCCTCTACAGGGTATTTAGAGTTATTTGTTATTGTATATCTTAATTTAATTGAAACCCTTTTAAGACAAAACAAGGAGGTGATAATGTATGGATTTTTTAAGTAGAGATATCTTCCTTTGAGTCTTATCACTCTCATGTAAACCTCTCACAATCAGAACATGATGAAGTCTGTTGGGATCGGATCAACACCCTCTCTCACACGACTCACACGTAGAGATCGGAGAGAATTAAAGAAGAGAGAAGAAGACACCAGATTTATGTGGTTCAGAGGCAACGCCTTCCTACGTCCACGGACACACAGCGAAACCAATACTATATGTGTCAGAATAATCACAGTACAAGGAGAATCCGCCCCACATTATATATTGGGAGGTTAGAGCGCCATAATCGAGAGTTACAAGGACAAAAACGCCCTTAACTCAGAAACGCGAAGTCGCCTATCCCAGGGTGCGTCGACCTGATTCATGGGTGTGTCGACGCACCTCGAGCTGTGACTCAGAACCGATCCACATTTAAAAGTTCTGGCTCCACACTCTAATAGAAGTCAATTTCGAACTCGCAAAGTTTCATAGATCAACTCTAGATGTCTAAGATGAAGAGCTCACATCTTGCGAATGGAGAGAGAATTGAAGACATCAATATCAGTGCCGACGTTGATCTGTTCTGGGAGTGAAGTTTAGAAGGGATTTTCATGATCGACCATTATACTTAAGTCAAATACTAGTATGAGGAGGGAGCAAGGGAAAGAGTATATGAGGGGGAGAGAGAGAGAGAGAGAGAGAGTTAGAAGTTTGGGCCAAACAACTCGTGTTAGGATCTAGAACCTGGTCCTTTACCTGCGCCTATAAATTTGTTTTTATAGATTGAGAGTTTGAAAATTTATTAGGGCTTCTTATGTTGGATAGACTTTGGGAAACCTTAGATCGGCTGACCTTCAAAACGGGACTGCTAACAAGAGTTGGCGAGTGCCTTTAGATGACTCACCGAGATGGAGTCGGAGTCATGATGAATTTTGAAATCCATCGCTACAAAATTGAGAACAGGTGGAGAGAGACTCCGAGCGATGATATAGTTTGAGTCTCAGACGATGTCGATTTGGGCTGGTCTTCATCTAGACCGATATTATTATTGGGTCGAGACCGAACTGTAGTGAGTCGTTGCTGATATTGAATCAATTATCGGGACCCATCAAAAATCACTTGTCCCATCACTTTTTGTCATATACTTGTATTAAAGATTAATGTCATATAACAAATTCAACCTACGTTCATAAGTCCATTCCTTAGTCCTCAACCGTTGCTGGTTAGGCATAAAGCTCTACTGTACGAAGGTAAATTAGAATATAAATATTAAAGGTACCCAATATTCATGTTGCAATTAGTGTGATATAAACAATTCAATTTTTCAGTTAGATGAACGAACATCTCAATTTACCAAACTAGATGTGCGGGTTCCTTCTATCGATATTGGCCATCAGCTGGTGGCTCCCTGGTATGCATCCCTAAACCCTTTTTTTTTCTATAATTGAGGAGCAAATGAGAAGGAAAAATTTGAACTCATTAGTTAATGGGTGACGACAGCGTGTTTAGCCCATATGTGTTCATGGGCCCGGACAGTATTCGGGGTCGTTCGGCGCCCAAAAGCGATGTTATCATGGCCCAATCCGAGAAAGCCCAGCCCAATCTGTCGACCAGTCAAAATCTAAGGAAAAGGGGTTGGGCTTGATACAGTTTGAGAGGTAAAAGGAATTCTCGTTTTATCATAGAACATATATGGTACTATAGTTTCATAATTATTATTTTCTTCTCAAATATTACCCTCTTATGTGAACTAATCACGTAAAATAATTATATATATATAATACTAGTGAATTAATGATGGAGATAGATTCATTGGTTGTAAGCATAAATATACAAAGATTAATAATAACAAAGTTAAAAGAATCACCACTTTTTCATTTTAAAAAACTAAAATTTTTGGTGAGCTTGCTTTTGGCTTCCCATTAAGAACCTTTTTCCTTTTTTACTTCCAATATCAAGTTAGGATTCTTTATGGGAAAAAGGATAAACTAAATCTAGAAATTATTGCATATATATATTGATATGGGTCGCCCTACGGCCACTCGGCGGAAGAGAGGGACCTCGGATCATTCCGGAAATCAAACCAAGTTGGCTCGGATCATTCCGGAAGTCAAACCAAGTCGGCCCAACCGACTCGTTCGGGTAGTCCGACTCGGCACCACCATCACAGACGGCTCGTACGGTCGAGCCTCTTGCCGCCATCCGTGGCACTTATGGAAAGATCCGTTTACGGCAAGAACTAGGGATCTCGGATCATTCTCGCGCGGCTATTAAGAGAGGCCCATTAGCGGCAAGGTAGCGCCGGGGATAGCAGACGCGCAATCAACGCCATCATCAGTGCGGGCCGGAATCGCGGCACAATCTCAAGCATTCCCTCTACCTGCCTACCATAGTCGCCCGCGTGAAACCACTATAAAAAGGGGGGAAGACACCCCTTGCAGAGGTAATGATTTCTGATCCTGAAACTCTACATTTCCGACCTCCCGAGCCTGACTTGAGCGTCAGAGTTCTTCCCCACCGAGCTCACTCGGTGGTCTTGCAGGTACATCTCCGACAGCGGGCGTGCGACTCGTCCTCCCTTGGGGCCTTCTCGGTTGCAACCGAGCCCGTTACTCTAGCAGTAACATATATATATATATATATATATATAATATATATATATATATATATATATATATATATATATATATACGTATATATGTGTGTGTATATTCAAAAGTAATTTTAAAATATGGTACCATAACCCTAAAATAAGTTTGGCCGTACCACGTCACTACAAGAATTTGCGGGTGTGGACACCTTAAATTTTATAAATGGGCCCATTACCCTCTTGGCCGGCCCAACTCTTCCCCACCAAATGAAAATACCCATTGGAATGGCCCATGTGCAAAGATCACATAGCCCACATGCAAAGACCCATGCAAGCCCAATACCAAGAAGCCCACATCTCCCATGCATGGAGGTGAGCCTAAGGGAGCTCAACACCTCCCAAAAGGTGACCCCGAATGTGGCAAAGGGGGGCTCATGCGGCAGAAGGGTGTGTGGTGCTTTTTGGGGTGGCTTCTAGAAGCCTCTTGGAGAGGCAAAAAGAGAGGGTTACGGGAGGAAAAGAGAGAGGCCCTTTTGCAAAAAAGAGGGGGAGAAGAGGAGTGGCTTCCTCTCCAAGCAACCAAGGAGGAGTTCTTGCGTTTTCTTCTTCCCAAGGAGAGCACATCCGTGAAGAGTTTTGGGAGATTCCAAGAAGCAAAGGTGAAGAAGAGAGAAAAGAGAGAAAGAGAGGTGGCCATCCCCATGTATGGTCACATCATGTGAAGAGAGGAAGAGAGAGGAGGAGTGAGGTGGCGATGTGCCCTTTCCCCTCCCCATTTCTTTAAGTCTTCTTGTACTCTCTCCCTTTTGTTAAGAGAATGTCTTGTCCACCATGCTCTTTATCCTTCTTCCCTTTACATTAAATGCAAGTACCTTTCCTTCTTTTGGTGTTTTCTTTTCTTGATGGTATGAAAGGAGGATCACGGTTTGGTGAGAGGCCACCCTTTGCATGGTGGACCTTCTCTCAACCCAATAGATCCTTGTAAGACTCTCTATGTACTCCTATGCTCCAATAGATGGGGTTTTAGGGGAAATAGATCTTAATGGGCCTCATTTTAGTGCAGATTTTGTTCACTGTTTTGTTTTATTTCAATACAGATTTTTTACTGTTTTAAGCCTTTAGTGAGGTCCCTAAATAGCCCCCCTTGCACTGCTTGGGCCGCCCCTCTCTTGGAGCCTATTTGGGCCCATGGTTTGCCTTCAAGAGAGGGGCCTTTTGTTCACTGTTGGGCCTCCCAAATGAGAGATTTCTTCACTGTTTTCAGCCCCTTAAAGGGTTCAGATTTGTGCTTTTAAACAGTCTCTTTAGGTGCATTTCCCCCTTGGGACATACCCCTTTGCTAGCCAAGAGGTTGAGCAATCCATGCTCATGTCTTCTTGCTTAGCACCCCCATGTAAGAGACCTATTAAGCTTTCTGTTTTGACCCTTCCAAATGGGGTTTCCTCACTGTTTTAAGCCCTCTAAAAGTGCAGGTTTTTACCATTAGAACAGCCCCATGTATATGCATTTTGCCTTGGGGACATGCCCCCTTTGCTAGCAAATGAGTTGGGCAATTAATGCCCATGCTTAAAGATTGACATTGCATGAAATTGAGCCCATTAAACCCTCTATTTTGGCCCCTCAATAGTTCAGGTTTGCACTGTCAAAACTGCCCCCAAATGGGCCCATTTGCCTTAAAAATGCTCCCGTTTTGCTAGCCAAGAGGTTGGGCAACCAATGCCCATGCTTTCTTGCTTAGCATCCCTTGCAAGAGACCCATTAGATCCATGTTTTGGGCCTCTCTAAGGTTCAGGTTTCTGTGGTTTTAAGTGGCCCATTAAGGGATTTCATGCTTAAGGGGACATCCATTTGCAAGCCAAGGGTTGAGCATATAACACTCATGCCCCCATACTTAGCACCTGTAATGGACAGCCTAATAAGCCTGCCTTTGGGCTCAAAACCGCCCCTCATATGGGTAAGACCAACTTCAAAGGTGTTGGCTCTTTACCCACAAAGAAGGGGTTTCAGCTGATCAGCCCTGTGGGTGGCCTTCTGATTCGGCAGCCTGAACAGGCCTGCCGAATCGGCAGCCAGCCCCACCCTTGGCCGGGCCATGGAAGTCAAACCATGCTTCACGTGGTTCGGGCCAAAGAAGTGGACAATGGACCGATGAGAAGCTCATTTAAACCCCGGGTTAGACGATATGATGTCTATGCCCGGGCATACGGGCCCGCACATGCTTCATTTATCGATCGGTATTTGTGTGGTCATGGTGATACCTACCTCCACCAAAGGCTTGCCTTGGGGGTCGGTGCCATGTGCCATTTGGGGCTATGTCGTTATTTGACATACACCCTCTCTTTTGGTACTGCCTCCGTTTTGGTGGGTGTGTACCGTGCTCTCCCCCTATCGACCGAGATAAGGGGAGATGCTGCCGGATTTTTGCCGTGAAGGTCGAATCGGCAAGGGTCCTTCTCCTCTCTTAAAAGAAACCCCAAAGTCTAATGGAGTGGCGCCGAATCGTGAATAGAACCACGTTGCACACCCTTTAAAAGAATAAGAGAGCCAATTAAAAGAATGTTTCATCATGAGGGCAACAAATGGGCAAATCAAAGGACCTTTACGTTGCACATGTTTTAAAAGAACAAGAGCTTAAACCAAAGAGATCTTTTCATGATAAAGTAAAAAAAAAAAAGCAAACAGGCTAACCCTCTTTTTACATGTCTCAAATGAAATAAAGAATAAATGAAAACTACTTTTGGCACAAAGAGCAAATGGGCCACCTTATGTTTTTTCAAAAGATCAAAATGAAACTCTTTTTTTTTGATAAAAGAAAGTAAATAGATAATCTCACATTTTCAAAAGAACAAAGACCCGAATGAGAACCTGTTTTGTAATAAAAGAGCAAATGTGTTTTCAAAAGAGCAAGAGACTAATTTGAGAATGTTTTCATGCCAATGAAAGAATCAATGGGCAAATGGGTAAAAAGACTCAATCACATCTAAATAAAAGACTCGGCAACCTCGAATAGGCATCGTGTCTGTTTATCATTCCGGCCTAGTTTTGAGTTGCACTTTTCATCGGATGTCTCCGTATCAAGGCCACAAGGCTTTCTAATTTCTGGCGATTAATCAAGGTTTTCCCTCTCCGAGGGATGTAATTAACGTCGTTGCGTCTAGGCAACGACGGGATTTTGGTCCAGGACCCGACACTCCACTTTCATTTGACGAAGTCAAACGGCGCGCACAATAGACTTAAAGCCCTCCGACTCTCGGAGGCAAACCATCTGTTGTCACCTCGGTGACTGGCACGCCCGCGCTGCGCGAATTGCCGATTCATCTCACGTCACTCTTGCTCATGTAGCATTCGACGAGACTTGGATTCGCAATACTCATGCATCCATGAGAACATGAGACAACATGATAAAAAAGATCTTAAATTTTAAATTGATAAAAAATCCATTTCCACAGCGGGATTACCGACGGATATTTCCGACGGATTATTGTCCGTCGATAATTCCGTCGGAATTACCGATTATGCCGATGGAAATTAATCCGTCGGAAATATCAGTCGGAACTAAGATAATACCGACGGATATTCCGACGGAAATAATACCGTCGGAATATCCGTCGATAATACCGCTATTCCCAATCCCGTGAAACCCCCCTTCTTCCCCCCTCCCCTCTTTCCCACTCCCGCTCTCTCTCTCTCTCTCTCTCTCTCTCTCTCTCTCTCTCTCTCTCCTCTCTCTCTCTCTCTCTCTCTCTCTCTCTCTCTCTCTCTCTCTCTCTCTCTCTCTCTCTCTCTCTCTCGCCGCCTGCAGCCCGCCGCCGTGGAGACGCCGCCGTCGCCCCAAGCTCCCGCCACCGCCGCTCCCTCGCGCCGCCGTCGAGTCGCCGGCCCGCCGTCGCCCCGCGGTCCCGCCGCCGCCCCCCGCCGGCGCAGGTACCCCGTCGCACCCCCCTCCCCCTCTTTTCCCCTCCCCTCCCCGTCCGAGCCCCCCCTCCCTTTCCTGTCGCCCCCCCTCCCCCTCCATTCCCCTCCACCTCCCGTCCCAGCCCCCCTCCATTCCCCTCCTCCACGTCCCAGCGCCCCCCTCCCTTTCCTGTCACGCCCCCCTCCCCGTCCCAGTCCCCCTCCTCGTCTCCCATCCCAGTCCCCCTCCCCGTCCCCTCCACCTCCCTGTCGCGCCCCCCTCCCCCTCCATTTCCTTCCCCCTCCCATCCCAGTCCCTCTCCCCCTCCCCGTCCCAGTCCCCCTCCCCGTCCCAGTCCCAGTCCCCCCTCCCCGTCCCCTCCACCTCCCTGTCGCGCCCCCCTCCCCCTCCATTTCCTTCCCCCTCCCCGTGCCAGGCCCCTCCCCTAAATGCGGCCCCTCCCCCTCCTGCGGCCCCACCCTCTCCCCTAACCCACCGGCCCCCACCCCCCCTCCACCTGTGAAGGCCCCCCTCCTCTAACCCACCCGGCCCCCACCCCCTCCCCTGTGAAGGCCCCCCTCCCCTAACCCACCCGGCCCCCCACCCTCTCCCCTAACCCACCCGGCCCCCACCCCCTCCACCTGTGAAGGCCCCCCCCTAACCACCCGCCCCCACCCCCTCCCCTGTGAAGGCCCCCCTCCCCTAACCCACCCGGCCCCCCACCCTCTCCCCTAACCCACCCGGCCCCCACCCCCTCCACCTGTGAAGGCCCCCCCCTAACCCACCCGGTCGCCACCAGAATGACTTCTGGGGGCATAGCGCCAGAGATTCCTCTTGTTGCACCCCTAGATCCAGCCGTCTTGGAGCTGCTACAACAATATCGAGCTGAAATCGAAGCGCTTAAGCGTCAAATAAAAGGCAAAGAGACTGAGGGACATGCATCCCGAGAAGCTGAGGGCTCAGGGGAGACTCCTCAAAGGACCTTAGGGTCAATCGAAGCCTCGGCCCAGCGCACTACTGTGCAACTAGTAAATGACAGCCTCAACAGTCGCATGTAGCTACTGCCCAGCAGCAGCATCCGCAGGCTCAATACCAACTCTGGCAGCCACAGTTCTTCCAGCAGTCATATCAGCCGCAACAAGACCATTCCATGCAGCAACAGTCACTTCCTGCTCGCGCTCCTGAGCAGCAAATTGAAAATCAAGAGCCGCCCCCAGTGCCACTGGTGGCCGTTATCAATGCTTCAAGTAATCAGCCGGCCCACTTCTACCCTCAACAAGTGGACCCCACCACCATTAGTAAATTGATGCTGGAACAGATGATTGATATGAGACTCGCCGAGCGGGGTGATGGAGAACAGATGGCCTTTGATGCATATAGGGTACCCTACCCTACGCACCATGCTGCAAAGAGGCTGCCCCTGGGCGTTACCAAACCTCCCAAGTTTGATAAATTCAACGGACGAGGATCTCCAAAAGAGCACATCGCGTATTACATAAACGTGATGGGTGACTTAGCAGCCGATGAATCGTACCTGCTAAAGTTCTTTGGCTCCTCCTTGACGAGCCTAGCATTTGAATGGTACTCTGGCCTGCCAGCAGGGTCTGTATTGAACTGGGCAGACATGCAAAAGAAATTCAGAGAAAGGTTCTACATTGCAGAAAGGGAGGTTACAGCTACCGAACTCTATGCAACAAAACAAAAACCAATGAGTCTGCCCTAGATTACATCCAGCGGTGGAGGAACCTTAGTATGAGATGCAAGCGCCCTCCTCACCAAGAAGATGCGGTGCAAAATTTACAAACAGAACCTGAGAGAGAGTTATTGGAAAAATGATTGGGATGGAAATTCGTTCATTCGACAGCTGAACAATGTGGCGGCAGAAATTGAAGCCTTCATGACAAGATATCCCAATAATACATCAATGGAACAGAAGGACAAGCCAGCCAGTAAAAAGTCTGTCAGAAAAGAGGCGAACACTGTCGATCTAAAAAACTTCGAACAGCAGAAGGGTGTTGGGTCTTCTGGCACCAAACCGAAGACTCCAAGGCGGAATATGCTTCTCCAAGACAAATTCAGGAAGCCATACTCTTTCCCCAAGGAGAAAACAAAAACATTGTTTGAATGGGCTACTCATTACAACAAGATTACATTCCCAACATCCAAAAGACCCGAGGAAGCTGAAAAGAAAGATGATCCTCTGTTTTGCCCATATCATCAAGTCTTGGGACATAACATAGAAGATTGTTATGTGTTCAAAGACATCATGGAGTCTTTGATCAAGAAGGGGGAGCTACAGATGGGAGAATATAAGGTGAATCCACCTCAACCACATGAAGCCCCTGTTCGACAGCCAACAGCTAACATGGTATCACTATACCAACAACTGTCGGAAGAGATTTTTGAAGCTAGTACGCAGATGAGTTATGAACATTACATCCTGGCCTCTACTAGAAATCAAGAGAGTTGGAAGAAGGTGCCTCAAAGGGGAATGAGGGAGCTATCTGAACAGCCTACTCCACAGAAGCACGCTCCAGGGATGATGCCTCAGCCATCTCTGCCAGTTGTCACTCCAATATGGCATCTGGCAAAGCCCCAAGTGATCTCCATGAGAAATACTAGCAACAGAAGGCGGCGGACACCTCTACCATTGTACAGGGGGGCAGCCCATCATTCGAACAGTTGCAAGCATTAATAGATGAGTCAGACAAATATGAGTAACCTAAAAGGCATCTGTCCAGCTACAAGGATATGTACCATGGGAGGAGCTAGAAATGATGAAGCTAGAAGAGGCAACTGAATAAGAAATGTCTCAACTCCAAGAAGAGCTGCTCTGGGGGCAAGTACCAACAGAGCATGAAAGGAAAAATAGAAGATCCAAGAGGAAGGAGGAGAAAAATGCCTGTTACTCTTTCCTGCAACACTATATCATCCTTGCCAGATATGAACAAACATGGTGAAGGAGAAGAGATAAACCATAATGGGGCGAATCAGACCGGATCGTCAAACCCTGAGTCTCTCACAGGATCCAGAAGAAGGTGGGAGAAACTACCTCTGACGAATCGCACCATTATTCTCAGGGGAGAAGCATCTTATAAGATCCCAGAGCATGAGATCCAAGAAATGCAAGCTCCACCTCCACTAAAGGTGTACAAAAATCAAGGAGCTGGGGGCAAACTACGATCTTTTGTTGAGTTCCTGGCATTAAGGGAGCATTCTGAGTCATCCCATGCACCTCAAATGACACGAGAAAGAAATGACCTCGATCCAAGTAATCCCATCAGTGAGGTTCCAAACAGGACTTGCTCAAATATAAAAAAGGAATGCGGCTCTAAGCCATTGGCTAATACTCCCCGCATACCTGCGAATGATTCTGTCATGGTAGCTCAATCGCAAAGATATCAATGGAGATTGAAATGCTGAGAAAGCAGATTCAAGAAAAGAGGCATATGTGTCGGCAGCAAAAGAAATGGGAGGCTTGGTCGAAGAATTGCAAAGCGACATCAGCCCATCCAAATTCTGCCAACAATGTCGCAATCGATGCTAGTCCACATTGGGGGCATCTTGCTCACACATCCATATCAAATGACTCCGAAGCGGCCGGAGACCCATTCAACAAAGGCCAAGAGTTTGCCCTAAAGCCACAAATAGAGAGGGTGTCCATGCAATCGGCCCATACCCGCCCATGCTTGGCGGATCCAACCTGGTGAATAGCTTGATGAGGCTGACGGGGATGAGTGGTAGCATTAATGCTACGCCCTGCGACAGTGCAGCTCCATGCCCTGGGGTTCATGATATACACCATACAAAGGCAATGAGAAATGTGACCCGTGGGCCAACAACTTGTAGGTCCTTATCAAGCAGGTGCACATATTCAAATCGTCCTGTCAAGCCCATGGCAGACAGACTAGGCAAGCAAAAGATATCTGAAGCGTGCCCCAATATGGTTGAGGAAGCAATCTCGGCGACTAAATTACATGCCATTTCTCAGGGAGGTGGGGAACCAGCCCGAGACTATATCCGGCGGTGGATGAACGTCTGTAGGAAATACAAGCAGCCACTATCTGAAGAAGAGGCTGTCAATATATGCAAGAACAACATGCAAAAGGAGATTCTAAATAGAATGGGTGGCATCGACATCAGAACATTCGATCGACTGAATAATGTTGCCACTGATATTGAGGCATTCCTCGCCAAGTACTCTTCTGCTGATACTACTGGCCAAAGGAAGAGACATGTCCAGACTCTAGAAGTTACTGAAGGGGAAGCCAGTTCCTCACTTGACAAATTGTCAAGGCGAAGGAAGATTCCGCTGCAAGAGAAGTTGCAGAAGCCTTACTCCTTCCCAAAAGATAAGACACAGGTTCTTTTTGAATGGGCACAACGACATAACAAATTGTCCCACTCGAGCCTAAAAAGCCGGAAGACATCAAGAAGAAGGACGATCCTCGGTTCTGCTTATATCATCAGCTGCCGGGACATGTTACAGAGGAGTGCTATATCCTCAAAGATCAATTGAGTCCTTGATAAGAAAAGGAGAACTGCAAGTGGGCGAGTACTTGGTGTACCCGCCGCGATCTCATAGGGCTCCAATGCAATAGAAAGAAAAGCATATGACAACTTGCACCGACCAATCTGGGGCAGATGCACGCTATAATATACGAGCTAGAAAAGCACAAGCAACTCAAGAGGCTCGATGCACAGATGAAGCTCGTACACCCTGGGGGAACTTCGAGATCTTCGGCCGATCACAAGCAAGCAAGCAAGGATCAGCTCATCAAAAAATGAGTTACTCCAGGGACATGTGTTCATCACATATGTAACGTCCATGGATGTAAATGTTCATTCAAAAAAGAGAGAGAAAGAATGACAAGAAAAAATAGTTACAAAAAAGAAAAAAAAAAAAAAAAGAGTAAAAAAAAAAAAAAAAAAAAAGAAAAAAAAAGAAAACAAAGGAAGCATCTTGCTGAGGTAGTCGCACCGACCACCCAGCATGAGACCCGATCATCGAGGCGGTCTCAATTGGCTCTTTTAGGGCCCCTGAGGTAATATTGTCGATGACGAGCAGCAAAAAAATAAAGAGGCCAGCCATACCGCTAGTCGGACTATGGTTCTGAGACAAATAATACCTCGACAAAATTGCACATTTTCTGCAGGGCGATGATATGAGCCCGCATGATCATGTCGCACCGGGCTTTCACCGCTTATGTCCATATTCATACATGAGTTTTCTTACCGGATTTTGAGTGCATATTCTTTTTTCCGGATCCCTAATAAAGTTGACGGAGGATTTATCCTTATTCCGATGTCATCTGCATTTAAAAAAAAACTGGCAAATTATCAATCATGTTTCTAAAACTCATGTTTTGAAATTGACAAACTTGCCGCCCATAATTTTAAAAGAACTCATATTTAAAAAAAAATGGCGACTCGCCAATCATATTTTCAAAAGTCATATTTTAAAATTGACAAGCTTGTCATTCATAATTTCAAAAGAACTCATATTTCAAAAAGTGGCGTCTCGCCAACCATGTTCTCAAAAGTCATATTTTGAAATTGGCAAGTTTGCCACTCATGATTTCAAAAGAACTCAGATCATATTTCAAACTGGTAATTTGCCAATCATATTCAAAAGACATTTCAAAACTGGCAATTTGCCAATCATGTTTCAAAAGACATATTCAAAACGGCAATTTGCCAATCATATTTCAAATTCATATTTCAAAAATGACAATTTGCAGTCAAATTATAAAATTGACGTTTTCGAAGTAACGATGCGTCAGTCATATTTGAAATTCATGTTTCAAAACTCAAAATCATGTTTTTAAAATGGGACCTTAGCTCCCACATGTTTAATAAAAGATCGAGGCCTCTACGCCCTCACAAATTTTAAATCGGGCTTCTTCGCCCCATGCTTTCAAAATGGGCCTTTGTGCCCACATCTTTCAAAATCGGGCTTCCACGCCTTCATGATTTCAAATCGGACTTTCACGTCCTCACAATTTTAAATCGGGCTCCTCTGCCCCCATGATTTTAAACTGGGCCTTTGTGCCCACATCTTTCAAATTCGGGCTTCCACGCCCTCATGATTTCAAATCGGACTTTCACGTCCTCACAATTTCAAATCGGGCTTCCACGCCTTCATGAGTTCAAACTCATCGGCATTTGCCAACCATTAAAAAGAAAAGGTTTCTGACCTTATACCTCCAAATAGATTGCCCCTAATTGTTGGCCACTCCAATTCATTGCAGGTCACCGATTCCAACACTAGATGATGAAACCAGGCCGACGGAGTTTCCCGTAGGTCTTGAAGCTGATGGCGTCAACATAACCGACGTCTCCGGATGATGAAACCAGGCCAGCATAGTCATTCGTGGTCTTGAAGCTGATGGCGTCGACATAACTGACGTCCCCAGATGATGAAACCAGACCGACGGAGTTTTCCGTAGGTCTTGAAGCTGATGGTGTCGACATAACCGACGTCCCCAGATGATGAAACCAGGCCAGCGAAGTCATCGTGGGTCTTGAAGCTGATGGCGTTGACATAACTGACGTCACCAGATGATGAACCAGGCTAGCGAAGTCATTCGTGGGTCTTGAAGCTGTCGACGTCAACATAATCGACGTCCCTAGAATATGAAACCAGGCCGACATAGTTTCCCGTAGGTCTTGAAGCTGATGGCGTCAACATAAACGGCGTCACCTGATGATGAAACCAGGCCAACGAAGTCATTCGTGGGTCTTGAAGCTGTCGACGTCAACATAATCGACGTCCCTAGAATATGAAACCAGGCCAACGGAGTTTTCCGTAGGTCTTGAAGCTGATGGCGTCAACATAAACGGCGTCACCTGAATATGAAACCAGGCCAACGAGTCATTCGTGGGTCTTGAAGCTGATGGCGTCGACATAACTGACGTCCCCAGATGATGAAACCAGGCCGACGGAGTTTCCCGTAGGTCTTGAAGCTGATGACATCGACATAATCGACGTCCCCAGATGATGAAACCAGGCCGACGAAATCATTCGGAGGTCTTGAAGTTGATGGCGTCGACATAACCGACGTCCCCAAATGATGAACCAGGCCAACGGAGTTTTCCGTAGGTCTTGAAGCTGATGGCGTCGACATAACCGACGTCCCCAGATGATGAAACCAAGCCAACGAAGTCATTCGTGGGTCTTGAAGCTGTCGACGTCAACATAATCGACGTCCCCAGATGATGAAACCAGACCGACGGAGTTTCCCGTAGGTCTTGAAGCTGATGGCGTCAACATAAACGACGTCACCAGATGATGAAACCAGGCCAACGAAGTCATTCGTGGGTCTTGAAGCTGTCGACGTCAACATAATCGACGTCCCCAGATGATGAAACCAGACCGACGGAGTTTCCCATAGGTCTTGAAGCTGATGGCGTCAACATAAACGACGTCACCTGATGATGAAACCAGGCCAACGAAGTCATTCGTGGGTCTTGAAGCTGTCGACGTCAACATAATCGACGTCCCCAGATGATGAAACCAGACCGACGGAGTTTCCCATAGGTATTGAAGCTGATGGCGTCAACATAAACGACGTCACCTGAATATGAAACCAGGCCAACGCAGTCATTCATGGGTCTTGAAGCTGTCGACGTCAACATACTCGACGTTCCCTGATGATGAAACCAGGCCGACGGAGTTTCCCGTAGGTCTTGAAGCTGATGGCGTCACACAACTGGCGTCTCCAGAATATGAAACCAGGCCAACAGAGTTATTCGTGGGTCTTGAAGTTGATGGTGTCAACATGATCATATCACCAAAAGATGAAACCTGGCCGACGAAGTCGTTCGTGGGTCTTGAAGCCGACGTCGCCAATAAAAACTGGCGTCACTTAAAGATAAAACCAGGCCAATGGAGTAGTCCGCAGGTCATGAAGCAGGTGTCAACAACCTTGACACTCGTGTTAAAAAATGAATGAATGAAAGGGCTAAAAATAGAGATGCCCGTCGACCTACTTTGGTTTCACTGCCGAGTAGGGGTAAAAAGGACAAGAAAAAACCCGGCCACGATGAAAAACCCGAAAGGGCATCATGGGCAAAATTGGGAACCCTGCTGTAAACGCGAGATTTGGCCCATCTCCCGCAAGGCTATTTGGCCCATTAAGCCTCGTTTGACCATGTGTTGACCAGCCTCGGATCCCATGTAGACGGCAGTATCGATCGCCGCCGACTACAGGTAGCGGCAATCCCCCTGGACGTTGACCAATGTTGGCGTCCATCTCGATGGACGTCTGCATGAGGTTGGCGGCTTGATCCCTGGACGTCAATAGGGTTTACCAGGTCTGCGCAACTAACCCGAGAATATAGCCCACTTGCCCCATTGTCTCGGCCATGCAACGCATGTAGCCGTTCCCAACGGGTATATGGGCCACCTAGGCACCCTCTTGACCCAGTAAAAATCCTACATGGCCTCTACCCATTGGTTGGAGCTTAAACACATAGATTGCCACATGTGCAAGTGTGTTTCTTCACACTTAAGCATCCAATGCTCTCAACCCCGAGCTCACTGTCTATATAACTCCCCCTTGGTCCCTCTGAACAAGGGGGGGAGAGGCTGGACGTCCATATGCTCAAGCTTTGAGAGAGGAGAGAGAAAATCCCACCCAAGCTTCACCAAGTCATCCTCTACTTCCTCTCAACCTTTGGGACGTCCAAGGAGGCTGCTCTGGAGCTGAAGGAGCCTTTGCAACGAGCTAGCATCACCAGCAACGAGGATCACCTCCCCCACTCTTCCTCTCTTCTTCCTTTTCTCTCTTAGATATTTACATGTCACACACACTTTTCCACACACTCTAGGCACGTAGGGCACCTTCCTACACACCTAGAAAGGGGTTTCCACCAAAACGGAGGGAAGAAGGTGGTCATAACACTTGGCCACCCCTCTTCTCAAGTCCGCAACCGATACGGGACTCTCCTTTTGGGCCCTCCACATTTCGTTTTGAGCATTTGCTACACTATTTAGGGTCTAATAGAGTTTTGTTCTGTGGCAGGAACGATCCAAAGAAGACCGTGGAGCTCTCTCCTTTGGCCGGCTGAAGGAGGAGAAGTTGGAGCTTCACATCACCCGCGACGCGAGGCTACTACTCCGGCGTGATCAGCACAACTCCTTGGGCACAGGTAAGGCCCTGGCGATCACAATCATCTCCCTCCCCTTCCGGTTCCCCTTGTTTCCCTCAGTCAACCTGGTCAAACGAGAAGTCAACGGGGTCAACCGAAACATTCTCCATCGCCAACGAGGGAGCGGAACGTCCGTGAACCACCGTCGGAGAAGGCCACGCCAGACGGCACTCGAGGACGGAGGCGGAACGAGACGTCCACACCTGCCACGTGAAAACCCGAAGGGCGCGTGGGCAAAAGCAAGAAGGGGCTGACTCCGGTGAAAACCCGAAGGGCGCTTGGGTCAGTAATGTGGTTAAAAAAAAACTATGTGTGTTAAAAAAAGAGAGTTGCAAGAAGAGGGAGTTCTGTCTTTGCTCCCCCAAGTGGACCTTCTTTTGTCATGTTTTCCCTAATCTAGAAAGGCACTTTCTTGTCAAGCTGTCTTTGTCATTTATGCCTCTCTAGAACCCTAGGTTTAGATACCACTACCTTTCCAAAACTCCAGATAAAGCTCAGCCTTGACTTCTTGCCTTGGCTGACCATCAGATGTTACCTTCAGAACCCTTGTTGAAGCCAGCACTTAGGTTTTCTAGGTTACCATTTTGTAATCACCCAAATAACCTCACACCGTCTACCAACATCATGGTATGATTGGTGGTTGAGTTAGATTTCACTCATGAATCTCTCTTTATAATATATATATGTGTAAAAAAAAAAAAGCAAAAAAAACAAGAGGCTTAAAATAGAGGTGCCTCGCTGGACTTGTCTAGGTTTCCCTGGACAAGGTAAAAAGAGCTAAAACCCGGTCATGGCGAAAACTCGAAGGGCACCATGGCAAAATTGGGTACCCCGCTACGTGAAAACCCGAAAGGGCGCGCAGGCAAAGCAAGAGGGGTCGGATTGGGTGAAAACCCGAAAGGGCGCTCAATTCGATAATGTGAAAATAAAAAAAATCAATCAAAGACAGATGTCAAAGGCAAGCAGCTTCAAGTCTCTAGAAAGGAATTATGACAAAAGTGGTACTCGACAATCAAAGCTTGTTTTCACGTCAGTGCCAGTCAAAGCTCGCCTTCATGCCAGCGCCATCCGAAGCTCGCCTTCGTGTCGTTGCCAGTCAAAGCTTATCTTCACGTCAATCGGAGCTCTATCTCTTATGCGATGAAGTGAAATGTCATTATACATGAGGTCATTTCCGACAACTTCCAAGCCCCTCAAAGAAATTTCTGAGAGAGTCGGGCGACAATCAGAAAAGCAAGTGTTGACGCATGACGCACTTCAATTGAATCTGTCAACACCTCATGGAGCAGGCGTCGACAAATGGCTAAATTGGTCAACACCCATAGAACCAATTTTTTGGAAGAAATCTGTTGATATCCGAACAGAACAAAAGTTAAAAAAGGAAGACAAGAGCATATTAATCTAGCTATAAGCAAAGCGGCATTGATGAGAGCTACAAGATCTCCAAAGCGGCAGTCTGGTTATCGCAGTTGGTGACAATGATGTAGAAGCAGTCAACTTCTCCCTATTAAGACCTCAACACTACTGCATGCTCAGATTGTGCGCATTCAAGGTGACCAGTCAGTAAGAGGGTTCAAAAGAAAGGAAGCAGTCAGGTCACTTATTGGGTCTAGAAAGAGCCGCCAGATCATATGGCAAGCCAGCATGCCCCATTGGCTCATACAATAGGCCACACAATCCAATTGACACAATGGTCGGCCGACTCATGAAGGCCACAAGATCTAAGCAGGCCGTCAATTCAATGGTCTTCGTGCCCCATCGGGTCTATTTATCGACTCATGAGCCCCTGCTAACTCGCGTGGGACACGCCGAATTGTGGCCACCACTTTGAGCTTGCCGACTCGGGGAGCTTCATATTGATTCGTCAACTGCACCAAATCAAGCTTACCATTCCATGCTCCATCGACTTGTGAGAGCCTTTCGTGGGAGCGTGCCGCCAAATCGCGGCCATCACCTCAAGCCCATCAACTTGTGAGGGGTCTAAAGAAAGAAGAAGAGATAAGAGGCCAAGTAAGCATGAAGCAAGGGACAATAGAGTCCGAAGAAGATGAAGTTTACACGCTGTAGAGCCAACTCGCTGGCCTTGCCGATTCGATGCAAACCCCGCCGAATCGACGCATCCAGCTGATTGGCAAGCCCCGCCGAATCGTGTAGACCCTGCCGAATCGCGCTGCCCGCCGAATCGCGCTGCCCGCTGAATCGCGCTAACTTTTTTCAGAACGCGAAGTCGCCTATCCCAGGTGCGTCGACCTGATTCATGGTGTGTCGACGCACCTCGAGCTGTGACTCCGAACCGATCCACATTTAAAAGTTCTGGCTCCACACTCTAATAGAAGTCAATTTCGAACTCGCAAAGTTTATCATAGATCAACTCTAATGTCTAAGATGAAGAGCTCACATCTTGCGAATGGAGAGAGAAATTGAAGACATCAATATCAGTGCCGACGTTGATCTGTTCTGGGAGTGAAGTTTAGAAAGGGATTTTCATGATCGACCATTGATACTTAAGTCAAATACTAGTATGAGGAGGGGAGCAAAGGGAAAGAGTATATGAGGGGAGAGAGAGAGAGAGAGAGAGAAGAGAGAGAGAGTTAGAAGTTTGGCCAAACAACTCGTGTTAGGATCTAGAACCTGGTCCTTTACCTGCGCCTATAAATTTGTTTTTATAGATTGAGAGTTGAAAATTTATTAGGGCTTCTTATGTTGGATAGACTTTGGGAAACCTTAGATCGGTTGACCTTCAAAACGGGACTGCTAACAAGAGTTGGCGAGTGCCTTTAGATGACTCACCGAGATGGAATCGGAGTCATGATGAATTTTGAAATCCATCGCTACAAAATTGAGAACAGGTGGAGAGAGACTCCGAGCGATGATATAAGTTTGAGTCTCAGACGATGTCGATTTGGGCTGGTCTTCATCTAGACCGATATTATTATTGGGTCGAGACCGAACTGTAGTGAGTCGTTGCTGATATTGATCAATTATCGGGACCATCAAAATCACTTGTCCCATCACTTTTTGTCATATACTTGTATTAAAGATTAATGTCATATAACAAATTCAACCTACGTTCATAAGTCCATTCCTTAGTCCTCAACCGTTGCTGGTTAGGCATAAAGCTCTACTGTACGAAGGTAAAATTAGAATATAAATATTAAAGGTACCCAATATTCATGTTGCAATTATTGTGATATAAACAATTCAATTTTTCAGTTAGATGAACGAAACATCTCAATTTAACCAAACTAGATGTGCGGGTTCCTTCTATCGATATTGGCCATCAGCTGGTGGCTCCCTGGTATGCATCCCTAAACCCTTTTTTTTTCTATAATTGAGGAGCAAATGAGAAGGAAAAATTTGAACTCATTAGTTAATGGGTGACGACAGCGTGTTTAGCCCATATGTGTTCATGGGCCCGGACAGTATTCGGGGTCGTTCGGCGGCCCAAAAGCGATGTTATCATGGCCCAATCCGAGAAAGCCCAGCCCAATCTGTCGACCAGTCAAAATCTAAGGAAAAGGGGTTGGGCTTGATACAGTTTGAGAGGTAAAAAGGAATTCTCGTTTTATCATAGAACATATATGGTACTATAGTTTCATAATTATTATTTTCTTCTCAAATATTACCCTCTTATGTGAACTAATCACGTAAAAAATAATTATATATATATAATACTAGTGAAATTAATGGTGGAGATAGATTCATTGATTGTAAGCATAAATATACAAAGATTAATAATAACAAAGTTAAAAGAATCACCACTTTTCATTTTAAAAAACTAAAATTTTTGGTGAGCTTGCTTTTGGCTTCCCATTAAGAACCTTTTTCCTTTTTTACTTCCAATATCAAGTTAGGATTCTTATGGGAAAAAGGATAAACTAAATCTAGAAATTATTGCATATATATATTGATATGGGTCGCCCTACGGCCACTCGGCGGAAGAGAGGGACCTCGGATCATTCCGGAAATCAAACCAAGTTGGCTCGGATCATTCCGGAAGTCAAACCAAGTCGGCCCACCGACTCGTCCGGGTAGTCCGACTCGGCACCACCATCACAGACGGCTCGTACGGTCGAGCCTCTTGCCGCCATCCGTGGCACTTATGGAAAGATCCGTTTACGGCAAGAACCAGGGATCTCGGATCATTCTCGCGTGGCTATTAAGAGAGGCCCATTAGCGGCAAGGTAGCGCCGGGGATAGCAGACGTGCAATCAACGCCATCATCAGTGCGGGCCGGAATCGCGGGCACAATCTCAAGCATTCCCTCTACCTGCCTACCATAGTCGCCAGCGTGAAACCACTATAAAAGGGGGGAAGACACCCCTTGCAGGAAGTAAATGATTTCTGATCCTGAAACTCTACATTTCCGACCTCCCGAGCCTGACTTGAGCGTCAGAGTTCTTCCCCACCGAGCTCACTCGGTGGTCTTGCAGGTACATCTCCGACAGCGGGCGTGCGACTCGTCCTCCTTGGGGCCTTCTCGTTGCAACCGAGCCCGTTACTCTAGTAGTAACATATATTATATATATATTATACGTATATATGTGTGTGTATATTCAAAAGTAATTTTAAAATATGGTACCATTAACCCTAAAATAAGTTTGGTCGTACCACGTCACTACAAGAATTTGCGGGTGTGGACACCTTAAATTTTATAAATGGGCCCATTACCCTCTGGCCGGCCCAACTCTTCCCCACCAAATGAAAATACCCATTGGAATGGCCCATGTGCAAAGATCACATAGCCCACATGCAAAGACCCATGCAAGCCCAATACCAAGAAGCCCACATCTCCCATGCATGGAGGTGAGCCTAAGGGAGCTCAACACCTCCCAAAAGGTGACCCCGAATGTGGCAAAAGGGGGGCTCATGCGGCAGAAGGGTGTGTGGTGCTTTTTGGGGTGGCTTCTAGAAGCCTCTTGCAGAGGCAAAAAGAGAGGGTACGGGAGGAAAAGAGAGGCCCTTTTGCAAAAAAGAGGGGGGAAGAGGAGTGGCTTCCTCTCCAAGCAACCAAGGAGGAGTTCTTACGTTTTCTTCTTCCCAAGGAGAGCACATCCGTGAAGAGTTTTGGGAGATTCCAAGAAGCAAAGGTGAAGAAGAGAGAAAAGAGAGAAAGAGAGGTGGCCATCCCCATGTATGGTCACATCATGTGAAGAGAGGAAGAGAGAGGAGGAGTGAGGTGGCGATGTGCCCTTTCCCCTCCCCATTTCTTTAAGTCTTCTTGTACTCTCTCCCTTTTGTTAAGAGAATGTCTTGTCCACCATGCTCTTTATCCTTCTTCCCCTTTACATTAAATGCAAGTACCTTTCCTTCTTTTGGTGTTTTCTTTTCTTGATGGTATGAAAGGAGGATCACGGTTTGGTGAGAGGCCACCCTTTGCATGGTGGATCTTCTCTCAACCCAATAGATCCTTGTAAGACTCTCTATGTACTCCTATGCTCCAATAGATGGGGTTTTAGGGGAAATAGATCTTAATGGGCCTCATTTTAGTGCAGATTTTGTTCACTGTTTTGTTTTATTTCAATACAGATTTTTTTACTGTTTTAAGCCTTTAGTGAGGTCCCTAAATAGCCCCCCTTGCACTGCTTGGGCCGCCCTCTCTTGGAGCCTACTTGGGCCCATGGTTTGCCTTCAAGAGAGGGGCCTTTGTTCACTGTTGGGCCTCCCAAATGAGAGATTTCTTCACTGTTTTCAGCCCTTAAAGGGTTCAGATTTGTGCTTTTAAACAGTCTCCTTAGGTGCGTTTCCCCCTTGGGACATACCCCTTTGCTAGCCAAGAGGTTGAGCAATCCATGCTCATGCCTTCTTGCTTAGCACCCCATGTAAGAGACCCATTAAGCTTTCCGTTTTGACCCTTCCAAACGGGGTTTCCTTACTATTTTAAGCCCTCTAAAAGTGCAGGTTTTTACTATTAGAACAGCCCCATGTATATGCATTTTTCCTTGGGGACATGCCCCCTTTTGCTAGCAAATGAGTTGGGCAATTAATGCCCATGCTTAAAGATTGGCATTGCATGAAATTGAGCCCATTAAACCCTCTGTTTTGGCCCCTCAATAGTTCAGGTTTGCACTGTCAAAACCGCCCCCAAATGGGCCCATTTGCCTTAAAAATGCTCCCGTTTTGCTAGCCAAGAGGTTGGGCAACCAATGCCTATGCCTTCTTGCTTAGCATCCCTTGCAAGAGACCCATTAGATCCATGTTTTGGGCCTCTCTAAGGTTCAGGTTTCTGTGGTTTTAAGTGGCCCATTAAGGGATTTCATGCTTAAGGGGACATCCATTTGCAAGCCAAGGGTTGAGCATATAACACTCATGCCCCATACTTAGCACCTGTAATGGACAGCTCAATAAGCCTGCCTTTGGGCTCAAAAACCGCCCCTCATATGGGTAAGACCAACTTCAAAGGTGTTGGCTCTTTACCCACAAAGAAGGGGTTTCAGCTGATCAGCCCTGTGGGTGGCCTTCTGATTCGGCAGCCTTGAACAGGCCTGCCGAATCGGCAGCCAGCCCCCACCCTTGGCCGGGCCATGGAAGTCAAACCATGCTTCACGTGGTTCGGGCCAAAGAAGTGGACAATGGACCGATGAGAAGCTCATTTAAACCCCGGTTAGACGATATGATGTCTATGCCCGGGCATACGGGCCCGCACATGCTTCATTTATCGATCGGTATTTGTGTGGTCATGGGTGATACCTACCTCCACCAAAGGCTTGCCTTGGGGTCGGTGCCATGTGCCATTTGGGGCTATGTCGTTATTTGACATACACCCTCTCTTTTGGTACTGCCTCCGTTTTGGTGGGTGTGTACCGTGCTCTCCCCCCTATCGACCGAGATAAGGGGAGATGCTGCCGGATTTTGCCGTGAAGGTCGAATCGGCAAGGGTCCTTCTCCTCTCTTAAAAGAAACCCCCAAGTTTAATGGAGTGGCGCCGAATCGTGAATAGAACCACGTTGCACACCCTTTAAAAGAAAGAAGAGAGCCAATTAAAGAATGTTTCATCATGAGGGCAACAAATGGGCAAATCAAAGGACCTTTACGTTGCAAACATTTTTAAAAGAACAAGAGCTTAAACCAAAGAGATCTTTTCATGATAAAAGTAAAAAAAAAAAAAGCAAACAGGCTACCCCTTTTTTACATGTCTCAAATGAAATAAAAGAATAAATGAAAACTACTTTTGGCACAAAGAGCAATGGGCCACCTTATGTTTTTTCAAAAGATCAAAATGAAACCTTTTTTTTTGTGATAAAAGAAAGTAAATAATAATCTCACATTTTCAAAAGAACAAAAGACCCAAATGAGAACCTGTTTTGTAATAAAAGAGCAAATGTGTTTTCAAAAGAGCAAGAGACTAATTTGAGATTTTTTCATGCCAATGAAAAGAATCAATGGGCAAATGGTAAAAAGACTCAATCCATCTAAATAAAGACTCGGCAACCTCGAATAGACATCGTGTCTGTTTATCATTCCGGTCTAGTTTGAGTTGCACTTTTCATCGGATGTCTCCGTATCAAGGCCACAAGACTTTCTAATTTCTGGCGATTAATCAAGGGTTTTCCCTCTCCGAGGGATGTAATTAACTCGTTGCGTCTAGGCAACGACGGGATTTTGGTCCAGGACCCGACACTCCACTTTCATTTGACGAAGTCAACGGCGCGCACAATAGACTTAAAGCCCTCCGACTCTCGGAGGCAACCATCTGTTGTCACCTCGTGACTGGCACGCCCGCGCTGCGCGAATTGCCGATTCATCTCACGTCACTCTTGCTCATGTAGCATTCGACGAGACTTGGATTCGCAATACGCATGCATCCATGAGAACATGAGACAACATGATAAAAAAGATCTTAATTTTAATTGATAAAAATCCTTTCCACAGCGGGATTACCGACGGATATTCCGACGGATTATTGTCCGTCGATAATTCCGTCGGAATTACCGATTATGCCGACGAAATTAATCCGTCGGAAATATCAGTCGGAACTAAGATAATACCGACGGATATTCCGACGGAAATAATACCGTCGGAATATCCGTCGGTAATACCGCTATTCCCAATCCCGTGAAACCCCCCTTCTTCCCCCTCCCCCTCTTTCCCACTCCCGCTCTCTCTCTCTCTCTCTCTCTCTCCTCTCTCTCTCTCTCTCCTCTCTCTCTCTCTCTCTCTCTCTCCTCTCTCTCTCTCTCCTCTCTCTCTCTCTCTCTCTCCTCCGCCGTGGCCACGCCGCCGTCGCCCCAAGCTCCCGCCACCGCCGCTCCCTCGCGTCGCCGTCGAGTCGCCGGCCCGCCGTCGCCCCGCGGTCCCGCCGCCGCCCCCGCCGGCGCAGGTACCCACGTCGCACCCCCCCCTCCCCCTCTTTCCCCTCCCACTCCCCGTCCGAGCCCCCCCTCCCTTTCCTGTTGCCCCCCCTCCCCTCTCCCCTCCAGTCCCCTCCACCTCCCCGTCCAGCCCCCCTCCATTCCCCTCCTCCACGTCCCAGCGCCCCCCTCCCCTTTCTTGTCACGCCCCCCCTCCCCGTCCCAGTCCCCCTCCTCTCTCCCTCCCCCATCCCAGTCCCCCTCCCCGTCCCCTCCACCTCCCTTCGCGCCCCCCTCCCCTGTCGCGCCCCCCCTCCCCCTCCATTTCCTTCCCCCTCCCCATCCCAGTCCCCCTCCCCCTCCCCGTCCAGTCCCCCTCCCCGTCCCAGTCCCAGTCCCCCTCCCCTAAATGCGGCCCCTTCCCCTCCTGCGGCCCCCCCTCTCCCCTAACCCACCGGCCCCCACCCCCTCCACCTGTGAAGGCCCCCTCCCCTAACCCACCCGGCCCCCACCCCCTCCCTGTGAAGGCCCCCCCCTAACCCACCCGCCCCCCCACCCTCTCCCCTAACCCACCCGGCCCCCCCCCCTCCCCTGTGAAGGCCCCCCTCCCCTAACCCACCCGGCCCCCCACCCTCTCCCCTAACCCACCCGGCCCCACACCCCCCTCCACCTGTGAAGGCCCCCCCCCTACCCCCCCCGGCCCCACCCCTCCCCTAACCCGGCCCCCACCCTCTCCCCCTAACCCACCTCAAAAACTTTATGTAACAGGCAAGAGCACATCTATTAATTATTTATTGCAACCTAATTAATTATTTTTAAATCAGATATTAAATAATATTCTGAAAGTTGTTGGGTACTTTCAACTAAATATATAGTTCGGGAAAACAACCACTAGTTTATATCATCATAGAGTACTCTTATCCCATTAAACATGTAATTTATAAATATAAGTTTGCACAAAAATTAACCTTTCTTACGGAACTTGAATTGCACATGTTAATCTAATTAGGAGGCTTCCTATAATTTGCTGTCATACCCCCCTCAAATTGGGGGATTTAAGATGGCAATCCGCCGTAGAAGCAACCCAAATTGTAGACCCAATTGCACAGTTTGGAAAGTTATCGATTTTGCCCTTTCATCTTTAAATACACCATCTAATTCTCATCTTGGCCAACCCTAGCACTTTCTAAAGGTGCTGAGGGCTGGGTTGTAGAGGAAACAGGAAACCTGTGGACATCATCTTTTCTCTAATTCATCATTGTTGATTAGCGTTCTTCATCGATTTTCCTTTAATCAAACCAAAAGGTAGATATTCTTGGTAATTAAAACTCTATCTGTAGGATCCTAATCATGTCTAGAGTAATGCACATCGTTTCCCCCAATTTCTATTGAGAATCTTGTTAGTGGTTGCGGACCTAAACCATACCTATCTTCACAATGTAAGTTGATTTTAACACCATCCATTCCACCATGTCAGGTCCTTCTCACCGTCTTACACGTTTTTAGGCACTTCCTTCCAAAATGAGAAGTTGCTACACTAATCGATCGGGTAAAGGAGATCTAAGGGGCTGTGTGAAATGGGCTACTTTTGATCTGCACCATCCACTTGGTCAATTCGAATTGTGAAGCCATCCCAGACGTGTACAAATTTCAATTACCTGCATGTGAATCCTATCAAATGTTTCATGCGTAGTTGTCTTAAATTGTGTAAGCATTATTCAACTTTACATATTTTTCATGGCATTCATCTCACATATTCCTCTTTCACATTAGTTTAGTTACGTTAATTATTTATTTTCTGCTTAATGATTAGTATTACACATCTTATTATAATGTATTAGTTTAGTATTGCACTTGTTTATATGTAATCATGTACATGTATGTATGAATTTGGTTTATTATTGCACTTGTTCACAGCATGTTTTGATTTCATATTCATTTCATATTCATGTGCGTTTGAAATTGATCTATGCAGTGTATAGTAATTTTTTCAATGCTGCCACATATCACGAGAGCGTGGTTCAGCCCGTGTCAATGAACATTCCCGTTCAAGACTTGGGATTGATGTGCACGAGTCTTATTTTCAATAATGAGAACGTGTATATCTAACTCAAAGTAGGAAAAATGTCTTTTGAGAATCGTCATGGATGTATCGGGATTAGTGAATGGATTTGCGACCGGGAGTTTAAAGATGGAGTTGACAGTTTTATTCAGTTTGCATTGAGTAATTCCTCAGTAGCAGTTGATCCGATGGGTAACATCCGATGTCCGTGTTCAGCTTGTAAGAACAGAAAGTGGATATCGACATGGGATGTGCAGCATCATCTGTATACGAGAGGATTGTTGGCCATTATGAGTTTGGTCGTGTCATGGTGAGTTGAATATTCAGTCGTCTGCACCAGCTAATACTTTGCCTCCACAAGTACGTACGTAGACATGGTTGTCGATGCTGCTGGTCCGGAGTTCAATATCATGAAGATCAAACAAATGAAGAAGTGCCGAATGATACAGCTCAGAGATTTTATCAGTTACTTCGAGATGCTGATGAGCCATTATGGGATGGTGTGAGAAGCATACACGGTGTCTGCAGTGTCGCAGCTATTGAATTTGAAATCTGAATTTCATATGAGCGAGAGTTGTTTTGACCGGCTTCTCTTACTGGTCAAGAGCATGCTTCCTCAATCAGAGAGGTTACTGCTGACTTTTACCGTGCGAAGAAGATGGTGAATTATTTGGGGCTTGGGTTTATGAAAATTGATGCATGTCCGAATCACTGTATGTTGTACTACAAAGAGGATGCAGATAAGGCATCATGCTGTATTTGTAAGCAGATAGGTTCAAGCCCAAGAGAGGGGACAAGTCAAAGCAGAAGGATGTTCCGTATGTCATTGCGGTACTTTCCTATCACACCCAGATTGCAGCGATTGTTCATGTCCTCGAGGACAGCTGGACATATGACTTGGCACTGCGGAAAGAGTCCGTCGCGACGAAGGTGAAATGAGTCATCCTGCCGATGGTGAAGCTTGGGCTCATTTTAGCCGTACTCATCCTTACTTCTCAAGGGATCCACGCAACGTACGGCTTGGTTTATGCACAGATGGTTTCAATCCTTTCGGAGGCTCGGTGGCATCTTACCTGTTGGCCGTATTCCTAACACCGTAAAACCTTCCGCCAGGCATGTGCCTGAAGCGTGAGAATCTGTTCATTTCATTGCTGATTCCGGGTCCAAAAAGTCCGGAAAGAATATAGATATATCTCAGACCATGATTGATGAGATGAAATGTTATGGTCAGATGGTGTGCAGTCTTATGATGCATCCAGAAAACAAAATTTCAATCTGAAGGCTGCACTAATGTGGACAATAAGTGACTTTCCAGCCTACTGCATGTTATCTGGCTGGAGCACACATGGGAGGTTGGCATGTCCTTATTGCATGGAGGATTCTAAATCATTTGTGTTGAAATCTGGGGGAAAATCTTGTTGGTTCGATTATCATCGGCGGTTTCTACCCAGTGACCATCCTTTCCGAAAGCAAAAGGATTCTTTTATGAAAAATACAACTGTGATGGAGGAGGTAGATATGGAACGGGTGTCTGGTGGAAACATGGCGAGGCGGGTCCAGAACTTACCGACTGTAACACAACTGGCTGGTAGTACCCGACAAATCCCTGGCTTTGGGAAGGATCACAATTGGGTGAAGCAAAGCATTTTTGGGAATTGCCTTATTGGTCAACACTTTTGATACGTCATAACCTAGACGTCATGCATATAGAGAAGATGTTTTTGATAATGTGTTCAACACAGTTATGGACGTCAAAGGCAAAACGAAGGATAACGTCAAGGCACGTTTCGATTTGAAAGTACTTTGCAAACGTCCAGAACTAGAGCTACAGCATGTTCAAGGAAAAGTGGTGCAACCTAAAGCTGCATATGTGCTTGGGGCCAGACAGATTAAGGAAGTGTTGCAATGGTTAAAGCAATTGAGATTTCCGGATGGATATGTCTCGAATATTGCGCGGTGTGTAAATGTGAACGAGGGAAAAATATACGGAATGAAGAGTCATGACTGCCATGTTTTCATGCAAAGACTGATGCCTCTTGCTTTTCGTGAGTTGTTGCCGAAACAAATATGGGGAGCAATGACTGAGCTGAGTCAATTCTTCAGGATTTTATCTGCATCAGAACTCAAAATTCATGACTTGCAAAATATGGAGCAAAATATAATTCAGACAGTCTGCAAATTAGAGAAGATATTTCCTCCAGCATTCTTTGATTCAATGGAGCACCTGATCATCCATTTACCATATGAGGCAAGGGTCGGAGGACCAGTACAATTTCGATGGATGTATCCGTTTGAGAGGTATATTTCTACATCTCAATTTATTGCCATTACGACGATCTTTATATTACTTATGTATGCATTTGAATTATTGTCGTAGGTGCATGCACGATCTTAAGATGAAAGTCCGCAACAAAGCACAAGTTGAGGGCTCTATTACTCAGGCGTACCTCATTGAGGAGATATCGAACTTCTGTTCGATGTACTTTGACAGGGAAATACGAACCCGACGCACTCAACCTCCACGTAATGATGATGGTGGAGATTCCGAGGTGTCAGACCGACTCTCTGTATTCAAGTGTCCCGACGGGCGTTCGGATCTTCTTCTACTCGCGCACTCCAAGACAGAGAGTTGGTAGCTGCGGAGATCTACGTGTTCATGAATTGCGAAGAACTAGACCCTTACATTCAGTAAGCTCTCCACGCTTATTCGTCATCATTTGCGTGCATTGCTGCAGAACCTAACGGTTGTGTGACATTTACATTGCAGAGAGTTTGACTCGGTCATATTGCGACGGAATCCACGTCTAACTGACGTGCAGGTTGAAAAGGAACGGGAGAAGTCTTTTCCTACTTGGTTAAGATCTCGAGTATGTGTCTAATTATTTTGAAACATAAGTGTTATGTTTTTATGCAGACTGAGTTGAAGTCATTTATTCATGTTTGTCTATTTATCTCATAATAGGTTGAACAAGGCTTCATTCCCGATTCAAGAGTACAACAGATCAGTTTTGGCCCCTCGAAGATTGTACGTGTCTATCCAGGCTACATTGTGAATGGATACAGATTTCACACGAGAGATTATGGACGGAATAAGTCTACGATGAACAGCGGCGTATGTGTGAAGGGAAGTGCCTACAATGAAAATGAAATTGACTATTATGGCATTCTCGAAGAAGTCATTGAACTGCAATTTTTGGGACAAGACAACAATGTATTTCTGTTCAAGTGTCATTGGTTTGACCCGACATCTATTCGTCATGACACAACATATGGATTAATCGATGTGAAGCATAAGTCCAAATTGAGTACATATGAGCCATTCATCCTGGCGGCACAAGCCCAACAAGTTTATTATTCAAATTATACATCCCTCAAATTAAGAGATTGGTGGGCTGCATGTAGAGTGAAATCAAGACTATTCCCTGAGTATGAGCTTCTCCCGACTGATGATGAGCTCGAAGGTGTTAATGACAACTTTTTCCAATCAGATCGGAGTGACGCACGAGAGTTGGCAGCTTCTACGCAGTACAATGTTCATGATATAAATGAAACAATTTGCTTACATAAGGATAACGAACAAGAAGAAGTTGACCCAAATGTCGCTGAGCGGGAGGTGGAGTCTGATGTGGAGGAAGACTCCCAAGATGATGAGGATGAATTCCAGGATGATGATGAAGATGATGTTGAATTAAACATGTCTTCAGCATCTGATGATGAATATAGATAATATACTGCATATTTTGTAAGGACGTGGTGTTGTTGTTAATTACATGTTCATAATAAATTGCTACTTCAAATTGAGTGCTGATGACTTGCTATATCTGATAATGTGTATCAATAGAGATATGGTACGTGGAGGACGCAGTCGGACGGTTGCCACGTCCGTTGGCAGAGGGACTGCCTCCCCGTCCACGTCTGCCGTCCCAGCGACAGGTAATTTTCTACATTGTTGATTATTTGAAATTCATAATTTCTAATGTGTATGAAATTTTGCAGGGACTGCCTCTCCGTCCACGCCCGTCGTCCCAGCGACAGGTAAATTTCTATATTCTTGTTTATTTGAAATTCATAATTTCTAATGTTATGAAATTTTGCAGGGACTGCCTCTCCGTCCACGCCCGTCGTCCCAGCGATAGGTAATTTCTATATTCTTGTTTATTTGAAATTCATAATTTCTAATGTGTATGAAATTTTGCAGGGACTGCCTCCCCGTCCACGCCCGTGTCCCAGCGACAGGTAAATTTCTATATTCTTGTTTATTTGAAATTCATAATTTCTAATGTGTATGAAATTTTGCAGAGACTACCAGGACGACAACCATGCTGGATCTCAGGGTAAAGTTCATCATCTCAGTGTTACTGTATTTGTTATTTAGGATATACATTTCATGTAGAAAATTAATGTGGAATTGCAGGGGGAAGATAGATCCCAGTCCTGCTTCCCGCTATATTACGACGCTGGTCCACGCACATATTCCAGGACCAGTGGATGCATGGAGAGACGTCCCGGTGCCAGTCCGGGATTTATTATTTGACATGTTTACGGTATTTTTATTTTTTAGAAGAGTTGAAGTCATTTATTCAATTATTATTAATTTGGGTTTATTGCGGACGTTGATTAATTTTATTTCTTTACAGCGGAGGTTCGCGTTCACGAGACCCGAGGATCTCCCTCGGGCTCGAGCCGTCTGGGAGATTACGGCCCAGACTAATTTAAGAAAGTCGATGTGGGAGGCACGGGACAAGGCAATGAAGACCACAGACAACCGGGATCCTATGGCTTGGGTGGATTACGGCCCTGTTTGGCTGCGGAGGACTATTGGG
This sequence comes from Colocasia esculenta, assembly GCA_014218235.1. NCBI lineage: Eukaryota > Viridiplantae > Streptophyta > Magnoliopsida > Alismatales > Araceae > Colocasia > Colocasia esculenta. Next base: position 1,880,354 of record CM024754.1, on the reverse strand, counting down.
AGTCCCTTTGCGCGCGTTGGGCTGCTGGACCATGGCAGCAGCGGTCACAGGCGGCAATACGCAACAGAGCAACTCAACCGGAAAAGAATGTGCATACTAGTGGATCCGTATCTTATGCGACCCACAGTCAAAATTGGTAAGTATTTTATTGTTTGATTCATATATACATATGGATTATTATTGTGAAAGTAACTAATTTTGTTGAATTTTAAGCATCACGACCTGGAGCGTGCCCCTACTTTCCGCGAGTTATTTGACCGGACTCATAAGCGGAAGGGGACGGATGACTATGTTACCGAGAGTGCCCGCACGATTGCTGTAAGTCAAGCTTTAAATTATGAATTCAATTATGATATTAAAGTAATTTGTTTTCAATAATTTAATTTTAAATTATTTTACAGGAGACGTACGACAGGACGATGGCGGAGCGCTACACAGAGGGCACTCCCCAGCCAGATTTGGATGCGGACGCTTGGGTCGAGGCAGCGGGAGTGCCGAGGAAGGGTCGAGTGTACGGATTTGGGGACAGCCTGGATACTCATCGAGTGTTGTCCTCATATGCCAGTTCGATCGCTCCTCCGGCACACGCGAGTTCATCTTCTGCGCCGCCCGTCAGTGGTGTAGAGGACATTAGAGGCATCATTCGGGAGGAGCTACGTACAGAGCTACAGACGCAGCGGAAGAGCTACAGACGCAGCGGGTAGAGCTACAGGCGCAGCGGGTAGAGAAGAGACGCAGCGGGTACAGCTACAGACGCAGTTCAGCGATATGGTTCAGCAGTTCATCTCAATAATGCAGGGAGTACGCCCCACACAGCCAGCAGCTCAGGTCATAGTTAGTATTAATTTCATATACTTAGGATTGGGTCGGGCGTTCAATTGACGGATCTAAAAAATACTCAAGTATATATAAAGCGTCAAAACACACAACCCGGGGGTCCAAAATCCCAATAGGGATCGGATCGGCGTGCCGTTTTCTCCGACACGACCGGGTGGGTTAAAGTGACGTGTGGAAACTGACGGAATCCAATTTGGATCTCCGGATTGGGTCGGACGTTCAATTGACGGATCTAAAAACACCCAAGTATATATATAAAAGGGTCAAAACCACAACCCGGGGGTCCAAAATCCCAAATAGGGATCGAATCGGCGTGCCGTTTTCTCCGACACGACCGGGTGGGTTAAAGTGACGTGTGGGAACTGACGGAATCCAATTTGGATCTCCGGATTGGGTTGGGCATTCAAATGACGGATCTAAAAACACCCAAGTATATATAAAGGGTCAAAACACACAACCCGGGGGTCCAAAATCCCAAATAGGGATCGATCGACGTGCCGTTTTCTCCGACACGACCAGGTGGGTTAAAGTGACGTGTGGGAACTGACGGAATCCAATTTGGATCTCCGGATTGGGTCGGACGTTCAATTGACGGATCTAAAAAACACCCAATATATATATAAAAGGGTCAAAACACACAACCCGGGGGTCCAAAATCCCAAATAGGGATCGGATCGACGTGCCGTTTTCCTCCGACACGACCGGGTGAGTTAAAGTGACGTGTGGGAACAGACGGAATCCAATTTGGATCTCCGGATTGGGTTGGGCATTCAAAGGACGGATCTAAAAACACGGTCAAACAGATATAAATGGTTAAAACACGCAACCCGGGGGTCTAAAATCCCAATAGGGATCCAATCGACGTGCCGTTTTCTCCGACACGACCGGGTGGGTTAAAGTGACGTGTAGAAACTGACAGAATCCAATTTGGATCTCCGGATTGGGTTGGACATTCAAAGGACGGATCTAAAAACACGGACAACCATATATAAATGGTTAAAACACGCAACCCGGGGTCCAAAATCCCAAATAGGATCGATCGGCGTGCCGTTTTCTCCGACACGACCAGGTGGGTTAAAGTGACGTGTGGGAACTGACGGAATCCAATTTGGATCTCCGGATTGGGTCGGGCGTTCAGTTGACGGATCTAAAAAACACCCAAGTATATATATAAAGGGTCAAAACACACAACCCGGGGGTCCAAAATCCCAAATAGGGATCGGATCGGCGTGCCGTTTTCTCCAACACGACGGTGGTTAAAGTGACGTGTAGAAACTAACGGAATCTATTTGGATCCCCGATTGGGTTGGGCATTCAAATGACGGATCTAAAAACACGGCCAAACATTATAAATGGTTAAAAGACGCAACCCGGGGGTCTAAAATCCCAAATAGGGATCGGATCGGCGTGCCGTTTTCTCCGACACGACCGGGTGGGTTAAAGTGACGTGTGGGAACTGACGGAATCCAATTTGAATCTCCGGATTGGGTTGGGCATTCAAAGGACGGATCTAAAAACACGGTCAAACAGATATAAATGGTTAAAACACGCAACCCGGGGGTCTAAATCCCAATAAGGATCCAATCGACGTGCCGTTTTCTCCGACACGACCGGGTGGGTTAAAGTGACGTGTAGAAACTGACGGAATCTAATTTGGATCCCCAGATTGGGTTGGACATTCAAAGGACGGATCTAAAAACACGGTCAACCATATATAAATGGTTAAAACACGCAACCCGGGGGTCCAAAATCCCAAATAGGGATCGGATCGGCGTGCAGTTTTCTCCGACACGACCAGGTGGGTTAAAGTGACGTGTGGGAACTGACAGAATCCAATTTGGATCTCCGGATTGGGTTGGGCATTCAAATGACGAATCTAAAAACACCGAAGTATATATAAAGGGTCAAAACACACAACCCGGGGTCTAAAATCCCAAATAGGGATCCGATCGACGTGCCGTTTTCTCCGACACGACCGGGTGGGTTAAAGTGACGTGTAGAAACTAACGGAATCCAATTTGGATCTCCGGATTGGGTTGGGCATTCAAATGACGATCTAAAAACACGGCCAAACATATATAAATGGTTAAAAGACGCAACCCGGGGTCTAAAATCCCAAATAGGGATCCGATCGACGTGCCGTTTTCTCCGACACGACCGGGTGGGTTAAATTGACGTGTGGGAACTGACGGAATCTAATTTGGATCTCCGGATTGGGTTGGGCATTCAAAGGAGGATCTAAAAACACCCAAGAAAATGATGGATCTAAAATAGTATTGTATTAAGCTTGAGAAATAATCACATGTTTTAAATTTCATTTTTGAAAATACTGTATGTCTTTTATTTATTATTAATGTTTCCCATTTTAATTTGTTTTAATATAGGATCCAGCTCCAGACGATGACGAGGCAGGGACAGCAGACGATCCGCAGATCTATGTTGATTTTTGTATTTATTATTCTATATGATTTATATTTATTGTATTTTATGATTTTATGTTGATTGTTAGTATTTGTTAAATTTATGAATATTGTAGCAGGTTTGACATTGTAGTAATGTTGACAAATCATTTTATTTGCCTATTTAAAAAAAAATGTGACTTTTCCGACGGATTTTCCGACGGATAATTATCCGTCGAAAATTATAAATTACCGACGGAAAAAACGGTCGTAATCCCGTCGGAAAATACTGACGATTAGCCGACGGATAAGTATCCGTCGGAACCTATAAATTACCGACGGCTAAACATCGTCGGCAATTCCGTCGGCAAATACTGACCGCTTTGCCGACGGATTATATCTGTCGGAGGTTTCGACCGAATTCCGGCGGAAATGTCATCCGTCGAAAATTTCTGACCAAGTATTTCCGACGGAAAGTTTCCGACGAGCTCTGGACGGAAAGCGGTCGGAAGGCACCTTTTTCGACGGAATACCGACGGATTTCCGACGGATTCCGTCCGTCGGAAATAGCGCATTTTCTTGTGGTGCGTGTACCACGCGTATTAGACTCTCTATGACATGATACGGTACGATATATCAAGTTCGTTGACTGATTTTCGTCTCTCTTTGAAGATCAAATAGATTATGGGATCTGGACGTTACATTGACAAAAATTGATCGACCGGTTTTAGACTTTGATTATTAGACGTCTAGGGGTGCTAACAAGTTGAATCGGTCGAGCGATAAGAAGAAATCGGTTGACCGTTTTTATCTCACCATGTCGATTGTGTCAGAGCTCGCAAATCGCCAGACATGATACGACACGACAAATCCGGCTCTAAAATCACATAATTTTAATACTATATTTTAAATTCCTGATGTAAAATTTTCTTTATTTAGCACAACATTTCTTGCGGTTGATACCCCTACATGCATGAGCAAATAGATAGAGAAGTGAGCTTTGGACTTCACCACGAGTGGCATCCAAAAGAGTTGTATGGTTTCCTTCAACTTTCACAACTAGCTATTGTTCGGTGACTCGTCCACTGTTTGAACCCACAAAATTAGACGCTCAGTCCCAATTCCTTCTTATGTTATATGCGAATATTCACTGTAATTTATAACTTGGTTTGAGGAGAAGAGATGGGAGAGAGAAAGAAGTGTCCAATTTGGATCAGATCTAGTCGTCACATGTCCCTCTTTTTACTTGCCTTTGGTGGGCTTTCCTTGAAGGATGCGGAGTATGGGTGGAAATTGGGACATTAGACATGGGATTGAGGTCCCTTTAGATGTCCTCCCCCTCCCTCCCCTTTCCTCTTTTGGAGACATCTAATGGGCCGAGCCTAGTAGTCTTATTGGGTTATGTATCTTATAGTGTATATATCGTATATTAATATATATATATATATATATATATATGTATATAATATGAAATTCACCAATTGTATCACTCGAATAAAAAGGTCATTGGAATCTTAAGAAATATTTTACTATGAACATGACAGAACCGTTAAACACATCTTAATAGATTAAAAATACGCTTACCCCACGATTACTGTGCGCAACCTTTTAACTACCATTGCCTTCGTAAAATTGATGGTGCTTCTTCCTTGTCGGTGAGTAATAGAAGGTTGGACTTGTGTACTCTAATCAACCTTAGTTGCAACAAGCTAATAATATATGTACGAGCATATATAGGACTGTACAGTGGATAATTATCAAGTATATACATATATATATATAATTATCTCAAAAATATTCACACATGTCGATACACGAAAACACAATGTTCGACTCAAATATACTTCAAAAGTGTAGGTGGCGAAGAGATCGCTCTGTGCAGTGCCTCCTCAAGAACATGAATCAAGAGATCATGTATGTTTTAAATCTTTAATCTTCATTATACGAGTCAGCTAATTGATTGCAATAGACAGTGATTTCGATCGTCACGTATTTTTAAACTAATTTTGGCTAAAATATGTTCTTGTGCACGTTGGTGAAAGCGATTTATTTGATTCCATCTAATTTTAAAGCTTATAGCTTGCTTTATTAATTAGAATCATCAGTTATTTTATTTTTACCTACAATAGAAGAAGAGAAATATTTAATATATATTTTGATGTGTACTAAGATGATACACCAATTAAGAGTGCATCATTTATCCTTAGAAGTTTAAAAAAATTGTGGTGGGAGAGATATTATAATCTCCCAGGAATGAACACTTTTTTAACGAGCATTAAATAATTCTCATACAAGAAATGGTAACTTTGTGAGCCATGAGATGAAACATTACTAAGATGCGCAAAAATTTCCCCCTATTATGAAAATTTTCCAAAAGCGCATATGGAAACGGTGAGATCAATTCTATGACTAAATTTATATAAAAAAGGATATTTTATGCAAACCCTTAACTATATCCAGTTCATTAAATTCAAGCTGTAAGCGGCACCCATGCTAAACCCATGGCCCATGAGTTTTGGGCAAGTAATGGGCTTGGGCCCATTTGTTCACATGGGCCGTATTATGAGATGGCCCGGCCCCTTCTTTCCACTTCGTGTGCTAGTGAGTTTGAAGGTAATGCTCGACAACATGAACGTTCTGTTCTAAAATTTGCTCAAGTATTGAAGGATATTCTCATCAAATTCACAGCGTATCAGTATGCGTGGAGCTATTTCATTTCGTCTTTTTTCTTTTAGAAAGAATTCCTTTACTGTGTTTATATATATATATATATATGATTTTTTTTTTCCATATTAGTATTTACAAATTTAACTAATTACAGATTAGTTTCTCAAATCTAATTATTATCATATTAACTCTTCAAAACTTCTAAAATCCTGTAGAAAAATTCTTCTGATAGGGACTAATACGTAAGATTTAGAAGTTTTGAGTGACTAACATGATAATAATTTGTTGTTACGGCCCCGCTGCACTCTGCAACGAGCCGCAGTGTGCTACACGCGCGCCCTATGGCGCGTGCAATGGGCATGCAGATTTTTTTCCTGCTATTGGAATGCGATCCAACGACGAATGCTACAGTACAGCCCCGTCGTACATTGGGGCTTATCACGAGGTCCTGCCGCACCATAGTACTTTTATATATATATATAATGTTGAGGTGTACTCACCACATTAATATTTTCTATGTATCAAGATGTACAACAAATATTACTGCAAAATAATTTAATCTTTGACCAATATGTCTGCCACTTGATGGCCAGAAATTTCTCTTCTGGACTTCGGCAAAGTGGAGCCTTTTTGGGACAGTGGATTAAGAAGGCCCATTCCATAGCTCCGCAGTTCTTCCCGTGTGGCCCGTGCCAGTTGCCACTTCATTATATTCCGAACTTTTATGTAGATTGGTTTGTTCATATTGCATTCTTAACTTCTAGAGAAGCACTCCATGGCTCGGTACCAGATATTCTCTAACTTTTATCGGGAAAGGTATCTTTGACATGAATAACACAACGCTAGATGATCACAATTTAATGTTTAATGTAGATTTATGAGTCAATCTACTTGATTTACACGAAGCAGGAGAGCACCATGATACACCGGATATCATGTATCAAGCAAATATGATAACACCATGAAAACCGGATATCATGTATCATGCAAATATATATGATACCTTAGAAGTTAGAAAGGTGTACAACACACTTCAAAAAAAGAAACCTCCTTAATCTAACGAAGAATAACTGGTGAAAAGGCATCTGGGCCGACCTTGCTTGCTCGCCCGCTTAATAGACTCGACCCATGTTTAATGGTGTGTGCCCAAAAAACTATCCTAAAGAAGAAGATGCAAGAAGACTACACTTCAGGCCACCTCTTAACTGCTTTGAAGACCAACAATCACATGTAAAGATAGACAAGACACATGTCAGCTAGATACAATCCAACTCAACAGTTTTCTTCTCTAAACTCTATCTTCATTCTTAGACCAAGTTAAGTTAGGCATTGACTTAACCATTAGAGAGTTGAGCCAAAAATCCCCTTTCGAACTTGACTATTTTGCAGGTCGAAGTAGTAGTGATTGTTGACAGGATATTATTCCTCTTCTTTATCGCTCAAAACATTCATCTTGGACACCTTTAGAGGTCGGTCATGGTTACACTCCACTCTACTTAAGGGTACAAATGACCTTTGCTCACACTTGGATTGTTTCATTAAATTTGTTTAAATTTGACTCATTTATCTTGTTAAACGAGTTGAACTTGAGTAATATTCGAGCCGATCCCGAGTTATTGATTCGTTTGACTCCATTAGATCATGACTGACCAGTGGCGGATTCAGAAACTTTTTTCAGAGGGGGCAACATATTATATATATATATATATATATATATATATATATATATATTATATATATGTAAAGTTAGTAACATCTAATATTATTAAAAATACTATCAAAGTGATTTCATTTCTATTCTCAAAAACTTCATAAACAACTAATGTCTTTTTCAATTCCTTTGCTTCACAAAAGAAATAGAAATTTTTTACAATTGTCCTCGACGTGTCTTCATATTTTGAAACCTTTGTATAATTCTTTCATTGTCAACACTATCAAACACTTCTGTCTCAATGTATGTAACCAAACAATCGTTCAACCATTCATCTCCCATGCGATTGCGCAATCTATTCTTTATAATATTCATTGCAGAAAAAGTTCTTTCCACTGTTGCAGTTGCCACAGGCAAGATCAGAGCTAACTTCAAAAGCAAGTATACCAATGGATACCAATGTGCTTCCTTGTATCAACAAATTTTTAGAAGATCACCAATCCCTTTCACCTCTGAAAATTCTTTATCCGAGCAAACATCCACAATATAATTTTGAAGTTGATTATCTAATGCCAAAAGCTCTACCATAGAAAATTCAGATGGATAAAATTGGGCGAATCGAATGAGTTTTGATTTATCAAAGTAGCAAATGAATCTCTTGGACTGAATGATGCTATTGAAAGAAGTAACTCTGTATTTGTCTCTGTGAATCGATCATTGAGCTCTTGAAGTTGCATGTCAATCACCTGATAAAATAATTGAACTTGAAAATGATGTAAATTTGAAACTTTCTCCATTTTACGTCTTGATCGTCCTTGAGGTAAAAACACATCATCCATATTCAGAATGATAACATTAAACTTGCCACAGAATAAATAAATTTCTTCAAGTAAAGAGTTCCACCCATCATCTCTCATCAATTGTAGCCGTTGCTTGGATACTTTAATCACATCATAGCATTCACAATATCTTGATCACATTTCTGAAGTGCCTGAGATAATTCATTTGTAATTCCTAAAATATTTTTATTAAATGCAAGTTGAAAATAAATTCAAAAGATTGCATTGAATTCAATAAAATATGTGCTTCAGCTCTTGATCTGAACTAACAGCATCTTCTTCAATAATCTCAAGAACATCAATTATAGAGGAAAACATGCTGATCACACTAAGTAATGTGCCATAATGTGATCCCCAACGAGTATCGCCTGCTCTTTTAAGTGTTGTTTCTTGATTCAATCCACGGTTACTAAAATTTCACCACTTTCCGATGCTTCAACAACTTTACTCAGCTGTCTTTCTCAAAGAATATCTCGACGCTTACAAGAAGCTCCAACCATATTTGATAAACTAGTAACCAGGTGAAAAGTAAGGCAATTTCAATATGCTTTTTTGCAACGGCTTCAAGTGCCAACTGAAGCTGATGAGCAAAACAATGAATATAAAAACACATTGATTCTCTTTCAAGATTAGACTTTTAAGGCCATTGACTCTCCTCGCATATTACTAGCACCATCATAACCTTGTCCATGTACTCTTGATAAACTCAATCCATATTTTGTAAAAAAAGTCCATAGCTTTTTAAGCGATATTGCAGTAGCATGAATAAGACTAAGAAAATGCTCAATGATTTGTCCTTTCTTATCCACATAACGGATAACGACAGACATTTGCTCTTTAACTGAAATATCACGAGATTCATCAATCAAAATAGCAAAGAAATCACCATCAAGATCTTCAATGATTATTTTGGTAGTCTCACTCGCAGCAGCATTTACAATATCCTTTTGAATATCAGGTGCTATCAACTTGAGATTTCCACGAACATTTTGTAACAACTTATCAATGACTTCATTATGTTCTGCAAGAAACTGAAGAAGCTCAAGAAAATTTTCTTGATTACTTGAATTCTTTGATTCATTGTGGCCACGGAAAGCCAACCCTTGCTGTAAGAGAAATCAAATAATCAATAATTGTTGTTAAATGAATTCGATATTCTCTTTTAGCTTGATCAGATTGATGAGGCTATGGCAACTTCAATATGTTGTTTTTGATTCATTAATGCTTCACATTTTCTCCAAGCTTGATTATGAGCACTATTTTGGCCTCAACATGAATTTGCAATCTTTCTTCTCTTTCCCAATTTATAAATCCTTCCATAGTAAATGCATCACCACCACCCTGCTCTCCAAATTCAGATTTCATAACACAAACAAAAAGCAGCATCTTTTGAAATACTATATTCCAACCAACTACCGAACTCATTGAACCAACTAGGATTAAAATGACGTAGAGCATTTCCAATTTTTCTTTGGGGAAAAGTTGCTCTCGCAGCTGACAAGGACCTCTTTGCATATAATCTCTTCGAATTGCATCTCGATCATCATGGTGATATTCTAAATTTTTCTTCGTTCAGCTGGATCTGCTGAAGATTTTCAAATCTATTTCTAATCGACTTCTTTTGCTCTCCAAAGATGCATCAATGTGATCTTTAGAAGAAGAAGTTTCTTCTTTATTGATCTTTCTTTTAAAATATTTTTCCATGTCCAAATACCTAAATAAAATATGAACAAATTTATCATAATAAAATTTATCAACTTCATTTTATAAATAGAGTTATAAAATGGCACAATATAATTGAAGTTTTGAATCATAATCTCAAACATAAATTGAAAAGATGAACTAAATTAAAATCCCCAAAAAACACCGATGTTACATGAAAAAAAAAATCAAAATTTTATATTTACACGTTTGATAACGTCGACTTTTAAGATGTCAACAACGTTGCTCCTCCTCGTAGGCTCGCCACGAATACGCCGCTCAAATTTCTCTCCCTCCTCCCCTCCGTTCTTCACGTTCTCGTGCTGCAGTTCGTTGTTCTGGTGCTGCAGTTTGTTTGAAAGAGTAAAAAAAAACTAAGAAGTAAGAAGAAGAAGACGGTGGAAGTGGGGTTGGCTATGATAGGTTGGTGGCTGGGCCTGGTCGGGTAGGGTAAGGGTGGAAACGGGAACTGGGAAAGTTTTTTATTTTTTTTGACACATAAAATGGGAAGGGTTTTGGTATGTGGAAATAGGTCTGTGTCATTGCTATATTAAAAAAAAAAATCAGTGGGGCAGTGGCCCCCACTGCCCCCACTGTGTATCCGCCCCTGTGACTGACCTGATCATCAACATGTTAGGAAAAGTCTTCAAAAGAGTAGAACATGTAAGAAGCAAATATGAAGTAATGTAAAGCACAGCCAACAGCTGAGCCAGATGTGCGACTGCGGTTTCGATGGGGTTTAAACATATTGTATGTCATGAAAATATTAAGGTATATAATTTTAGGCTCACCCATTAGTCAAAACATACTACGATTTGGACTTTAAATCCCAACTCAAGTCCCACTATATATGGTATCACTAAAGATAGTATTGATTTCAAAGTACTTCTCAACGATTAGGTATCCTCAATCCATTTTTAGTCCTCTTTTACGCACCTACACTCCTGCCCAAACTCTACGTTGGGTCAGTCAACTTTGACCAGCATTCACCGATATATTTTGGATCAGACACATCCATATATATATAATAGTTAAACTAAAATATCTATCCTGATCTCTAGAGGGAAATCTCTTCATGATCCCCTTCAATTCAAAGCTGGTTGGAATCTTGCATGAAAGATCACTCATTTCATAACGGACAACCCCCTCCCCCCCTTAATGGGCCCCATCGAGAGGCTAGGGTGTTAGCTAGCTAGCTCGTCGCTGTTCCCCGAGTCGTTTCGATTTGATATGTGCGCATTGGTTTGGCCCCGAATTATTGTCCACGGGGAGCTCACAGCGATAGGCTTGGGATGTTCAGTTGGACTTTGATCAGCTCAGAAACTTAAAAATTTCAGAAGAGCCGGAAGCTACCGGATGACGGGGAGGGGGGGGGGGGGGGGGCGGAGCCGGCCTGTGGCAATTTGCGCCTTTGAAATGTTGGATACCAGCACGAAGTGACGGCGAAAGCGAGAGGCGTCAAAAGGGCGGGAGTCCAAATAAGTTCCCGTTCCTCACTGTAGAAGCACGACGCATGAACGAGATCTTTTGGTCCACACCCAATCTTTGGAGATCTATCCACGTGAACTCATGTTCATCTCCTCCGTAATCTCTCCTTCATGGTCTTATCGACGTAGCGAGCTAGAGCCTCAATTATATGTGGCTCCGGGTAGTAAGTTTTCATGAGCTCGCTCCGTTCATAGATCCTTCCTGCAAAGTGTAGATCAAATTTAAACCCTACTACCTGATGCTTTCTACGTTTATGTTTCATGGATGGGACAACGTATGCATGCATATGGTTCAGCTTCGATCTTCGAAAGTTGCAGAGTGTGTTCGTAGGTAGCGTTCTGCCCTGCTTGATTTGCTCCGTTATAGTCGCCCGGTTTTACGACTGGTGCTGCTGCTTTAGTAGACATGAGGAAGATGCGACATTCTAGAAGCGTTCATGATCACGACGATGCCTACACATCGGTCAAGCAAGTTGAGCTGCGGTGGTGAGGCGGCGACGACGACGGTGCCACTGCCGGAAAGCCCGAACGATCGAATTGGTGGGCGGGACGGGACGACTTCCTGAACAAAGGACGAAGACCAGTACCAGCTGTGTTGGGTTCAAAGATTAAATATTCTATCCTTAGTTGCCCGCAGACCAACACTTGCATCCGACGGTATCGATCGAGATGATTCTAGCATCATCGATCAGTACTGCTCGATCGCACGAGGATATATAAACGCGTTCAAGTGCCGATCTTAACCGGCCCGGCGAGCTCCGTAAGGTCCCTTTTAACTCCATCAGCAACAGGGTGCGGATCCCAGCTGCTGCACAGCCGCAAGTGAACTAAAATGCGTTAGTTCTTTTGCCACCAGCTGCTTAAATTATTCGACAAGTTGCCCACGGGGGAGATAGGGACGAACCGGCTTTGCCATTAAATCGATCGCCACTCTCGCGCCCTCCGTTGCGTCGTCACTTGTCATCGGACACGACGGTTTTAGTTACGTTTCTTGGCACGGAGCTGATGACGGCGGCTCCCCCTCATGCCCCCATATACACTTTCTGTTCCAGCTTCCTCCCTCCCAACACTTTTCCGGCAACATCACCGCCCTCCGCCCCCTCACCAACCCAACAGGGGCAGCCACCCAGCGTCATCTCAAGTGGGTGGTTAGCGATGGCCATCCATCACGAAAAGAGCTCCATGAGTGGACGCATAACAATAAGCCACCACGCTGTAACGGAGCCCCACCCCCTGTAGTCTTTCCATTGTAGGACGCCGGCGCCGGCCCCGCTCCTAGTACTTCTTTTCTTTCTTTCTTCTTTCTCTCCTTCCTTTCTCCTTTGGACTGCGGCATGCGGTGAGCGACGGGGGTGGGTAGGGATAGTTATAGTTTGGTTTAACTCGTAAAATTAATATTCGTTCGGCTTGATTTGAGTTGGTTTTTTTTTTTGCGACTTAATTGATTGGTTCCAGATTTCCAATTTTGATTTGGTTTCATTTTAATTCGAGTAAACTGATTCAATTTAAATAAATTAAATTACTATTATGCTTATAAAATTTTTATAAATACCTACTTATTCTTCTATATATAATAGTAGATTATTATAAATGAGAGATAATTTAATCTCTTTAGTAAAATTATTTATCTTATTATTTTTTTCACATTTTCTCTTAAATGTTACAACGAATATATTGTCATCGAGAGATTAATATATTATAGAGACTTTAAACTGAATCAAACTATAAATCAATTCGATTTCAAAAGGAATCAATTCAATTTGGTTCGAGTTGGGAGTTCATTTCAATTTGGTATCCACATCAGGCGGTTGATTACCAGAATAATATTGGGTGTTTGGTGCAGAGAAGAGGGAGATGTCCATAGATTGGAGCGGAGGCATGTGGACTGGAACGTTGGGACTAGTTGCCCTACCCACATGCTCTTGACTTGCCACACATCTTATCATGGAAAAGGGTTTAATAACAATTTTTTTTTGGACACAACTTTTAATCGCACCAACCAAAACACATCAATCCCATCTTGTCCATTTTTGGACCGGGGATCCAGACCCACATCCCTCTTTGAGACTACTTTGTTCCGCCCAACAAGTGTGAAGCTAGCGCCACAGCACAACATTATTAATATGGTTTGTGGGCTTCCTTCCACCCATGCACGCATGAAGTATAACTTTCTCTCTCTCAGAGAGGAGTTTGATCCTTTCGACAGTCGAGTTAACCAAAGAGATTTGGGGGGGGGGTGGGCTTTTCGACAAGTAGTAGGATTTGAGAGGGTTCTACGAAAATATGCAACACTTAAAAGTGCGAAAGAAGCCCTCTAATTAATTAAATAAAACTTCGAAGGGTTGATGCCTGATGGTGGGTGTCATTGACCTGTGTATCCATTTCTGGAAACACGGGCATAACCTGCAACAAACGGCACTGCGAGCTAAGTTGAAAGGGGTTGCTGCTTCCCATCTTTTCCCAAAAGGAGAAAAAAATAATAATAATTTCTGGGCGGGGGAACAGGGGGTTAGATAAGTAAGAAGTTGGGGAACATCATTCCACACAACCCACCACCCCCCGCCCTGCCTTATTTAAATAACGTGTAGCGTGTGATGAAGCTCCCCACTTTGTCCCTTGGGCAGCGTGGAGAGGCGAACATCGTAAAACCCACTCGACCGCAGAGCCGACACGTGTGACGCACCGGGGCATTGGGCTATGCCAAGTTTGGCGCGGTGATGTGTTGTTCCAAAACTGACGAATCACGGTGCTAAAAAAAAAAAAAAAAAAAAATCAAAGTGCTAGATAATTGTAACCAGAGATGACACATTCTACTACTCTACATGCAACAAATTTTTTAGAGAAAAAAGATGGGATGGAGAGTGGTTGTTAGTCAGATACCATTAATTGTAGAAAAAAATATTTATTATCTTCAAAAGATAATAATAAAAATGATATGAACTATTTTTTTAAATGATTGACCGTGCACTTTGAAGTTATAAGAGAGATCTATTTCTTTGTAAAAAAATTTAAGAAATTTTTTTATGGATGTGGGTAAAAGATTTAACTCCGAAGATTGTAATAGATTAGTATTTAATAAATAATTTTAAAAACAACAATTTTATTAGTTAAAAATCTGAAAAAAAAATCTCTCTCTTGTTTTCATCTACATCACTTTTACTCATGTACTTGTTAATTAGAAGCCAAAAAAACGAGCGCGAGCCCAGTCGTGTTAGCATGGTCCCTCGTCCCGTTGTGGATGCACAGCCAGGTCTAGTGCGTTCAATAAGAACCAACTATTGTGCGTCGACGACGCGTCGGGTTAATTCCCTGCATGCGTGTGGGTAACTTCAAGCCCCGGGATTTGTTGCGAGAGCGAAGGATGCATGCCGGACATGGGGCACTCACATAGATGCCACCTGAAACACCACGCCACCAACTCTATATGTATATATATGATTACATACATGTCAAGGCTGCCCAACCAGAGAGTGGGGAAGTTTTACACACTTGGGACACCCGGGGGGGACGTGCGGAGGAGGCCATGTGAGAACGGGTGGTGGTCCTGAGAGACGACCGGCGCCCGCGGGTCTCGTTTACACTTTGCCGGCGGAGTACACGTGATGAATGCGTTGGTCCGAGTCGATATGCATTCCTTTCCGTGGATGAAAGTTATCGTTACGTGCGTGGAAGAAACTACACCTCTGGATGCACCGTATGAATAACAACATCAATGTGCGTGTGTGTGGTCAATTGAGTCATGGCATGGCCATTATGGAAGAGGCCAGGGGAGGCATCCATCCATCTATCCAAGGAACTCAGGCTTGAATGAGAAAGGCCAGGGGGTTCATGAGTGGGTTTCCAAGTAAGACTCGTCTCAGAGTTGTGCAGCACAAATGGGGACATCGTCATCCAAGGAACTGTGACAACGATGCACACGCTCGGGCTCTCGTCGCCCCCCCCGGGGCTTTGACCATGAAACATGTTAGTCCATTTGTAGATGGGTGCTGGTTTTTGACCGAACCAGCTCCGCCTCCAAATGTGAATGCTGCATGTGGACGTGCGGGTCCTCGCAATCATTTGAGTAAGAGGACTTCAGCGGTGTCCCAAGGAAAAATCGTGCTCGAGGAAGGAATTCCTTGTGTGTTATGACTGCTTGGAGTCCCAGTCAAAATGACCGAGAGAATTGGGAATCTACAAAAACCCATCCATCGTCCACAAGAGCCAAGCCAGGAGGGACTGCGGGTGAAGTTGACACAAAGTAAAGCTGGGGATGTGGGGATCGTACACGCAAATCGGTGAGAGGGAAACACCGTACGTCCTCTCCGCAGATCCTAGCTGGTGTGGCGGATACAAACCCAGCTGCCGAAAGTAGTGGATGACTCGAACCGTCCACGAGAGATTTTTTATATATATCCATCCAGCGAACAGGGGAGAGAGAAAGTGGCGGGTTGCACACTGGAGGCGCTGGGAGTGTGAGTGCGAGGACACGAAAGGGCATAGTAGGGCAACCCCACAGAGTGTGTCCTCGCATGGATCCCTCTCCCTTTCACCTTTATCCGCTCCTGTATGGATTTCCCCCCGTTCTCATGCCCCTTTCCCAATGGTAAATGGAAGGCGCTGCTCACAGATGTAGCTCTGGCCACGTTTCGATCGATCATTCGCACCATCCATTTGGTCTGCGAAATGAGAATATCCCAGGTGGCCACTAAATGGAGCATAAGGGAAAGACAGACTTCACTCCTTATTTCAAAGGAAAAGCAGGGGATTGGCAAAGCAGCATACCCCTCGTCAAGGCCGCGCGCCTTCAGTGTTTTCGCTACAGTTTCCTCTCAATCCTCCTGTGCATGAGAGCAGTAACAACGATCCTTGTTACAAAAGTTGGACATGATCCGCTGTTGTTTTCTTCTCGTCGTTGTGTTTTATAACGCAAAGCTTTTTGCGGCGTGTCGTTTGGATCACGTTGGGCAGGGGACGGGTGGCAGGAAAGGGGGAGAGCAGCTAGCGGCCAGCCGGGCCAGTCCCCGGCCCGCCGCCCAGATGACGGCGTGATCAGTGAGCGCATCCATCGTATCCGCCGTCATACAAACAGTGACCTGATAAGGTGGTCACGCGCGGCAGCCTCAGCACACAACTGGCCACCCTCCGGAAGCGACTTCAGGTGCCTGATCGCCGTCCACTGTGCCGTACGTGGCTACTTGGAATGTGAAGTGATCAAGCCGCGGCCCATTGTGCCGAACAAACGTAGTAGCTGGACCATTCTATCTAGATTCTAGATGAAAGATAAAGCCATAAGCCGCTCGTCTCTGGCGCAATGACATGGTCAAGTCTAGATGGCATCTCCTACCCCGCAGGATGGATTCGGGGGCAGTCCGGCCATTCGTACTCTGTCCGTCTCACGTGACGGCTGCCATTTATCTATCCATCGATCTACGCTCTAAGCCACACGTTGCACCGCGGAGAGGGACGGTACTGGCTGCTCGTGAAGCGAAGCCTTTCGTCCGCCGTCCCCCACCACCCCGCTCGTTTTTCTGACACAGGATGATGACGGATCCTGGCCGGGACTCGCCGTTCTACGGGACGGGGAAATCTGTGCATGAATTGTTACGGCGAGGGGAGAAGGGGGGGGGGTAGGGTGGGGTGGGGTTATCCAGTTAAAGGATGTGGGACAAATGCTCATGTAAGTCGATTGGACGGGATAAGGATGGTTCCGGCGCGAGTGAGGCCCCCATCCCCCTCCACCGTCCCATCAAGTCGCCTGTCCTCGCCGTTAGCGCCCTCCACCGCCGGGGCCCTCCGCTCCAGGTAAAGTTAACGTACTCGTTTCAACGGCAACTCTGCCTGGAAAAGTCCCTGCGTTCACGCAGGGGCAGCCGGGGGCGGTGGTGGGCGCCGGATGATCCGCGGGCGCCGAGAGAGCCCACCAGCACCTGTGGGCGATAAGGAGCATGTGGGACGTCTCATGCAATGATCGACCGGCGGTAATTGCGATCTGTCTGGCCCCGGATCGGAACACAACACTAGGCTGCCGCTGTCACGAGGGAGGCAACACGCCCCAGATGAAAGTTCGGACTCACACAAGCCGGCCAGGATTAGCGAAGGATAGCTGCCGGCAGAAGGCGAGTGTGGATGCCCATTTCTTGGAAAAAGAAGGCGTGGGGGTGGTGGTGGAATGCCCTAAACAAAGGTTTTTAGACTATTCCGGGTCTTCTGAATAGGTGGCTGTCTCTTCCCATGAGTCTGTCGGGGGATTTCGCAGCTACCGGCTCGACGCCCCGGCCCCACCGTCCACCAGGCGAACCAGCTCGCCGGACCTCTTTCGCCATTCTGCCCTCTCTCCACTGTGCATACGTCTCTTTCGTATCCTCGTCCCTGTTCCTCTTTTTCCATGCCCACTCATCGCAACCTTCGACACTGCTCTCGCCTGCGAAACTGCGGCTCATCTCGTCAAATTAGACAAGGATAGCGCCGGCCGGCATACGAGCACCGTGGTAGCAACCGGGAGGGGAGGGGAGGAGTTAGTGGATTTCTCATGTAGCCAATTTAACTTTATCGATGGTCCCGCAGGGGGCCCCCGTGAGGTTTTGGTTGGACGGACCGGGACACTGCGTCCAATCCCCGAATTCGCGATACAAAGTGACCACGAGAAGGCAGAGTGGACACGCTATATCTATTATTGAGTTCTGATGATCTATGCAACATACGTATGCAGTCTAGCGAGAATCTCCAACCGTCTCCCACCAAAGGGAAGTGAAGAGTGCGTTTAAAGTAGTGCTGTTAATTTCAAACATACGGGTCTTTAAATTGATTTGTAAACTCTACTTATTGGTGAAGTTAAAACAGGGCTACTACCTGAACTTAAGCGAGTGTCACATGCATCCGCCCACATGGTCTTTCACCAATGACAAAAAAAGTTAAAACATGGGTACTATCTATTCGCATGCGTATACAGACGTACACTATCCACCCACACGGCCGAATAGATAGCTAGGCATAAATCAGCACAAAACGATGAGCAATTGCGGTACTTGCCTCGTTGGAAAATCGGATTGGCCAATGGAGAGGTGTCAGAGTGCCCGCATGCAGTGACACCGGGAGCACGAGCACAACGTGCACGTGCGGCTACAACGTGTCCGTAAAAAGACATCAACAGATTCAGGATCTCTTCCCCCTTCCCACGCGCACAATTTAATTGCCCTTTTCTTTCTTTCTTTCTTTTATGAGGAAGACCCCCGTTACTTTTCCTTCACTAATTCCCCTTTTGTAGCCCTCTTCCCAAAGGCTGGCATTTTGAATCTTCAAACCGAAGCATTGTGTTGATCAAACACGAAACTTAAAAGAGTAGCACTTGGCGAATCTCGCAAAGAGATATGATGACTTTTCATTTAAAGAAAGTCGATATTTCGTTTTTACCCGGACGAAGATTGGCCCAAATCAGGGCCGTGCAGTAGTTCTGGCTCGCAACATCCCCGTCGTAACGCTCACGAGAAGCCTATGAGGGCCAAGTTACAGAGGCGAAGGGGAAAAGAAGCCCGGAAGTGGGAGAGCCAGCCCAGTTGAATTGGAGAAGATATTTGTTTCTTTTTCCCCTTCTATCCGCTGTATGTTTGGTCAGAACCCATCCGTCGTGCCGAGTCCGACAATTAGGCCCACGATACGGGCGGATCTCGGCTAGAAGAAAAAAGGTACGCCTGCCTTCCACTGGATTGGAGCAACAGTGGTCCTTCTCCCCGAAACATTGTTTCGCCTCCCTCTGGTGACAATTATGTTGTGCTTGCCGCGCTGCTCACACCCTATCTCTCTACCTGAAAGCTACAGCTCCTCCCCAACACATCTCACCCGCTGGTGACCAGGTAGATCCCCACAGCAAGGGCGCTACCGAGGTAGCTGCCGCTGTGCTACGAGATTGGAGACCACGAGCTAGTGCTGCTGCTGCCTCGCCACCACTCCCTCCCCCAGCTTCCGCCGCCATATGATGGCGATCTGGATGGCAGAGGCGGACGGGGGAGTGGGGGGAGGGGCTCTTCCGCCCCCACCTTCTAATCATATCCTGCTCCAACACCAGTGAGCTTGGCCATTTCGCAAACAAATAATTCGTCTGAAAGCGGGTGGGATGGAGATGGACCCGGCTCGGACCGCGTTTCTTGCCATCTGATTCCGATGACCCGGTCCAGTTCCAAAGCTGGCGAGGCGTTTTAATCACAGCAACCTCATGACCGCTCCTCCAGCGTAGTTAAAAGGGATCATAATACTGCCTCATCAAACTAGCTAACTGTCAACTTTAACCCAAAGGAATGTCCTAGAAATGGTCTTTTCCCATTTGCTCAAAGGAGAAAAAGTGAAAGTGGAGAAGGAAGTACTCTCCCTCCTCTCCGCAACACCCCGGGCAGAGGAAAAACGAAAGGAGATTTAAAAAGAAAAAAGTAAAGAAAAAAAAACGAGAGGGGCATAACTCCAACAACTCCGTCGGTTCTGCCTTTCCTTGCCTGTATTAATAACCCCCCTCCCTCCGTCTCAAACGCCAGCATAAACCGACCGCTCCCCCCTCTCGCTTCTCTCTCTGCGTTAACTACATACATACAGACAGACAGGGTGAGATAGGCAAAGTGAGGGGTGAAGACGAGAGTAGTTCGCGTCTCCTCCACCCCCCACAAGAGTGCGATACGCGCGGAGAAAGGAGGAAAGGGGGAGGTGGGCAGTGGTCTCCCCTGCTCTTGTTCCTGATCGAGTCTCTCTCCCACACCCATTTCCATGAAATAGGCGAGAACCCAATTCCTTTGGACGGACCCAACATCAAGGAAGCAAACGATGTGCAATCCCAATGCCTCGATCGTCCCAGGTAACGCCGCCGTGGCCGCTGCAGACGGCGGCTATTCGGAGAAAGCACAGCCGCCGCCGCCGCCGCACCTCTACGTGAAGCTCGTACCCATCCCGGAACCAGAGAAGCCGGCCAAACCCCAGTTCCACCCAGTACTGTCCACCCCGGACGAGGCCATTGCCGAGGCTAAATCCCTTTTCGCGCTCTCTTTTCCCATTGCCCTCACAGCCCTCCTGCTCTACTCCCGTTCCGTCATTTCCATGCTCTTTCTTGGCTCCCTCGGCGACCTGTTCCTCGCCGCCGGCTCCCTCGCCGTCGCTTTCGCCAACATCACCGGGTACTCTGTTCTCTCCGGCCTCTCCCTTGGTATGGACCCTCTCTGTTCCCAGGCCTTCGGGGCCAACCAGCCCAAGCTCCTCTCCGTTACCCTCCACCGTGCCGTTCTCTTTCTCTTCTGCTCGTCCATCCCCATCTGTTTCCTCTGGCTCCACATGTCAAAGATTCTGCTTTTCCTTGGACAAGACCCTGACATCACAGCTGCGGCGCAGACGTACCTCCTCTGTTCCCTCCCCGACCTCGTCTCCTTTTCCTTCATCCACCCAATCCGCATCTACCTCCGCGCTCAGGGCCTCACTCTCCCGCTGACGCTTGCCGCCTCCTTCGCCGCGGCACTCCACGTCCCCGCCAACATCCTACTCGTGAGGCACCTGCGCCTCGGCGTGTCCGGCGTCGCCGCCGCCTCCGCCGCCTCCAACTTCGCCCTCCTCCTCTTCCTGGTGTCCTACATCTGCGCCACTGGCGTCCACAAGCCGACATGGGAGCGCCCCACCCGCAAGTGTCTCACAGGGTGGGCCCCCCTGGTCCGCTTGGCGGCGCCGAGCTGCGTCTCGGTCTGCCTGGAGTGGTGGTGGTACGAGCTCATGATCCTGGTCTGCGGCCTGCTCCCGGACCCCAAGGCCGCAGTGGCGTCGATGGGCATCCTGATCCAGACGACCGCCCTCATCTACGTCTTCCCTTCATCCCTCGGCCTCGGCGTCTCCACCCGCGTCGGCAACGAGCTCGGAGCGAACCGGCCGGGCCAGACGCGGACCTCCGCCGGCGTGGCTGTCTTCCTGTCAGCAGTGATGGGATTCATGGCGATGACCTTCGCGGCGGGCATGAAGGACACGTGGGGGCGCATGTTCACGGACGACGGAGAGATCCTTCGGCTGACGTCGGCGGCGCTGCCGATCGTGGGGCTGTGCGAGCTGGGCAACTGCCCCCAGACGGTGGGGTGCGGCGTGCTGCGCGGCAGCGCCCGTCCCAGCGACGCCGCCAACATCAACCTGGGGGCCTTCTACCTGGTGGGCATGCCGGTGGCCATCTTGCTCGGGTTCGGCCTCGGCGTGGGATTCTGTGGCCTGTGGATGGGCCTGCTTGCGGCACAGATCTGCTGCGCCGGACTGATGCTCTACGCGGTGGGCTCCACCGACTGGGACGCGCAGGCTCGGCGGGCGCAGGTGCTAACCTGCGCCGGAGCGGGGAAGGGGGACTGGGAGGGCGAGGCCGCAGTGGGCACCGGAGAGCTGCCATTCTGCTGCGAGTGCGAGCCCTTCATCTCCATCAACGTAGCAGAGCGGGAGACAGCCACCGTCCCTGGTCAGACACCGTAGCCGTTAATTTGTCGGGTGATTAGATTACCCGCCACATCCACAGAAGGCTAAAAGACAGAAAACAGGGAACTTAAATTTTTTTTGACGTTAGAACAACACGAAATGGGAAGAAGCAACCTTGGGTTGGTTGGGTTGGGTTGGGCACGGGAGGCACACGGCCCAAGGCCGATGGAGCGGCAAACCAAGAAGACACCACCGGGCCGGGTTCACCCAGTAGACACTTTCTCCCTTGCACAAATCCAATATTGGAAGCTCCTTTCCTCCTACTTTTTCTTCGTCTCCTACTGCTCCTCCTCGTTGTTTCCCTTTTTAAGCTATTTTCTTCCTCTGATAGGACTTGTGTTCCGTATCACCCATTCTTGGATGGATAAGAGTTGGCGGGGCGGGCGGAGCCTGGCATTTGTTCGGTCTCATTGCGCTTTGTTGGTCCCTGTGACTCACCAACGATATGCCTCCCCCCCCCCCCCCCCCCCCCCCCCCCCCCCCCACTTTTCCCTTTTTTTTTTTTTTTGATTTTTTAGACAGTGCCCCCCATCTTCTCCTGCATCGGTACTTGGCAGCTGTGTCGCATGTTACGTTCTATGCTGGGCTTAACATTTGTATTTTACCGAGTCCTGATTCCTTCTTCACGGTGTATTGACCTATGTACATATATTTCTCAACAAAGAATCGAAACGAATGCTCGCGGCTTTGTTCCTTCTCTTCAAGTACCGTCGACGGCATGCTGTATGATCAATGCACGTGTGTAATTAGTGTGGCGCGTGGCACGGTGATTTTTGTCTGTGCGTGGACCTTGGATTGCCCGGTACCGCTCTTGTCCCCTTCCTTTCGGGCAGCACACATACTAATACTCCAGTACTTACTATTATAGCACAGTGGGGTTGCGAAGGCGTTCGTGGTCTTGGAAAAGGCGGGGCTGGTCTGTTTATTTATTCGGAAAATTTGGATTAAAAAATAATTTTTAAGAAAATTTAAATTTTTATATCATTTGGTATCATTGAAAATTAAAATTTAAAAATTAAATCATCAAAAATTTTCCTAATTGCCACCTTACAGTTTCTGCATAACAAGTTTAGGCACTATTTATGGAAGTTATATTTTTATTTTTTTTCCACTCATTTAAGTAGTCTTTGTCAAGTTTAATTATTTTTTATTAGTTAATTTAATTTTTATTTTTTTTATTAATATCGGTAGAATACTATTCATTCAAATTGTGTTTTTATTTTATTTCTCATATTTTAAATTATCTTTGTCAAAGTTACATATTTTTCATTAGTTATCTAATTTTTTTATTTTTAAAAATATTAAAAATAAAAATAAAATAAAATAAAAAATTTGATAAATAGTGTTAATACACAAAGAGTATATGATTCTCCCTTATTTATGTGGATCATAAAATCTCATATCTCTCCATACAATTTTATATTTACCTGACAACTAAATAGACAATTACAATTTTATTTTCACGTAAATTATTCCGTGAAAAATTATTTTCTTATTAAACTGTTTTACATACAACTAAATGGATCCTTAATCTTGATCTCCTGGTGGCCTGAGCCACGGTGGTTAGGAAGAAGTGTTGTTTGATTTACTGGTGAGACTTATAAGATTATCGAGGGAATTTGATGGGGAGATCATTTTGACACGAGTTAAAAATTGATCGAAAAGAGTGACAAAATTTAGAGTAGAGAGTGTGAGTGTCTGTGAACGTCGAACTGAGTAATCTTAAATCATCGATCGTTCTTATACATCTCATACTATGATATCTTAATTGTCGTATTTTATTAATTAGATCGTGATTTTATGGTCACCATTATAAGACACATGATCTATAGTTGTTGACCAATGGTTGAGTAATAGACTGTTATGTGAATCACAATTTTGAAACTTTTGTGACCATGTTATGCGCTCCATGTTGAAAAAAATTGAGACGATCTTGTCTAATCTTTAACCAAGATAAACGACGTCCTATCGTAAGACTGAACCCGACACCTTATGTAAAAGACTTTAAACCCTCGTCAGTTAATAACCGCGACGTCGTTCCCGGGACAGTATAAACTCCATTTGATATGTTGCCGTCTGACTCATGCGAGGACCACCATATCCGGTGCCGTTCCCGGCAAGGCTCGCACGGAAAGCGACGTGCACAACATCACGGCCGGTGAAAAAGATGCTCGCAGTCGCACACCGCCGTCCGTCCGCGCGCGGCCCTCGGATTCGTCTCCTAATGCGAGACACTTAAGCGTGTTATTAATTGCTACAGCCGGGGAGCGTCGCCCGTCTCCCCTCTCCGCGTTCGTAACAGTCCGCCGTTGACCTAACCAGGTCGTCGACGTCATTTGCTCCTCCGGCTGGAGCCAGCCCATGCAGCCCGGTGGGTTTACTTCGATGGTGGGGAGTTGTTGTCCTGGGAATGTACTTATACGCGAGAGTAAATACGCAAAATTTAATCCGGGGGGGTGTCAGGTGTGAGAAAAATTGAATGTTCTCTTCTGGGATCTCTCTATTCCTGTAAAAAAATCTGGAGGAATTTAAGTTCAGAGTAATGGCTTGTTAATGGGGACTATTCAAAGGGGCCAGAGCATAACGGACCCACTTTGGACTCGCTACGAAAGTTTACGTTTCCCTAGGCTTGGTGTATGGTATTCATTCATGTAATGCATGGTCGTCCGGTTATGTTAACGTGTGAGAGCTGCAGTCCAATTTGTTATGATCATTCCAAAAATTAGGTTTTAAGTGAATATATACATATTATCTTGGGTCTTTTTTTTTTTTTGAAATGTAAGTTTGAAATAACACGAATCATGTGTAAATTGAAGTCCGCTGCTACGTGCCCAACAGTTTTATTAAATCCATGGCGGACCTGGATGGGGCGAAATGTACAGAGACCACTGTTTCGCTGAGAAGGAAATAAGTGGGCCACTTTGTGTAGTTTGAGACATCCATCAACACCGGTAGAAAATAAAAGTATTTTTTACTTTCCACATACCAAAGTGCCACTTTCATTTTTTAAAAAGAGGATGCCACTTTAGCCCTGAAGGATAGTTTTCTAGTGGAAAAAATTAAGTAATTAGCTACTCCAAGATGGTGAAGGAATCAACTTAGACGGTGTGGCATCTGTTAGCTCTACTTTGTCACAGCGATATGTACTCCAGGGGTATCTGAATTTGAAATAAGCTAGCTTAAAATTAATCTATCTTTAAAATAAAATAAGATCAAATAGGCAATCCCTATTAATTGGCTGTTTTTTAATGACTTTGAAATTTTACTAGTCAATTAATTTTTACAATAATCAATTAATTATACTTTTTATGGCACTTAAGCAGCATTTAGCAATGCTCGTTAAAAATGAAAATCGACATAAGCCGATTTCGCGTGAAAGAGCGAGATGGCCATGCTTTGCGGGCTCGTTGTTCGCATCTTGACGATGTGGGTGACGGGACCACTCGTCGCCCGTACATCTTGTGTGAAAGGAAAATAAAAAATTTTTAAAATAAAAAAAAAATCAGATGTCGTCGTGAAGGTTTCTCCGCTCCTCAATCTAATCGCTCGTGCACGATTCAGTGAAAACCACTTCACCCCCACTTTTGCAAATGGAGGAGAGAGAAAATCTATCTTTATCTCTCTCCTCCTATAACAAATCGATTTGCATTCAAAGTAGGAGATGCCAAGAACACTTGCAACTTTTTGGATGTTGTCAGAAATTTTGAATCTCAAAATAATACTGTCTTAGACGAAAGTCAATAAACATCATATAAGAATTTATTAATGTGTTTCGTATTTTTGATAACTGATTAGCCCACTAGGAGTGGGTGGCATTATCTCAGATTAATCTATACCACTTCTTTAAATTCGGTTAAATGGTAATTAACACCTAATTTACCTTGTAATTAGGAATAAATCGGTTACTAAAGCGGCTCGAATTAATAATGTAAATGAGACTATAGCATCAGCAAGTGTTGGTCAATGCATCACTACTTTTCCTGGTTTTGGAATCTAAAATATACTTACAGAATAAATGGTTGAAACATTAGAAATCTAATGCTCTATTTTTTTTAGGTCTCCTAAACGAAACGCTGTATGCTTTTAAAATGGAAACATCTTTGATTTTTAAACCAGTGATAATTCTAAAACCGGATATATAATTGTGGCAAAGCAATCTTTGACAAGAAGCTATAATGCAGCCTTTTGATTGATCACATTAGGCATTTATCCCTTTAACCCCTTTAACTTACAACAAATTGTATCTTATACGAGATTTCCTACATGTGGCATCTGTTCCTTCAAAGAGTTGATTTGGAAAATTGATGCGATGTATTAATCATGAGAAAATGTTGTTATCCGACGCGTGTAGTGGAGTCATGTGGCGCCCGACATCTTAACACAATTGATGGGTATTGAATATTTACTTCAATTTATTAGCTGATTTATCGAGTAATAAACAACTCTTTTTAATCATTTATTCTCATTCTGTGCACAAAGTTGCATCTATTGAAATCATTTTTTGGTACTAATTGCTTTTGTGGAATAGTTGGATGTCTCTCACATAGATATCGGCAGCCCCCACACAATGTTCAATTATCTCAGAAAAGCTTTTGACCTCCCGATCAAATAACAGTTGGTTGTTCACTCAATCATCTAAAGAGTGTCACACTCACACTTTCACACACACACACACTCTTGCATGTTGCAATGTATGAGGAATAAGAAATATTTCTCTCTCCTTTACTACTATACTTTTATTGCCTTTTTTTTATTACTCTTCATCAGATTGGACCGACATAACATATATTGATATAGCATTGGGCAATGAGTAAGGTGAAAATATAATAAAATTGTAATAAAAGTATAAAATATTATTTCTCTTCAGTATTACTTTATATATCATTATTTAAGGGAAATATTTTTTGTTTGTCATCGCATATTGCAGTAGCACACACATGGAGTTTGCTCATACTTATTGTTGAGACATATTTAGTCTCACGTCAAGTAGTGAAAAAGTGTGCTTCATAAGTATAACCCACTCTCTCCTCTCTCATAGAAGGTAGTTTCTCAACAAAAAAGATAAAATCCCTAATGAGAATAACATCTCTTAAGAGGATATTGGTAATTTCATTATCTTTATCGACCTTATGACAAAAATTGAAGAAGAAATTACATGCATTGTCAGCTTACATCATCAATAAAGATCCGCACCATCATATCCTCATTAAGGTATATGTGTGACAAGAGTTTTTGAATATATATTTAATTTCACATTAAAATAGTAAAAATAAATACATGAAAAAAAAATTTCCTCTTTTCTCAATAAAATCTTTTTTTTCAAAAAGAAAAATCTCAATAAACATACTAAAATGGCAGGCACACATGATGCAGCAGGAAGCATTTCTCAATCTCCATAATTTACACGTCAATGTACATCTATCTCTTTCGTACCACTGCCCACAAAATGTTTCTTCTTTGTTTCAACTATTACATACTTGTAGCAATCCTCGCCCCTTCACCTTGGGATCTTTACAGAAGGCATCTTTTACAGAAGGCTCCAAATAACGCTACACATTGACCTCTATTCAGTCAAACTCTCGCTGTACTGTGGCCAGGACATTGCCAAAACCTGTCACTAGAATGGTGTAATGATCGAAGACTGATATATTAGAACTCATCTAGTAGACTAGTATCCTCAATCTGAACATTCTTCTACGAGTCGAAGCCCCGAATGGTTAAGAAAATGTCTAAGAAGTCATATAAGAAATTGAACAATTACAGTGCTGAACTAAAATCACAAATATATTATACACAATTATAGTACAGTTCAGAACATAAGTACAGTCACAAAGGGAGACATAGATATCAGAAAATACCTATACCCTAAAAATTAGTAGCTAAGTAGGATCACTAGAGTGACTTTACACATCTACACTCTGAACTGACCACGCCTCACTTGAAAGGGAAAATGGTGAGCCTCTATTTAACGGCCCAGTAGAAACACTAACCCCACGGGTAAAATAATCTCACAAATATAATTAGGAGAGAAAGCACAACTAGTAAGTACGCACTGCACTGAATAAAATCAAAATCGCAACCAATCTACCACGTTGGAAACAACGTGCAGTAACTCTCTCCTCTCTAGGAGGTGTTTACGCACAAGCACCTCACATGCACAGAACACAAAATAATATAGTACCACACCAAACAAGTCTAACCAAGGGTGCCTTACCATTTCTTTGTGAGGAGGGAGTGGTTCAACAATGATGATGTATTATCTCCATTTTTTAAGCTTGGATTTGACTGGCTCCCTTGAATGTGATGCACCTCCTCATTATATGGCTTCCCCCTTAGGTGATGCTTGACAATCTTTAACTTCTGCTTGTCAGTCGACCAATTTGTCATCATCTGTCGACATTGAACCTTGTGTGTCAACCTCTTTCCTTTGTGTGTCGACATTGCACCTTGTGTATCGACCTATGCATTTTCTATCGACAACCAACTTAGTATATTGACCTAAACTTTTCCATAATCCTTCTTCATGAGCTTGGCTTCATTTGTCCACCTATGTCTTTTATCTGTCGACATCTTCTTTGGATTACCATTTGTTGATGCTTGATCTTATTGTTTTCCTGTCATATCAACCTGTTGTTGTTTGTCATGTCTTCATGAAAATTTCCCCTATTGTGTAGATACCGCTTTGAGTTCGTCAGGAACT
The DNA here is from genome assembly GCA_014218235.1 of Colocasia esculenta. Taxonomy (NCBI): domain Eukaryota; kingdom Viridiplantae; phylum Streptophyta; class Magnoliopsida; order Alismatales; family Araceae; genus Colocasia; species Colocasia esculenta. The sequence continues at coordinate 1,851,621 of CM024754.1, read as the reverse complement.
CCTAGCATCCACAAAGAGGGAGGGGGGGGGGGGGTAAGAAAAGATAAAAGATGGTGTGGTGGATATGGAGTGGAAGCGGAAAATTACGAAAAATAAAAGATCGTGATCGTCAGACACGCGAGGGTGCCGAATGGAGATGCACGCGAGGGGTGCGAGTGGAAGAAGTGATCGCTTTGTGTACCTTTTTGTAGCGGGAGATTGCGTGGAGATGATGTGGGTCCTCTCTTCCTCTATGAGCACGGCCGGCCGTGGTAGAGGGTATTTTCAATGTTGATTACCCTGACAAAGAAAAAAGACAAAAATGAAGAGGGGATTAGCCAGGGCGTGTAGTATACATTCCAAAAAAATGAATAAAATGACATAATAAAGAATGGGAGAACTCACCGTGTGGTGGCTTTTAAACCCCTAAAATATAGGTGTGTGTGTGTGTATGCATGCATGTATGTGTGTGTGAAAAGTAGAGAAGAGCCACGTGGGGCCCGGAGGAGACAAAGGAAAGACGGAAGGGAGAAAGGGGAGGGGGTGCTTCCCCGATGGTTTGGTCGGCGTGACGGGCGTGCCGGTTGAAGGAGGACGTGGAGGAAGACACTCCCCGCCTCGCGCGTGGAATGGAAGAGACGACGGCGCCATACTCTGGGGAAGAAGGATGACTTGGTGAGTAATGGCTCAGAGTCGAGACGCCGATCCGCAGAAGCTTCGCCGCTTTCTGGAATCCCCCTGAACAAATGACCCCTCGGGTCCATTTATAGGCAAAACCTCATTAAATCGCGTCCACTACAGCAGACGCCTATTAAGCATGAACGCGTCCGGGCAGCAGGCCACAATTAAGTCGCGTTGGGGCGGCGTGCCTCAAGTTCAACCAATCGCGTCCGGGCGGCAGGCCGCGATTCAAAAGGTCAACCTGATAGGACAGGCCATGATGGTTAGCTTGCGGCTAGGTTTAGAATCGCGTCCGGACAGGCCGCCGCGAATTGAAACGCGGCGGCATGGCCCGACGTGATTACAACTTGCGTGATTCTGAGGCAATCGGGTCATAAATGCACCGGTCGGCTTGGATTTGACTTTCTAAATCGCATCGTGCTACCCAGATGCATTTTCAGATTTTCTCATGATTTTCGAGAGTAGCTCTCAGTGCGGCGACTGCCGAGGCCATAGTCCTTTTGACTTTTTATCGCGTCGTGTCAGGCGGATGCGTTTCCAATTAGAGCATGTGATGGAAAAGGCTCTTAGATGCGTTGGCTTTGACCACCGCATTAAGGACCCTAAACTGCGTCCACCATGACCGCCGCATTTAAAAGGGCGTCCACTGCAGCAGACGTGAATTAAAGAAGCTATTTTTAAACCAAATCCGCAACCGAACCACCTTGAAGCGATGGGGAAGCACCCGGAAAGAAGAATCGTGAGATCCAAAATATTTAGAAAAACACTCTTGCGAGGCAAAAAGAGGCCATTGTGGCGTTATGGCGCAATATGAAATTTGTCCGCGGCGGAGCCAAACCGCGTGTCTACACATGTGGTCTTAAAAATATCTTGTAAGAAATTTATTAGTAGCACTTATAAATAGAATTAAGAATTACATTAATATGTGACTACTCCCTCTTCAGATTTGAGTGAAGTAAAGAGTCGACAGTCACCAATACCTTACGCATCCTTGTGTCCATATGCTTTAAGGCTGCCATGTAAGTAAATCACTCATAATATGTACCTAAATTCTTTTTGGCCTTTGATGGTTAGATGCATATAAATAATCTTTAGAATCCATATTAAGTGTTCAGTTGTGTAGGAGTTTGACCATGTACCTAACTTATTACAATGAGAACAATAATGAATGTATTTATTTTTTAGGCTTGAATATTCTTTGCAATATTTTAACACATGTTTTTTAGGAGCTTCTCTTTGGTCACATCATTTTTTGTGTTTCTTTTCAAATTTTGGTACGGATATTTACTTGGATAAATTGTTTTTCCTTTTCAAGATATTGTGTATCCTAAGCCTTGTTTGTTTTTGCCATATTTTGAGCTTTTAAGCATAGGGCTAGAGTGGTACCTTTTATTCTTCTAATTGATCCTTTCAAATAATCATTTCTTCATTGGGGGTTTTTAATTCTTTCTTTCAACCCTAACATATTATTGTTCTTATTCTTTAGGTCATCACACAAACTAGTAGGGGTAAACTCTGCGTCGCCGAGTAGTATGGTTTCAAACTCTGTTCGTAATTTAATCGAGTTCGAGCCGAGCTCGAGTTATATCGAGTCTAAAAATGTCTGTTCAAACTCGGCTCATTTAAATACTCTCGAGCTCGAGCCCTTAACGAGTATCTTAACGAGCTTAATTGAATTTGCGAGTTCGTATATAAAGTAAGTCCAATCCAATCTACAAGTAAAAACTGATCGTCTCATAGACCTAAATTTATCTTATTTTAAGTTCATATCTCAATAGTTTGTATAGTTACTTAATTTAACTATTTAAATAATGTTTAAAATATATTCATAATTTGTCACAAGTAATATGAAGATTAATAGATAAACATCGTAAGGTAGGGGCGGTGCTGCAACTCCCCTTCGTACACCGTCCAGAGCCCCCTTTCTCCACCGTCGTTGACGGTATAACTGTGCCGGCCCGTGAGCACCGTCTGCCATTGACGGATGATCCACAGTGGTTGTCGGAGATGCCAGTGGCCGACAACGCGCCCCCTCGTCCCCACCATGGACTCACCTACTGGGCAAGTCAGTCACAGGAGGGAGAAGATGTTTGATTGCTGGGGTGCCTTGCAACACTAAATTTTGTGTCCATGCCTCTATTTACATGATTTGTGTATAACTCTCATTTACATATTTGTGTTTATACATTGTGGATTTAGTCTATGACATTAAGCCCTCATAATATTTTATTTTGTAATAATAACTATATAAAAATAATAAATAATTTTATATCAATATATATATTTATTATTTTAAAAAATATTTAAACAAAGTGTTAGCGAGTACTTAGACAAGCTCTTAACGAATATTTGATCGAGCTCTTAAACGATCTGTTCACGAATAAATCGAGCGAGCTCTCACATATTTGGTCAGACTCGGCTCGTTTTGAACCGCGCTTTTTTTTTTTTGTTCAAACTCGGCTCGTTAATAAATAACGTGTCAGATCGCGTTTTTATCGAGTCGAGTTTCGAAGTACTCGTCGAACTATCGCGCTTCGTTTACACCACCTACACAAAGATCATTATTGTCTTTGGTTTCTTTTAACCGAATTTTCAATTGTTCCTTTTCAGATTTAAGATAGATTAATATTCTCTAAACAAGCAAAACTATTTTTCAGAGTCTTTAATCCTTTACAACTACTTTGTGTTTTGGTAAAGTTCATTAAAGATATCTTCTAAATTTTTTGATTCTAAATCTAAATCACTAGAAGATTGAAAAAATGAGTTAGATTGTACCTTTCTAGCTTTACCATGAGGGCTAACTCCTTGCTCTTCCTCAGAATGTAAGCTTGATGCATCTGTAGAGGAACTTCTTCATTGTCCCACGTAGCTGTCATAGTTTTCCTCTCGAATTTCTTGTGCTTTTCATATTTTCTCTGCTTCTCCTTGGATTTTTCTGGTTTACTGATTTTCTTGAGTCTTGGACAGTTAGGTCTTAGTGTCTGGGCTGCTTACATTCATAGAAAATGGGTTCATTTTTTTTCTTTTATTTTTGTTGTGAATCTTTCTTAATCTATTTTTCTTCTTTAAAATTTTATGAAGCTTTGATAGGACTTCATCAACATCACTATCCTCAGTTCCTGCATTTTCTAAACTAGAAGAGGAAGAGTGGAAGGAGCAGCAATAACTTTAAAAGTATTAGTAATTTTTTTCTTAGAAGAGCTTTTAGATAATCTTTCAATATTGATTTCATGTGTCATTAATGATACTATAGCTTTTCTATTGACAAGGTTGTTAAGTCATTTACTTATTCAATAACGAGTACTTTAGGAGTCTATTGATTTGAAAGAGATCTCAATATTTTCTTAACTAAATCACCTTAAGAAAATGTTTTTCATAATGATGCTAAGTCGTTTGTTATGTTTGTAAATCTTGAGTACATTTGATTATACCTTCATCACTTAGCATCCTAAATTGTTAATCTTTAGCTACAAGATATCTATCCTAGTTTCTTTAACTTTATCGGTTCCTTCATAAGTTATTCTTAACATATCTCATATTTCTTAGCTGATTTACATGCAGAACTCTATTGAATTTATTTTTAGATAAAACACAACATATGTAGTTTTTAGCCTTATAATTTAATGAGATGTTCTTTCATCTGTTAGAGACATTTCAGATGAGGTTGAAGCAAGAGGAATTTTATCACCTTCTTCAATTACCTTCCACAGATCGAAATTTGTTGCCTCGATGAAGCACTCCATGCGTATTTTCTAGTATGGGTATTCTTCACCATTGAAGAAGGGAGGTCTTGTGACATACTATCCTTCAGTGCAGCCTTGGGTTGCCATTGATCTTTGCTCATTGGATCGTAAGATCTTCTTCATAGAGCTTGGCTCTGATACCACTTTTAGGTATCACTATAAGAGATTCGGCTTTTATTTCTTCAAAAGACCAATGCTCTGATACCACTTGTTGGTCCATGGCAGCAATCTACAGTCACCTAGAGGGGGTGAATAGGTAAATATAGAAATCTGAAAACACAAATAACCACATGAAACATTGTTAGTGAATAAGTTCGTGTGCAATAAAGTTATATGAGCGGAAGCAATCACACACAATAACCACAGAAATTTATCCTAGTTTGGTACTTCCAATGGAAGACCTATGTCTAGTCTCCAAGCAAATCTTGGGATTTTACTAACCAGAGTACAATCCCTCCAAGAATATACAACACCTAGCCCGTGCTGGTCTTTTCTCTAATTTCCCGGACACAACCCCCAGCTCACAGACTGGTCCTTTCTTCAACAAAGGGGTGTAACCCCCAACTCCCAAGTTGGTTCTCTCTTCACATAGGAAAAGGAATACTATATATAGCCCCACAGTTAGATACTATAGTCTTTCTTAAGAAAAGAAAGAATATGATGAGAGCTACATAAAATAAACAAGAGGATTAAACTCTCAGCTCACAATCTCTCCCACATTTTTACAATGTTGTGCAAGAGAGAGTAAAAGGAATGAAGTTTGAAGGCTGACCCTTGACAGATTGCTTGATGCTTTTTTGTATATGTGTTGTCATCTTCTCTTCAAATCTTTTAGCTCTTTATAGAGCAGCTGAAGAAGGGGACCATTGACAGATAGCCGTTGGAGTCCCTTGGATCTAATGCTTTCTTCTTTTTCTTCTTCTTCTCTGCCTTTTTGTCTCTAACAGTTCCTTTAGAGTAGAAGAGTCTTCATAGTTTGTGCTTGATTTCAAGGTCGTAAGTAGCAGGTGTCTGTAAGCATTACATGCAAGAAGAGATAGTAATAGAGAGATACATAACATGTCAGGTGAACCATACCTCTTTTGCCTTTAGTCCATATTTTATCTGACAGCATACTATAAGGTAGGTGCATTTCCTTCTTATAGGAAAAAGGAGTCCTTGAGTCCATATTTTCTCCTGACATCTATTCTTACCTACCCTGATAAGATAGAAAGCACACAACATGATAACTTAAAGTTTTAAAGGATATTTGAATTTTCATTGAGTGCCAAGACATTTATTCATTAATTGATGCAGACAAGAGTAAGTCATTAATAATTGATGTACAATATAAGTATTGAACACTTAAAACATCAATCGATGTATTTTAACACTGATCGAATACAAATAAGGAAATGTTTAGTAATTGGAAGAAAATAGCACCACATCGATATATTTTAAGTCAATTATTTACCAATCAGAAGATATAATATTTATTACACTAATCGGAACAATGCTTGGTCATCAATTGGAAGAAATATTCGTTTGTTCACCAATCGCAACATCTAAACATCAATCGGAACAATACTTGGTCACCAATCAGAAGAATTTGGTTACGAATCGTTAGACTTTTCTTCAGTAATCGGAACACATCAAATGGAACAGAAAATGCGCCCCCTTAACCTGATGCAAATTTGGTCCCCAATGGTTATGATTTAAAGTTATCTAGTCACCATTAGAACAAGAAATGTGTCGAATTAACACGACGCATATTACCAACCTCACCAGTCGAAGTGTAACTTCGACTTGTGATCCTAAAACTTCACAAGCCAAATCTAACTTTGACTTGTGACCAATTGAAGATCAAATCTTAATTACAATAGATATTTTCATGATAATTATGAGAAAAAATTTATTAAATATATTTATGAGATTTATGATAAACATGAGTTTTTGTTATCACTAAAATAAAGAGATAAAATATAATAGTGGTTCAATAATCTCCATCTTTTTGGTGATGACAAAACTCATGTGAATTTTTTGAAATTAAGATATTTAATATAACAATAAAGAAAAATGCAGATAAATAATTCTCCCCCCTTTCGTCAATAACAAAAGAACTACATGAGAAGGTGTTGGAGTAGTTCGGCATGAAAGATTACAAAGCTGTGAGCACTACATTGGCAACCCATTTCAGATTTTCTGCTGATTCACTAAACACAGAGAAGGAGATGGAATTGATGTCTAAAGTTCCATATGCAACTGCAGTTGGTAGCATATATATGCTATGGTATGTACTTGAATTGATATGTACATGGGAAATCTTGGAAAGTCTACTAGGAGGCTGTGAGTGGATTCTTTGTTACCTCAAAGTGCTTCAAATGTGAGCCTTATATTTCAAAAGGAAATAGTGATGGTGGTCAACTGGTCGGCTACATTGATTCAGATTTAGCTGTGATCTGGATAAGAGGAGATCCCTGACAGGTTATGTAACGTCGCATGCTTTTCGGATCCATGCGATCATGTGGGTATGGTTGTGATGGCCGTTGTGAGGCCGTGTGAGTTGGTTGTGTGGAATGTGTGGTTTGGATGTGTGGTTTGTTCACGGTGGGTGCAGGTTTGGTCCTGAAATGAATAGGACCTGCTCCAGTTGAGTTGGAGTTGGCGGCCATGGGTGGCCATTGACTTGTTGGCGTCAGGTAAGATGTCGTTGACTGCATAATCTTGGCGGCATAAGATGTGGACGTTGATGGTGGCGGTTGTCCTAGGCGCGAAGGGTTGGCACCACCTGTGAATTCTGCAGTTATGGGTCACCCGAGAGCAGGTTTTCCACCTGGTTCTCTCTCCCCCTTGCCCCAGCTTCATGCCCCCGTGTCCCTAAAGCTTCCAACAGATACAGGAGAGTGGTTGGAGGATCGTGGGACGTGTGGCGTTGCCGAATCGGACGAGGAAACGCCGTGGCGTGGTGCAATTGCTGTGGGAGCTCGCGGAGGGTTCGGTGTGAACCGGAGAATTCGGAAGGTTTAAGCGTGTTCTGAGGTAGGGAACGAACCCTGTTAGTTCTATAGGATCATTAAAATACGACGTGACCACCTGAATAAGCATGTTTAATGCATTTTCGGATTAAGTTGCACCAAGCGGGGATAATGGGTGGTTTGATGATTTCGAGTAGTAAAGCATGCTGTTATAGTTTAATTATAGTGTATGGATGTTAGAGGAACTATTTATGCATGTCTTTCCGTTGTTTTAACGATTGTAAAACCTGTAGGATCGGTTTAGGGTTTCTGCAGGAATAGAGGCTGAAGACATTGGCGTCAACATCGTTTGTCGCCAAGATCATCAGCTGGGATACTGACGGCCATATCCCTTGCCGTCTACTTCCCATAAGCGGCAGTCGATGTTTGCCCTTCCTGTGTATAAGTAGAAATGACCGTTTATAGTATTTATCGATAATGAATGGTGCGTTGGCACCTGTTGTAACGTCGCGCATTTTCCAGATCCCCGTGGATCCAGGTTTAGCGGTTTGGTGGCCAATGTGAGGCCCATTAGTGTGTGTGTTTCTTGCTAGATCCTTACCGGGTTTGGTTTGGATCCGTGTTGGTGTTCAGCTTGCTGGACACAGTGTGTTGGTGTCCAGGTGGGTGACGTCGACTGTGTGTTGGCGGCAATGGTGTGCCGTTAACATGGTTTTAGCGTCCATCGATGTGGACGTCGAGTTTGATGAACTTGGCGTCGAGTGATGTGGACGTCTAGTTGTGGCGGTCTGGTTAAACGGCCCAAGGGTTGACGTTAACCTGACATGCCTGTGTTTTTATAGCAGACCCGAGCTCTGTTCTTTCTTCTCCTTCTCCCCTTCCTCTTCCCCCACCTTTGCCCTTGAGCTTCTTCGCGAGTTCTGACGGTTGGCGGGAGCTCGTGGAAGGCCATGGTGCGCATGGTAGCTGCAGATCGGGCGGGGAATGGCGGATTGGAGCGCGGTGTTCGTGGGACGTTTCTCGGGTTTCGGCGTGATTCGAGGTTCTTCGGGAGTTTAATTGCGTTTCTGAGGTAGGGTCGAACCCTGTTAGCTTGTTAGAAACATTAAACACGTTTTAATCACTTGAACCAGCATTTTTATTGTATTTTCGGATTAAGTTGCACCATGTGGGGTTAATGGGTGGTTTGAGTAATTTAGCGAATAAAGCATGTTGTAATGGGTTGTTTTGGGTTCTGGTATGTTAAAGGAACCGTTTCTATATGTTTTTCTATAGTTTAAACGGTTGGAAAACCTGTAATCCGGATTAGGTTTCTGCAGGGTTTTAGGCCGGAGAACTTGGCGTCAAGATCTCCTGTCGTCAAGCTCACCACCGAGATATAACGGCTAGATCGTTTGCCGTTTACTTCTTATAAGCGGCAGTCGATGTTGCCGCCAACTTGTGCATGTACCATGCAGTGTGGTTTACGTAGCTTTTCTGGTTATGAGTATTGTGTGTTTGTGTGTGCATGGCGATGACCGTGTGAGCCAGTGCACTTATTATGCTCTTGAGCATACTGCTCATGTAATGGGCATGTTTTACGTGAGTAATGTGTGATGTACGTAATCGCTTTACGTAGTATGTGTGGTGCGTTGGCACCCGTGCACTCTTGGAGTGCGTTGTCCATGTGTTGGACATGTGGTTTATGTGGTAGACGTGTGGTACACCAACCAGGGTGTATTATACACGTGTTGTTTACGTGGTTTGAGTGTGCGTGTGCTACACACTCTGTTGTAAGGTAATTCTTATGATTTTTGTGGTGTTTGGGCAGTGAAGGTCCATATTGACCTAGCCCTGGTTCGTTGTTGTCTTTCGAATATATTAAATATTTTATGTAGTAAGTGGTGTGTTGCCACGAAGGTCATCTCATGACCAATGATAGGCCAAATATGATTGGCTATCGTGATTTATATATATGTTAGTGTGAGTTAGCTTGGAGGTCACAAGATGACCAATGATAGGCAAGTCTGTGGTTTAGTTATGTGTTGGTGTGGGATAGCTTTAGGGTCACATGGTGACCGATGTTAAGCTAATCCTAACACATGAATATTGTGAATTATAAGTAAAGGCTATATGTGTAAGTATCGTGGTTTGTGCTAGCCGAGTGTGGTGGTCCGGCGCCTATTCCGGAATGCCTCTCTAGTCGGGTACCCCAGGTTCTTTGTGAGCCAGGCACGTGTGTTTGCTGTGCTCGGGGTTTTGTCTTGGTACTTGTGTTGTACTGTCAAGGTTTGTGTCGTCTTCCTGGACACCCTCACTCCTGTGCTTGAGTTGTACGTCCGGCTGAGGGAAAGACGGCAGTGGGGCAGCGGCTTGTGTTGTGGGTGTGTAGTCGCTTGTAGCGCGCTCGTGGTTGGGGTACGGACACCAGTAGTCGACACTGGTCCCCAGCTAGTCCTGTTTTCCAGTGCCTCACTTTAGAGTGCTCCGGCCAGAGACTCTAGAGGTGCCAGGCATGGGCCTGCAGTTGTGTGTCTGCAGGTGTGGTGTTAGTTGGTCTCCACAGTTGTTTGACTTGTTCTCGTGGAGCGGCAGTTGGACCTTTCGTCCGTGACTGCGAGGCTGAGAGGTTGTTCTTGTGTTGTGTTGTCCGGGTTGGATATTGGCCTGATCAGCCAGTAGTCCGTTCCCGTGTGGTGGCGTCGTTCTTCGTGACTCGTGCTTTGCTACTTGTCGTGGTTCGTGAGTTTGTGACTCGTGGTCGAGGTTTGACCTTTTCGAGGTGTGCATGGTGTTGGCACAGTTGTGGCTGAATTGTGGTTTGTGTGACTTGCCGGTTGAGGTTTTACTTGTAATATTGTGCCTAAGTAAAGGTATAATATAATTGTGGTTTAGTGTGGTGTTTACCACCTTCTTGTACCCTAGTTCAGGTGTTTGTGTTGTGGTACCTCAGAGTAGCAGGAACATGTTCCCTTCGTGGATTACTTTATAGTTTTGTGGTGGTACATTGTGTACTAACCTTTTCGGATACTTGTGTGTTATGGAGGTCTTGTGGTTTGACCTGCCACTTGTTGAGTTTTACTCTTCTTGGGTATGATTCCAATTATAGTTTTAGTGTGTGATGGATTGGCTTTGTAGTAGCTAGTCCTATTGCCTTGTGTGTAGTTTCCGACGTAGTAAGATTTGGAGTATAATGGACCAGCTCTTTGTTAGCAGTCCTGTTACTTAAGTGTTTTGAGGTTTGCCTGTGAAGCTTGTAGCCTGGGCAGTGACTTGCCTGTGTGGCTTATAGCTTAGGCAACCAGTTGTTGTAGCAGTGTGCCAGTGAGACTGTGGTTTAGGCACTGCTATAGTTGGGCTGACTAATGATATTATATTAGTCCTGTAGTCCTACTTTTCTTCTGAGGACTTTATGTTTATTATCATGAGCATGTTTAATTGTTAATTATTGTAATGATGTGAGCATGAAATGGTTTGGCTATTGATGTTGCCAGTGAGACCCATTGGGGTTGAGGTGTTTGTGGTTACAATGTTGTTTTGGGTAGCCCCTACTGAGCCAGTGACTTGTTGAGGCTCACTCCCCTACAGTTCTTTTCAGGGCTTGCCGTGTGTTTGGCTTGCAGCGGTGTTGTGTCAGACTTGTACCACCAGCAGTTGTTTAGTAGTTAGTGTTGTGTGAGCTTGTGCACCCTCGGGGTATGCCCTAGGTAGTTGTACTCTTTTTAATTGGACATGTATTAATGTAATGGGATAGTTGTACAAAATTGTGAACAGATATGAGCACATGTACTTTCTTGTGTCTTATATTCTTGTGGTTTGTCTTTTATACTCTTACTGGACACGTGTGTGAGATATCCCTTGCGACACTTCGGTGCGTTCGCGGGAGGCGATCTGGATATGGAGCCTTAATGGGCATAAATACTCCGGTCCGTTACAGTTGGTATTAGAGCAATGTCCAGTTAGAATATGAAAAGACATTGAAAGTACAATGTCCCAATACATGGATTAATGTCCACTGCTGGTAGTAAGTCTGAGGTTTTGTGTGATATAAGTAGTTTTTACGTGAGCTTTTGGCACGTAAATCGTGTGTTTCTGTTTGTTAAATTGACAGTTGGGAGCAGTTGTTGTGCCACAACGTGGATAGTGGCATAAGTTGTGTGGTAGCATCCTGGCACTAGTGCAGTTAAAGCAGTTAAAGTATAGTATTTAAAAGTTTTCAGTTGCAGAGATTAGAGGAGAAATGTAAAGTAGTGCCTTGAGAGGGATATGCCTGTTATATGTTAGTAAAGTGCAGAGTTAGCAGAGACAAGTATAGAGTATTTCTGTGATAGATCAGTTTGGTTGTTAAAGATTCGCAGTTAACGGAATTGAAGAGATTAGCAAGTTTGGATATGGAATTCAATAAGTAAGTTATAATGAGATAGAAAGTTAGCAAAGACAGGTGTATGGTAACAAGGTAATAAGGAATAGATCAGTGTGTGTGTGATAAGTTGCAGTTGAGAACCTCAGCAAATGTATTGTGGCATTAGAGATCTGAGTCAGATGATATTAAGAAACAGTGTGGATGAGAATGTGATTAGTGTTATGAAGAGTTTGATATGATTAAGTAAAGCATATCAACTTTAAAAGAGGTACTGGTACATAAAAGAATAGTGATGATTAAGTATACCTGAGGTGGGGAATTTGAGAAAAGTGTTATGAATAATGATGGTAATAGAAAGTGTGATATGAAGATTTGTATAAATATGTATTGAAAGGATCAGTTGAATAAAGAAAGAGAGAAAAGAATTAGTGTGCAATAAGAATTTGTGAAAATTGCACAAGAGGAATATTTAGTTGATGACTGACAGTTTATATAAAGAAGAAATATGGATCAGAGAAAGGAAGAATTTAGCAAATGATAAAGTGAATAAAGTCAGATGAGTCAGGAAATGTCAGTTAAAGTTTGCATATTGGTGTAAAGAAATGACAAGAATGATTTAATTGAGCAGAAAGGAATTGTTATTAAGATATTCCAGAGTTTCATGCAGGAGCAGGAACAGATTAATTAAAGAGTATTTGAAAAGTTTATGCCCCAGAATTATGAGAATTTGCCAGAGAATGTCAGTAAAGCAGAAATGATTTATGAAGAGCACAATATGTCAATAGCGGTTTGGCAGATCAGAAATTGCAGTAATTTCTTCAGCATGAATTAATTGAATGAAATGATTTGAAAATCAGTTGAAGCCAAAAGAAAGTAATTGAAAGCAATACTATGAGCAGAAATTGTAGAATATTTTGAAAAAGTGTTCAGTGTGATCAGAGTAGTGCAGCGAAAGTGGAAGCAAAGAAGATTTAATATTCACAGATTGTTCCAGGTTTGCTGGGATAAAGAGAAAGTGTAAAGTTTTGTGCAGCGGAATAAAGGAACAGAGTTTATTATGGTTTTTTAATCAGAGATGACTTTAAGCAGTATGAGCAGAATAATATGAAAGAGCAGGAAATTCAAAGATGGTGATTGGTTTTCTTTGAAGAAGTGTCAGTTGTAATGTGAATGCAAATGAGCAGGATAACAGTAAGCAGTGATAAATGAAAAAGAAAATGGTGGTATGAAAGAATATTACAGTGTAAGATATTTGAGAAAGGTAAAGTGGTCTCGAAAGAAATGTTGCAAACACAGCCCAGAAATTGTGGAAGCAGGTTCAGTCCAAGGAGATAAAGCACCATTGGCAAGGTAGGATCGCCTACGTTGAAAGCTAAGAAAAGCAATGGAATCGACAGAACAGAGTAATTGTGAAATGAATTGAAAGGCTGAAGCAGAGAAAGAGTATCCTACTTGTTCTGTGTTCGGCTTTAATTATTTTTAGGTGATAATTTGGTTTATTGTGATTTGTTTTTATGTCGAGGACGACATTTGTTTTTAGGTGATAATAATATAACGTCGCGCGTTTTCCGGATCCCCGTGGATCCAGGTTTAGCGGTTTGGTGGCCAATGTGAGGCCCATTAGTGTTGTGTGTTTCTTGCTAGATCCTTACCGGGTTTGGTTGGATCCGTGTTGGTGTTCAGCTTGCTGGACACAGTGTGTTGGTGTCCAGGTGGGTGACGTCGACTGTGTGTTGGCGGCAATGGTGTGCCGTTAACATGGTTTTAGCGTCCATCGATGTGGACGTCGAGTTTGATGAACTTGGCGTCGAGTGATGTGGACGTCTAGTTGTGGCGGTCTGGTTAAACGGCCCAAGGGTTGACGTTAACCTGACATGCCTGTGTTTTTATAGCAGACCCGAGCTCTGTTCTTTCTTCTCCTTCTCCCTTCCTCTTCCCCCACCTTTGCCCTTGAGCTTCTTCGCGAGTTCTGACGGTTGGCGGGAGCTCGTGGGAAGGCCATGGTGCGCATGGTAGCTGCAGATCGGGCGGGGAATGGCGGATTGGAGCGCGGTGTTCGTGGGACGTTTCTCGGGTTTCGGCGTGATTCGAGGTTCTTCGGGAGTTTAATTGCGTTTCTGAGGTAGGGGTCGAACCCTGTTAGCTTGTTAGAAACATTAAAACACGTTTTAATCACTTGAACCAGCATTTTTATTGTATTTTCGGATTAAGTTGCACCATGTGGGGTTAATGGGTGGTTTGAGTAATTTAGTGAATAAAGCATGTTGTAATGGGTTGTTTTGGGTTCTGGTATGTTAAAGGAACCGTTTCTATATGTTTTTCTGTAGTTTAAACGGTTGGAAAACCTGTAGATCCGGATTAGGTTTCTGCAGGGTTTTAGGCCGGAGAACTTGGCGTCAAGATCTCCTGTCGTCAAGCTCACCAGCCGAGATATAAACGGCTAGATCGTTTGCCGTTTACTTCTTATAAGCGGCAGTCGATGTTGCCGCCAACTTGTGCATGTAACCATGCAGTGTGGTTTACGTAGCTTTTCTGGTTATGAGTATTGTGTGTTTATGTGCGCATGGCGATGACCGGTGTGAGCCAGTGCACTTATTATGCTCTTGGAACATACTGCTCATGTAATGGGCATGTTTTACGTGAGTATGTGTGATGTACGTAATCGCTTTACGTAGTATGTGTGGTGCGTTGGCACCCGTGGCACTCTTGGAGTGCGTTGTCCATGTGTTGGACATGTGGTTTATGTGGTAGACGTGTGGTACACCAACCAGGGTGTATTATACACGTGTTGTTTACGTGGTTTGAGTGTGCGTGTGCTACACACTCTGTTGTAAGGTAATTCTTATGATTTGTTGTGGTGTTTGGGCAGTGAAGGTCCATATTGACCTAGCCCTGGTTCGTTGTTGTCTTTCGAATAATATTATAATATTTTATGTAGTAAGTGGTGTGTTGCCACGAAGGTCATCTCATGACCAATGATAGGCCAAATATGATTGGCTATCGTGATTTATATATATGTTAGTGTGAGTTAGCTTGGAGGTCACAAGATGACCAATGATAGGCAAGTCTGTGGTTTAGTTATGTGTTGGTGTGGGATAGCTTTAGGGTCACATGGTGACCGATGTTAAGCTAATCCTAACACATGAATATTGTGAATTATAAGTAAAGGCTATATGTGTAAGTATCGTGGTTTGTGCTAGCCGAGTGTGGTGGTCCGGCGCCTATTCCAGAATGCCTCTCTAGTCGGGTACCCCAGGTTCTTTGTGAGCCAGGCACGTGTGTTTGCTGTGCTCGGGTTTTGTCCCGGTACTTGTGTTGTACTGTCAAGGTTTGTGTCGTCTTCCTGGACACCCTCACTCCTGTGCTTGAGTTGTACGTCCGGCTGAGGGAAAGACGGCAGTGGGGCAGCGGCTTGTGTTGTGGGTGTGTAGTCGCTTGTAGCGTGCTCGTGGTTGGGGGTACGGACACCAGTAGTCGACACTGGTCCCCAGCTAGTCCTGTTTTCCAGTGCCTCACTTTAGAGTGCTCCGGCCAGAGACTCTAGAGGTGCCAGGCATGGGCCTGCAGTTGTGTGTCTGCAGGTGTGGTGTTAGTTGGTCTCCACAGTTGTTTGACTTGTTCTCGTGGAGCGGCAGTTGGACCTTTCGTCCGTGACTGCGAGGCTGAGAGGTTGTTCTTGTGTTGTGTTGTCCGGTTGGATATTGGCCTGATCAGCCAGTAGTCCGTTCCCGTGTGGTGGCGTCGTTCTTCGTGACTCGTGCTTTGCTACTTGTCGTGGTTCGTGAGTTTGTGACTCGTGTCGAGGTTTGACCTTTTCGAGGTGTGCATGGTGTTGGCACAGTTGTGGCTGAATTGTGGTTTGTGTGACTTGCCGGTTGAGGTTTTACTTGTAATATTGTGCCTAAGTAAAGTTATAATATAATTGTGGTTTAGTGTGGTGTTTACCACCTTCTTGTACCCTATTCAGGTGTTTGTGTTGTGGTACCTCAGAGTAGTAGGTACATGTTCCCTTCGTGGATTACTTTATAGTTTTGTGGTGGTACATTGTGTACTAACCTTTTCGGATACTTGTGTGTTATGGAGGTCTTGTGGTTTGACCTGCCACTTGTTGAGTTTTACTCTTCTTGGGTATGATTCCAATTATAGTTTTAGTGTGTGATGGATTGGCTTTGTAGTAGCTAGTCCTATTGCCTTGTGTGTAGTTTCCGACGTAGTAAGATTTGGAGTATAATGGACCAGCTCTTTGTTAGCAGTCCTGTTACTTAAGTGTTTTGAGGTTTGCCTGTGAAGCTTGTAGCCTGGGCAGTGACTTGCCTGTGTGGCTTATAGCTTAGGCAACCAGTTGTTGTAGCAGTGTGCCAGTGAGACTGTGGTTTAGGCACTGCTATAGTTGGGCTGACTAATGATATTATATTAGTCCTGTAGTCCTACTTTTCTTCTGAGGACTTTATGTTTATTATCATGAGCATGTTTAATTGTTAATTATTGTAATGATGTGAGCATGAAATGGTTTGGCTATTGATGTTGCCAGTGAGACCCATTGGGTTGAGGTGTTTGTGGTTACAATGTTGTTTTGGGTAGCCCCTACTGAGCCAGTGACTTGTTGAGGCTCACTCCCCTACAGTTCTTTTCAGGGCTTGCCGTGTGTTTGGCTTGCAGCGGTGTTGTGTCAGACTTGTACCACCAGCAGTTGTTTAGTAGTTAGTGTTGTGTGAGCTTGTGCTCCCTCGGGGTATGCCCCAGGTAGTTGTACTCTTTTTAATTGGACATGTATTAATGTAATGGGATAGTTGTACAAATTGTGAACAGATATGAGCACATGTACTTTCTTGTGTCTTATATTCTTGTGGTTTGTCTTTTATACTCTTACTGGACACGTGTGTGAGATATCCCTTGCGACACTTCAGTGCGTTCGCGGGAGGCGGATCTGGATATGGAGCCTTAGCGAGGCTCACCCCTACCCCCATAGGTGAGAGCGAGGAGGACGTTTCACGACCATCGTCCAGTTCTGAGCTGCGCCGTAGCGGTGCAGGGTCGGTACCTCCAGCTGTGTAGTAGCAGCTCCAGCAGTGTAGTGTAGTTAATTGTTTATTTTCTTCAGTTGTACCTCGGGGTATGCCCCAGGCTCTTGTACTTCTTTTCAGTTCTGTGGAAATATGGCTATGTAACTTGTGATTATATATATATATATATATATATATATATATATATATATATATATATATATATATAAGATGTGGTGTGTTCCTTTGTGTTTACACGGACTGTGGTTTGGTATCCCTTGCGAGGCTTCGACTTGTTCGCGGGAGGCGGACTCGGATCAAGTACGTTATCGGTTTAACGGGCTTGGCCGAGGCGTTCCGTCACAATTGGTATCAGAGCAAGGTCCGTGTTAATATAAGGGAATTAGAAAGATGCATAGCCTTATTTTGGTCTTTGTACACTGCTGGTAGGGACCCTGGTTTCTGATAATTTGTTGATTTGATTTTTGTTTGGTGTTTTGTTTATGTAGAAATTTCTGGAATGGCTGATAGAAGAGATTGGGGTGGTGGAGGAGATGATCCAGAGGAAAGTACTCAGCGTATGATTGAGAGGATTTGGGAAAGCCTTACGGATATTCGGGCGAGGATGGATCAGCAGGCGCCGGTACCACCGGTTGCAGTGCCACCTGGGGATGGAGAGGCTGTATCTATTGCTCCAGTCCCGCCAAGAGTAGAGGTGCCTTTTGTAGCACCTGTGCCACCACCACCAGTGTTATTAGCAGAGGAACCAGTGATGCAGGTTGAAAAGTTTCTGAGATTGCAGCCGCCTACTTACTAAGGAGGGCCGAATCCAGATACAGCGGAGCACTGGGTTCATCAGATTGAAAGAGTCTTTGCAACTATGAGGTGTCCGCAGCAGATAAAGTGGTGTTAGCTGCTTCTCAGTTGAGAGGTTTGCATTGGAATGGTGGCGACTGAAGATGCACACCACCTTTGCAGGCAGGACAGAAGAGGCTATTACTTGGCCGAAATTTCTTGATGTATTTAACGATACATTCTTTCCGATTCAAGTGCAGAAAGTGAAAAGAGAGCAGTTTCGGACGCTCCAGCAAGGTAACTCTTCAGTTTTAGAGTACCAGATGAGGTTTATGGCACTTAGCCGTTATGCACCTTATGTAGTTTCAGATAATAACATGATGGTTGAGTATTTTATTAGAGATTTGAGAGTGGAGTTGCAGGATGCAATAGTACCTCTCATGTGCAAGTCAGTGGAAGAAGCAGCCCAGAGAGCAGCTACATTGGAGAGGTCTATTCGGACTCGTCAGGTGGGCGAGTCAGGCTCAGGTAGTTTTCAGCTACCGCAGCAGTCAGTAGGTGCAAGTAAAGGTAAAGCACCAGCAGGACCTTCTTCATCAGGCTTTAGGAAATGGGGTCAGAAATTAAAGCAAGCATTGAAAGGCAAAGGAAGAGGATGGGGAGGTCGTCAGCAGTTTCAGCAAGGCCGAGGTAGGCCTGAGGTGGAGGAGTCGCAGCAGAGTACTGCCAAGCAGCCTATTACTCCACCAGGATATAGATGCTATAATTGTAATCAGCCGGGGCATTTGATCCGTAATTGCCCCTATCCGAGAGAATATGGGTATGGAAGAGGTGTGCAGCAGCAGCAGCAGCAGCAGCCTCAGCAGTTTCAGCAGCCACAGGCAGGTCGTGGCAGCAGAGAACCGCAGTAGCGGGGAAGAGACCGGGTTATGGCTATCACCCAAGCCTAGGCGGAGGCATCGAATATGATAGAAGGTACTTTACCTCTTTATATTATTCAGCAAGAGTCTTATTTGATTCGGGTGCCTCTCATTCTTTTATTTCCGAAGAATTTCTGGATTGTATAGCTCATCCTTTAGAGGAAAAGTCTTGTGAGTTAGTAGTGGAAGTTTCTTCGGGTGAGTTTCTACTCACTTCGAGCTATGTAGATGAAGCTCCTGTTGTGATTGAAGGGAATCAATGCCGGGTCGGTTGTATGCCCTGCAGTTGTCAGATTATGATATTATTTTGGGTATGGATTGGCTTGAGATGTATGGAGCAATGTTAGATTGCAGAAAGAAAAGGATCAGGTTTTGTCATCCTAATGGTGCAGTATTTGAATATCAAGGTATGCTTTTTTATACCTCTAAGTTTCTAATTTCTGCAATTAAAGCTAGAAAGTTGATAAATGCTGGATGTGTGGCTTATTTAGCTTCGGTAAGTCTGGTAGAGGCTAGTCAGCCAGTGGAAACAGTTCCCATGGTTATGGAATTTGCTGATATTTTTCCTGAGGATTTGCCTGGTTTAGCTCCACATAGAGAGGTGGACTTTACCATTGAGTTGCTGCCAGGTACCATGCCGATTTCTAAAGCTCCATATCGAATGGCACCAGCAGAACTAAAAGAATTGAAAAAGTAGTTAGAAGAATTGTTGCAGAAAGGGTTTATTAGACCGAGTCATTCCCCGTGGGGAGCGTCGATTTTGTTTGTGAAAAAGAAAGATGGAAGTTTTCAGATGTGTATTGATTATAGGAAGATGAATGATGTGACCATTAAGAATAAGTACCCGTTGTCGAGGATAGATGATCTGTTTGATCAGTTGTAATCAGCAAAGGTATTTTCTAAAATTGATTTGAGGTCCGAGTACCATCAGTTGAGAATCAAAGAGGAGGATATAGATAAGACAGCTTTTAGAACCAGATATGGTCACTTCGAGTTTGTGGTTATGCCATTTGGGTTGACCAATGCTCCTGCAGATTTTATGGATCTGATGAATAGAATTTTTTATCCATATTTAGACCAATTCATTGTGGTCTTTATCGATGATATTCTAATTTATTCAGCATCTGAAGAGGAGCATGCAGCTCATTTGAGGTTTACTCTGCAGTTGTTAAGAGATAACCAGTTGTTTGCTAAATTCAATAAGTGTGAATTTTGGTTGAAAGAAATTCAGTTTCTAGGTCATGTTATCTCAGCTAAAGGAATAGCAGTGGACCCGAGTAAAGTGGAAGCAGTGATGAGATGGGAAGTGCCTAAGACAATAACCGAGATTAGAAGTTTTCTGGGATTGGCAGGTTATTATAGGCGCTTTATTCAAGATTTTTCTAAGATTGCAGCACCTATGATTAAATTGACCAGAAAAGGTGTGCCTTTTGTGTGGTCCGGTGAATGTCAGAAAAGTTTTATGGAATTGAAGAAGAGACTTACATCAGCACCTATATTGACATTACCGGTAGGGAGTGGTGGTTTTGTGTTGTATACTGATGCTTCAAGGAGAGGACTTGGCGCAGTGCTTATGCAGCATAGTAAAGTGATAGCTTATGCGTTCAGGCAATTGAAGCCGGCAGAGGAGAATTACCCCACTCATGATTTGGAATTGGCAGCAGTTGTGTTTGCCTTGAAAATGTGGAGGCATTATCTGTATGGCGAGAGATTTGAAATCTTTATAGATCATAAAAGTTTGAAGTATATTTTCTCGCAGAAAGATTTAAACCTTCGCCAGCGCAGATGGATTGAATATTTAAAGGATTATGATTTCAGTTTGGCTTACCATCCGGGTAAGGCCAATATTGTAGCTGATGCCTTGAGCAGAAAGGCATACGTAAGTTTGATGATGATTAAAGAATGGAAGCTGTATGAAGAAGTAGTGGAGAATTCCTTGTATGTGCCCTGTAGTCAGCGACGGGCAGTACTAGCTGCTAGTGCTGTAGAGCCGTCTTTGTATTGGCAGATTATTGAGGCTCAGAGAGCAGATGTAAGTTTAGCTGAAATTGTGAAAATGGAAGGAGTTACCATTGATGATAATTGTGTGGTCAAGCTCAGGGGCAGGTTGTTTGTTCCAGCTGAAAGAGAGATAAAGCAGCGAGTGTTGGAAGAGGCTCATAAATCTAGGTACACTATCAATCCGGGTAGTACTAAAATGTACCATGATTTGAGAAAGCATTTCTGGTGGCCTCATATGAAAAAGGAAATAGCAGAGTTTGTTGCAAGGTGTGCTATCTGTCAGCAAATTAAAGTAGAGCATCAGAAGCCTGGAGGTTTGTTGCAACCGTTACCCATTCCGCAGTGGAAATGGGATGATATTGCTATGGACTTTGTGGTAGGTCTACCAAGATCCAGTTCTGAGCATAATGGAATATGAGTATTTGTTGACAGACTGACTAAGGTATGTAGATTAGTGGTAGTAAGTATGTCTTGGACAGTGTGCAGATTAACAATATTTATGTTGAAAGAATTGTTCCACTGCATGGTATCCCGAAGACTATTGTGTCTGATAGAGATCCAAAATTTACTTCTGGTTTTTGGAGAAGCCTGCAAAGAGTAATTGGTACTGAGCTAAGGTATAGCTCCGCTTTGTTAGTTATGGGTGTCCTCAAGCCAATCATAACTTGTACAATCTTGTTCTTTGATAATAATAATAAGGCTTTTATATTCATTATGTGTAATTCGTTTATCGTTTCATTATGAAGTCCATGAATATACGCAATGGATATTAATTATGATGAGATCATAACAATGAGATTAATATCCTTTAAACGTATATTCTTAATTGTTCCTAGTCGGAGGATATTCAAGAAGGACATTGAATATCCGGTTAGACTAGTATAGATTGCACCTGCTCATATGATGAGGGTGACTGGTCTCATAGTCACTTGTGTGGAGACACTAAGGTGAATCTGTAGGTGCTCATTGGAGAATGAGTTCACTGAACTGATCCGTAATGAATCGCTGGATGGTAATGTTACCTAACTGTCAACCAGCTAGATTCATTGTCATAGTGGCGTGATTGGTCCTTAGACCTGAGACACCAAGGACACCTTGTTGGTGGACTTCTAGGTTTTGACCTTGACTTATAGATCTCTAGCCATGAGGTCTTAATCAGTTAAGTGATCGGATCTAGCGGAATACCCTCGAAGGTGATTGTGTGGTCAATATGGGATCGCTCGCTCTCGGTAATAGGAGAGTGAATGCTCTAGGGAAGGATGCCTGATAGTCCCTGGCCAGGGCAAGACTACTTATCAGAAAAGGAGTTTTCTGATATAGTTATGCGGCATCTAAACCAAGTGAGTACACACATTAGGGTTTGACAGTTGACCATACCCTAAGTGCACTCGGGAGCATTGTACGAGCGAAGGATTATAGTCACGTGGTAACTGATGACACAAAGGTTCCTTGATTGGGTTGCTGAACCCCAATGCTTTCCAGGATCAAGTGGTGTTGCTTGGCACCCAACTTGATTGGAAGCCCGGTAAATTATCGTGAGACGATAATTGATTGTGTGATTAATTAATATGAGATGTTAATTAATTACCATAAGTCAATAAAGAGTTATTGAGCTTAATAGGCTGAAAACTGGACTAGCAGTTGGGCCTAGAGGGTCACACACATAAGAGTTCCGAGCAGACTGGGCAAGGTGTTCTTTATAGACAATGACTGGGTTTTTGTGAAAAACCGCGGTGTATATAAATATACGCTGAGAGTTAAACCCTGGGCCAAGCTCCAGGCTTAACCCTGGCCGCCCCCTCCTCTCTCTCTCCCAGGGCGCCCCCCCCATCCTCTCTCTCCTCTCTTCGGCACATGGTGGAGCTGAGATCTGGGAGACGCGTGGAGAACGAGGAGATCCCGTCTGCGTCCGGAGCTCGCGTGGATACGTCTAGAGGCCGGACACTTGAACGGCTTGAAGCACCGGCGCCTCCTGCGCCACCTCCTCCCCGGATTCGGGAGTTACGCAACCCCGCAAAGGTAAAGATGAGATCTGCCTGTGCGTGGTTTACCGATTTAGTTCGATTCCGACGGCCGGCAACGATATCTACCTGAGGGATTCGCGTTTCCGCTGCGCTCTATACGAAACCTCACACGCTTATCATCCCCAGACAGATGGTCAGACAGAGAGGACTATCCAGACAATTGAAGATATGTTGCGAGCTTATTGTTTAGTTTGGGGAGGTAGCTGGAACATCATTTGGGAATGGTTGAGTTTGCCTATAATAATAGTTATCATACCAGTCTTGGGATGGCACCATATGAAGCTTTATATGGAAGGCCATGTAGAACCCCATTGAACTGGCATGAAGTGGGAGAAAGGCAGTTAGTGGGTCTTGAATTGATTCAGCAAACCACTGAAGTAGTGAAACTTATTAAAGAAAAATTGCAGGTAGCTCAAAGTAGGCAAAAGAGCTATGCAGATATCCGGAGGAGACCACTTCAGTTTGAAGTGGGAGATTCTGTTTTCCTGAGGGTTTCCCCGAGTAAAGGTATTATGAGGTTTGGTAAGACTGGAAAGTTGAGCCCGAGATATGTGGGACCCTTTCAAGTGTTAGAAAAGATTGGGGAAACAGCTTATAGGCTAGATTTGCCAGCAGATTTTGCAAATGTTCATGATATATTTCATATCTCTATGTTGAGAAAGTGCATTGAAGACCCAGCTCAAATAATCAGATATCAAGGTGGTGACCTAAGGCCGGATATGACTATGCCAGAGTATCCGGTGCAGATCACAGATCGAAAGATAAAGAAACTGAGAAATAAAGAAATTGAGCTAGTTAAAGTGTGATGGGAAAATAGGTTGGGTGGTGAGGACACCTGGGAGTTAGCCGAGGAAATGGCTAAAGGGTATCCCTATCTGTTTGAATAAGCCTTTGTATTTTCATTTTAGATAATAGTGCTTGTAAAGGTGTGTATGTTTAAGTTGTTTAACTTTGAGTTATGTTATGAATTTCGAGGTCGAAATTTTCTTTTTAGATGATAGTAATGTAACGTCGCGTACTTTTCGGATCTATGCGGATCATGTGGGTAATGGTTGTGATGGCCGTTGTGAGGCCAGTGTGAGTTGGTTGTGTGGAATGTGTGGTTTGGATGTGTGGTTTGTTCAGGTGAGGTGCATGTTTGGTCCTGAAATGAATTAGGACCTGCTGCAGTTGAGTTGGAGTTGGCGGCCAGGGGTGGCCGTTGACTTGTTGGCGTCCAGGTAAGATGACGTTGACTGCATAAACTTGGCGGCATAAGATGTGGACGTTGATGGTGGCGGTTGTCCTAGGCGGCAGAAGGGTTGACACCAACCTCTGAATTCTGCAGGTTATAGGGTCACCCGAGAGTAGGTTTTCCACCTGGTTCTCTCTTCCTCTTGCCCCAGCTTCATGCCCCCGTGTCCCTAAAGCTTCCAACAGGTACAAGAGAGTGGTTGGAGGATCGTGGGACGTGTGGCGTTGCCGAATCGGACGAGGAATTGCCGTGGCGTGGTGCAATTGCTGTGAGAGCTCGCAGAGGGTTCGGTGTGAACCGGGAGAATTCGGAAGGTTTAAGCGTGTTCTGAGGTAGGGAACGAACCCTGTTAGTTCTGTAGGATCATTAAAATACAACGTGACTACCTGAATCAGCATGTTTAATGCATTTTTGGATTAAGTTGCACCATGCGGGAATAATGGGTGGTTTGATGAATTCGAGTAGTAAAGCATGCTGTTATAGTTTAATTACAGTGTATGGATGTTAGAGGAACTATTTCTGCATGTCTTTCCGTTGTCTTAACGATTGTAAAACCTGTAGGATCGGTTTAGGGTTTTTGCAGGAATAGAGGCTGAAGATATTGGCGTCATCATCGTTTGTCGCCAAGATCATCAGTTGGGATACTGACGGCCATATCCCTTACCGTCTACTTCCCATAAGCGGCAGTCGATGTTGCCGCCAACCTGTGTATAAGTAGAAATGACCGTTTATAGTATTTATCGATAATGAATGGTGCGTTGGCACCTGTGGTGCACTGAGTTCACATGGTTTCTGTGTTTAGCATACATGGTATGCAGTTAGTTACTCACTTCGAGGCCGCGTGTTGTTCACGCGAGTTCAGTTGGGTTCACGTGTAGTGGAACATTGTTACTTGAGGTTTACGTGAGGTTTCACGTGATTTGTGTGTGACGTGCACGTGGTTTTGTGTACGTGGCGAGTAGTACGACGCCTACCGTGGTTACCTCTCCAGTTGGGTGCCCCAGGTTCTTTGTGAGCCAGGCTGTTAGCTCGGGGCTTTGTCCCGGTACTTGTGTTGTACCGTCGAGGTCTGTGTCGTCTGACCTGGACACCCTCACTCCTGTGTTTGAGTTGTACGTCTGACTGAGGGAAAGACGACAGTGACACTTGTGTTTATCTTTAGTCACTTGTAGCGCGCTCGTAGTTGGGGGTACGGACACCAGTAGACGTACTGGACCCCAGCTAGTCCTTTTCTAGTGCCTCACTCTAGAGAGTTCCGGGCCAGGATCTCTAGAGGTGCCAGGCATGGGCCTGTGACCGTGTGGTCCACAGGTGGTGGTGTTTGCTTGGTCTCCACAGTTGCTTGACTTTTCACGTGGAGCGGCAGCTGGACCTTTCGTCCGTGGCTACGAGACTGAGAGGTAGACCTGTGTTAGCTTGTCCGAGTCAGTTTCTGGTGTCGCGAACCAGTTCACGTGACTCGTGTTTGGCTGTCTCTACTTTAGCTTGTACACCTGTACTGATTTGCTGTTTAATTATTATAGTTGTTTTCGTAGTCGGCAGACGGTGAGCACTTTTACAGCTTTCATATTCTGCTTAGCTGTTCTATAAATTGTTGGTACTGCTTATTGCTTTTGTACTGTGGTTTTGGTTTGCTCGGTTTTGGGGGAGTTCCCTACTGAGCCAGTGACTAGCGAGGCTCACCCCTACCCCCACAGGTGAGAGCGAGGAGGACGTTTCACGACCGCCGTCCAGTTCTGAGCCGCGCCGTAGCGGTGCAGGGTCGGTACCTCCAGCTGTGTAGTAGCAGCTCCAGCAGTGTAGTGTATTTAATTGTTTATTTTCATCAGTTGTACCTCGGGGTATGCCCAGGCTCTTGTACTTCTTTTCAGTTCTGTGGAAATATGGCTATGTAACTTGTGATATATATATATATAAGATGTGGTGTGTTCCTTTGTGTTTACATGGACTGTGGTTTGGTATCCCTTGCGAGGCTTCGACTCGTTCGCGGGAGGCAGACTCGGATCAAGTACATTATCGGTTTAACGGGCTTGGCCGAGGCGTTCCGTCACAAGTTATGTCTTTACTTTCTCAAGATGTGCTATTAGTTGGAAGGCTATTTTGCAGTCTACTGTGGCTTTGTCTACTACAGAGGCAAAGTATATGACAGTGGCAGAGGGAGTGAAAGAAGTATTGTGGCTGAGAGGTTTGGTTAGTGATCTAGGTCATGTACAGGAGTCGACTTCGGTGTATTATGATAGTCAAAGTGTCATACATCTGACCAAAATTAGATGTATCATGAGAGGACCAAACACATCGATGTCAGGTATCACTTTGTTTGTGATGTTGTGTTGCTAGGTACCATGGTTGTTCAAAAGATTTCTACAGTGGAGAACCCAGCAGAGATGTTGACGAAGTTTATTCCATTGGAGAAGTTCAGGCACTGTCTGAGCTTGGTCAATTTGCAGAGCATATAAATTGGCCCCGACGGGGGCATGGATGGTGACGACAGCCGTGATGGAGTTTGACACTAGATGCGGCTTGTGAACATGAGCCAAGAGGAGAATTTGTGATAAATGGCTCGATTTCTCATGCCAACAGAGGAACCGACCACTAAAAGAATTGCTCTCATGCAGTTTATGAGCTAGTCAATGGGAGATCCACTAAATATGGGGGTTCTTGTTTCTTGAAGGTTTCCAAACAGAACCGTAACATTGATGGGCCATAGGAGTTTATATGGTAATTTTCTCTCCCACGCATAACCTTCAAGGGGGCTCCAACAAGTGTAAATAGACATCCTCCTCCCTTATGTTATGTATCACACGGTGAGAGTTGAGAGAGCTTCTTAGAGAGACATCTAAGAGAGTTTTGTAGGTGAGAGTTTATGAGAGTTTGGTGAGATCAAGATTTGTTCCTCTGTGTTGGGTTGTGAGTTTTTTGTAAATTTCTCAACATCTAGTGAACTTCTGTTGTCGCTGTCACTCATAGACGTAGGGAAATACACCGTCTCTCCAAACCACGTTGATACAGGATGACCCCCGAGGCCTCGTGCTCCGTTATAAGACCGGTGACACATGGTGATCCCCGAGCTCCCACACTCGCCCCGAGTTCCCTCTTTTTTCCGAAGAAGAATCTGAAGGAACTCAATTCCTTCTCAGGGCAGCCCGGTGCCGAAAGCTCGCTCGAATATCCAAGTACTCGGTCCCGAGTCCGATGAGCGAACACATTGCGACAGCTGTCTCCTATTAATTCGAAGGGCTTCGGGGAAAGTTCGGATCATTAGAATATCTCACGAATCGCGAAGTGTGAGCGCCAAGCAACTGCAAGTAACTAACTAAGGAAAGAGCCAGTCAAGGCCTCCTAAGAATCCGGCGTCGTGGAGAGAGCGGAGTGAGGACCGAGATTCTCGGGTCCAAATCTGAATCCACGATGATCGTGGACCGATATCTAGGCGATACGTGCAGATCGTGTCCAACAAAGTTGTCCTGGTAGAAACACTATATAAAGGGGAAGCCTCCGCCGTGGGAAAGGTATGCGATCTCCTTCCATTCTGAACCCTCTGTCTCCATCATTCTCCCACTAACTTGATCGTCGGAGGGTTTCCCCACTGAGGTGACTCGGTGGTCTTGCAGGAAAGTGTCGGCTTCGCGCGAGCAGCAGTCCCCCTTCCGAGGAGTCTCTCGGCTAAAGCCGATCCCGTTACTCCAGCAGTAACATTTTGGCGCCGTCTGTGGGAATCTCATAACAAAAAAGCAAGCTCTAATGGCTCCCAAAGGTAAGACGACAACTCGCGCGTCAGAGGATGAAGTACATCTTGCCGTCATCGAGGAGGGAACCTCCGGAGGGGATCCGGTATGGGAGAACAAGGCTCTAACACCTCCTCTCGACTCGATCGCGTCGAAAACCTCGTGGCTGGGCTCCACGAGATCCTGGCACGCATGGAATAGAAGCAGCAACAGATGACGGCCCAGGTGGAAGCAGCCAACCGGCCGGCAATTCCCGCCCCAGATGGTCGTGGCGGAAACGACGCCATAGGGACGCAGTCGGCACCTCCGGCAGTTTCAACAAGTTTGGCAGATGGCCGGGGGCCGCTCTCGCCCCTTCGGCTCAACTGCCGCCGCCTCCTCCAATGGCGACACAAGGCGTTGCGGCCTCGGCTTTGGAGCAGGGGCCCCTCGAATGACGGACGCGGATCACTACACGGCTGAGTCGACTCCAGTCCCCTTCAACGTCCCACTACTAGAGCCTCAATGGAAGAGCGATCTCCAGGAGATGAACCGGAAGATCGAGGCTCTGCAGCGAGGAACTCGGGCACCCTCAGTGGCGACCCTGCTAACCACGTCGCCCTTCTCCGAAGAAATCACCTCGGCATTGGTCCCCGCGAAGATGCAGCTCCCCAAGTTCAGGCGATACAACGGAACCACTAACCCCGTTCATCATCTTGACAATTTTCAGGGGCAAACCGAGATGGTCAGCCTCACCGATGCTCTGCGGTGTCGGGCCTTCATGTCAACTCTGGACGACGTCGCACTACTATGGTTCAAGGCTCTCCCGCCGAGATCCATCAGCTCCTTCCCCGAGTTCACGCAGCGGTTCCTGGACCACTTCTACAGCACAGTTCAGCACTCCCTCTGCACGGATGATCTGTGGCTCGTAACTCAGAAGGACGGAGAGCTCTTCCGGGACGACGCCAAGAAGTTCCAGCTTGAAGTAATGAAAGTCGTTGACCTCGACCTGCGGACGGCAGTCAACATCCTCACCCGAGTGTTCTCCAACGCTCCCTTTGTGGCGTCCATTGCCAAAAAGCCACCTGTGAGTCTCTCCGACCTTTATCTCGTATGCAGAAGTACTCGAGGTTGGAGTCTACTCTCGGCGCCGCAGGAAAGTTGAGCCGTCCTGCCGAATCAAGCAAAGCATCAGAAAGCAAGAGGGCAAAGAAGGAAGACAGCTCGGCTCGTGGAGATCGGAGGTTGGACTCGAACCGTCGATCCAGCGACCGCCACTCAGACGAGTACCGCCGATCGCGCGATTTGCCACGCTTCGGCCGACTTCCCTCCAAGATACTGCCTGTGATCAAGAAGCTACCCGAGTTCCGACAGCCCGAGTCGTTGGCTAAACCACCTTCAGGGCGCGGCGCCGACCTTTACTGCGACTACCACAAAGGCTTCGGCCATACTACCGACCAGTGCCGCAGTCTGAAGCTGGAAATCACCGAGATGTTGCCCCGAGGCCTCATCGGCAGGGACGTCGTGGATGGTCACCGAAAAGAGCAAACACCAGAAAGGGAGCACGGCCCCCGTGGAGAGAAAGGGGCGGTCCTCGTCCTCGCCGGAGGCACGGCGGGTGGAGGCGACAGCACAAGGAAGCGGAAGGCGTACGCCTCGGCCGCTGGCTCGACTTCAGGGAGCTCGGGCCCAAAGTCGAACCTGGTGATCACATTTTTTTAGGATGACTCCTTCGGCCTCAGTTTCCCCCACGACGATGCGCTCGTCGTCAGCGCCGACATCGACGGATACAACGTCCACCGAATTCTCGTGGATGGCGGAGCGGCCCCAGACGTCCTCTTCTACAACTGTTTCGTGAAGATGACAAAGTTGAGCACCGAGCTGAAGCCCGTGACGACCCCGCTATTCGGCTTCAGCGGATCCCCGGTCAACGCTGAAGGTTCAATCAAGCTGAAAGCCACACTCGGGTCTAGTCCATGCTCTGTAACCGTTGAGGTCGACTTCCTAGTTGTCAAAGTGAAGTCGGCCTACAACGCCATCTTTGGCCGGGGGCTTTTAGGGAAGTTGGGAGGGGTTCCATCTACATATCATCAAAAACTGAAGTTCCCAACACCATGCGGGATAGGGGAGGTCTCGGGGGACCAAACCGAAGCCCGCAGGTTCTATGTAAACTCCATTAAAGCAAAGGAACCCTCTATTCCCGAGTACAGGCCTGAGTATGACGTTGATGGTGAGAGGCATGAGCCTTCCGAGCAGACAAAGCACATCGAAATAGCCAGCGGGAGATCCCTGGAAATCGGCACCGAACTCCATGGGCTGGAGGCGGAGCTGGTCCGTTATCTCACAGATAGCGGCGACGTCTTTGCGTGGGCCGAAAATGATCTCCCAGGGATCGACCCCGAGGTGATTCAAGATCACCTAAAGGTGGACCCCAGAGCTCGACCCGTGCGTCAGAAGAAGCGTCCCCTCTCAGCAGATCGTCAGGGGGCCGTAGATGAGAACTTGAAGAAGTACCTTCGAGCGGGCACCGTCCGGGACGCGTTCTATCCCGAGTGGATTATCAAACGTAGTCCTCGTCAGGAAGGCCAATGGGAAGTGGCGCATGTACGTAGACTTCACCGACCTCAACAAAGCCTGCCCAAAGGATAGCTTCCCTCTTCCCCGCATAGATCAACTCGTTGACTTAACAGCAGGGCATGAGCTTCTCAGTTTCCTCGACGCCTACTCGGGATATCACCAGATCAGGATGGCTCCCGAGGACGAGGAGAAGACTTCCTTCACCACTGAGAAAGGTTTGTATTGCTTCACCAGAATGCCATTCGGGTTGAAGAATGCAAGTGCCACGTATCAAAGGCTCGTCAACATGATGTTCGAAAAACAAATCGGGAGGACCATGGAGATCTACATCGACGACATGCTGGTGAAGAGTCGGAAGACCGAGGATCACGTTCGGGATTTGGCTGAGGCATTCGACATCCTCCGTCAATACGGGATGAAGCTCAACCCCGAGAAATGCGTCTTCGGCATTCGTGCGGGGAAGTTCCTGGGCTACCTCGTCTCAAGCCGAGGCATCGACGTCAACCCTGATAAGGTGCAAGCCATCCTCGACATGACGGCCCCGAGGACCATCAAAGAGGTACAAAGGCTTAACGGCCGAATCACTGCCCTGAGCAGGTTCATGTCTAAGTCTGCCGAGAAGTGCCGACCATTCTTCAATGTATTAAGGAAAGGTCGGTTTGAATGGAACAACGAGTGCCAGAGGGCATTTGACGAGCTCAAGGCACATCTAGCTAATGTCCCCACCTTGAGTAAGCCCCTTGCAGGAGAAGAGTTATTCCTCTACATCTCAGCCACCGACTACTCAATCAGCTCGGTGCTCGTGAGGGAAGACGACCGAAGTCACCTTCCGGTCTACTACACTAGCAAAGCCTTGCGGGGGGCAGAACAACGCTACTCCGACATCGAAAAGGCCGGATACGCACTGGTGATGGCGGCTCAGCGACTCCGACCATATTTCCAAGCACACAAGATCGTGGTCCTCACCGACGCCCCCATCAAGCAAGTATTTAGCCGACCCGAGGCCTCGGGGAGGATGGCCAAGTGGGCCGTGGAACTCGGGGAGTTCGACGTGTCCTTCAGGCCCCGGGTCGCCATCAAAGCTCAGGCCCTGGCCGATTTTATATCCGAGGGGACCGCGAGACCGTCCGAGCCGGAAGGAACGGAGGAGCAATGGACGGCATACGTAGACGGGGCTTCCGGGTCTCATGGAAGTGGAGCTGGCGTCATCCTGAACTCACCAGAAGGTCTTACTCTGAGGTACGCAATTCGATTCGGCTTCTCCGCTTCTAACAACGTGGCCGAGTACGAAGCCGTCATCTCAGGGCTGAAGATGGCGAAGACGTTGGGGGCCATGAAGATTCGAGTTCACAGTGACTCGCAGCTTGTTGTCAGGCAGGTCTCGGGGGAGTTCAAGGCCAGAGAAGAAAAGCTCACCCCCTACGTGGCCAAGGTTCGAGCACTCATGGCCGCTTATTGCCCAGCTAGCTAGCCCAGAGGGGGGGTGAATGGGTTATTAAAATTTCGATCTCTGATTAAAACCTATTTACTGAAAGGATTACACAACTTAATAACGAGGTTAGAGTTAGAGCAAATAAGACAACAATCACACAAAGCACATCCACAAGACACAAGGATTTTATCCTGGTTCGGAACTCCTCTCCACAGGAGACCTACGTCCAGTCCCTGAGCAATGCCTCAGGATTTCACTGCCAAGGGTACAATCCCCCTCAATGATCCTTACACCCAGCCTCAACTGGTCTTCCTTCAACCTGAAGGGAAAACAACCACCCTGGATACCACCAGGTCTTCCTTCGTCCAAAAGGGAACACAACTAAAGAAGAGAAGGTGTAGGAACAGGCTTCAGACTCTAGCTTGACCAGCTACAAGCTGAAGCTACCAAGGCCCGAGAGAGAAAGAGATTTAACAAGGTTTTCTCTCCAAGGACTACACAAGCTCTCACAAATAAAATCTCCTTTGATCACTGAGAGCTAAGAGCTAAGAACAAGGTTGGAGTGGAAGCTTCGCTCTTGTTTCAATCTACTAAAGACTCGAAGAGATGGTGTTCTTTCTTTTCGAATTGTAAGCGTTGTTGTTCCTTCTTCTCCGTCTTGAGTCTTTTATTTAAACTTCAAATTCAAATTTGAACGTTGAAGTGTCCGTTGTCTCTTATCCTGGTGTACGTTAGACTGATCTGCAACGAAGCTTCTTATCTTCAGTCTTTTACCCTTTAGTACACGCCAAAGAGATAACTTGATGTCTTGTATCTTGTATGTCCAACGTTGTACAAATGAATCTTGTCAGATATCTGCAGGTATGTCAATAATAAATAGAGGACAGCTCGGCTGTCGTCTGTTGTTAATCGCAGTTGGAGCAGATATCACAATAAATAGCAAGGTTCCTTTCTGTCTAAAAAGTACGTAGACAGAGTAGCATAAAAATGGAAGATATTGTCTGCATGCATGGGAGATACGATCAGAGAGCATTTAATGCGTAGCAGTCAACAGACGAGATATGACTTTGACTTTTCAACACTATTAAAAAGCATTATACTGATACAGCATGAAATTCGATATAAACAATCCTGATGCCTTCATGACTTATGAAATCGTTATGCGATAACAGACAAATCGTTATGACAGAGCATTATCAAATTATAATGATGAAATCGTTATGAGTTATAGCAAGTGAATATAAACACTTATCAAGTCGTTATGAACTGTAAAGAAATCGTTATGAACTTTAAAGAAATCGTTACAGCTATCAAGTCGTTATGAGATTCAAAGAAATCATTACGAGAAGTGAAGAAATCGTTACAGCTATCAAGTCGTTATGAGATTCAAAGAAATCGTTACGAGAAGTGAAGAAATCGTTACAGCTATCAAGTCGTTATGAGATTCAAAGAAATCGTTACGAGAAGTGAAGAAATCGTTACAGTTATCAAGTCGTTACGAGTTTCAAAGAAATCGTTACGAGAAGTCTTAACAAATCGTTGCACAAAGCAAATCATTATGAGATCTGAAGAAATCGTTACGGCTAGAGAGTCGTTGCGAGTTCTAAAGAAATCGTTACGAGGTCTAAAGAAATCGTTACGGCTAGAGAGTCGTTGCGAGTTCTAAAGAAATCGTTACGAGGTCTAAAGAAATCGTTACGGCTAGAGAGTCGTTGCGAGTTCTAAAGAAATCGTTACGAGGTCTTAAAGAATCGTTACGGCTAGAGAGTCGTTGCGAGTTCTAAAGAAATCGTTACGAGGTCTAAAGAAATCGTTACGATATCGATTTGTTTTGAACTTTCCGGTCAGAGAGAAAATCGTTCTGCTTATCAAAGAAGTCGATGTGAAGAATTGGACAAGGCATGAGATGAGACTTACCTGATTGTCTTGAACTTTCATTTTTCTTTTATTTCCTGTTCTCAAAGCTCAAGTAATTCATTAGTACTATTTGTAATTCATTAGTACTATTTTGTTAATCATCAAAATTAATATATAAATAAATGAATTATTTATTATGGAGACAGTTTGGTCATCAATCTCCCCCTTTTTGATGATGACAAAATATACTAAAAACATCATACAAAAATTAAACATGTTTTTCAGAATAGCTTTAGTTTCCCCCATTTTGTCAAAAGCAAAAAGATAGGCGAGGAGACAAAGAAGAGAGAACTCATTTGTATTAAGTGGGAGGAAGGTAGTACACAAGTGACAATAAAGAGGCATGCTGTGAGATGACAGCCCATGCCTTGAGCTCGATGTCTTCAAAAATTTGCTGAAAAACGCCAGGAGCAACTGAAAAGGTAGGACCCATGGATGGAATGGTCCTCTGAATGTAGAGTTGACGCTGCTGCTCCAGGAATGTCCCATACTGAGCTTGGTCAAGGATGAATCGGTAAAAGGTGCTTTTCCCAAAGCTAGCTCTATGGAGAAATCTATCCAGAGAGATGGGATAGAAGATCTGCTTATCAAGGAGGTCCTGCTTCAGAGCATAAAAGGCAGTGTATCTAGCTGCCCACTGAACATAGATCTCCTGGATTGGAGTTATGGAGTTGAGATCCAAGAAAACTTCTACTGAAAGAAGGGGCTTGCACTGACGGGCTAGATCACTATTAATTGATTCCAAGTGAAGACGGGGGGCAATGTATAGCTTTTCCCATTCTGAGGGAGAAAGCCTCTCACACTCAGACATGAGTGGAGCCAAAGTTTGAGCAGAAATGCGGCCAGAGTGGTATTCTCTGAAGATGAACCGCAAGAAGGAGGGTAATCTGCCCTGCTTGGCTGACATCCGGCCCATCTGCCTTGCAAACATATCCAGTGCATGAGAACCTGCATCTGAATCAAATACTAAGGAATGCAACTTTGGCAGAAGAACTGGAGTATCCACCTTGAAGGATGCAAATTCTATCTTGAGTGGAAGGTTCACTGGGTGCTCTGTTCTTAGCGAGACAATGGTGGAATTGAACTGGCTAAACTGAACTTCAGGCAGCTTGTTCAAGTAGCAGAAATCACTGTAAAGCTGGAAGTTCTTGGCAATCCGAATCTCTTTCAGAATGAAGGATCCCCAAGCATTCTTATGCTGAATGACAAACCACTCAGAAAGAGTGAGTGGATGAGGTCTGTGGGTGAGAGATTCTGCCCTGGCAGTCAAAAACTTTGCATACTGCGCCTTATTGCCCTTGACATTTGCCCACTGCTCTTCAGTCTTGAACTCAGTGCCCTCAAGGATTTTGGATTTCTGGATGTGGGTCAACTGGGTAAGAGGAAGAGTAATGTTTAGGTGTTCGGATAGGTTAAGGAAGGGAATGCCATATATGGTGGAGAGAATGCACTTCTGAAGGTATTCTTTATAGATTGGTCTTCTTTGAGGCTCGAGGGTAAGGAGAGTACCAAAGAGGAGGAAATAAAGGTACAGAGAGGGTGCGAGCAGATGAGGAAGTTTTCCTCTTTTTCTTGGCAGGACTGGGAGGATCAGTCCTGTGAATGTGAGTGGAGGTGGAGAGAAT
This sequence comes from Colocasia esculenta, assembly GCA_014218235.1. Classification (NCBI taxonomy): domain Eukaryota; kingdom Viridiplantae; phylum Streptophyta; class Magnoliopsida; order Alismatales; family Araceae; genus Colocasia; species Colocasia esculenta. The sequence continues at coordinate 1,816,690 of CM024754.1, read as the reverse complement.
TGAAATAAGGGTGTTTCTCTCAAAATCATCCGGAATATTGGTGTCAAAAACACCAAGAAGTAGAGGTTTTTCGGAAAGAAATAGACAGAGGAGGAGTAGGAGGATAGAAGAGGTGTTTGGGATTAAAGGATGAAGTGGGTTGAATTGGAGTGGTTTGAGTTTGAGGTGATGAAGGTGAGAAGGATGATGGGGCTGAGGTGTGAGAAGGAGTGGGAGAGAAGGTAGGTTGAGATGAAATGATAGAGGAGGATGGTTGGTGCGAGGTACTGGGTGTTTTATAGTTGGTGGAGCAGGAGGGGCTGTGAGAGGAGAGGTAGGTGAGGACAAAATTGGAGTTGCAAGATTTGAAGTGTCAGGGGCCGAAGTAGCTGTCATGGGCTCTTTCCCTTTGGCTTCTCTGACAACTGAAGAGGGTCCTGATGACCCTGAAGCTTGCCCTGATGGCCCTGGTGGCCCTGATGCTTGAACTGGTGGCCCTGTTGGCCGAGAGACTTCTGCTGGAGGCCCTGGTGGCCTAGGAACTTCAGCTGGACTGCTCTGAGTGGGTGCAGGAGGGACACCACTAGACTTTGAAAGATAGCCAGCATTTGCTTCATATCAGACATCTCTTTATTGAACCACCTCATTGCATTTCGAATTGAGGATAGGTCAGAGGAGGTTGAAGTTGATTAGCATAATGCCCTGAACACTTGTCTGAACTGATGACAAGACTTCTCCTTGAGCTTTCAGCAATGCCATAATAGGCTTCAGATTCATTTTCTATGGCCCTTTCTTGACCTTCTGTGAGCAACTCTCTTTTGCTTGCTCTGCTGAGAGACAGGCTCCTCAAGATTTATATTGCTTGCACTTGGGCCTTCACTAACAGGAACACTAGCAGGAGGTGGAATTTTCCTCAATGCCCACTTGCTCCCCCTGAATAGGAGCGAGGAGTTCAACACTTTCTTGCTCCCCCTGAGCAGGAGCTTCTTCCAAAACAACTTTCTCCAAGTGGCCTTCTGCCACGGATTCAGGCAATTCTGATTCTTTGACACTTTTCTCCCCTTGGCCAGGAGCTTCTTCCAAAACCACATCTTGTTGAGTACCTGTTGTATCTCAACATTAGCAATTGGTTCAGACTGAATTTCTGTATGGCCTGGTGCCATAACTTCTTTTTCAACACTTCCACCTACTTTAGAAGTAGCTGAGGTGGAGGGAATGGAATCCAATACCTCTCTTAAAATAGAGGCGACTAAGGTGGTGGGCAAAGAGTCTGCCACACCAGCTGCACCTTCTTCCATCTGAACTTCTGGAGAATGAGAGTTAATCTCCACAACAGGTGATTCTGAAACTTCTGCCTGGCTTGCCACAACTGGTACTGCTGCTGCTTGAACAACTGCTGCTGCTTGCTCTGCTGCTGCTGCTTGCTCTCCTGCTGCTGCTTCTTCTTGAACTTCTGGGATGTCTCTAATAATCGCTTCTCCTTCAGCCACAGAGGTCTTTGACCAGACTCCATCTTGCACTGAAAAACCACTCTTCTTCAGGTTTCTGGACCTTATAGACTGGCCCATCTTCTCTACTACTGCTCCAGATAAGTCTACTCCGAAATGCTTGAAAATTTTGGTGAGTAGATGAGCATAGGGTAAGGAAACATTTAACTTGCTCTTGGTTTCCCAGATCTGAGCACTGGCAAATTTCATTCTCTCAATTATTACTGCGGCCAGATTTATCTCCTTGTTCTGGATTACCCAGAACATCAAGTCTGAGTCTGCCCTAGTGCATGAAGAAAAGGTAGCACTCCGAGGAACTATGATTTGGCAGACAATAAAGTGAGCACCGATTGAAAGCTGACATCTGATTTATATCCAATTTTCCATCCTTCAGCTTAAACCCTGGACCAATAATGCCAAGACCCTTAGCTTCATCATTTACTGAGTCCACACCACTAAAGCCTGATGTTTTCACTCCAAACAAGGTACTTAGTAACTCACGGTCTATTCTGATTTGGATACCCTTGACAGAGGAGACAAGGGACCCATCTGCTTCTGATTTCAAACAGATGAAGAAAGCTTTCACCAAGTCCGGATAGCTTACCTCGGTGAAAGTAACCACATCCACCATTGCATCCGTCTCAAAGCTTCAACTAGACTGCTCATTCCACTTTTCTCAAGATTCTGAACATCCACTGCCTTATTTCCACAGATCTTCGTCTTCACAAAGGTAAACCTTTCTTGCTCCTTCGGGGACAGAAACTCAGCACTGTAGCCCCCAACACTTCCGGAGATCATCGGAGCGGCCATGGGTAGAGGGAGAAAGATTTCTGGAGGAGGAAGATGATGGAAAGGATGGAAGCTCTCGAAGGGATTCTTCGCGGGAAGAAGAGAAAGCTTCGAAAGTTGCAGAGAGTCGATCCCAAATCGTTAGGGCATCGGCTTGGTGGTGAGCAGATAAAGGAGAAGAGGGTAAAGGTAGAAGACGAGTCGTTCCGGAATGATTTGATTGATTTAAAATTAATTTCTTGAAAGGCGAAGCGCCAAAAAGCGGTAATAGCAGAAGGCGACAAAAAGGTTTGACGAGTCAAACCGCTTTCAACACAATAGTGGTCAAAGAATGTAGATAACTGAGTTTTGCTTATCTTTAAAGAGGGAAAATTTCATTTATCTGAAAAATTTATATGCCAATAAAATTACAGAGATCTTTTCACAAATTGCACATCCCTAATTCCCTTCTAAGAGATGTAAATCTCTCTTCAGGTAGGCTTTTGTAAGATATCTGTCAATTGACCATTTGTATCTATAAAAGAAATTTCTAAATTACCACTAGCTACATGGTCTCGAATAAAATGATATCTTACCTCAATGTGTTTAGTCCTTGAGTGTTGTACTGGATTCTTGGTGAGATTGATGGCACTTGTGTTATCACACAATAGCGGAATTTGCTTGATATGAATGCCGAAATCCTCAAGTTGTTGCTTTATCCAAAGAAGTTGTGTACAGCAACTTCCAGCAGCAACATATTCTGCCTCAGCTGTTGATAAGGCTACTGAATTTTGTTTCTTGGAGGACCATGATATTAAACACCCTGCAAGAAACTGACAACAACCACTGGTGCTTTTTCTATCTACTTTGCATCCAGCATAATCAGCATCTGAATATCCTACTAATTCTATTTCACAAGATCTAGGATACCAGAGACCTAAATCATGAGTTCTAGCCAGATATCTAAATATTCTTTTTACTGAAATTAAATGAGACTCTCTAGGGTCTGCCTGATATCTAGCACACATGCATACACTAAACAAAATGTCTGGTCTACTTGCAGTTAATAAAGTATGACCTATCATACCTCTATAATTCTTTTGATCTACCTTTTTACCTTTTGATCACTGTCCATTCTGGTTGATGTGCTCATTGGAGTTGATAATGGCTTTGCACCTTCAAATCCAAATTTCTTTAACAGCTCTTTGGTGTACTTGGCTTGACAGATATGAGTGCCTCCTTCCCTTGCTTGATTTGCAATCCAAGGAAGTAGCTTAGCTCCCCCATCAAGCTCATTTCGAATTCTCCCTGCATAAGCTTTTCAAAGTACTTGCAAAGAGATTCATCAGTAGATCCAAAAAAATATCATCTACATATATTTGCACAAGAAGTATATGTTTAACTTTAGATTTTATAAATAATGTACTATCTACTTTACCTCTAGTGAAACCATGATCTAATAGGAAGTACTGAGCCTTTCATACCAGGCTCTAGGTGCTTGCTTTAAACCATATAAAGCCTTATGTAGTTTAAATACATGATTTGGAAATTCGGTATCATCAAAACCTGGAGGTTGTTCAACATAAACTTCCTCCTTGATAAAACCATTTAAAAAGGCTGATTTGACATCCATTTGAAATAGTTTTAAATCAAATGCAGATGCATAAGCAAGTAAAATCCTAATAGCCTCAAGTCTAGCTACAGGTGCATAGGTTTCATCGAAATCTATGCCTTCCTCTTGGGAGTAGCCTTGAGCTACCAGTCTGGCCTTGTTCCTTAAGATTATTCCAGACTCATCCAGTTTATTTCTGAACACCCACTTGGTGCCAATAACTGAATGATTGGATGGTCTAGGAACAAGTGACCATACTTGGTTTCTCTTGAACTGATTTAGTTCATCTTGCATGGCTAATATCCAAGATTCATCAGATAAAGCTTCATTGACTGTCTTAGGCTCTATTTGAGAAACAAAGGCTAAATAATCACAAGGAATTACATTACCTCTTGTTCTTACCCCTACAGATGGATCACCAATAATGTTTTCAGGAGGGTGATCTTTCTGATGTCTCCATTCTTTTGGAAGATTTTCATGTTGAATTTCAGTTTGCTGCAGTTCTTCCAGAGGAGGATCTTCCTTGTCCTTAATTGAGGTATTCTTTAATTTTTCAGACAAGTCATCTGCATCATCAATGTCACTAATTTCTTCCTTTTTCAAGGAAGGGTTAGATTCATCAAAATAACATGTACAGATTGTTCTATTAATAAGGAACGTTTATTGAAAACTCTATAACCTTTGGGTTTAGAAGTGTACCCCATAAAGATGCCTTCATCTGATTTGGCATCCAACTTACCAATGTCCCTTTTTCCATTGTTGTGGATGAAGCAAGGACATCCAAATATTCTGAAATGGCTGATCTTTGGCTTCTTTCCTTTGTAGAGTTCATAAGCAGTCTTCTTCAGAATCGGCCTGATCATCACTCTATTAATGATATAACATGCAGTGTTGATGGCTTCGGCCCAGAAGTATCTTGGCAAATCATATTCTGATAACATGGTTCTTGCCATATCCAAAAGAGTTCTGTTTTTCCTCTCAGCAATTCCATTCTGTTGAGGTGTCCTTGGGGCTGAGAAGTTGTGCTCAATTCCTTGATCATCACAGAACTTTGTAAACTTTTCATTCTGAAACTCACCACCATGATCTGATCGGATAGAGACAATTGTGAACTTCTGATCTTTCTGAACTTTCTTACTGAAGCTGACAAAATTGTCAAATGTGTCATCTTTGTGCTCTAGAAAGGATACCCAAGTGAATCTTGAATAATCATCAACTATTACAAATCCAAAATTCTTTCCTCCTAGACTGGTGGTCCTCATTGGCCCAAATAGATCCATATGAAGTAGTTCTAAGGGCTTTGAGGTGGTTACTACAGTCTTTGATTTGAAAGAGCTCTTGGTGTGCTTTCCTCTTGCACAAGGTTTGCAGATACTGTCCAATCTAGAATTGACCTTTGGCAGTCCTTCAACTAGCTTTCTCTTTCTGAGCTTATTCAAACCGTCCAAGCTGCAGTGGCCCAATCTTCTGTGCCACAACTCTGTTGATTGATCTTTACTAGCTGCCAAACACACATCTTGATCCTTGAGTTCTTCTAGATAGAGTACATACAAATTTCTTTCTCTATAAGCTTCAAAAATGACTGCTCCATCCTTTAATATACTGCACTTTGATTCTTGGAACTGAATCTGATGGCCTTTGTCACACAACTGGCTGATGCTGATGAGATTATGCTTTAACCCTTTGACCAGCATCACATCTTCAATTACTGATCTTCCTTTGATGTTTACGGATCCACTTCCTATTACTGTGCCTTTTCCATTATCTCCATATGTGACTGTTCCTTCTTCATCTTGGAGATTAACAAAAAGCTTCTGGTTCCCTGACATGTGCCTTGAGCATCCACTATCCAAATACCATTTGGATGCTTTTGATTTTCCCTGAAATTAAACACTAAGTTTTAGGTACCCAAGTTCTTTTGGGTCCTGAGAGGTTAGTACCATTGATTTTCCTTTTATTATCCACTTTTTGTTCTTAGTGGGACATGTTGCTTTGTTATGTCCTAGTTTGTTACAATGAGTACAGCAGGTTTTCTAGTTACTTCTTTCAACTGGAGTATATTTAAATTTTTTATGTTCTTTATTTTCGGATATAAATTCAGGAGTTGGATAAGTGTTGGGAAAGACTTTTGTTTCTTCATTTTCCGAGGGAGTATAACCAAAACCATGTTTCTTCTTGGTTGATCTTTTAGCTCCATTCATCATTAGGAAGAGGTTATTATTTGTGAACTTGTTATAGTGCTTGTTAAATGTTCATTTTCTTTATTTAATCTTTCTATTTCTGTTTTAAGTCACTTAAGTCTTCTGTTTTTCTAAATGAGTTTATTTTCTTTTTTCTCTTTTAAATCTTCACATAATAATTCATTTCTTCTTTTATGTTCAGATTTGTTTTTCAAGTTCTTCATTTTGTTTTTAGGTCTGAGTTTGTATTTTCTAAACAGATTATATTTTTCTTACTATTTTAAGTAATTTAAATACTTCTTTATATTTTTCATAAAGTTCATTAAAAGCACTTTCTAAATTATCAGAATCTGAATCATTGCATGAATCAAAGGAAGAGTCAGAAGTTACCTTGTCTTCGGTGTTGGCCATGAAAGCCAAGTTGACTTCTTCACCTTCACTGCTCGAGCTTGACTCACTGTCTGAGTCACTGCTGTTCTCCCAAGCAGCTGCCATTGCCTTCTTTTGTACTTCTTGAATCTTCTGAAGTTGTCCCTCTTTTTGTGATCATTTTTCTTAAGCGTTGGACAGTCTGCCTTGATGTGTCCAGGCTTCTTGCATTCATAACAGATCACTTCTCCTTTCTTCTGATCCTTTGCTTCTGGTTTTCTGAAGTCTTTGTTTTCTTGAAAAATCTTCTTCCGGACTGATACTTCTTCTTCTTTGCTAAAATCCTTTGAAGTCTTCGAGACAGCATGGCTTCTTCATCATCACTGTCTTTACTACTTTCACTATTATCCAAAGATTCTTCTGAATATCTTCACTTGCTTTGAGAGCATTTGATTGTTTCCTGCTGGAGGATTCTCCTAATCTCTCCATGTTTATCTCGTGAGCCATGAGAGATCCTATTAGCTTTTCCAATGACATTAATTTTAAATCATTGGCTTCTTCAATGGCTGTTACCTTTGGAGTCCATGAAGATGGTAGAGATCTGAGGACTTTTCTAACCATGTCTGGTACATCATAAACCTTTCCCAATCCAGCTAATCCATTTGTAATGTCTGTGAATCTGCTGAACATCTGAGTTATTGATTCACCTGACTGCATCTGGAATCTTCATATTGAGCTACCAGAATATCTATTCTTGTCTCCTTTACTTTGTCTGTCCCTTCATAGGTAATTCTGAGCTTTTCCCACATCTCCATTGCGGATTTGCAGGCTGAAACTCTATTGAATTCTTTCTTGCTTAGGGCACAGCATAATATGCTCTTGGCTTTGCAGTTAAGGATATTCTTTTCCTATCATCATCTGTCCACTGAGCCTTAGCGTTTGTGACCAAAAGATCACCTTCTTCTACAATGGACCAAATTGTATAATCATGGCCTTGTAGAAAATATTCCATTCTAGTCTTCCAGTAGGTGTAGTCTTCTCCATCGAACAAGGGAGGCCTGTTGACTGACTGACCTTCGAAGTTGCTTTGGGCTGCCATTGATCTTTGCTCTTCAGATCGTTGGATCTTCTTCTTTGTCGAAGAGACGGGCTCTGATACCACTTGTTGCCCAGCTAGCTAGCCCAGAGGGGGGGTGAATGGGTTATTAAAAATTCGATCTCTGATTAAAACCTGTTTACTGAAAGGATTACACAACTTAATAACGAGGTTAGAGTTAGAGCAAATAAGACAACAATCACAAAAGCACATCCACAAGACACAAGGATTTTTATCCTGGTTCGGAACTCCTCTCCACAGGAGACCTACGTCCAGTCCCTGAGCAATGCCTCAGGATTTCACTACCAAGGGTACAATCCCCTCAAGGATCCTACACCAGCCTCAACTGGTCTTCCTTCAACCTGAAGGGAAAACAACCACCCTGGATACCACCAGGTCTTCCTTCGTCCAGAAGGGAACACAACTAAAGAAGAGAAGGTGTAGGAACAGGCTTCAGACTCTAGCTTGACCAGCTACAAGCTGAAGCTACCAAGCCCGAGAGAGAAAGAGATTAACAAGGTTTTCTCCAAGGACTACACAAGCTCTCACAAATAAAATCTCTTTGATCACTGAGAGCTAAGAGCTAAGAACAAGTTGGAGTGGAAGCTTCGCTCTGTTTCAATTCTAAAGACTCGAAGAGATGGTGTCTTTCTTTTGAATTGCAAGCGTTGTTGTTGCTTCTTCTCCGTCTTGAGTCTTATTTAAACTTCAAATTCAAATTTGAACGTTGAAGTGTCCGTTGTCTCTTATCCTGGTGTACGTTAGACTGGTCTGCAAGGAAGCTTCTTATCTTCAGTCTTTTACCCTTTAGTACACGCCAAAGAGATAACTTGATCTTGTATCTTGTATCCAACGTTGTACAATGAGTCTTGTCAGATATCTGCAAGCATATCAACAATAAATAGAGGACAGCTAGGCTGTCGTCTGTTGTTAGCAGTTGGAGCAGATATCACAATAATAGCAAGGCTCTTTCTGTCTAAAAAGTACGTAGACAGAGTAGCATAAAAATGGAAGATATTGTCTGCATGCATGGGAGATACGATCAGAGAGCATTTAATGCGTAGCAGTCACAGACGAGATATGACTTTGACTTTTCAACGCTATTAAAAAGCATTATACTGATACAGCAAGAAATTCGATA